>CM061229.1:26535186-27265186 GCA_030844895.1 Ambrosia x helenae | reverse complement strand
TTCTATTTATTTCATATAATCCATCCGCTGCTTTGAGTTTAATAAATATAAGCGAGTATTTTCGAGAATAGTGAGCTGTAGATAATTTTGAGTTGTATTAAATATTCGAATTAAGCCTAGGCTTCGCAGAAAGTTCAAATGAATAATCGTATAGAGTAGGTCATTTAGAAAGTATCATTTCTGCTTGAGGAAAATATATTTAACACTTACATACTTCTCAAGAGATTTTATGAAATAGGATCCTTTACAAAACGAAGATCATTGAAGATAATACGTCGAAACTTGTATAATGTCAAGAAAACTATCTAGGAATATTTTGTCAATGTCATGCATATATATATATATACACAACTGGAAAGGTTCAATACATATTTTCTATGTATGGAATGATCGTGATAAATCTTCTCATTGAAAAGGGTCAGATGCAATCGAATCGAATTGACTTAATGAATAATTCTTATATTAAATATCTTTCAATTAACCCGGATGATGAAGACCAGGAACAATAATTCTTGATGTTGAGAATAATCTATCTCAGGAGACCTGTCAAGAAACATTCGAGTATATACTGGAAAGTGATCTCTATTATATAGGATATTTATAGTATATTCGAACGATAGAGTTCTCTTATCGATATGAAATAAATAGAATATGATCGAAGGAAGTCAATCTATTAGTTATAATCTAGAAATAAATCATTCTTTTATCGAATAAAATATTATGTTGACCAGACCAAAAGATCTCTTGATACTACTCTCAAGGTATTAGCAACATCTGTACTGAAAAGTACAAGAATTCTCTCCAATATTAGATAATGCATCTTTTCCTTTATAGTATCATATGTCCTTGCACAGAATCCTGTGAAAATATCCGGATATACCTTTCATAAGGGTCCAGATTTCTTTTACCACAGGGAATGTATAGAGGACATACAACCATCTTTGATTCTACATACTGATTTGATCACTAGCTTTTAATCAATTCTGTATATATGAATCTGGTTATAAAGAGTTTCGGATTTTTGAAGTCTAGGCTGCCATGGACATGCCTAGTCTACAGGATCTCGATTTATAGACGATGATTTATCATTACGATATCTTATACCTTCAGTATAATCAAAATTCTCTCATCACCTTGTCACAAGTTTCAGGTTTCGTGACTTAATGGTTGAGAATACCGAGTATGATAATCGTCCACAAATTTCTCCAAATTTCTTTAACGGATGATAGTGGTAGTACCGTTGATGAAGTATCGTTTCAAACTTTCTCAAATTTTTACCGGATGTTCAAGTCTGCGAACTTGATTTCCAATATTATTATTTGAGTAATGTAAAGAAGATAGGTATACACTAGAATATACATATTTTCTTTTATATTCTTAGAATAAATAACCAACTTCATGTTTGAAAACTTAATTCGTCTCGGAGAGACTCATAAATTTCCAAAAATTGCATGTCGTTAGATTATCTATGAGACTAATATTCTGGTTGGAGTTTACAACTCGTATACTGGTTTTTAAAGAAAACCAAAGTATCGTAAGTCATTCATATCTGACTTAATCATTTTCAGTAGATTGTAGAGTCTTACTGAAAAGATATGAAGTAGTTTGACATATGTATTATTTTATGAAGTAAAGAATAGAATATACTGGGTAGAGAACATGATAACAATCGGGTGAGGATTGTTTATAGGATTTCGAAGTAACGATTAATAATAATACTGATGACCGAGGTTTAAAGTTGTTACGATCGGATCTCCAAACTTTAATAAACGAATGGCAAAAGTTTAACTGAATGGGTTGGGGTATTTTCTAGGATTTCTAAGAAAATAATATAGGTTGTTGATATCATAATTAGAATTGTATAAACGAGCTTTTAGACTTTGATAATAAACAAAATCGTGAAGTTTATATTACGAATAAAGTTGGGGAAAGACTCGTGACAGAATCAAAGGTTATTTGAAGAGTTTTGAGACTGGATATCGAGCTAAACACGAGGGAATGTCAACCTTAGTCAGAAAATTCAGGATATAGGATTCACCTATTACTCTCGAGCCAAATTCATTGGAGGAAATAACCATATTACTTCCAAAGTCTAAGAAAGTTATGTAGATTGATCCGATTAAATTGGATTCGGCCATTCAAGATAGTAGTGGAATCTCAACATTGGTAAAATGCTTAGGGAATTAAACCAAAGACATTGTGATGTTACGGTTGTCGATAATATGGTGTGCAAAACTTTAATGGAGGAATCAGCAATTTTATCATTTTGTAACATCATTAAAAACGCTTCCATTGTATAGGAGTTTCTTAAGGGTAGAAAGCTTCCTGGACTTATAGTCTTAGACAGAAAACTCGTGTTTCGTCATACTAGAGATTCCAAAATCTTTGGAAAGGAACGTGATTATATAGAGATTATATACTAATATATTTTTAGATTGAAATTCCAAGAAATCTTCAAGTGAAACATCACTTCCAACGAGCTGAATTTTTAAACTATACAATTTATTTCAAATTGTATATCGATCGGGTTTCGAATTGAAATACAAGGAAGTTTTCATGTGACCCTTCAAGTCTAATGAGTCGGACTTTTAAACTTTGTTTCAGATGGAATGGAAGTGTATCAATGGTTAATAGAGGTCGTGGGTTACCAAGAGCGGCAAGGATATATCCTTCTGTGGATTTATAAGAGTTTAAGTTGTGGTTGTATTGGTTCTATAGGGAGTCGGAGATAGTGACCAGGAAAGATGGTCGGCAGTTGTTACTTTGATGGTACGCCGGAGTATACTTCCCGCCGGAGAAGATGACCGGTGTCGGAGCCGGTGTTCATCTCTCTTAATTTTACTTCTATTAATTCGTTTATATCAATATGACGCTGATATTATTTTCTTGATAATATAAGTTGGATTCTAATGTTCTTTTATCGACTTATTATGAGATTCCTAAGCTGAAAGTGCTTTCCTATATTCGAGAAATGATCTTGCCAAACGGATATATCTCGTGGAAATATTTATATTGATGGTTTCAAATGATAGGTTATATTCTTATAATTATGTTTATATTCACTTGACTTTCATTAGGAGGGAATCCGTATAAACGGCAGATATGACGAATTTTGTTGGGAGAATCATATCTATTTAGAGACTTGATCACAGGAATGCTCAAGTGGAAGTACAATATTTGTACCGATTTATAAATTTTCTTTAATAATCGGATATATTCTTTTAATTATGTCGATTTCATATACTTTTAAACATAAATTTCTTCTGATATATTTCGAATTCTTCCAATTATCTTATCCTTCGAATAGATATAAAAGATTTGATAACTTTTATATGATAGGATATAGAATTGTATTCTTATTCTTAACATATTGCTCTTTATATTTTTCTACTGATATGAGAGATTGAAAGGATATTTCTATAATAACTTATTTATACTTCATAAAATTCTTGTTTATTCATATTTCTTGTGTTTCTAGTATTTTATATCTTTTGGTATTACCAAAGAATTTTCTAGAATTCAATCGTGCCTGTAAATTCACAATTTTCTGGCCATTAAAAATTGTCAATTTACCTCACAATATTATTCTAGTAATTTTCCTCGATAATTTTTTCTGTACTTTCTTATAATTTCTATTAACATATATTTCTTTTTAATATACTTGTGGTTGATCTGGATCAGAGGAGGATTTCTATTAGTTAAACCTGTTGCTCTGATACCACCTGTAACGACCCAGGTGGCGCAGCGGATTAGCCTTAACAGGTTTAACGGTAATGATTACATTAAGCTGGATTAAAATGTAACCATAGTATCCTCTTCTTATCCAGATCTTCTACTCTTCGGCATGCTCTTTAATACTTCGTATAAATACCTGACAACATGCTTAAAGTACATTAGTATTTTCATACTAGTGAGACATGCCGAATTTAGACATATTATAATAATAAATCGAGTTTAACGATCATACAACTCTTTCTATTTAGTTCGGTCATTCTATGGTGGAATATATTATCGATGAAGCATCATACAAATGCTTATTGTGGTTCTAAACCTCTACTTGGTTTAGATAAATATATTCCCGTGAGTATAGATCGATTATAATGGTCCTGTAACCTCTGATTGGTCCAGGCTATACTCCATGATACCGAATGGATCCATCCTACGTAGTTTCTATTCAACCGAGTTCTATTATTTCTATTAACAACTCGATAATACTTTTATAATATAATTCGTATAAAATACTTGATAACGACTAAACAAGCATGTAATCAGCCCAAAGGCTTTTAAGGGAAAGGGTCATGTACTCACCTCTATTATATTCTCCGAGATCCTGTATACTATTCCTTAACGGTATAATCTCCAAATAAACTGTACCTATTATATTTCAATAACATTAGCGCGTGCAATGCTTGTGCACGTGATAACGCCAGGGACAATTCTTTAATATATTATATTCTTTTATATTCTATTTTAATATTATGTATTCTTGTATAATAATATATATATTTATATAGTTATCCGGTTAATATTGTCGGGTTAATATTATTGTCCCACTCGTTACCCGCTTAATATAATAATAATAATAATAATAATTAATATATCAATAATTATACCTTTAAATGCTTCCAAATACTTAACTGAGTGAACAACTAAAAACCCGGATAAAGATGACATAGTGAACCGTCTGGAACCACCGGTCACCGAGGATAACAAGTGACCGGGGAAGACAACCCGTTTAGCTTCTCATCGTCATCCGAGATATAACAGTGGGTTGGTGATTAGTCGAAGAGTAACTCGAATCTTGGGTAACGACGGTATATTATCCCTCTGTTCTAAGATATCAACGTATATATATATAACCGGTAACAAAGATATATCGTACATCTTCACCAAGACCCAGGCGTGTATATATATACATATAAGGACGACTGGGTCTATGGTTATTACTGTGTTATTCGCCGGAGGCCAAGAACTGGCCGGAAGTGATGACCGGTAACAGTTGGATATATAATTGCCGGTGAAACATAGTCGGAGAAGTAGACCGGAGATTATCCAGAGAAGACGACAAGGAAAGGAAGGGTTGTTATCTGGTCGCTGGCGAGCAGAACTAACTGAGGATGGGACGGCCGGGTATTGTTGAACAGTTGGTTGTGGATGGTTGCGAGTTATAGTCGGAGAAGATGACGGAGTTGAAGATGGTGAACATACTGACGTCGTCAGGAGTTTAGCCGGAGATCGAAGCTCGGCAGAGGAGGTAGCCGGGGAAGATGACCGGCTCCCACCTATGTCTGTTCATCTTCCTCGCCATGTCTCTCTCTCTCACAGCAGATTATATATGTGTGTATATATGTTGTGGTATACTGGATGTTTATGCGAGAGATAACTAGAGGTATATTATTGTTATGTATATACTTGTGAACTTCTACAGAGAGGGATGGGCTGGTTTAGTTGCCGGAGAAGAAATGGTTTTATCGGGTATGGTCAAGGCCTGAAGGTGGTGATGAATATGTATGCATGTACGCGTAGGAAGACAGCAGGGAAAAGGGCTGGTGGGTTGGGCCTGGAGGTATTGGGCCAGATGAACTTAGTAGACTAAATATTAAATGGGTCAAAGAGTATTGGGCTGGATGGACTTGTGGCCCAAAGGGTGTTGGGCTTTCACTATAAGAATACAATGATAATAGGTTTAGTCTAATTTATTTTGGGCTTGATCTATTGGGCCGATTCCATTGGGCCGGATTAGTTTAATTATAATACTAAATGTTAATTAATTATAGATTATAGAATATTTATTCGTTCGGTCGTTACAGCTACCTTAGGACCGTTATAGTTACGGCCGCCGTTCACTGGGGCTTCGATCGCTGGCTCCCCTATCATCAGGTCACCAAGTTCCTTGACCTTCCGGCACTGGACAGGCGTCAGCCCTCATGATCCTCCGACAACGGGACTCAAGACTCGTGTGTGCGTATGATACCACCAATGATCCTTCGAATCATTGAACCCTGGACGATACGTAATGTAAACCGACTCAACTGACCTAGTTAAGTATGTTAGACAAATGTTTTTCGCTAAGGTACACTTATATGTTTGTAAAAGTATTAACGTGAACATGCCGGGTGTCACATCATCCCCCCGTTGAAAGAATTTTCGTCTCGAAAATTGTCTGAAGCCGAAAAAGAAGAGACGAAAAGAAATAAAAATCTTCCGGTTGCTACAAGTTTCTTAACAATGATGTTCTTAATTAGATGGATTTTTGTATGTTTGAGCCTCAACATTGTTAATCAAGTATTAATCAAAATGAATGGTAGTTTATATAAAACAGAAAATAAAGAAATGTTGAGACAGGTTAAGAATTAAAGAAGAAAATAAAATGGTTTGAGAAAAAAATTGCAGGTTTATTAATGAGTGTAGGACTAGAAATGATGAAGAAGATGAAATGAAGAGGGCTCACACTTTAGTTGTTTTTGCTTTTTATCAATTGGTTTTGACTTCCTTTTTAACTTTTATTTTTGTTATGAAACAATTTGTTTTAATTGACAAACTTTCACCCATTTATATTTTCACCATTTGTGAGATTCGAACTCCTAACCTCCCCTAAAAGGGTTTGTTCCCTCTATTGTTAGACTACAACCTAAGTGAGAAATAAAATTTGATCCATCAATTTGATATTACTTTAATTGTAGCTTAAAAAATAGTTTACATTATTTATTTCGCTAAGGCTTAAAGCTAAAGATAAGGGCACAACTTTTATAGCTCGACCCGGACACCTGAAATTTCAGGACCGGCCCTGAACAACAATTTGTATATTACAAAAAATTAAGCTACTCTTCATCCAAGTTCTCAATCCATACATAGAAAAAATATATAATATTAGAAAAGAATTTATATATTATAAAAAAACTAAAACTACTTTTCATCCAAGTTCTCAATTCATATATAGAGATAGATAATTTAAGCATACAATAGTAGTAAACCATTGTATATTTCATTATCATCTTTTTTAATATTTGATGTTATTGTTGGATTTCGTATCGTGGGATTGCGGGTTGGACTGGAACACTACATAAACCTGAAAATCTTGTCAGACACTTGAACGTAATATGATGCGAGGTTTACCGAGTTGATACGAAGACACCTCATGGACCTATAAACCTTTTTTTCTAATTTTCTAGATATTAATTTGTTTTAGCAACCGAATTACCATGCTAAAGTCGATTGCAATCTCATACCGTTGTAGAGTAGTGACACAAATTTCGTTCGCTACTTGGAGATGGTTTTCCCATCGCAAAGTTCTATGGCCTTTGTGTGACACCCGGCAAATTCTGGTTAACAACGTTGTCTAGATGAAAGTCTACCTTAGCGAGTCACGCGTATATTGTACTTAACTGGGTTAGTTAAGTCGGGTTATGGTTCGGGAACTATCGGTTTAGTCTAGAAGATCATTGGATGTTGGTCTAGAGGTTCATTAGATGTCAGTCCTTAACCAAGTGTACAAACGGTGACGATTTGTAGAATCGTCGGGGCATACGGAACATACAAGTCTCGAGTCCCGGGAATTGGTGAACGAGTGTGAATATGTGTATTTACATGTGTTATGTGTTTACAATCATTATGTGACTTGTCGGTATGTGAATATGTGTTAACATATGTTAAAACGGGGTTTAACGCGCAAAACACACGAAACCAGCCCCTATAGGCGATTAGGGAGGCCTAATCGCCTATAAGGGAGGCGAGTAGGCCCTTTAGGGCGAGTAGGGGACCAATTGCATGACTGTTCATGCGATTAGGCCCCAATTGCATGAACTTACATGCGATTAGGCTTCCTAATCGCGTGTAAAGGCTGCATAATCGCTAGTTACGGGCTGGACGACTAAAAACGACTATAAATACCATACTTGACCTCCTAAACTTCATTATACAAACCCTAGTCGTCCCATAACCCGCCCCAACACACACACAACCTCTGGAACGCGATTTTTGATCAAAACACAAGGTTTCAAGCTTAATCCATCATTCTTTCACAAATCTAAGGTTTGGTTTCCATCCATGCAATCTTATAACGTTTTTATTCAATCCCTAATAGTCCAGACCTGTTCTAAAACGGAAAAGCTTTCTGAAAATCGTTAATAAGTGTTGTTAATCGGATTTTAACTAGTATACATATGTTATGTGTGTTTATGATTAGAAAGCTAGGGTTTTTATGATTCAAGATGAATGAATGACATGTTATTATGATTAGACCAGAATAATATTGATGTTATGTTAATGAAATCTGAGTAATCGATTATTAGGGTTATAGTTATGCATGTTAATGTAGTGTTCATGCTATGTGTATGGTGTTTTGGAATACGTGATTGCATGCAGGACTGATAATACGAGGCAAAACGAAGGATTTTAGTTGAAACATGTTTAGGATAGTGTTTGGGATGATATTGGATGGTTACACACGTTTTGGATCTGATTTGGAGCGTTAAACGCGCGAAAAACCGGAACAGCAAGGTTACAGGCGATTAACAACCCTAATCGCCTATGTTAGAGGCGATTAGGGGGCCAATCGCCTATAAGGAGTCCCTAATCGCCTATATTCATGCGAGTAGAGGGCTAAATGCTAGTAGTTACATGCAATCAGCCCTAAATGCTAGTAGTTACATGCAATCAGCCCTAAATGCTAGTAGTTACATGCAATCAGCCCTAAATGCTAGTAGTTACATGCGATTAGCCCTAAATGCTAGTAGTTACATGCGATTAGCCTTCCTAAATGCCAGTTGACCAACCTAAATGCTAGTTGACTTTTCCTAATCGCGTGTACTGCTGCTGTAAGTATAAATTAGCATTCCGAGACCCGATTTGACATGTAGGAACATGCTAGGAACCCCGTAACATATCTAATAACTTGGTAACATATGTTTGGATGTAATTCGGTGATACGTGAACTGTGTGCTGTAACTTGTTGTGCGTTAACGTATGTTAAGTGTGATTGCATGATTGCATGTTTGAGAGCGTAAACATAACACAGGGAGTCTCGGGTCACCAATGGGATGTCGAGTCTTGTACTTTGGGTCAGTTAAACGGTCACGGTGTTTTCAAACAAACTTGGTTATGGTCTGGACATCTAGGGACTAACTAACCTGCGGGTTATTAGTCTAAGTACTTGTAACTGTCATATGTTAGGTCGCCGCTTTACGGGACTAGCATAGCAGCTGAGTTTACTCATGTTAAGGAGTAACGCAACTTAAGGTGAGTTTACGGCCCCTCTTTTAAACTGGTTTCATACTTTCGGGGGAGAAAACATGTGTTAAAACGATTATCTGGTAACTACTGTCATACTATGGGTTTCTATTGTGTACTACACGATCTTTGGAAGTCCCGGGGGGAACCATGAATGTGCGGGTTTGCACAACGGGGAAATGTGAATAGCGCTATTGGGAGTGACCAACCCCGCTCGTCGGCTTGGAGGGCCGGGCGAGTGCATATTGTCTCAAACAGGAACAACAGGAACAACAGGGTTACTACATCGGGCACACATTTGGTTTGCGAGTTAGTAATGGTTTTCCAATCGTGGTAGTAACAAAACATACGCCTAGCTAGCGTACACTGGTTTTCGATTTGTTATAGTATGGACAGGTTGACTTGGTACTTGGATTACAAAACCTGTAAACTCACCAGCATTTTTGTGCTGACGTAAACTTTTACATGTTTTCTCAGGTCGCTAAGGTAGCACTACTGGACTAGGGCGCACGCGTCTGCACGGCGTCTAGTTAGAGTCGCATGGTTTTCATATGTTGAACAATTGGTTTACTTTTGAGATACTGTTTTGAATAAGCTTCCGCTGTAAACGGGGATTTTAAACTATGTTTTGAAACTGCATTATATTCATTTAGACTTGTTTATTGTGATCGTTGGTTTGGATCCTGGTTTGTCATGCGCCTCGCGGTAAAACTCCGCAAGTGGATTTTGAGGGTGTGACACTTTGTCTCTTCTTTCTAGTGATTATTTAATATTTCTTAATTTTAATGATTATATAAATAGTTTTAATTGGTAGAAATTATCCACAAAAGTCTTTTTATTTGGCTCACTTAATTTTCCAAGACCAAATGTTCCACAAGGCCGGTTTCTTTTCATTTTTTTTTTTTGTAGTGGTAGTTATTTATATTGCCCCTTCTAAGAAGATTATCTCGGTGGTAGATGGTGTTCCTCACATCAAATAAAAGTGTTAGTTTAAATCATATAAAATGCAGAAGTGTTTTATTTAATCTAAATATTTTTGGAGAGGGTCCTGTACATAGAGGCTCCACACATAGGACGCTCGATATCATGTTTATGTTTGTGATCTAAACGAGTATATTCCTGTCTTATTTAGATTCTACTATGCTATGTGTATAAACAATTAAATACATGAAAATGTGGAAGTGACATTCTTTTTATTGTACATAGATTAATTAATTTAAGAACTACACGCTTTATTTTATCGAACCCAAGGTTCAATCATGATGATTTCAGTTGTGTGTTTGTGCCTCAAGGACTACCATATATAGCCACCTAAGGGAGTTTGAGGTGGATTGGTATAGCTCTGCTGTTTGAGCCGACGATTGATAAACCCTCCAACTCCAAGTCCTCCCTTGTAGTATTCATCACGGTCTTCATGAACATACTTTGCATCTTCTAACTCACCTGCGTTATTTAATCGAAATATCATTGGCAACGTATAAATAAATGAATACGTGTGAATAGATTATCAAAATTTAATTAAGAAGCAGCTTATATTAGTATCAACCACGTAGTTACTTTTGTTTCTTTGGAATCCTTTTTTAAACAAAATGATGTACTTACTCTCATGGTTTGATGCCAATTCTTTAGCGGTGATTTCAGAAGTGATAATAAGAACAACGGCAAAAACAAGAAGGAATCTCTTTGAAACCATTTTGACTTGGTTTTATTGAAGAAGCAAGATACAATAAGTGTGTTACACCGACTATTTATACAAGAATTTAGACAACGATATTTAAGGATATCTTTGGTTGTGGATTTTTGAGATAAATATTATGTATGTGTATATATATATATATGTTTTCTGCTTTTTAACATATGTTACAGCGCTGTTAACATATGTTTTCTGCTTTTTAACATATGTTCACATCGCTGTTACAAAGTTTGCGTTGTTTATTTTTTTTTTAAAATATTCGTTCGGCGCTTTTTTTATTTTTTTGACCCAAAACGCTTAAAAACATGTATGTTACCTTGTGTATTTTTTTCAAAAAAAAAAAAATAATGGTTTTTTGACGGGTTTTCAGAGTTTTCTTAACTCGATTGGGTTTTCAATTTATACTTTCCCTATATATATATATATATATATATATATATATATATATATATATATATATATATATTAGGGGAAAGATCCAGTACAAAGTGTTTTTTTTGTAAGAACTCTGAGAATCAAATGAGGGTATTTTTTTTATTTTTTTTCAAAAATTTTTTTCCCATATTGTTAAACATGTATTATAGTATTGAAAACTAAAAAAAAAAAAATTTGGTGTAGAGTAATTACGTGTAGAGTAATTACACTAAAAAAATGTTATTTATTTATTTTTTTTTTTTGTATTATTCATCTAGAAAGCATGTTTAAGCATATGGAAAAAAATTCTAAAAAATAAAAAATAAAATTTTTTACCCCTTTTGATTCTCACAGTTCTTACCAAAAAACAGTTTGTATTTGATCTTTACTCTCTCTCTCTCTCTCTCTCTATATATATATATATATATATATATGGTAGAGATCCTAAGAAAACCAACCCCTATTTGAGAACTGAGAGAACCATGCTAGGTCACACATTTCATATAAGGCAATTTTTTTTTTTTTTTGCATTAATCGCACATTTTTATGTGCGATTAATGCAAAAAAAAATTGTCTTTATATGAAATGTGTGGCACAGAATGATTCTCTCAGTTCTCAAATAGGGGTTGGTTTTTTTTGGATCCCTACCCTATATATATATATATATATATATATATATATATATATATATATATATATATATATATATATATATATATATATATACACACACACACTTCGATAACAAGTTTGCTTGAGTTAATGGGTCCATTTAGTGTATAAAAAATTGACCAAAATGAAAACATGTTGAATTGGCAAACTAAGAAAAATTACGCCGCGTTCACTGTTTATAAAAATATTGAAAATACTTTTGTTTTAACATGTAAGTTTCTACATGGTCGAATATGATGTGATAATTACAAAGTTCAACAAACAAGTTCAGGCTTTCCTATTAGGGTAGTGATAACATACAAAGCTTCTTAGCGTAAAATGCGTAAGAAGCAATCTCAGCCATTAGATTAACAAGATGGTTGGATGCAGATTAAAAACCCTAATCCTACTTGGGTTAAACTAACCAAGGGTAAATTATGAAAAACACTATAATTTTTTTTTTCAAATCGTAACAACAAAATCAATCAAAAAAATTTTTTTCAACAATTGAAAGCGACTTATCTCCTGAATGATTACACAATCAAAATAACAAAAAACATTGGGATGATTTAATCATGTGAAAAAACATACAATTATGAATAAACGCTCGTAATAGTTGTCAAATACTTTCGATTTTGTTTCACATAGTATATGCATTACCTCATCCCGATATTTGGTTTGCCTTCGTTGCTGACTAAACTGCTATGAGAAGCCTTTTACGATTTCATTCCAATTGGCGACCGAACCCGGAGGAAGGTTGCCCCACCATACCCAGGCTGCCCCCACTAGTGTTTGCACAAACATGTAGCAGCAGGCCGGTATAGGCCAGTCTTTAGATCTTCCCACGGACTCAAAGATGCTGAGATGATCGTCTGGATCACCTGTGCCGTCATACTTGCCCACCGTCGATGGTAATTTCAAACTAAGTGAGAGAGGTGCATTAGCTATTCTTGCCGTAAACTTCGAATAGGTGGCCATCGCCGGGGGTCGGTGCGTCCTGGTCAAATCCTCCTCGTCTCGGTCTTCCGAACGACCGTCATTTCTATCCGGACCATCATT
Source organism: Ambrosia x helenae (assembly GCA_030844895.1). Lineage (NCBI taxonomy): Eukaryota > Viridiplantae > Streptophyta > Magnoliopsida > Asterales > Asteraceae > Ambrosia > Ambrosia x helenae. Next base: position 27,252,141 of record CM061229.1, on the reverse strand, counting down.
CTGCTGTCCCGGGTGGGAGATAAACGATGTTGGTTGACCAGTGACCGACGTTCCTTCATAGGTTAACCTGGTCCTTATTCCTTCCAGGCAGGTTCCACCGGATTGCGGGGTGGTCTCTCCCATCATTCCCCACCCGGGTGTGGGCTGCGGCATCGGAGGGTATGCATACGAGTAGGGATATGAGAATGTGCTCCCTCCCATGTGTTGATACATGTATCCGTACGACTGCATCTGGTAATACGACATGTACGGCTGGTTCCCGGGTGTGATAGGAGTATAAGGAACCACAGTTAGCGGCATCAAAGTAGCCATAGCTGAAGACATCATGGCAGCTGTTACCGCTGCCGAAAACAACGGCAAGCTAGCGGCTGCTGTCGCCCAAGTCATTGTGGTTAAGGGAGGTTGAGACCTCCCTGATAGGACGGTGCTGGCAAGTGGCGTTGTGTAAGTGTGGGTGGCTGTAGGCCCGGCCAAGTGAAAGTCGGAGTAGACGGAGTAGTCCCTGCAGGCAGGGAAGGTATCGACCCGGTACGAGGCACTGGAGCACTCACTCCTTGGTTAGTGGAAGTGAAACCTGGTGGGTTTTCAACTACTATTTCCACTTCTTCGGAGTCTGCTGAGAGCAAACATTAATTCTCGTTAGTGGGTCTAACCGAATCTTGGTTTACGTCGGAGATTGCGGCGGCTTGGGTGTTCTGGTTCTGGCTCGACGCCATTCGGTTCAACAAAAAAGATGACTCTCTGTTTCAATGTCCTGTCCCACTGATGGCGCCAATGAAGAAACAAGTACCTTTAGGAAGGTATGATCTTCTAGATGAAACAAGGAGATCCTTATTCTGGCTGCACCAAACGAACAGGATCGAATAACTACAAAACAGAACACTGTTAGGACTCGTCACAGGATTAAGGGTTTTCCTATGACCATCCTCCGGCGTGAGAATAAGTATCGCTTTAAGAAGTGGGTATTATAAGAGTATTGAGAGTAAGAGAATGAATCCTTTCATTTACCTAAGACCTCTTTTTATAGTTGGAGTTCCCTGCTTACAGATAGCTATGAGGAGTCGTATCGTAGTCATCATTCCTCCCGGAAGAGAAGGAGATAACCCTTATGAATTATTAACAGCCCGTAACGAACTCCTCGGTCGTTTGAATAAGTCGGTTGGCTTAGTAACCGCCTATTGTTATCATTTCAATGAATTGGGCTTATCAACCGTCTATTATTATTATTATTATTATTTAAAATGGATCGGTCCAAGTGTATTGGGCTTACCTTGGTGTGGGCCAGTCTAGTTGAACTGGACCGTAGCTCGTCAAAAATATTACTTGTAGATAACTAAATGAAGTTTTACGTTCGGTTTGATGGTCAACTTTATTGTTTACTGATGTTGTCTACGCATCGTTAAGGCTCCATTGCAAATGCTATATATAGTCTTCAATTAGATCTGGCTCTACTACTGTTTTAGGAGTTCATAGAATTGAAGTATGTTGAAATTTGCAAGTTTTTAAGGTTATAAAACAATTCAGTTCAGTGATCTGATGTAAATTTATATTAATCTTGGTCCACTAAAAACGAAGAGAAAAAAAAATACTCACGTAGCAGTTTTGTTCAATTGTATTCTAGTCTTCTTATTAATTAATAGCACAAGATTCTTTCACTAATAAAATACGTATGCCAATTTTTAATAATTTGGAAATCAATAATTTGTAAGGTGGTTCGAATAATACATCCTAAAACAGTAATAGAGACACCCACATGCATCTCATTGATGTATAAAACTACATATCTATATATAGGGTGGTTCAAATAATACATCCTCAAGGTGCTTCAATAATTCTTCAAATAGTCATGAATATTATAGAGAGGAGAGAAGAAGGTGAGAAGGTGAAACAATACGTTGGTGTTCGAAAGAGGCCTTGGGGAAAGTTTGCAGCAGAGATACGAGATTCGACAAGAAAGGGAAAGAGGGTCTGGCTGGGGACATTTGATACTGCAGAGGAAGCTGCTTTGGCTTATGATCAAGCATCGTACTCGATGAGGGGTTCATCATGTGTAGTAAACTATTCAGTTGAAACCGTTAAGGAGTCCCTAAATAGCGTCCGAGAATTCAGTAACATGGATGAGGGGTCTCCTGCACTCGCTATAAAGGCGATGCATAAGCTTCAGAAAATGTCTTTGTCATCTTGTTCGAGTAAAGAAAACAAGCAGCAAAAGGATTTGCTGATTTTGGAAGATCTAGGACCTGATTTGTTGGACGAGTTGTTAGGTGCATGGTGATTATTTTACGTTTCTGCTTGGATATATTTCAAATTCTTAAGCCTTGTAGTTTTGTTCCATGTGTATGTTATTATTGATAAAACATTGCACTTATCAAATTAATAACAGTATCCACAACAACGAAACCTAAATACACTTAAAAACGCAGCTGCCCAATAAGTCAATAAAAAAAACACTATCTTTCAAGAACAACAATAATATTTTCAATAAGGGGACCCAAAAACATTTGCACATCATCACCGCTTTTTTGTCTGTATTTAAAATTTATTAAAGTTCATTACCCAATGAAGGGTACGGTTAAAGATATACTTAAGTAATCTTATAATGTTTAAAAATTCTTTTTTATACTGGCTAACTCATGCACCCTCTAAATCCTGCTCCTGAATCTACATATTTGTCCACTGTAATACTTAGGATAGAAAGTATCCTTAACGTGAGAATGATAGAAAGCTCTGAGAACTTGCCACCTGTCAACTATGGTTAACCTAATTAAAATCAATTAAAGTCAATTAAACTCAATTACAGTCAAATCAATGGGCAAATCATACAATATACCTATAACTATTTTACGTAAATCTAGTTTCTATCTTCGGTAACGATTCTCGTAATTACGTTTCAAATCCGAATTTGAATTATACAATAACAGTCGATCAAACACATTACGATCATCATAATCACAGTCAATTAGAAGTAGTTTTTAAATCAGTTTTCAGTAGAATTATGTTTAATTGTTGATTTTGTTTATCAGATTTAAACTTATCGGTTGATGAGCAGAGTGTTTCTGTTGAGAATTCGATTCCAGATGTTGATAATATTGTTTTTCACGGTATAGTTCATGATGCTCTGTTTTTGTTTCAGTTTTTTCAATTAGTTTTTTAAGGTTGATTTTCGTAAACAAGTTGTTTGTGGATATTCAAACCTGATCGAGGAGACTAACCAGGATGTGGATATTCATAGTTTGAACATCATCAACGAATACAGAAGGATTAAAGGTATTTTAATTATGCGTTTTGAATATTAGATGCGTTTAAATTATAAAGTGCGTTTATAAGTTTTCAAACATACATACTGAAGATATACGAGTGTGTTTGAATATGATCATTCGTGCGTTTAAATAGTTCAAATTATCAAATTTCAACGTCCGTTTGAAGTTTTATTAAGTGCGTTTATTTTTGTAGGTGTCTCCTCTGATGTTCCTGTAGAAGACCTAGCTATTAACTCATTCATTCCTGATGTACCTGAATCACTCAAACCTGTAATAGACATGGAGTTTCCTAGTATTGATCATGCACACGAGTTTTATGCCAAATATGCAAAGGCTGCTGGATTTTCTATTCGAAAGGGTACCCAAGATGTGCGAAAAGGTGTTCTAAGAATCAAATACTTTATATGCTATAAGGAGGGTTTTAAGTCAGTCAAAGTAGGTATAGAGAATTCTAAGAAAGATGTTAGGACAAGGAAAAGACCGTCTATCCGGACTGGATGTAAGGTACATGTAAAGCTAACTTCTAAGGATAGCAAGACTTTCAAGGTTTATGACTTTGTGGAAGGTCATAATTATGCTTTTGTATCTGAAAGTGACATTCGTTTCCTAGCAGCTAATAGGAAGCTGACACATACTCAATAAGAGATGATTTGTCAGTAGTCTTCATTGAACATGGGTCCTGTCCAAGCTTTTAATATCGTGAAGACTAAGTATGAAGGGTTTTGAGAATGTTGGTGCAACGGCTACTCATTGCAAGAATTTTAAAGGTGGATTAAGCACTTTCGTTGGTTAGTACAGTGTTGATATGATAGTGTCTAGGCTTAGGGATAAGAAGAAGTTCTTACCAGATTTTTCTTTTGAGTTTTCTAGTGGATGAAAAGAATGCACTCCTCGGTTTATTTTGGGCTGATGCGTTATGCAAGAGAAACTATATGGAATTTGGAGATGTGATTTCATTTGATGCAACATTTAACAACAGTAAGTATGTTTTAAATTTTTAAAGTTTCATATCCAACTATTATATGTTCATGGTTTATTTAAAAAAAATCTTCTAATGTGTTTGTAGGTACAAGATGGTTTTTGTACCATTTACCGGAATTGATAACCAATGCAGGAATGTCACACTTGGAGCAGGATTGTTGTCATCTGAGACAACTGATTTTCCAAATCTTTTGGAAAGCATCCAAAAGTGGTTGTAACCGATCAAGACCCTGCCATGAAAAATGTTATCCAGTTGGTTTTTCAAAATAGCACACACAGATTATGCATGTGGCAATCATGAAGAAGGTTTTTGATAAGGTCAGTATGAATTTTTCATAAAATTAAACTGTGTGTTTGCTTATTTCATTGGTGGGTTTAAATAGCATCATAGTAGTTTACGATGTAGCGCATGCGTCTAAAGTTTTGTAATGTGCGTTTTGTTTATTTTTCTGTACATACGTTCAACGATAACCAACGTGCATTTGTTTATCTGTTTTGTTTTTAGGTGGGTAGTGCATTATGCAGTGATGATGAGTTTAAAAGGAGAATTTGTGCAATTGTATGGACAGACTCAATCAGCCCAGAGACGTTTGATTTCGAATGGGGTGTAGTTATGGTTGATTACAAATTAAATGAGAACAATTGGTTGACCGACATGTTCAACATGAGATCAATGTGGATCCATGCTTTTTACCGGGATGAACCTATGTATGGCCTAATGAGGACAACATCAAGATCTGAGAGTGAAAATCACTTTTTTTTGCCAGGTTGCTAATTCTCAGCTGACCCTTGTTGAGTTTTCCAACCATTTTGAAACTTCACTTGAAGCTCAAAGATTCAATCATAGGAAGAATGACCATGATTCAAGGCATATCGTTCCTGATTTTTGGACTAGAAATCCTATTGAGGAAGAGGCATCCAAAATATTTACAAAGACTATCTTCTTTAATATTCAAGAAGAGATATATGCCACATATGAAGGATTAATAGGTGTTCACACCCAAAAAGCTAATGAAGGTTTTCTAAATATTTATGTTGAAGATCCATAAGCACATGGTCAAGGTTTTATTAAGGTATATAGCAAAGTCAACATTTATTATTGTGTGCGTTTATATTTGATATTTTGTGCGTCCAAATTCAGCAAATGTGTTTTTAATATTTTTACAGGTGCTTTTCAGAGGGAAGTTCATGAGGGTGAAGAAGATGTTACATCACTATGTACCTGTAGGAGGTTTGAGCAGTATGGGCTGCTTTGTAGGCATATATTTTTTTATGTTAAGGATGTTCAAAGTTAACAGATTCCCGAAGATAGGCTGTTATATATAATAGACTATTATATATAATAACACGTATAACATAAACCATGTAACTACCATGACACCAAACTAATACCATAAATCAGAGCAGGCATATACCACTTTTGTCATGGCCTAGTTTATCGTATCAGGTAACCGTCATACAGTCAATTTATATATAGTAACACATACAACTCAAACCTATCTATACACCTATATATAGGTACATTTATTTTTATATACATATAAACATATACAACTATCCGAATATATATTTTATTCTAGTTGCCTTCAAACATGTAGGTATACAAATATATAAACCTACTTGCGTTTTAAGCCCAAAAAAATATATTCGAGTTAGTATGGATTTCGTTCATACACAAAAAATATTTATAACTTCACAAAAATATTTTTGTTACTTCATAAAAATAATTGTTGATGCATTTTGCGACTAAGGATTGGATATACTTGATTAACATATGTTAGTGTTTGGCCGAAGGTGAACATAACTGGGCGAATGTAGATGTTTTGGGGCGAAGGAAGAAGAAACTGGGCGAAGGTAGATGAGATCTGGACGAATGAAGAATGGACATGCACTAGAAGACACATTCGACCACTCTTAGTGGGCGAATGTGGAATATACTCACATTCGACCATCTGTAAGGGGCGAATGTGCAGTGCCTATATATAGATTTTGAGTTTTTGATTATGAAAGAGAGTTGTCATTTGTGTCCAGGTTCAGATCAGGTTTAGGAGTGTTTTTGAGAGATTATCTGTGTGTTTCTAGATTAACATAAACAGTTGTAAATGCCTATTGAATGAGTTAATCTATGAAAATGATATTGAAAATGATCTTGATTGTGTCGTGATTTGTGTTTTATCAATTTGTTCAGATCTAGGGTTTCCGCACCTAGATTTGTGACTTGTATGATCATATAATCCTGTTTTAGATAAAATCCAACGCTCACAAAGTGGTATCAGAGCATAGAGGATCATACAACAACAAATTTGATAAAATCAGAGCTGATTTGGACATGTTTTTGACATAAAATCATCTGTTTTTACATAAACATTGTTTCTAAGTGTTTTTGATCGATTTAAAGGTGAATTTGTGGTCGAATTCAAGTTTTCCAAGACTTAAAGTTGTTCCAAATCAATTCCGAAACATAACCTGATTGAGATCATTCAAATCCATGAACTTTTGAAAATCTGAGATCAAAATAACCGTTTTTCAAACAATAACCGTTTTTCAAATATGAGATCTGACTGTTTTGGGCGAACCTGGAACCTGGACTGAGAGTTGTGGTCGAACCTGACAAAAAGTGGGCGAACCTGAGTTTTTGAGTGGACGAACCTGAAAATCTTGTTGAAATTTTTCACATTCGAGTGAAAATTCCACATTCGACCGTTTCATTTCGGGCGAAAGTGGAAAGTGTGTTTGTGTGATTTACATTCTGGTCATTTCCACCTTCGATTGTTACTGTTTGGTCGAAAGAAGATCAGAAGGGACGAGAGTGTGACAGATTGGACGAACCAAGGATAATTGGGACGAAAGTACTATTTTTGGGCGAACCTAAGGATTTTTGCTGAAAATTTTTCTAAGTGTTGAGATTTTCAGATTGTGATCATGTGGCGTTTTCAAACTACTTCGAGATCAGCACCAACACAACCACAACAGCAGACGATGGACCCATGGACAGTGGCAGCGCAAAAGACGAACACGCAATCCTCACAACAACATAACTACATGACAACAACGAGCACGATGCCTCAGAATGTAGCACATCCAGCACTACAATCAGATTATTGGGGAGTAGCTGCAGCGGCGGTAAATACTCAAACCACTAATGCTATTTCTACCTTGATTAAGGATTTGTCTACAGGTAGTGGAACTCGGCCACCGAAGCTCATGGATATGCAAGAGTATAACCAGTGGCACACCATGTTCAAGATCCATCTGGAAGGCATGGGAGTTGAAGGAGCTGAGGCATGGAGCATGATTGTGAAAGGATACACAGCACCAATTCTGGAGAATACCGGTGAGTTGATTCCTCTGGAGAGCTTGACTGAGGATGAAAAGAAAAAGTATGTGGTAGAGAAGAAGGCGTTTTCTCAACTGACACAGGCGATCACAAGTGACCTGTTGCATCAGTTTGGGACATGTACTACGTCAAAGCAGCTTTGGGATAAGCTGAAGAGGAAGCATGATGGTAACGAGAAGACCAGGAGTTTGAGAATGGAGGAATTGGTTAAAGAGTTTGATAATTTTTCTTTTATTAATAATGAAACTTTGAAAGAACTAACTCCGAGATATATGCATTTATTGTCTGAATTGTCTAGCTATGGTGTACAGATTCCAATGACTAAGCAGGTGGATAAGTTTGCAGATGCTTTACCACCACAGTGGGATCAGCATGTGGAGGTACTTAGAGAGAAGGATGCTTATCAATTCTGGACCATTTCAGAGTTTATTGAAAAGTTGGAGAACAAAGAGTTGGAGGACAGGAGGAAAGCTAGAAGGTCGCAGATTCCTCAGAATCCAAGTTTGTATTTTGGAGGCACTTCAGTTTCAGCTGGAAACTCGAGCTCTGGAAGCATTGCACCACATGTTGCATGTATTTCCAATGTCATGGATTCATCAAAACCAACCACCAACTACACACCACCACAATACAATTCCTACTCCCAACCATCATACACACCACCACAATATACTTCCTACATTTCACCAATCTCTCCAATGCAACAAGCTAGTTTTTACACTGCTAACCAAACACAACAACCAGCAAACCAAGTTACTCAACATAAACAATCAGTGGTTTTGGATACATCCAACTTGGGAAATGTGACTGTGGAGGTTGCTCAGCAACACATTGCATTAGTCTCAGCAATGGTTTCATCATATAATGGATTGGTTGCTAGTCAGATTGGGAACAATAACTTGACCAACGAAGACTACGCACAGATCGATAAAGAAGAGATGGAACTCATTGACATTCAATGGGCTTTTGCAAGTATAATGAGAAGAGCAACAGAGTTCATCGAGAAAACTGGAAGAACTGATTTGGCAACTTCTCCCAACACAACCTATGGATTCAACAAGGAGAAGGTTACGTGTTTCAATTGTGGAGAAAAAGGACACTTCAAAAGGGAATGCACCCAGCCACCTAAACAAGGTAACCGAAACCCTTTCAATGCAAATTACCAGAACCGTCAACAAAACCAAGTTTCTTACCAAAATAACAACAACTACCAAAACCGAAACTTTAACAACCAAAACAGACAACCAAACACTCAAAACCAGATTCAAAACCAATCTCCTAATCACCCAAACCGAACAGTTGTACCTATCACTACACCTACTGAGATTCAACAGAATGCGAATCAGAACCAAGCTTTGGTTACTCAGCAGGATGAGAGGTTTGACTGGTCGGGTATGCAAATAGGAGTAGAAGAAGTAACTACTGGTGGGAATGTGGCATGTGTTGCCTATCAGGTTGATTTGGAAGAGTCGGTGGCAGTTGATGAGAAGAAAGAAACTGAGGAGAGTGAAAGTGATGATTCTGAGACTGAGATGGAAGTGGAGAATGAACCTGTTGAGGTTAAGGCTGAGGAGAAGAATTCTGGGATGGTGATTGATTCAGTTTCTGATGTTCCCGAAGAGTGTAAATCAGTGTATTCAGATTCTGAGAGCGAATCAGACACAGAGGGAAGTGTTGATTCTTTGGATGATGATATTGACCAGTTGCTGGCAGAAGCTGACTTTTTGATGACGAGGAAGTCGTGCATAGCTAATGATGCTTTCACCAAGATCGACTATTCAAAGTTTTTCACTGGAAAGGAAGCTCATTTTGCTTTGATGGCCATGACCGAACCGCCAAAACCTGTAAGTTCTGAATCTAGCACTGATGTTATGAGTGATAAGTACTGTGGAACTTGTGATAGATTGACAGAGGAGAATAAACAACTCCGAATTTCACGTGATAGTGCTATTCAAAACTGTCAATCTACTCGCAAAGAGTTAAATGCTTTTAACAAAGTATTGGATGGCTATAAAAAGGACATTTCTGACTTGAAAAATACTTTGTCATTGAAACAATTGGCCATAAATAACTATATCAATGAAATTGAAAACACCAAGTTGGAAATGGCCGCCATTAAATGCTTTGCTGAAAAGGTTAACAAGAAGCTGGAAAGTTATAAAAATGTTGCTTATGTCGTGGATCATATCATTGATGATAACACCACCAACTACAAGTCTGTACCATCTCCGGTTCTTTTTGAGAACCATAACTATCATCAAGTTATACCGGAGAGTTCGGTGAAATCAGACTCATCATCAGATATGGAATCTAATACCTCGAGTATTGGTGATCCATATTCCGATGTGAGACCGATTTTGGGCTTGAACAATGAGGGTGTTTATGCTGAGAGTGATAGTTCAGACTCAGAAAGTGATGATACTGGTAGTGATCAATCTGTTAATGAATGTGAGATTCCAAAAGAAAATCACATCATTACTACTGAACCAGTGTCACCATCTGATCATATTCATCCAATGGCAAAGGCTATTCATGATAAAAAGTCTGAAAAGGTTGATGTTAAGAAAACTAATGTTGTTAAGAATGAAGTCAAAAAGAATGAGCTGAATGAATCAAGTGACAAACCTGTAAAGGTGTTTTATCGGATGGAAGGATCCGATAAAATCATTGCTGATGAGGAATTTCCGATTAAAAATGTTAACTATTCTAAACTTGATAAAATCTGGCAAGAAAGCACTATATGGTTTCCAAAACATGAAAGAACCAATGAAATTCCACCAGAAATCTTAAAGAAACTGTTTTCAGAAGTTCCTCAAGAGCCAAAAATTCATGTCACTGAGTTCATTCGACCAGATGACAAAGCAAATGGTTTTCATGAACCTTCTTACTCGAAAGGACCACTTCCTGAGAGTTTAAGAAATCAACAATATAATGATCAATTTCCTGTAAGATCATTTGCTTCACCAAATGCTCATTATGTGTTTGAGGAATATAGAAAATGCTTTAAATGTGGAGAACGCGGGCATTTACTTGCTCAGTGTCCATATGTAAGGCACAAGAGACATGAAGTTGAGGTTAAAAATTCCATGAAAAAGCCGATTGATCATTATGTTCCACCGCATAGACGGAATGTTCCTCAACAACAACATTTTCATAATCAAAACAATTTTCAAATGAGGAACAACCGTCCATTTCATTATGATCAAAGGAATCGGATTGCAATGGAACAATCTTGGAGAAAACCAGTGATGAACACAACAGCTGCTAGACAAAAGGTTCCACAAAAACCAATTGTCAAGTCAAATGTTGGACCTAAGTCTGTTAATTCAGATAAGGTTGCTAAGAAAGTTACTTTTAGTAACAATGTTCAGAAACCAATTGAGAAACCAAAATCTCAAATTCGTATTCTCAAAAGGTCTGAACAATCTTGGACACCTAATGGTACTTCAGGAGCTTCTACTTCAAAGGTGAGTGAGAAAAGTGAAACTGTTTTGAAAAATCAGAAAACGATTGATTCAAAACAAAACGTTGTTGAAAAAGTTGTTGAGGATGTTTCTTTGAAAGCCAAAGTTCAAAGGCCCAAGACTCAGGCTTGGGTCCCCCGAAAGAACTAAATGTTTACTTTTTGTGTGCAGGGAGCTTCAGTTGGCCCTATTAGCAGTCTCTGGATTGTTGATAGTGGAGCTTCAGGCCACATGACGGGGGATTTGGCGTTGCTGTTTGATGTGAAGAATATTAATGGAGGATATGTTGCGTTCGCGGGTAATAAAGGAGGTTATATCACGATGGAAGGAAGCGTGAGTAACGGGATTGTGACTTTCGAGCGGATTTCTTATGTCAAGCAGATAGACTATAATCTGTTGAGCGTCAGTCAAATATGCGACAAACAATTCTCTGTGCATTTTGATGACAAATCCTGCTATATACTTAAACCGGGCTTCAAGATTCCAAAAGAGTGGGTTATGTTGATGGCACCTCGAGTCAACAATCTTTACATTCTTGATATGTCCAAGGCGATGACACCACAGGGACAGATAACATGCTTTCTATCCAAGGCGGCCGAAAAAGAATCGATAATGTGGCACCGCAGAATGGGGCACATTCATCTGAGGAAAATGAATCAGTTAGTGAGAAATGGACTTGTCGATGGAGTTAACGTGAAACATTTCCATCTGAACGACAAGTGTGTGAGCTGCATGAAAGGAAAACAACACAGACAGTCCCATAAAATAAAGAAAGTTAACTCTGTTGAGATGCCGCTTGAGCGATTGCACATGGACCTTTTTGGACCGGTCAAGCGCAAAAGTCATCTTGGAGAGCTTTATTGTTTAGTCGTCACTGATGACTATTCACGATTCTCATGGGTGATGTGTTTGAAGAACAAAAGCGACACCTTTACCAACCTACAAGTTCTGTTCACTCGGCTGGAAAATATTTACAATTTGAAGATAAAAAGGATCAGGAGTGACAACGGGACGGAGTTTAAAAATGCAAAGATGGTTGAACTTTGTGAAAGCAAAGGGATACATCATGAATATTCAGCTCCGTATACCCCGCAACAGAACGGTGTTGCTGAAAGAAAGAATAGGACTCTAATTGAGGCTGCAAGAACAATGCTCGCTGACTCAAATCTTCCAGTAATGTTCTGGAATGAGGCGATTTATGCAGCAAACTATACATTAAATCGGGTTATAACAGTGAAGAAGTTTGGAAAAACTTCTTATGAGCTGTTACACCGACGAAAGCCCAATTTAGAGTATCTAGAACCATTTGGGGCGCCATGTACGATGTTGAATCCAAGCGAGAAGTTTAGTCCTAAAGCTGAAGAGGGATATTTTGTTGGATATGCAACCCCGCTCAAACGGGTATTCAACAAACGAACTCGTCAAGTGGAGGATTGGGCAAACGTGGAAGTTCAACGATACACACAAAATTTGCAAGGCACGGGCCCTGATTGGATGTTTGATTACAAAGATTTCTTTGAATCATTCAACCTAGATAGCCTGGTTGAAGAAGCTGTGATCAGATTACTTTACGAGTGTGAAAACGCAGCAACTTCACCATTGATGCGTCCAATCACCGTAAACCCCCCACCAGCTTCTAATGATACCAGTGTTCCTACACAAGAAGAAGAGTTGTTTCAAGAAGCTTCAACTTCATTAGACACTTCAGAATCTGAAGATGAACAATTTGAAGAAGCCGTTCTTGAAAATGCAGAAGACTTAGAAGAGCAAACTGTGAACCCAACTCTAAATCCAGATGTTGCTTCATCATCTAACACGGGTCATGATCAGGATGCTGTAGAGAATTTGACTGCTCAGACGGGAGTGATTGTACCTGTTAATCCGGAATCTCGGATTCATCGTATTCACCCGCTGGAGCAAGTAATCGGTGATCCTGGTAGTGGAGTGATGACCAGAGGGCAGCTTAAAAGCGTTAATTCGCCAGAGAGTTTTGGTGCTTTAGCATTGTATGCCAAAATTCAGAAATCTGGTAGCCAAAATGATTGGTCGTTTGCATGTTATGTGTCGCAGGTAGAGCCAAGGACATACAAAGACGCTTTGCAAGAAGATGCCTGGGTTGAGGCAATGCAGGAAGAGTTATTGCAATTCCAGAAATTGGGAGTCTGGACGCTCACAGATTTGCCGCCGGGAAGAAAGAAGATTGGCACTAAGTGGGTGTTTAAGTGCAAAAAGGATGATCGTGGAGTTATTGTAAGGAACAAAGCCAGATTGGTTGTGCAGGGTTTCCATCAAATCGAAGGAATTGACTACAACGAAATCTATGCACCAGTAGCACGAATGGAAGCTATTCGGATGTTCCTTGCGTTTGCGTCATATAAGAAATTCAAAGTCTATCAAATGGACGTCAAGAGCGCATTTTTGTACGGTAAAGTCAAGGAGGAGGTTTATGTCGGGCAGCCACCAGGCTTTGAGGACCCAATCCACCGGGACAAGGTCTACGTGCTGAACAAAGCTTTATATGGTTTGCACCAGGCTCCAAGACAGTGGTACGAGGAGCTAAGTACATACCTCATCTCCAAAGGATTCAAGCGCGGCCTCGTCGATTGTACCCTCTTTACGAAGAAGACGGGAGATGACTTGCTTCTAGTACAGATTTACGTTGATGATATTATTTTTGGTTCAACTAACGAACTCTTGTGCAGGGAATTTGAAACTGTTATGCAGGAGAAGTTCGAAATGAGCGCTATGGGGGAAATGCAGTTTTTCCTCGGCTTACAGGTGGATCAAAGACCCGACGGGATCTTCATTCATCAGACGAAATATGTTGCCGACATCTTGAGCCGATTCCAGATGGAGGACTCTAAGCCGATGGATACCCCGATTCAACCCAATCACGGGATTGGAGTGGACGCTAAAGGGGAGCTGACAGACCCATTTACATACAGAGCAATCATCGGATCTCTGATGTATTTGACAGCGTCTCGACCAGATATCATGTATGCAACGTGTCTCTGTGCTCGCTACCAATCGAAGCCGAAACAAAGTCATCTGACGGCGGTCAAGCGTATCCTTCGATATCTGAAGGGTTGTCCATCAAAAGGACTTTGGTACCCTAATGATGATGATTTTGATTTTATTGCTTTTAGTGATGCAGATTGGGGCGGCTGTGACAAAGACAGCAAATCAACCACAGCTGGTTGCCAGTTTTTAGGGAGCAGGTTAATTACCTGGCAATGCAAGAAACAGACTTCCGTCGCACTGTCTACATGTGAAGCCGAGTACATTTCAGCCTCGAGTTGCTGTTCCCAAGTGCTCTGGATCCAACAACAGATGGTCGATTACGGTTTGCAGTTTCTTAAAACCCCTATACACTGTGACAACGAAGCCGCAATTGCATTAACTAAAAATACTGAAAATCATTCTAAAGCTAAACATATCCGGATTAAATATCATTTTATCCGTGATTGTTATGCTAAGGAGTTGATTGACATGGTCAAAATCCATACTGACTACCAACGTGCAGATTTGTTTACAAAAGCTTTTGACAGATCCCGCTTTGAATATCTTTTGAAAGTAAACAATATAAAGGAAAAACAGGACTAATCGGCTCCTCGGTTTATCATTTTTTTTTTCTTTTTGTTTTAAATTTTTGCTAATTGGGAATTTCTCTTTGCTAATTGGGAATTTCTCTTTACTATCATAATCCTCAAAGAAGTTGATGCTTTCAAGTGGATTGTTTCTTTCAAATTCTTTTTGTTTTGTTTTTCAGAAAAATTAAAAACCCAAAAATATGTTCTTTATTTTAGGGGGAGTCATTTTATCAGAAAAACCAAAAACATTGAAAAATTTTCAAAAATACCTAAAAATTAGAAAAACCCAAAATGATTTCCTGGATAAAAAGAGGAAATGATAGTACATCAGTGGGGATCTGACACAGGCTAAAGAATTGTATAGTTTTAATGCGACGTATGTTGATTATGTGTGATATGCTGATAGGCTTCGTAGACTATATATTGCGTGCATTAGTGATACAAACATAACAAACTACGCGTTTGTGGATGAACACCTCATGGGCATATGGTCTTAGTACCGTAATTTCGTTTGATAGGGTGTTTGTACAAAACTCGGAGGTTTAGGGTCGTTATGTTATTAGTTGTCTGGGGATAGCCTATCTGATCTTCTGCTGTAAGTCATTACGGACCTAGATCAGACAGGGTGTCTTTATAAAAGAGCTTTATGCCAAAACCTAAAGTTACCGAATTGAGGAACTTTCCATGTTATATGATGATCAAAGATTATCTATAATATCGTATTGATCATTGATGCAAATCATGATTAATATCCGTCCTCAACCTGGTATGGTGCATATGTTACTTTGCTGCATTAATTTGCTGACCTGTATACCTCTATGCATTATATCTTGTACAATTACAGATGACGAAAGCATAATCACGCTTTACAATGAGTCTTTGTGCAAATTACTTCTTGATACGGGAGTATGTCGTGTGTGTGGGAACCACAATGTGTTAGTCTAATACATCTAATTCGTATCATTTTAAAGCATTGCGTAATTGTCTGCATGTGAGCTTATGTGGACAACAATATCAGCAATTGCAGTGTCACATATTGTTTCTAATGATAATAATTAAAATAGATCAACGCTGTGTTCAGATTTCTCAGAAAACTGATATGATCCTCTTACCGGAAATCACAAAATGTTTACTGTTATCTTGATGCATTTTACTTTATTGCATTTTACTTTTATTGTCAAAAATTTACAAAATCCAAAAAGATTTTAGGTGTGTTTTAATCAAAAATTTCAGAAAATCCAAAAGATTTGCATTTCTGTTTTATTTTTGATATCCGGGGATGCTTGATGGTCAATTTATGAGATTTGATAACACCATCTGGTCTTTGTAACATTCAAAATGTGAAAATTTGAGTTTTGAAAGTTTAACGGATTGAAAAATGTTGAACGGGATTCGAATTCGTTGATTTGGCGAAATTTTCAGATTTTTCCATTTCACATTCGCCCCTTAATTGGGTCGAATGTGGAAAAATCATCTCATTCGGCCGTTTTTGTTTTGGGCGAAGGTGGATATTTACACTTCCGAGTGAAAATTCCACTTCCGGGTGTAAGGTTTCACCTTCGGGTCTTAAAAAGGGGCGAAGGTGGCCTGTATCTACATTCGTGTCATTAAATTGGGGCGAATGTGGATTTAACCCACATTCGTCCACTTCAACCGGTCGAACGTGGACCCCTTTATATATGTCATTCAGCTTCGAACCCTTCATTCACAAATTTTTTTCAAAAATTGCATCATAACCAGACCTTGTTGCTCGTGCATTTTAAGTTCCCTTGATTTGTTCCTTGATCATTGCTCATCATTTTAACCCTAATTTTACAGGTATTGGACATGAAAACAGATCAGAATTGCTTGTTTAACGAACGGGACCTAGGGTTTCTGTTCTAATGATTTTTGATGATTGTTGATGATTGTCTTTGATTGTCGATCATTTAAAATAGGTTTTAGGGGGAGAATATGGATGGAATTAGGATAAAAACATGTTTAGATGATAGTTTTGATCGATTGAATACATAGAACCCTAATTCCACTTGAAAACCTATGTAAAATGATTAATTGATAAAATTGGTAATAGACGAATGTTAGTCGGACATGTTAGTACGTTTTAGGATCAAAATTGCAAGTTAAAACAAACAATGGCAAAATTTCAAATTTGGGGGTAAACATTTCACATTCGGGTGTTTATAAAACGGGCGAAAGTGAAGTTGGATGGGCGAATGTACTTTCAAATCGGACGAATGTGATCTTAATCAGAAACTTTTTCATATTCGTCCATATATTTTCACATTCGACCAGTTATTTCCACATTCGGCCACTTCTAAAATGGGCGAATGTGCAAATCAGTTTGATCAAAATTTTTATAATTTGTCGTTTTTTTTTTGTGTTTTGACGTGTTTTATTGATTTTCATGTGCAGATGGCTGAACAACCAGAGAATATTGAAACACCAGCAGTGAATGTTGAGACTCCAGCAGAGATCACAGATCAAGATCCAGTCCCCGTAGCTGAAACATCTACTCCGAGCAGTTGGCCTTTTGAACGATCGCACAACTGTTGCGCGTATCTTGGAGACGTTGAGAAGAACACGGAGTTTACAGGAATTATTGAGTTTCTGAAGAGAAGCAGGATTGTACATGCTCTAGCCACACCAACCATCATTTACAAAGACATAATTGAAGACTTTTACCAGAACGCTAAGTATGATTACTGGGAGAATCAGACGATCATCAAGAGCAAGATTCAGGAGATAGATATGTTCTTGACTGAAGCTGACATTCGGGAAGCCTTACAGATTAAGTTCGAAGACAGAGAAGATCCCAGGGAATTGTCGTGGACAGAACAGAAGGCGTGCTTCTTAAGGATGAAATACAAAGGTCCAATCACTGACGGATCTATGTATAAGGGGAAGCTGGGAGTGCAGTACAAGTACTTTGCACATGTTCTGATTCATGTCTTTGGATGTGTTAGTGGTGGTTATGACGTGATGAGAAAGAGTTTGAGTTCATTAATGGTTGCGTTAACACTAAACAAACCATTTAATGTTTCTGGGATGATCCTTGACCACATGCTGGAGATGCTGAAGGGTATAAAGTTTAAGAAGTTCATGTTGTATCCGAGGTTTCTAATGATGATCTTTGACTACAAGTATCCAATGTTGAAAAAGGATCCGACTATGATCCTAGGTCAAGATCACATGAATATTAGAACCTTGATGAGGATGAAAGGTTACAAAGGTGTAGCTGACAGTGAGAAGCCACCTAACAGGAGGTTATTTGGGGCTTTGGCTCGTCCGGATTACATTGATCCTGGCAAGAACAAAGCAAGACATGATGATAGTGACTCAGACAATGATGATCCCTTAGTGTATGTTGATTCAAGCACTAAGCGGAAGCGTCAAGTAGTCAATCCTGGAGCCAAAGGGAAGGGCAAGGGAAAGGCTATTGATCAGGGAAGCACAAAGCAACAGGCTGCTAGAAAGAAATCGACGGCGAAGAAAGGATCGGGTTTGGTGGATGAAGAGTCTGTAGATTCAGAAGAGACTGAAGTTGATGAACAGTGGGATTCTGATGATGAGAACGTAAGGACCACCAAACGTAAGGCCACTATGGTTGGTGAGTCTGAATCTTTGAATCAGTCGATAGAAGAGTCTGATAGGAGAAAGAAATCGGTTGAAGATGAAGGATTAGGTGTTGACCTAGCTGAGTTGAGTGTTGGAGAAACTGTAGTTGTGAATTTGCCTAAGAAGACAAAGAAACAAAAGACTATGGCAAAGAAGTCTAGTGTGAAAGAACTGAGAGAGAAAGAATTGGCTCAGTTGCTGAAAGGAAAGAGATTACCTGATGCTGGTACACCATCCAAGTTATCTTCACCAGTTGCTAAGAAGCAGAAGAAAGCAAAAGAGGCAGAGACTTTACCAATCGATCAGTTCAATATCGATATGGATAAAGTGCTCGATATGTTTAGAAAGCCTCAAAAGGAGAAAGCTGTTGAAGTTGAGCCCTCCAGATCAAAGTCAAAGAAAATGACTGTTGATGACGATGTTATGAAACAGGTTAATAAGAAGATGGAGGACATGATGAAGATGTTGGTTGCTCAACAAGCTGAGATTACTAAATTCAAGCAGAATGAGGAGAAGATGCTCCAAATTGTAGTTGCTTCAAAATCGAATCAGGATGAGATAAATGAAAAGATTCAGATGTTAGAAGCTAAGAATGAGAAGCTTGAAAGAAGATGTGATAGAAACAAGAACAAGATCAAACTGATTAAGGCTGACAACAAAGAACTTAAGAAGGAAAACAAACGTCTTAGTAGTTTGATTGACGAGCTTTATAACAGAGCACCCCAGTTGAAAGAGGGTGAAGAAGATGAAGAAGAAGAAGATGAACAGAAAGTAGATTATGAGGAATCTGATTCTGAGAAAGAAGAAGATGATGATGAGGATAATGATGGATCGGATAAAAGTGATGATGACAATGATGATGATGATGACAACAATGATGATGATGATGATGCTGAAGGTACGGGGAAAAAGAAAGGTGATGAGTTTAGCAGTGGAAGTGATCATGATGAAGGAGATGATACTTCTAAGTATAGTTATGAGAAGAGAACATCACAGAAGAAGAAAGATACTGGAGAATCGAGTTCCAAGAAGAAAGGTGGGAATGTAGATTCGGATGAAAGTATTTTCTGGAACGAGAAGGTGAGATCTCTGTCTGATGATGCTAAACAGATATACAAGAATATGTTGGAGAAGAGAGAGTGGACCATTGAGTTCACAGGATGCTTCGCTGAAATATTCCAGACTGATGATTTGAGATATGAGTTGGAATATGAAGATCCAGATCTTGAAGAAGGGGAACTACCTGCATCTGTGGCGAAAGAAATTTTAGATGGTCTCGCACAGAGAGTAGGAAAGACGTTTGAGGAGTTTATGATGGATGAATCAATTCCTGATATTCCTGAAAAGGATATGGGAAGTCATTCAGATGATGTGCATACTCCAGAAAACAATGAAGTTGAAGTAGAAGATATTACTCATGAAGAGTTTCCCCAGTATTTCAGAAAAGACGATGAGAATGAAGTATTTCCTGACTTCACCGAGATACCAAATAAGTCAGCGAAACAGAAAGCAAAGAAAAGGAGCGAAGAGTTTGTTGAGAAGGTATTTGGAACTGAAAAGAAAGATTCTTCTAACCAGTCTGATGAGTTGAAGATTTATATGAAGAAGTTGAAGGAAATGGATGAGAACCGACCTAAACCTGAAGCTCAAGGTAATTTTTATCGATTTCATAATGCCAAGTTCAAAGGCAGAGCTCTTGGGTGGACTTATCTAGGCAGACTGAAGTGTATTGCTGCGAAATGGGAAACCGGAATTCTGTATTTCAACAGATTCTGTGACTTGCTTACTCTACCGTACTGGGCGGTGAGAGACTTATGCAGATTCCCAATGTCAGGTGCCGAGGTAAATGGATCGCATGTCGGTTGGTGCGCAGACAAATTGGTTTGGGAAAGTCGCACGAGATGGAACAGGTTTATGCCTCAATATCCCAGAAGAAAAGAGCATAGGGATATTGATCCACAAACCAATATGAAGCGTGTTACTTTAATCTATAAAGCACCTAATGTGATGAGGAAGATACCGTTGATGCCAATGCCACAGCATTTTAGTGCTGATTTCATCTTTTGGTATTACGATTGGAGGAAGGCAGAAGCGGTGATCGTGTTGAGGGATGGAAAGGATAAATACAAGCATGTGCATGTATTTGATCCTATGTGGCTGATTAATTGCACATTCGAAGACATCATCATGTTGTTCTATAATCCGATTTACTATGAACCCAATGACTTTGCTCAAGCGAGAAAGTATACTCAAGTTGTTGGAGTGTGTTTTGCATATGACATAAATGCTGGAAGCAACTTGGAAGGTAAACTTGGCAAGACTGTGAAGATCGCCAATGTGTCAAAGCCTGTGAAGAAAACATTCGAGCCGCCAATGACTTCTGAGCAGAAGAAGCAGCTCAGAATCAAACTGTTGAACAAGACGATGGACTATCAAAGAAAACTATCCAATCAATAGTCGAGGGGGAGTTTGTTGATGCATTTTGCGACTAAGGATTGGATATACTTGATTAACATATGTTAGTGTTTGGCCGAAGGTGAACATAACTGGGCGAATGTAGATGTTTTGGGGCGAAGGAAGAAGA
Source organism: Ambrosia x helenae (assembly GCA_030844895.1). Classification (NCBI taxonomy): domain Eukaryota; kingdom Viridiplantae; phylum Streptophyta; class Magnoliopsida; order Asterales; family Asteraceae; genus Ambrosia; species Ambrosia x helenae. The sequence continues at coordinate 27,231,310 of CM061229.1, read as the reverse complement.
AACTGGGCGAAGGTAGATGAGATCTGGACGAATGAAGAATGGACATGCACTAGAAGACACATTCGACCACTCTTAGTGGGCGAATGTGGAATATACTCACATTCGACCATCTGTAAGGGGCGAATGTGCAGTGCCTATATATAGATTTTGAGTTTTTGATTATGAAAGAGAGTTGTCATTTGTGTCCAGGTTCAGATCAGGTTTAGGAGTGTTTTTGAGAGATTATCTGTGTGTTTCTAGATTAACATAAACAGTTGTAAATGCCTATTGAATGAGTTAATCTATGAAAATGATATTGAAAATGATCTTGATTGTGTCGTGATTTGTGTTTTATCAATTTGTTCAGATCTAGGGTTTCCGCACCTAGATTTGTGACTTGTATGATCATATAATCCTGTTTTAGATAAAATCCAACGCTCACAATAATCATACTAGTTTAGCATGCACGTCAGCCCAAAATATTTAGAAAAAAATATTTAGAAAAAAATAATTAAAAAAGTGGGCTTAAGAACTCACCGGTTGTAAAGCATCCAAATCTGCACACTAAACGTCTCGTACCGCATCCTCGATTAAATCATGTAACCAAATAGCTCGTGGTTACAATTCATTTGAGTAAATAAATCAAACCCGAACAATCAATCCCTCTGCTTAATCTCTTAAAAGAGGAACTAACCCATGCTTCATCAAATTCGGGTCATACACAACTTCTGTAGACCAGTGACCCGAACCCTCGTCTTCCACCATAACTCCATGCAATAACACAAACATCCTCACCACAATTTCTTGAATTTTTTTTTTTTCAAAAATAGGTAATTTTGAATGTGAGAGAGTGTTTGTAGGGGTTGCATGGGATTTTTTGTGAAAAGGGATAGATCACTATATAGATTAGCGATCTTCAAAAAAGAACTTTGAAGGTCTCACATCCATTCGGCGACCTTCATTCAAGCTCGCTGATCCATTCAGAGAGCTTCCTTGAATTCAATGTTGGCTCGTGTATATTTTATAGCAATTGTTACAACTTGAATGAAGGTTGCTGAATGGATGCGAGACCTTCAAAATTCTTTTTTGAAGGTCGTTGATCCATATGGTGATCTACCCATTTTCACAAAAAATCTCATGCAACCCCTACAAACATTCTCTCACATTCAAAAATTACCTATTTTTCAAAAAAAAAAATCCAATTTCTTAAACTTATGTCCATGCATACATGTAAACCATGCCAAGCAAATTATATGTTTAAAGAAAAAGAAGTCATACACAATTCTCAAATGCACCATCCTATAAGAAAATCCATAGAAAACACTAATCATCATCCCCATGATAACTTTAGTCCTATGAACACATCACACACTACTAGAAAAATACCCCTATCTTGACACACATTTTATGACACGCGCTCGTTTATGACACTCAAAAGCGTGTGTCATAAAAAAATTGTCATGTTTTAAAAAATCTAGCTAATTAATGACATGTTTTTTTGTGTGTCAAGGATGTAGTGTCAAGAAATGGAAAACATGACGGTATCGAATTTTGCGTGTCATCTTCTTGTGTCATGTTAATTTCAGAAAAATTAAATTTCCCTCCCATTAACCCTTGGTATAAAATCTCTCTTTTTCTTTGCATTTCAGCCACCAACCAAGCAACCAAAATCCCTAATCCCTCTCTCTATCACATCTCGATCTCTCTTTCTCTGTTTCAGAAATGGATTAAACCTAATTAAATCACTCATTCACATCTCTAATTTTAACATCTCCATGGATTAAACTTCGAGTCCATTAACGGCTACATCACTCCTTATTCAGGTTAACGCATTTCCAAATCACTTGCTTTTCAGTGTTCGTTACATAATATTATATAACTTACATGATTTGTTTTACATAACTTGTTAGTTAAACTTCATAGATCTACTCGTTTCCTACGTTTTTAGGTTTATTTGTTTTGTAGTTAGCAATTCTGCTGAAAAGGTTGAACTCGAAACCCTAGGTTGGTATTTAGTTATAATAGATGTAGATTTGGCTGATTGTTAGGGATTGTGGTGTGAATTAGTTGTTTGCTTATGAATTTGTATAATGTTCATTGTGTTGTTGCTAATTTAATGCTTATTAGTTTGAAAATTGTTTTTAGGTGTATTTTTAGAAGTTACTGTAGCTGAGTTTTGAGGTTGAGGAATACTTGTTTTGTATATGAATTTGTTAACTGTTCATCGTGTTGCTGCTAATTTGGGGATATGTAGTTATAATGGGTCGGATCCTGTATGCGGTTGTCCGTCGCAGAATTTTGAGCCGGTTGATGCAAGGGATGGGAGGAGAGGGTGTAGGAGGAAGGTGGAGATAGAGGATTGTCCGGGGAGTTCGACAATGTTGGAGTTGGATAACGCGAGGTTTTTGACTTACCCGCCTGAGTTATCGTCGCAGGTGTTTTTTATAGGGATATCGGCGTGTAGGTTGAATTGTTTGGTTAGTGGGTCATGTATAGCGTCTACTTCGTTGGCGGATGGGACGGGGCTGTGTTATTTGAAGGTGTCGAGTTTTGTTAGTGGGTATCAGTCGCCTGCGCTTCCTAGTACGTCGTTTCTTAAGGTTTGTGGACCGGTGGTGGCGAACGAGGGTGCTGGTGCGGAGAAGGGGACGCGGTGGAAGCTTAGGCCGTGGGTTGTGGTGGTGGTGGTGGTGGGTACGCTTTTTGGTTTGGTTGTTGCTGAGCTTGGTTTGTGGTTTTGGTGCTGTAGAAACAGTCCGAAACTTGGAGTTTTGTCGGCTCAGTATGCAACATAAGTTTTATTTGAAATTCCAAAAGATCGTAATAGGAGGACTAAAATGAAATTACGATAAAATTAGAAAACGTGCAAATGTTACAGTCTCCCATACTTTAGAAAATTTCGCCCCGAAATTACTTTAAGTGAAGGTTTCTGGTTATGGAATATATGAGGATATTATCGATGAAAACAATTACAAATTGATCCAAGAAAGGTTTACAACTCTATTCATAAGGTTCCTAAAAACGGGTATAAGATCTACAGAAAAGTTATAATCTTTTAGGTTCAACGTGCAATTATGGATCACAGATTTTATAAGAATAAGATTGTCATTAGATGCCCTCATCTCACGGCTTTTATCCAGGCCCGTCAACAAAACCCAGCAGCCCTAGCAGCCCCGGCAGTTCCAGCAATTCAAGCAGCTCTAGCTCGTGGTCGTGCTTTCAACATCAATGCTAACCAAGATCAAGCTACCAACGACGTTGTCTATGGTACATTTCTTATTGCTAAGTTATATACTTCGATTTTTGTTTATACTGGTGCGGATAGGAGTTTTGTCTCGTTAGAAATTGAACCTTGCTTGCTCGTATTTGCCCTCACATTACTCATCCTTTTACTATGGAGGTTGCTAATGACAATCTTATTCTTATAAATCTGTGATCCATAATTGCACGTTGAACCTAAAAGATTATAACTTTTCTGTAGATCTTATACCTGTTTTTAGGAACCTTATGAATAGAGTTGTAAACCTTTCTTGGATCAATTCGTAATTGTTTTCATCGATAATATCCTCATATATTCCATAACCAGAAACCTTCACTTAAAGTAATTTCAGGGCGAAATTTTCTAAAGTAGGTGAGACTGTAACATTTGTACGTTTTCTAATTTTATCGTAATTTCATTTTAGTCCTCCTATTACGATCTTTTGGAATTTCAAATAAAACTTATGTTGTATTATTTCGTTAGCTCTTATTTATACATGTTTTACGATAAAAAAAATATAAAAACTTAAAATGTTGGTAAAATTTATGAAAGAAAAAAAATATTTTTAAAGTGTTAAAAAGTTTTTGGTTAGAAATATTTAATTTTGGTTAAGTTTTATAAGAAGTTAATGGACTAAACTAACCAAACTAACTAGAGGGATCAAAATTGTCATGTTTCAAAGCTAAAAAAAAAAATCGGAGATGGTACTGTAGCAGCGCGATTCCGGTGGCCGGAATCCTCTCCGGCGAGGTTTAATTTGGCGTTTAGAGGCGTTTTAACTTGAAATAATTATGGGGTTATGTTTCTTCCTTCAAAACCTTTCAATTCCCTCATCTAAAACGTCAATACTCGCGTGTTATAGCTCGATTGAAACTGAAAATTGGATATAACCGCCGGATTATTTAAAGCTCGAAGAAACGCCATTTTACAAGACCCCTATATAAATTAAACGTATCATTAGAATCCTTTGCTCATTACCTTCAAAACCCACTAAAAAACTCCAAGTAAAAACGTCTAGGAAGGCTCCAAATCGCGGTTTAAAGCGCGGACTTAAAGCTCCGTTTCCGATCGTTTTACACATTGTAAGCTCTTGTTTTTGGTGCCATTTTACTCCTTTAATCATGCCCTTTAAAAGCCCTCTTGATTCGGGTTATAAACTGTACGAATTGAAAGTCTTAAAAATCTAGGGTTAGGGTTGTGATTTGGGGAAAAAGATGAAGTGTAGGTGTAGTTTAAATATATTCTTTTTGAGTAATTGATTACAAAGTGGTGTAGTGGCCTAGTGGTTGTGTGGTTGTGTGGGGAACCAACTGACTCGGGTTCAATCCCTACTATCCACGATTATTTTTTTTCTTTTTCTTTTTTTCCTTTTATTTTTATTTGTTCTATTAAATCAATAATTATATAAATATATATTAATTAAAACCTTATAATATTCCTAGAAAATTCATTTTTACTCTAAAAATTATGAAAATTTAGGGGAAGCATCTTGACACCTTAAAGAAAATTATCCTATTTTTATTTTCTGAAAAATACATTATTTTCCTATTTTTCTTAATTTAAATTGTTTTAATCATAATTAAATGATTAAAAATTCATTTTAAGTGATTTTAACCTCAAATTTTCTGGAGATTTATTTTTATGTATAATAAACTGAAATAAAATAAATTTTCTCAGAAAATAATTATTTTTGTTATTTTTACTATTTTTAATCATTAAAACACTATTTAAGCTTATTTTCAGTATTTTACATCATAAAATAATTATTTTTCATAAAAATATCATTTTTGGATTATATCTCGTATTATTTATTCTATTTATATTAGATATAATAAATTGTGTAATTAAATATAAATCATAAAATCTATTTCGTGGATATTTTTCTATAAAATAGAAAATGTTTCTAAGTGTGGGATACATAAGTGTTTTAGTCGCTTATTTAATTAATCGTGATATATTTATTTCAAAATTATTGTTCAAATTATTATTAAAAAAACTTCATCTTCCCTACACAAGTATAGTAAACCCTAATGCCTTAGATTTTGGTTGCCTTAGACTTTTAAGTTATTTCCTCATTAGTATTTTATCATGTATAGGTTGAGTTCTTCGGAATTCTAAATCCTTTACGACGAACTTTCGTGGAGTTTATATATAGCGAAACTGTGAGTATATATTTCCCCTTTTTACTATTTACTCTTTTGGGGTGACTCATGTACCATTATCATTAAACTTATGTATACTCTTTATAACGCAATGTGCTCTTTGATATGTTTTGTGTGAATTATATGAACGATTTGTCAAAGTCATTAACCTTTGGGCCGCACCTAACAATGAGTAGTACTACGAGTTATATCCCTTGGTTGACTTACGTGAACGAGTTAAGTCCTTGGTCATTGTTATGGTTTTTCTTGAACGATGTGTGAACGATTATTGAACGATGTGAGGCTTGATTTTGACCCTTTTACATATTACAGACATCAAGGCACATAAATTGCAAATTACTATTTCAACGAAAATGGATATACTCACCAATGCATTATATGTGTTGACAAATTATTTTGTACATGTTTCAGGTGAAGTTTGATCTTGCATGCTTTTCACGCTTAGGCTGGACCTAGTGCTTAAATAAAAGTTGAACATTTATTTTCTATGTTTGAGATTTCTATTAAGACTCTTTGTATTTCGTTTTGAATAATGGAAGTTATTTGCTATTAGTATTTACAATTTAGTCCATGTGCTATTAAACAATCGTCACTACGTGACACCTCGATGTTTCCGCCATCGGTTGGGGTGTTACAATACACGTATAACATTATTAAAGGATTAGAGATTACTCGAACACGAACTGATGATCAGATTATCCAATAACCAACACCTCCATAGCCGCATCTGTAACACCCCAACCGATGGCGGAAACATCGAGGTGTCACGTAGTGACGATTGCTCAATAGCTCATGGACTAGAAATATAAATTTTGATACATTGAATTGAATAATTTATTACATTAAAAGAAATACAACAATTAAAAACTAGTAATCTAAACTAAATACAGTAAATCTCAATCTAAGCCTAAGTTCCAAAAGCTTAGAAGTGATCTGATAAGAACCTGAAACATGTACGAAAATAATTTGGTCAATACAAAAATGTATTGGTGAGCATACCTTGTTTGAATACATATAATAGAAAAATGTTTCGCAATTTATGTGCTTTGAAATATGTAACATGTAAAAGGGTCAAAATCAAGCCTCACAACGTTCAATAATCGTTCACACGTCGTTCAAGAAAAACCATAACAATGACCAAGGACTTAACTCGTTCACGTAAGTCAAACAAGGGATATAATTCGTAGTGCTACTCATTGTTAGGTGCGGCCCAAAGGTTAATGACTTTGACAAATCGTTCATACAATTCACACAAAACATATCAATGAGCACATTGCTTTGTAAATAGTATACGTAAGTTTAATAATAATTGTACATGAGTCACCCCAAAAGAGTAAATAGTAAAAAGAGGAAAGATATACTCACATTGAACGCGATGATAAACATGTGAGAAAACAACGAGAAATAACGAAAGCCATATAATTGCTAAGGCTTGAATCACGTGTCCCGAATTCCTAAGACTTATGCACACCTAAATCTCATGTTTTCTAAATAAGTTATATCATAATTCAGTCACCTTCAATGATTTATATAGCTTACGAGATTTCTTATAATTAGTAAGGGAGTAAATGAAAAAAAAATGAAACAACTGAAGTTACTTAAATAATACCTTAAGTTTCATCTCCATTCATTAGAATTTATGTCCATTTTGAAACCCACTCACAATTACTACACTAAATAATACCTTAAGTTTCATCTCCATTCGTTAGAATTTATGTCCATTTTGAAACCCACTCACAATTACTACACTTCAATATTGTACTAGTAGGAATGCCCGCGCGTTGCGGCGGGTGCATCTGTTTTGCCCCTCGTGCATCGTGTTTGTTGGTTATTCGTTATGATGAAGTAGAAAACAACAATGTATAAAATATATGTTATTAAAAACTGAAACTCATAAGTATATCTTCTAAATATTTTAAATGGGTACATCACAATAGGCCGTACTATTCCTTGCAACACCCTTAGATTGGCCCACGTCCTTCGGTGGGACCCTTTTATGTATCTCGAACGCAGATAAGTATGCCATCGTAGAGCGGTGCTTAGCATAGTGAAGTGGCGTTGTATCTCTTAATGACCATAAGATTGTAGTGGAAGTGATGTAATTACTAAAATGCAGTTTGTAGTGTGCAACATATTTCTATTTTTTAGGGCACCCGCAAAATGCAGCGGAGTCAATGATTTGCATAGATACTCTCGTTTTATGTTAGTTTGACAAGCGTCGTAACAAATATATTGGACCAAACAAATTAATTACTAATAAATATAGTTAAAACTACCAAATCGACTAATAACAGCTTCTCTTCTTTTGGATATGTAAACAATTAGTGACTTCATGAGATCAGAAACTTAAATTCTATTCCTAGAAGCTTATAGTAGCAGAGAAAACAAAAAACTATGAAGGAAGATGATGACGTTGCTCATGAAGTATCTCTACCATATTTGCTTGTATAAATGTCAAGCCTACATATATAGCTCACTTTAATGGGTTGAAACGTGTCATGGGTTGGGTGTGTTGGCAAACTTCAAGCCTACATATTCATTTGTGTGCAGAAGTGTCACATCATACCATTCTGCAACCATATAAATTTAAAAAAAAAAGATATAAATACATAATATATGATGTAATTTATTTACTATAAACATTGAAAGATTTATAAGTTATGTATGTGAAGAGTCACCACATTATTTATATACCAAATACATGACCACTATTTATAAGACTATAACATTGATACAAACATAATAAAGACATGGAAGTTATGAATGTAAAGAGTCACCACATTATTGTTGATTTCCTCATCAATTTTATAATTATGTTTAAATTAATTTCTTCAACAATTTAATATTTAGGTAGAAAGACAATTTTACCCCTAAGTGACTTCAATAAGCATTGTACTATAAGCAATAAATGTTGTATTTACTTAAATTTTGCGGGTGTCCTTCACTGATGCTTTATAATATAGTTAGAAGATAAAGATTCGGGTTGATTCATTAGCGTGAGCATGAATTTATGGCCTTAGCATGAATTTATGGCCTTTTGATTTCTTATTTCTTAACACAAATAACATAAGTAATTAACACATAGTTAAGTTTTTGTTTTCTCTTTATGCTAGTGTTTAATTTATTTTAGTAATTAGAATTAGAACTTAAACAATATACAATTGCCGAAAGCAAAATAATATTGTGAACCACACTTCATACAACGTTTAACACGAACATTAAATAGATCAACAAATACCTTAAGAGTCTTAGAACAAATATAGTTTACATATAAAGTTATATTTGAGCATGCATATATAGATTTATAGAGTTAACTATTTCATGGCATTCAAGGAGACCATGTTGATTGATATTGAGGAAAGTCTCCATACCCTTCTCCAACCATCCTCTCCATCATTTGTCCTTCATATCCATTTGTTCCCTGCAATATCAGTTTTCATCCCATGCAGTAAGTGGAAGTAAAATTTATAATATATTAAAAACGTATTAGCAAATCTAGAATGCTATATTTATAATTTTGTCCGTTTTATTTAGTTAACAATATATATGATTCAAGATACACAACTTCTTAACAAGGATAGTTAGGAAAAACCATCTGTCACATTCATAGGGGCCATATCATCTAATTCAGTAGAGTTGAGGTCAATAGGTCATAGAACATGCTGACTTCTGAAAGCTTCATGGAGAGAAACTAAAAATGCACAAAGAAGAGAAAAAACCGTACTAATTAATTTTGAAAAATATTTTCTCATCAATAATTCTGAATACTGTTTGTTTATTGTTTTAATTGTTAGTTGCACAATTAAATTACCTGAATTTGATTCTGCAATGATCTAACATAGTTGATTATTACATCCAACATCACTGGCATTCCCATTGTCTATAGCAAATAACTAAATTCAAATGGAGCAAAACAATGATATATTATGAAGATATTTTTTTGTAATTGTCAAAGAACATATGAACAAGTAGAAAAAAATGTATATATGTATATAAAGATTAACTCATATCTTTGTACCTTGTAGCATCCGGGAACCATATCTTGCAAGCGTCTTAACTTCTCATTGATTTTTTTCTCTTCTCATCTAATGAAGAAATAAATTTTTTGGACAAAACAATGTTTCAAAGCATGAAATTAGTTCTAAGATGTTGTTTAGGGTTGTGAAAAGACTATTAGCATTCAAGAAATTGATTATAATGAAGTAGTATATATAATAATATAGATGAGGGGTTGAAAGGTCTCACATTTAAGATGTATCATAGGTTAGGTTGTATTTTGTGTTTTAAAAGTTGGACATAAGAGCATAATTGGGATAAGATTTTAGGATGTGAGGTATTGGATTATGTTAAATTTACTAATCTACCCTCCTAAGTGTCTTAATTGTCACCACTATGCCAATAATACCCTTAATTTTTTTACTTAAAAATGTTGTACATGTTGCTTGTTAAGTTGTACGGAAATAAAAATTACTATGGTGGCCATCACTCCTCCTTAATAAGATAATATAGATATTATAACTAAATGTTAACTTCTAGTAAACATTGGTTTGTTAATTAATATATAATAAGCATATGCACATCATAACCGACAATTTAAATGTCACTAGCCATAAATTTTAGTGTTGTTAATATTATTCAAATTAATTGCATATTTAAAATGTTAGTCCAAACATAATTTTTTTTTTTGAAAGGAAAACTTCATTAAAACACATCTCGCAAAGTCCTCAAAGCAAGGACTAACGAGAATAACAAAACGAAACAACATCAACCCAGAGGGCAAATACACCAAGTTTTCCAATCTAAATCTTTCCATCTAGTCCTATTTCTTAACCAAAAATAAGCCGTAGACTTAATATTCTCCACAATCTGAATAGGACTCCGCTTCTTGTCGTTGAAAATCCGATCATTGCGCTCTATCCACAAAACCCACATGAAAGTGTAGACTATACCCCTTAATATGCGCTTATTATCTTTGGACATAGGCGTTGATTCCGGCACACGAATAAGATCCACAACATCAAAAATAAAATTATGATTCAAGCGACACCACACTTCGATTCGAAACCAAACCTCGTGAGAGAAAATACACCTTGTGAAAAGGTGCAAAGCTGTCTCTAAGTCGTTGTGACACAACGAACAAGCGGTATCGGCAATACTGACTCCACGTTTGAGAAGCTCTACAACGGTAGGAATCCGATTAATTTGTTAATTAACACTATAATAAACACTTAAACTTTTATATCTTGCAAACTTTAAATATTTAATGTGTCCAAATCGTAACTCTTCTTGAAGAGAGTTGTTTAGAATTACTAAAAAAATCCATTAATTCCAGGTAAACAACAGTTTATAAATGCTTAAATACGAGGGTTAAAAATGAAGATCTTGAAATAGTTGAGGGACCGGTTGATTCATTTATGAAAAGCGAAAGGTGTAGGTTGTCACAGCATCCACAAGAAAAAAATGTCGCCGTCGAGTTTATTTAGAGGATGGCGATCATGTCAGTATGTTGGCGTGAGTAGGGTTTTTTATATATATAAAACAAAGATAGTTATAAAAAACCTTACACCCTAGTTTGTTTAGAAATCAAGGGTAGCCGAAATCAAACTCATCCCTTGGATTTTGTGAAACTAAACCATAAAGAACCTACAATCTTATTATGATGCATTTGGATCCCTTTTGTTTCAATCTCGCCTGTTTCGTTATAAATATAACATAAATACAACAACACGCCCACCGTTGATTCACATCCTACTCGCCAAAATTCGTCACCCTATCCGTTTAATGAAACTACGGATAATCCATGTATCTATTTCGTTAAAGCGATAAATTTGGGATGTTACACAAACACTTTAATTACAGATTTATCTGAGTTAACTTTGGTTAATGATCAAATGAAAGAGATGGTTAAGAAGGTTGATGAGGGCAGGTTTAAGAGACACAGCCAGAAGAAGTATGACAAATATGCTTCTCTTCTTGGCTATAAGAAATCATCTGAGGCCGAACACACTATTCGACTACCTAATGGGATCAAGAACAAAGGCCGTGGTAAACAGAAGCGTATCAAGTCCACCAAGGAAAAACAACTTAGTCGAGTGGGTAAAAGGAAGAGAACGTGCAAGATATGCATAGAGAAATGCCACGGTCAACGTAAACATCAGAGGGATGGTGGTTCAACTCAGCCACAGATTGAACAAGAGGATCAGAATGCTGAAGATGACCTTGATGATGACGAAGTTGTTGAATTAGAAGTTTCTAATGATCAGGAGTAGTCTGTAGACTCATTTTTTATACACGTGCGTTTAAACAATATATAGTGCGTTTATTGTTTTTTTGATACACAACTGTTTTTGTAAATGTTTAATACGTGCGTTTGAATATATACAATGTGCGTTTACATAATTAGTTCAAGTGCGTTTAAAGTAGTAATATAGTGCGTCTATATCATTCGATTCATAACATAAACTTACATAACAACCATTATACACCACCCCCATTACAACCACCATCACAAACCATCATCAAAAAACAACCACAAACAACCACTACCCAACCACCACCATAATTAAATATATATATATATATATATATATAAACATAAAACACTACCACAAAACCATCCATCACTTGCCACCCAAGATGTTGTCCCTTGCCTTTTGTTTCCCTGCCATGTTCTTCATGATGCACTTCTCTGTGTTGCTTAGTGTCTGACATATGAGATTATCAAAAGATGCTTGGGTCTTCAGTTGCTCTATTGACGCATCCCATAATGGAGATTTTTCTTCATTGAGTAGGTTTTCATGGAGATCCGTGTTCTTCATAGACTCCCTAAGGACCTCACTTTGGACCCTTAAAACCACACATTAAGAGTTGATGTCATCTCTGACCTCAGAGATGGAATCCACCATGATCAGGGCTTTCACTTGAATATTGTTGATTGCATTTGTGTAGTTATCTGCAATTTTTTTAGGGTTTTTTAGTTGGCATGCGAGGCTTATGTATTGATATTGTTTATTTACAGATCAAAAAACTTAATTACATATGATATGTTGTAATTGAATATTGAATTTCAAGAATTAACTATATTCATTACCAATCAAATCATATTTCAGTAATTAGTAAGATATTTTTAGTTTTTACCATTTAAATATTCATGTAACTAGATATGTTGATGTTTTACCATTAATAAGCTAGACAACTTGCATTTTCCATCATTACATGTACGAAAACAATAAAAAACCTCTTCTGTGTATTTGTAATTCACGTGTGTTTGGATCTTACACTGTGTGCGTTTAACATTTTGAAACGTGCATTTAAATATATGATTGTGCGTTTGTTTTGTTTGTTCCACCGGTTGAACTTTAAATGCACGTTACCTACTAACATAGATATAACGTGCGTTTAAAAACCCCTGTTATCAAATACATCGTGTTCTTCGTCTGCAACTTTTTTAACCTATTGCTTATCTTTAATTCTTCTTCTTGAATCAAAATCAAAAGTTTCTGATAAATAATACTGACATTTTTATTCATGATACGTATGATTTCGAATGATTTATCTTCCCATTTATTATTATACTCTGTTTTTTTATTTTTAATTGCAAATAGTGATCTTACGTTTTGGTTCAATGTAATCTCCATTTTTTTTTGTTATTTTGATTGTGTAATCATTCATAATGTTTAATCGATTTCAAACGTTGAAAAATTTGGTTTCGATTGATTCTGTTGTTACGATTTGAAAAGGATTTAAACGTTTTTTCCTAATTTACCCTTGGTTAGATTAACCCAAATATGATTAGGATTGTTAATTACCATCATGTCACTGTCTTAATCTAATGGCTGAGAATGCTTCATACGTTTCTCACGTTAAGGAAGCTTTGTACGTTATCTCTTCCCTACTTAAACCCTTAACCTTATGGGGAGAGATACATTTCCTTAACACCTTAATACCTAGAACCCATTTTTTGATAATGTTAAAAGTACTAATCCCAATGCATGCTCAATATTTTGAAGATGTAAGTTTAAATATTTAGATTCTAGGTTCTAATCATAGGATCTAAAGAAGACCGGAATAAATCTATACAAAATGTCCTAGTTAATTATCCTATATATTTATTTACTAAGCTCCATGAATAGTATTTTGTCAGCATTTGTAAATGTTATTTATATGTATATGTTTGAATATACTAACAAAAAACGTTCAGGTACAGATGGTTTGATTGTTGTTGTGCTTGGTGTTCTGCTTGGGTTCGAATCCTGAAACAGGGCGCCTTTTTTTGCTTTGTTTGTCAACGTGCCTGTGCTCTTGTCTTATAAGGGTTTTTTTTTTATTTGCATTATTAAGGTTTTTGAGTTATTGTTTAGTGTGTGACAGTTGTTGGCTTTAGATACTTTACATGTGTCCAGGTGACACAACATTACTTTTTTTGAACGGCCAACAAATCAATTACGAGCACTCTCGGACACCCTTTTGGCGAATCAGGTACTCGAGAGTACCCGGGCCACCAATTGCCACCAATTCCCGGGAAAACCCGACCACTCACCCACCCGAAGGCACGACAGTAAAATAATCGGTAAATCCAGTCGGGATCAGGACTCGAACCCAAGCCAATGGCCGGGTCATCCCTCATTTCCACTCCACCAATGTCCTCAAAATGTAGCTAGTGGGAATTGAACCCAAGTCTCCCATAGGAAACTTTAGGCCCTCAACCAACTAGGCTACAAGTGGACGACACAACATTACTATATAGCTTCTTTTCTATGCATTCTTCTTCCCACTTCCTGACAAGTAAAATAAAGTAAAAACAAATTAAATAAAAAGAAAAGCATATTAAAAGTTGACGTGACTTCTTGCACTTAAAAAAAATAGTTCATCTTCTTCACATCAAATTAAGAGAGGCCTACAACCTTTCCACCAAGTCCTTACTCGCCGAAAAAAATAAGGAATATATACACACCAACCTTTCTACCAAGCGCATGGATCGTGGATTTAGCTTCAAGGCTTTTAAAGGGGGAGAGGAAGGCTTGTTTCCTTGCTTTTTCTCGGTTTTAAAAATCCAAGGGGTGCGATTGAACAATTTTATGGGGTGCGGACGGGATAAACACGTATATATAAACACTGAAAAAATTATCAGGGTGGGCGCCCGCACCCATTGGCTAGGGTGTGGGTCCGCCAATGAGCCCAGTTCACTTCGATGATTTCCTCTTCGATTACAATTTGCTGCAGGAAGTACATGGGCCCTGGTAACTGCGAGCTTCATGTACAAGAGGCGTTACAGCTATTACAATGTAAGTTTTCTAACAGAGTCTTCATTCCCAAGACAGCAGCGGCCGAAGGTCACATCCGCGACAAAAATCCCTCTAGAGGAGTATACTGTTAATTATGATTTGAGAGTTTAAGATTATATTTTCAACAAAAATTATTAGACATTGTTATATGAGTTATCCAGTACTAGTTAAGAAATGATTACATTATTAATATAAACATTTCCATAAAATAAAGGGTATAAGATACATGAACTTGACAGAAATGGAAAGATTAGTTGTTCATTACCTAAAGGCTATTTTAAGGTCATGCATAATAATTATTGTGGTGTCATTATATTGTTAAGAAATGATTACATTATTAATATAAACATTTCCATTAAATAAAGTTATATTGTTTTTTTAAGGTCATGCATAATAATTATTGTGGTGTCATTATATAATTAATGTACAACTTGCATTGTATACTAGCATACACTATAATGATTAATGAGTGTCGTATAACAATGACAAAGTTTGTGTCTAAATTTTGTGGGCCCCATTTGAGTTGCTATGAAAGTGATCTTGGGCACAATCCACCAATTCATGATAAATAATCTTATACCATCCGTAATGGTTCGTGAAAGGGGCATGAAAGGTGAAAATTGACGCCCCATTCACCCAGAAACACCGCACCCTCTCATGTTTAAGGGGCGCTAATGCCTCTTACGCGAAATATTTCACGAGGCTTGATTCTTCTTTCAGCCAATCACCCTTTGCCACTTCATTTTTGTTTTTTTTTCTTTTTTTATTCAAATATTATACCATTATATATTCACCTCCTTTTACCCACCATTACACTCTTTGCTCATTTCAAGCCCCTTTCACCCACTAAGTAGCCTCACATTGTCAAGTGTCAAAAAATACTCCTTTCACCCATCAAATTTCACTCACCATTACACATATTCTTATAGAGAATCCAACAATTCAACAATGGATAAACAATAAATGCCGGTGCAAAGTCAGGATTAAGGAATTATAGCATTAGAATTGAAAAAAGAAATGACTTTGAATTCCCAATAGTGGTTGAGTTTGTAATTAATTGTGTTCATTTTAGGTTAGATACCCGTGTAATAATCGAGCTAGATCATCTAATTTATATAACTTATACTGTACTTTTTCATTTATTCGTTTATGTTTATTTGTGTTCAATAGTTTTTTTTTTTTTTTGAACAGTGACTTTCATATGAGTGACCTAATGTCACACTGCCTAATCGGTAGTCCTAGCTAAGGTCTGCCCCAGACTACCTTGTCTTAACCGGGCATGCGCTGGCGTATTAGGCTTGGTTACGGCGTTCCCCCGGAAACCGTATTGCCTCCACACGAGTCTCCTCGCTGGAGTAACAGCCGGGTGAAAAACCGGGGTACGGCTCAGGATCGAACGCTCCTCGGTGCGTTTTTCACCATCATTGCCTGGATGCCGTAGAAAATAATGAGGAGAGTAGGAATCGAACCTAGGTCACAAGGAAGTCCAAGTCTTTCCCTAACCACTCCACCACTACCTCATTGGCTTGTGTTCAATAGTTTAATAGATTTTTTTTTAATTTTGATAATTTTGTTTGATATTCCCTTATTTTTATTTATTTTACCCAAATAAATAAATAATTTATATGAGATATTTATATATATATATATACATATATATATATATATATATTTGTATGTGTATGTGTGTGTTTGTTTCTAAAGGAACAATGTTTTCCTTGATCTCACAATAATGGGTACAATATCAATATATAGAACACCAACCGAATCTCCTATTTCAGTAGAGATATACACAATAATATATACAATAATTTCCTATAATACAAATATTCTATTACACCCCCGCAGTCGAAGCGTAGGATGATCGAATGCTGAGACTGGATCTGAAGTCATCAAACAAAACATGTGGTAGTCCTTTAGTGAAGATATCGGCTATCTGATGACGTGAGGGAACATGAAGAATACGAACTCGTCCACGCTGAACATGTTCCCGTACAAAGTGGATGTCAAGCTCGATATGTTTTATGCGTTGATGTTGCACAAGATTACCCGAGAGATAGATGGCGCTGACATTGTCACAGTATACGAGTGTCGTGCGATTAAGCGGGTGATGTAACTCAAGAAGAAGGTTGTGAAGGCAACAAATTTCTTCAACTACATTAGCTACGTCGCGGTACTCAGCTTCAGCACTAGAGCAGGAGATGGTACACTGTCGTTTGGATGACCAAGAGATGAGATTGTCACCCATATATACACAATAACTTGATGTAGATCGGCGAGTATCAGGGAAACAGGCCCAATCGGCATATGTATAAGAAATGAGAGAAAAATTATGTGTTGGTCCAAGATGAAGACCATAGTTAGAGGTGCCTTGTATATATCAAATAATACGCTTGAGCGTATTCCAATGATCGGTCAGAGGAGAATGCATGTGCATGCAAATCTGTTGCACAACATATGAGATATCAGGTCTGGTGAAAGTCAGATACTGAAATGCGCCTGCTAGACTGCGATAAGTGGTGGGGTCATTATGAAGAGGACTTGAGTCTGCCAAAATGTTTGGCCTGGGTATCAACTGGAGTGGCCACTAGTTTGCAAGAATCCATATATGCTCGATGAATAATGTCTCTAACATAGGCTTGTTGAGATAAGAACATAGTATTACCAGTGCGTGTAACATATATGCCCATGAAATAAGAAAGTGGACCCAAATCTTTCATAGCAAATTCCCCTAATAAGGCAAGCATAAGACGCTGACGCAGAGCATCAAAAGATGTAGTAAGAATAATTTCGTCCACATATATGAATAAGTAGGCGATGTCTGACCCACGGTGATACACGAACAACGAATTTTCATATTTGCTTTGTCTAAAACCGTGTGGAGAAACAAAGTCAGTAAACCGCTAGTACCACACACGTAGTGCCTGTTTGAGACCGTACAAAGATTTCTTTAGCAGATAGACATGATTCGGATAATCTTTGTGAAAAAATCCCATCGGTTGATACATGTAAACGTTTCCTTCCAAGTTCCCATGGAGAAAAGCATTAGTCACATCAAGCTGATTAATTTGCCAAGATTTGGCTAAAGCAAGGGAGAAAACTAGATGTATAGTGACCGGTTTAATTACCGGACTGAAAGTCTCCCCACAATCAATACATGTCTATCGTTTTCTACCATCACATACCAAACGAGCTTTGTATCTCTCCAAACTGCCATTAGATCTAAATTTATTTTTAAAGAGCCACATACTTTGAATTATGTTTATATTGGGATGCCTAGGAACAAGCTCCCAGGTCTTGTTTTCAATAAGGGAACTAAATTCAATAAGGGTACGCATTCCATTTGACACTTGTGAGATGTGAATTAAGAATGTGGGAGCAAAGTGTCGATTGTTTTGATTAGTTGGATTCTTTTTTGGGAATTTTATGATTATCTATCATTTTTTAGATTGCCTTGACTAGTTGGATGTTTATGTTCATGAATGATTTTTTTGGAACTATATGCTTATGAATCGTTATTGGATTGTTTTGACTAGTTGGATATGATGTTGATAACGTGGGGATTTAAAGACTTAAACTTCTTTTCTCTTAAAAAGAGCAAGTTCCCGGCAAAAGTGCAAAAAACTTGATGAAAAAGGAAATTAATTCAAAAACAGTGGTGTGTGACACTTTCAAGTTTTAAATTTATAGTCTAAAACCATAGTTGCATGCCCATGCTTTAAAGTGTAGCACGGCCGTGCATGGCACCTGGTACTGTTGCAAGGTCCTTGCGTGTAGATTCTGTCAGTCTGGTTGGCAAGCACGCACGTGCCTCTTTAGTGGCACGCTTGTGCACCTTAGTTCGTGCAACCGTTTTGTCAGTTTGGTCGGTTCTAAAACATTCTTGGATACGCGTTGACGTGAGCACGGCCATGCACCATGGTGGGCACGCCCGTGCATGCCGGTGCACTTGACTTTTTGCTTCCTGCTGACTTTGAAATGTTGACTTGTTGACTTGGGACATGTGCATGACCGTGCATGGCCTAAGCACGACGTGATGTGTTTAAAACAGCTCTCTAAGTCTTTAATTCCTTGTCTTTTGTGTCGTTTTTCACCACTTTTCACTGCTCAACCTCAAAACCTACAATTATCAATAATGAAAGATAAATCATGATAAAACCAAGATAAAAAGCATAATTTTGGGTGGAAAACGGGTGAAAATGTGTGTGTAACGTGTGCAATTCTCGGCACATCAGATGTTAATGTTTATGAATGATTTTTTGCAACTTTGACTAGTTGATTGTTGTTTATGCTTATGAATCATTTTTATGAATGTTCTTTCGATCTTTATGTTTATTTGACAAGTAACTTGTGGATTAAGAAGACGATATTATGATATTCTTTTTTCTCTGTTTTCAATAGTTACGATTAGCCTCAAGAATGAATGAAAAGATAAGAGATATGAATTCAGCATTGAGTGGTCACACATACACTACGAATTGTTGCATGGATCTTCTACACAATGTCATGAAACTAGTTTTATACCCGCCGCCGCGGCGCGGTGGGGGCGAGCGGAAGCTCTTTTTGACAGCCGCTGCTTTTCCTCTTAGAATAGCGAAGGCGCATCAACATCGAGCAAGTCGACAGTCAATAATGGCAATCGTTTAGCAATATCAAATCAACAATCAGATGGAAATACAAAAACGAAGACAAACAAATCAGGCGATCCAGAATAAACACCTAACCTCAAATGACCTATCTGTGATTTAGAGTTTACCGCCGAAAACTTGGTTGCAAGGCGGGTTGCAGGGTAAAACCTGCAATCCACCATCCTTGCCATGCCATCGTCATCAATTGTCAGAAAATACTATCAACTAATCACAACCAAGCCACATGCGAAGGTAAAAAAAAAAAAATGAAGGAGACAGCAAAGCCACGAACTTCTTTCACAAGTCTTCCTTCAGCAACAGCATAACCTAAAGTCAACAAATTGTTAAAATAAAGTCAAAAGATTGTTAAAATAAAGTCAACATATCTTCATATCAACAAAATATCAATATATCATCCATCCAGAAACTAATTCAGCTTTTATACAATTAGCTTCACAATCTTATCTCAATATCAAGGATCTATAATAATATTATTTACTACAAAAAAAATTATATTGTTAATAATATTTCATAATCAACTCAACAAACATAGTTGAACTAATGCTTACCAGGAACGGCTTTATATCCATGAACATAAGGATCAACCGACGAACCACCGTGAGCTCCGGGAGGCCGGTATGTCATCGTAATAAAGCAAAACATCACATATCACCCAAAAATTGTAGGGTTTACAGCTGGAGCAAACAACAACCGGAAGAAGATAGCAAAATACCTTCGTTGGCGGCTGCACCGCCACTGCCGCCATCTGAGCCAGCCGTTCAATGAGTCGTCCAACGGCACATCCTCCCACCTCATCACCGTGGTCGAACACACCGATTGAGCCCAAACGGGTTCTGAATCATCGCGAGAGTACTTAAACCTCACCTCTATCCAGAACCCTTAAAGACTGTTACCGGTATGACCATTCGTAGGTTACATATCGGGTAGGCGACAGGGTGGAGGGAGGTGGCAGCGGTGGTGAATCATGGCTTGAAATAACTGTTACAGTGCTTGTTACAGAGAAGACAGAGCTATAGAGCTCTTAGAGAGAGAGAGAGAGAGAGAGAGAGAGAGAGAGAGAGAGAGAGATTGGCTTTAAAACCCGGCTACACATGTGAAGCAGGCGCAAGGAGGAGCTGTACAGCCAAGAATTGCACGCAGAAAGCACTTGTATTGAGAGAAACAGTATCGGTCCTCTCACAACGAAAGTTTCAAATTGTGTGTGTGTGTGTGTGTGTCTATATATATATATTTATATAATGATGTGTATGTCATGTCATGCGTATGTACTCTCGTGCAATCATTTCAAACAAAGAAATTGGGTACAAAGTAGCAGGTCGATAAGCCTGGAAGAAAGAGTTGGATATGTTTTTTTATTGTGATAGGAGATAATGAACGTTTTTGCATCGTTAAACAAAGGTTTCAACACTCAACAGAAACAATCCATATATGCTTTCATGAGGTCCTAAATGCAATTTCAAATACCTCAGAACGACCCAGAAAATTAAAACAAATATTTATTGGGGCAATAGGAGCGTTAGATGGAACCCTTGTACAAGCAATCGTACATGCTGATAAACAAACTCATTACAGAGGAAGAGGAAAAGGTGAATGTTTTCAAAATATTTTAGGTATTTGTGTATTTGATATGATATTTAAATTCATATGAGCTGGATGGGAGGGCATTGCTATGATTCACGAGTTCTAAAAGAGGTTGCTTTTAACCCAACTTCTGGATTTCCTTTCCCTCCACTAGACAAATATTACCTTTGCGAGGCTACATACATCAACATTGGTGGATTTATGACTCCCTACCGTAGTATGAGGTATTGGTTAGCCTATTTTTGATGAAAACGGGCGTTAACTAAGGAAGAAAGGTTCAATCATGCCCACACACAAATCAGAAATGTTATTGAGCGTGCATATTGTGTTTTAAAGGCAAGATTCCGAATCCTAAAGAAAATGGCTTCTTTTTCATTTCAAATACAAAAGGAAGATAGTGGTTGCCTGTTTTTTCATCCATAATTTTAGACGAAAATGTAATATTCATGATCAATTGTTTATATGCTATGATTAGAATAATCTATTTGCAAAAATACAGGGTGGAGAAAGTGACGGTCAGTTTGTTCATGACATAGAATGGGGTTCACAAGGCATCGAGTATATAACTACTTTGCATGACGAGATAGCGAATCAGCTAATTTCAAATAATTAAAATTACAGTCGTACTCCATGTATTATTTTCTATCTAGATTTGGTTGGTTTCCTAGGATTTTGAATATTTATGTGTCATTTCAATTTCTATGTTGTTATATATTTTTATTTCATTATTCAGTACAATCATTCATGTCTCTGATCAAACAGATACATTCATTCTGGAAAAACAATGTATTGGGGGTAAAAAGGACATTCTACATAGTCATTCAGAGATCCAACTAAACAACACATATTGGTTCAACACTTACTGGTTCAGAGCCTCTTAACCATTCAAGCCCTTTTAATGATTATGCACTTAATCAGACAGATCCTACCAAACAGCCCTTTAGTTGATTGTAAAAGTTGCTTACGAAGATTTTATTTAATTATGAAGTTTACTAGGTTGGATCATTTAAGAGTTGTTTGCAAAGGTTGTGAAACACAAAGTGATTCAAATGTTTAATTGAATTAAGGAAAATTATTGTTAGAATGAAAATAATAGAAATAAAGTGTTGAAGAAAACTGAAGCCGATCTAAGAAGAACATCCAAAACATGTTCCAAATGAAGAGATCAAAGCCGACACTAATCAAAGAACAAGATATCTCTGAAGAACAAGAGATTCAGAGACAAGAAGAACTCCTAACTAATGAAATCTGGGAAGTAAGATTGAAATTTGGGAAAAAAAAGAACCAGATTTCTAAGAAGCAAAGAAAAACAGTCTAATTCCTTCAGTTCCAGATTTAGACTCCAGATTTCTGGAAAGAAACATGGGATATCGACAAGTGGGAAAGTTAAAAAGCATGCAACTTAACATGGAGACACTCAACCATGCAAAGATGCTTCCCCCGTTATCCTGCAGTTAGGGCTGCAAACGAACTGAACGAACACGAATAGGGCATTGTTCGTGTTCGTTTGTTAAGAGAATTATGTGTTCACGAACAGTTCATGAACACTTACCGAACGAGATTTTCTGTTCGTGTTCGGTTGTGTTCGTTTGTTAATTTTGTTCATGAACGCACACGAACACAAATGAACATTAATGAACACAAATGAACACAAAGAAGTGTTTATGAACGGAAACAAACACAAACGGGGATATATTAACTTTTGAATAACATCAAATTCATATACATTAAGACATTACCTAGATCCAACCAAAATATAACATATTTGTCTAAACATACTTAATAGTGGGGAACGGTGTTGGAGGTGGAGGGCATCAACGCTGGAATGTGTAAACATATAATGAGCTTGGATACAAAAAGTAGGTTTATTGATCTCATATAGTCATATATTTACTTCATATATATTATTTATTGGGTAAAATAAATAAAAATAAAAGAATATAAAAAAGTATAAAAAATTAAAACCTTAATAAACTATCGAACATAAACGAACATGTTACCGAACATTCACGAACATAAACGAACGAACAAAATTTTTTGTTCGTGTTCGTTCCTTTATTAAACGAACGAACATAAACGAACTTCCCGCCAAACGGTTCATGAACTGTTCGCTGAAAGTTCAGTTCGTTTGCAGCCCTACCTGCAGTGAATACAAGTTGGAATAAACAAATTGTTTATTCATTAACTTAAGAAACTCTTCTCTATAAATAGAAGACATAATCCGTCGATGAAGAATGCCAAGTGTGAACGTGAGTTGTGTGATAAACAAAGGTTATAAGTCGATACTTAGATACATCCTTAAGCATACCAACTCCACACCACATTCACACCAGCCATAAGAATTATTTTAAGTCATTCTTTTGCAAAGATAAGAGATCCTTGAAAAAGTGATCAACATACACACTCTGAAAATTCTTAAAACTTTGTGTTCTATTATTTCTGAAAGTTTGATATCTTATTTTGCACAATATTTTCATATTCTATTGAAATAACATTTCCATTTGCTTAAAAGGTTCATATTAGACTTCTGGGACCAACAATTATAACTAAAGTTAAAGATTTTAAAAGAAAAGTAACTAACACAAACAAGTTGTAAACAATGATTAAAAAGGGGATCACACCAGAATTCAACAAGCAAGGCTATCTATTATGCTCAAATCTAAAAAGTGATTAGGTAAGTCTTTTACTTTAATTTTTTTTGTATAAATCCAAATCTAGCAAACATATCAGGACTGAAATCAAACTATCAAACTTTTTTTTAGCTAAAAGGGTTTCAAATTAAAAATTCGTCTTAGTCCTCCAAAATGGTTGAGCCGGCTCTGGTTAATCACGTAACACATTAACTTTTTAAAATTAAAAAGAAATTATGATGTATTTTTTTATGATGTATTTTTTTAAAATATTAATGTATTAAAAATTATGGTCGTTTAAAAGTCGTAGGGGTGCTTGCTTTAAGACAAGGCCAGGGAAAGACGTAACTATTATTTAATTAATTAAAATTTGAATAAAGTTAAAGGGGTCAAAGTGTAATTAAGATGAGGTACTAAAGTATAAAAGTGTTGAATGACTGTTTTATCCTCATTTTAGGGTTGTACCTTATGCATTAAAGGAAAAATGTTCTTAACTTTTGGGTATCTTAAACTACCATTCACTCATGCGTAGTGAGGGGAGATAGAAAAATATTTACGTATGAATTGAAAGTCACTAGACTCTTAAAACAGAGAAGTCAGACTTAATACGAATAAAAATTTAGGTGAAAACACGTAATTTTACATTATTGAGCGAAAAACTGTGGGTGGGGCACCTCCTAACCCAAACAAAGATCCATCCCTGCTTATATATCGAAGTTAAGCTAACGAGATACTTTGTATGATTAGGTCCTAAACTTTTTATAAAATATATATATTTTCAAGTTTTATAAGGAGGGACGGGGCACCACCAAATTTGGTTACGGGTATCCCACTACCAGCACAGTAACACCGTCGCCGGTAGTGTTGATAGGAGTTCCGTCGACCTTTTCCTGGTTGCAGTTAACGGGATCTTTCACCGGAGAGAGAGGAGGGGGAGTGATAGTGTAACTATTATTGAGAGAGAGTGAAGAAACAACAGGTATAACTTATCCTAGAAGGTGGATAAGTTAGGTTTAGCACAAGTGTTTGCTCAGGTTATAATCCTTCGCTCACACCGATGACTTGATCCGATCCCTAAGAGATGTGAAAAGAAAGTGTCGTGTGTGTGTGTTGAAAGTGAAAGAACACAAAGATGTAAGTTGTTCGGTCTAGATCGGCCTACGTCCACTGTAAGGAGATATCTTTATTACTCGAAGAATACAAGACGATTACAAGTGTGTAAAGAATCTCTCTAGCTTTGTGCTATTTTTTACATGTAATGATCGACCCCCAATAATGGAGAAGTGATCTCCTATTTATAGAGAAGGCATGGGCCGACTGACGTGACCCATGGTGGAGGTGATGATCTTGGGCTTTAAGTCCTAGGCCTAAGATGTTTTCGGCCCATGAGCTGGTGGGTAGCTTGTGGTAATTAATGCTGATTTGAGAGAAGACACGTTATGCCTTGCTGGCGGTACACGTGACGCAACATGATTAGGCGCAGGCGGCGCTTTCCTCTGACACAGCATGGTTAACCATCTGGAGGTGTTTGATGTGACGTCTGGCAGCAGGTGGACATGCCTGTACAGTACCTCTAACGTGTACTATTCATGGCAGCATGGTGGAAGCATGAGAACAGTCATATCACTGTTCACTGTCAGAGGTTGTTAGAGCACTCCTGACACGTGTTGTCCTTTGGTTGGCGCAGAGAATGTTCAGTGCCTGACCAGATTTCCATCATTCTTGATCTTCCGTACAACCTCGTACTAAAGGTTGATGTTATCAGCATATTCGGTTCGTAGGCTTACGCGCTAAGATTCCCTTGAGCTGATGAGGTCACTTAGATGATGTGATCAAGCGCCTGATCTTATTTGGCATGCGCAGGCTCTTTTGCGCGAACGCTAGGGAGTAGACATCCCTGCTGATATGAAGTTCTTTCTCGTGGACTGGAGCTCCGCGGGGTTCTTGCCAGTGGTGTATTTTATGGGATAAGGTTGTTATCCATCCGCGTCAGGATTGGGCACCCTATCCCTTCAGAGAGATAGAGAGAGGAGAGAGTGTGGGATTTTCTATTCAAAAAGGGGTGGCGGCGCAGCTTGTTGCCCGCCTACCTACCATCCTTATGTAATTTACGTTTTTTTGTCAATGGAAACTTAATTAAAAAAAATTATTATTGAAAATAATTAATTGGTAGGTAAAGAATCAATAAAGTGCTGCCACTAAAAAACTGTTTCAATGTGCAGAATTAATAGAATTCAGTAAAGCTGGAAAACTACACGGTAAACGTCCATACCCTAAATTAGTAATAACTAATGATTTCAACATAAAATCTAATCTATACAAAACTTCCGACATTTTGCCAAAAATAATTCTGTACTAAACTTAATTAGCAACTAGTTTATATATTTTTAAATTAACAACTAGTTTATATTTATATATTATTAAACTGGAACCTGGTACATATTTTGTCCTCTACCGTCGGCGGATTCCTGCAACTTAATATAGGGTAAAATTATTAAATTAACAACTTGTTTTTCGCGCTCTTTCTCTCCCTCATTTTTAGGGTTGGGCGTTGGCAATAGGTCGGGTTTGACACAGGTTTAGGTAATCCTAACCTCATAACTGATTAGGTATGCTTGTTCTAAACCCGTCTTAAAACCCATCGGATTTGGGTCGGGTAATTACCCATCAGGTATTGGGTATCGGGTATACCTGCGGGTTTTGGGTAGACCCAATAATTTTTAAAACTTATCCATTGGGTTTATCCGACCAAAAACCTGTTGGGTATCTATTATGTCTTTATTACTAAAATACAATCTCAAAAACACAATTTACGCGTAAAAATTCAAACTTATACGGAACTAAATTGTTTTTACACATGTGTAAATTTGCTGTTTATATATGTGTAAACTGTTTCATTTACACATGTATAAAACGATAACTTGAAACTGCTTTTGGAAGAAAAGATGAATTATTTGGAAAAAAATCATTTATTAATTTTGTATTTTGATTATAATGAGGTTTGTATTAAAAAAAATGATTTTGATTGATTTTTTTACTTGTTCTCATGGTTCTCACGATATTTAGCGTTCTCAAGATAACTCTCCCCTATATATGTATATAGAGTAAAGATCAAATACAAAGTGTTTTTTTTTTTTTTTTGTGAGAACTGTAAGAATCAAAGGAGGGAAAAATTTTATTTTTTTTTAAAAAAATTTTCTCATGTGCTTAAACATACTTTTATAGATGAATACTACAAAAAAATTAAAAAAAATTAAGTGTAATTACGTAATTAAAGTGAATACATTAGTTTACACTAAAGTAATTATGTAATTATTCTACAACAGTAATTACATAATTACTCTACACCAAAATTCATTTATTTTTTGTTTTTTTTTTAAATTTCAATACTATAATACATGTTTAACAATATGGGGAAAAATAATTTTGAAAAAAAAAATACCCTTCTTTGATTCTCACAGTCTAAAAAAAAAAGCATTTTGTACATGATATTTACTCTATATATATTACAAACATGGGTCGGTCGAAAAATTTAAGTTTTAGTTCACGAGTGGATTCTTTATTAATGCTTATTAAATGAAATATGTAAAAAATGGAACATGCTTCATCGTATGGTATGCAAATGATTGTCTAATTACTTACGTTTGAATACTATTATAATACAATAAGCTTACTAAAACAATATTTTATTTTATAATAGTAAATTAAAATACGTCAACTACAACATAGATTAAGATTATTCATAATATATCACGTTAGGTTTAATAGTTTAGTGAAAATAGTGGGGTACATGATAAAGTACCCTTATATATTCGTTCCTCGTTGTCTTCATCTGTACGAACATATTTTACGTATATTAAAAACTAGTATTTTAACAGGTCGCGCGTTGCGCCGGCGTTAAAACTTAAATTTATATTGTCAAATATTTGATCCGTCTCGTTTACGTCGTAACGAACACAAACTCGTTTACTATATATCTTAAAAAAAAATTATTTCATTTAACATGATATATAGTATGATCTTTTTTTTCCGACACTTTTTCCTGCAACTCAAAAGAGAAGATGCAGGATGATGATGAAGAAGGAATAATTAGATAAGTTTTCATCAGCACAGTACTCAAAGTCCGATATGTCCGATTTATTATTATTATTAAAAAATATATTTTTTTTTGATCGGCGAACAACTGTGTGGCAACCACCCTTGCGGGGCGCCGTGCCCAAGAATCGACTACTCGACCTCCAGCAGCCCCCGCCTTCTCCCGATGCGCGGAAACCCGAGCCCCACCCGCCCGAAGGCACGACAGTGTTATAGAACTCGGTAAAACCTCGCCGCCCGTCAGATTCGAACCGGCGCCACCCGTATTTGATCTTCACCCGGATACCAAACCATAATGTTGGAAGTGGGAATTGAACCCATGATCACCTAAGTGAACATAAGGCCTCTCCACCACTCCACCACTATGGATGGTTGTTTTTGTATCTCAAAGTTTTTTTATTGACTTGCTAGTTTACAATTTTTGTTTATCCTTCTCCCTATTTTAGCCAGGAGTAACACTCAATCCTTTTTATTAAGTAATTACTTGGTCTTCAATTAAAAATAGAGTAAATCACAATAATAGCCCTTGACGAAGAAGAATAACAAAATTGGCCACCTCCCAGTATTTGGGAGAGTCGTCTCACAGATTCCGAGGAGGTGGAGGGGACTCCGGAGACGCCAGCGTTGCTACCCAATCAAACGACGCCACGTGTTGATTTTTCTGCGAGCCGTCTCGGAAACAGCTCTGCGCCGCCGAAATGTCTCCGGGGAAGTGGGAGACGGCTCGACTTGAGACGTCTCGGCAAGCCTAGATTTTTTTTTTTTTTCAAATTTTGGGTATAAATACTTGGATCACTACATGAAAATTGTATGTTTTCCCTCATGTGTTTCAAACCCTTATCTGGTTTTGATTCTCATAGTGTTTTTCTAAGCTTCAGTTCGACTTGCATTCGGCTGAATGCGTTCATGCCACTTCTCAAAACCAAGCCTACCGAATCATATGAACATTTCCCGATATTATTTGGATCGTTGTTACATCTGCATAAAACTAGTCAGATCGTTGTTACATCTGCACGTGCTATAACCCGTGCAGAATGAAACTTCGGTTTAGTAGTTTATAATATTGGCGAGATCACTAACCTCTCAAATCTACATCATGACCTGTTGGAATGATCGTTCTCCACACGTGAAAGAACGTCGGTGGTGGCGGTTGGAGTAGTGGACTGGGACGAGTTCCAGGGAGGGACGTAGGGTAGCAAGCAACCCTTTATTATTGTTGAAAGGATATTTCCAAAGTTCGCTTGCTTTGAACTCCCTAGCCATAAGTAAGCTATTTGGTAAAGGGATATAGAAGAACTCGCCTTTTTTCGTTTTAGAACCACGTCAAGTGCATTTATTAATTTTGGTCTATATAACGATACCGAGCATTTTGTATGTAGATAGGTAACTCGGATATATGTTGTATGATACCTAGTATTTTGTATGTAAATTGCTTGAAATCTATTAAAAATTTAATATTATATTTAAACACATAAAAAACAAATATAATTTCAGTTTAGGCTTGGGGTTCGAATCCGGCCCACGCATTTTTATTTTCATTTAATTTCAGTTTAGTATAGTTATTAATTAAAACAATTATACCTCGGCATTATCTCGTTCTCAGGATCTAGACCAGTTGGTATGGGCTTGTGATTCAAGACATCGAACCGGCCATGGACTTGGGGTTCGAATCCGGCCCGCACATTTTTATTTTCATTTAATTTCGGTTTAGTCTAGTTATTAGTTAAAACAATTATACGTCAGCTTTATCTCATTCTTAGGGTCCAGACCACCTGGTCTGGGCTTGTGATTCAAGATACGAACTGGCCATAGACTTGGGGTTCGAATCTGGCCCACGGTTTTTTATTTTCATTTAATTTTGGTTTAGTCTAGTTATTAGTTAAAACAATTATATGTTTGTGTTTACTTTTAATATGTTTGTGCTTACTAAAGAAAACAATTAATAACCAAACAAATAAAATTAAAGTAAATAAAAAAAAGCCAAATAAATTGGATAAACTAAAGAAAACAATTAATGACCAAACAAACAAACAACGTTAAATTGGATCAGATTTGGATTTTTTATGAAAACCCCATAAGTTATGTGTTATCATGTTCTTGTGAATTTTGGATTATAATTCGTGTTTTTTGTGTGTTTTGGGTATTGCAAACTTGTTAGGAATCATTCCCTACACAAAACCTTTCAATCGGATCATCAAAATTCAAACTATCACCCAAAAATCGATCAAATTAGTTTGAACATGAACTCTGTTTTTGCTGCAGATACACACGCGTACGAAGCACACGTAGGGCTTCATATGTATGTTGTCTAGACACGTATCAGTTCTGTTGTTGTCTCATAAGTCTGATTATCTTTCATACTCGTTCCATGATACGTGTAGAGTTCATACGTTTGCTTTATACGAGTCTAAACAATCTCATACGTGTGTCTGCATTTGACCCCAGACGTGTTGATCTATCCTACTTGCCTACACATACGTGTCCATCTCCTACGTGTGTTTATCTTGTTCCATACATGTACTTGAACCTCACATACGTGTACCTGCTGTCATACATGTTCAGCATTTTTCCATACGTGCCCAGTCTTGCCATTCGTGTACTAAGTCAAACCTGAGTCAACCATACGTGCTCCAAATCTGTCCATACATGTTTTGTCTATCTCATACGCGTACAGCTTATCATTTAGTCTTCTCATACGTGTGACTTACAGCTGTTGGTCATATTTGACTTTTCCGGTTTGACTTTATCAGTTTTCCATTTCCTGATCTCAGTTCGATTATCAGTATACATCCAAATCATCATGAGTTGGAATTATTTCAACCGTGTCATTCGTCCTGAGGATTTACAACCTCAACCGACCCCACAGGTGCAACATCCATACGTTGTCGCTCACGCGATGAATCTTCCACAACAAGTGAACGCTGTTGTGCCTCATAGTCTGTTTCATGCTCTGCCTCCGCAAGCAACTACAACAAACTCTTGGTCTATGGTTTCTGGAACTCACCAAGTCCAAAGTGTGCATCAAATGTTGAAGAATGACAATGAAACGAGTAGTAGCAATAAGGCTCCCAAGATTAAACACTTGAATGAATATCCGTCTTGGAAGGGAAGGATTCAAAGGCATATTGAAGGGATTAATGTAGAAATACGGTATTGGGTTGAACATCGATCCGCTTCCAAGAGCTATGCAAGAAAATTCCAATATTCCAATGGATGTTACTCAGATGAATGACGATCAGAAGAGGAACTACAAGAACAAGAGGAAGGCGTTCTCCATTCTCATGCAAGCACTTCTAAAAGACATTTTGAATCAATATGAATGTTGTGAGAATGCATATGATATTTCGGCGTTGTTAAAGAAAAGGTGTGAGGGAGACGAGAAGAAATTCAAGATCAGACAAGAACAACTCAGGAAGGAGTTTGAAGCATTCAGTCACATTGAGACTTAAACACTTAGAGACATGCAGTTATGATACTACCATCTCATGAGTGAATTGCATAAGTTTGAACTTAAATATACTTCCACTGAGCTAATTGAACGTTTTGCATATGCACTTTCACAAAAATGGATGCACTACGTGGATGTCATGAAGGAAATGGTTCAGTATGAGACGCTTTATTGAAGTTTGTTTTAAATACTCAAGTATTGATAAAGTCGTAAAACCGGGTTCAATTTTTGAAAAACCCATGGTTTGGAAATGAATAGAAACAAGTTTAAGGTTTTGTATTGGGTATAAAACAAGAGAGTTTAAGTACAGATATTACGCCAAGAAATTATACCTTATACATACCCAACTTATAGGCTTCTACTATTTGCACACAACTTTTTAATAGAGTTAAGTGCAATGCGCTTAGGTATAATCAATAGATAAGTAAGTCTATGGTGCATCCACCGACCACGTTCTTCTTTTCTACGATATGGGGTTAGGTTTACACCTAACACAAATTTCTTTTCTTCATTGCAATGTAGTTAATATTGCCAATGTATCGGTGATATATATCGATATATTGATTATCAGTCCTTAGGTAAAATTTCAGTACCAAATATCAGTCATAATATCGGTGTCGATATTATCGGCGATATTGATCGATTTCCACTGATATTTAATTATATCACGTATATCACCAATTTTCTCGATATTAGTGTTTTCCTATTATTTCTTCTATTCGTCATTCTCCTTATTGCTGCAATTGTTAATTGTTAGTGTTATTCGTGTTTTAAGTCTTAATTAATTCCTACTTGCTATAATTGTTAGTCTTTTGTAAATTGCAAAAGGTTAATTTGTTAGTGGTAAGAGAGTATACTGAATTGTATATATATATATATATATATATATATATATACACACAGACACACACATTTTCTGCATGATATTAAAATTATTGATATCCCCGCGATAACATATCTCTCAAATGTCGGCCCTTGAACGATATCCAATTTTTTACCGCCTGCTTGGCTTCATTGTACTATATATTAACTTATGAGTTCTTCAATATCATCCCATTATATTGACACACTCAAAATCATTGAGATAATCTAGATTATCTAATAATTAATATGCATACTTGTTGTGATTAAGGAAAGTGAGGATTAGTTGATTCACGTGGTTTGGGAATTGCTCGTGAACAAAGTGAGATCCATTCGGTACGTATACTGTTTCTAGGTTTGGCACATAATTCTTCACCTCCCCGCTCCTTATGTACTCATCTACACCAGGAACCTTTAACGCGTAATCTTCTTCGCCAATGATCACCATTGTTGGAGCTTTCACTTTGGGAACTTGTTCTACAGATCCAAGGTTCAATCTAGATGATCTACATTGATTAAAAGTAAATATAATTGTTTGACCTCAAAGTCACAACCTGAATTCGAAAACTTCAAATTTAAAAATTACCTATATGGAACTTGGAGTGCAGTTTGAAATCCAGACTTCTCATACAAAGTAGCATAGGTTGCAAGATCATCCTCAGTAAACCAAGAAGGTAGAGGAGTCAACGCTTTGACCAAATCCATTATCTCTTGGTTTTCATTAGCTATCGGCATTTCACTTCTAGAAAACAAGATGTAGATGTTTCTCACCACGGTTTTAACATCAAAACGACCAAAATCAGCTTCAGCTCTTCCAGGTTCCTAATCAATATTCCAATAAAAAGTTCATGATTATTGTTAGGTTAAAATTTGCTTAGGAACTTTCAAGGGGGTGTCACACTAGTAAACATTAGTCCCTCTAGACGTGTAAGGTTCAATTCTAGCGTCTACTAGTTTTTGTTTTTTTGTCTTTTAACTCCTTAAAGGCCACCTACCCGCACAAAGTACACTCTACATGGTCTCATTGGTTAACAAGGTATATATTGTGGAACCTATGTGAGTTCTCTGGTGGTGACAATGCTCACATATATATAAAAAAAAAAAAAAAAAAATCAAACAAACATGGGGATAACCTAAATGATAACAAATTATAGTATGTAACTAGCTATAATTTAGTTGAAGTGATTAATTTGTATTTATAATGAAGTACTTAGGGGGTGTTTGGGATTGATTATTCAAAACAGATTATGTGTTTTGGAAAAGTAAGGGTGGGGCTGCTTATAGATTATTGCGTTTTGTCAGCCTAAAAAACTGATTGTCTGCATTTTCAAAACGCAATCCAAACACTAAATACTGATTATCCGCGTTTTGAAAACGC
This sequence comes from Ambrosia x helenae, assembly GCA_030844895.1. Taxonomy (NCBI): domain Eukaryota; kingdom Viridiplantae; phylum Streptophyta; class Magnoliopsida; order Asterales; family Asteraceae; genus Ambrosia; species Ambrosia x helenae. The sequence continues at coordinate 27,197,984 of CM061229.1, read as the reverse complement.
AATAATCTAAAAATCAGATAAAAAACGCAATCCCAAACACCCTCTTAATACACATATAAATAATTCAATTTGTGTACCTGCCATCTTCTCACATAGAAGCCCTCTGGGAGGGTAAAATGATGCTTGTAGGCAGCAGGTGGCATAAATGCCATGCCAAGGGTTACAATGCCTGCAATTTTCTCTTGGTGGAGAAGGACAAATGAGTAGGCAACCCATGCTCCAAAATCTTTAGCAATGACAAAAACCTAGGAATGTTCAAATATTTTCATTCAATGTAATTTACTGTCAAGTGAATTTTTTTGTTCGCTAGGGGCTTCGTGCGTTCGGGGTGGGCCGGGCTGTGCCCCTGTCTTTGCCACTGGGGGGCCGCGTACGAAGTACCCGACGTTGTTTAGTTGGCTGTTCAAAAAAAAAAAAAAGAATAACGAATGAACATATATGTTCACTCATTTATGTTTATGAGTGTTAATTAATGTTCGTGTATTTACGTTCACTTATGTGTGCTCATTTACATTTGTTCGGTTAGATATTAATTTTTCCGGGAACAGGAGACGGGTGGGCCAAAGGGCTCTGTCCGTACGGACTAGAGGTCGTCTGGGGCCCCTTTCGGCCATTGGGGGCCGCGTACAGAGTACCCGGCAATACTTTAGTTGATCGTTAAAAAAAAGATATTAATTTTATTCAATAGTTATTAGTGGTACTAATTGGCCCATCATGTAATAGCCCGTGAAACAATTAAATTTAGAACCAAGCCCAAGAAGTTCGGGCAATAGCGGTGACACCAGTAGCGACGACAAGTGCAATAGCGGCGACTCAAGGAGCAATAGCCACGGGACAAATAACGGCGACTGTGGCCGCTAATAGCAATAGTGGCGACCCGCCTCATCTTTAGCGATGACTTAAGTCGCCACTATTGCTCTTGTTTGTTGTAGTGCTTGCGTAATCGACTAACAAACAAATGAACAAGCCCACTCGTCTTCTTCGTCTATGTTCATTTAGAATATTAACGAATGAACATAAACAAACACGTTTATTACCATAAGGAACAAACATAAGAAAATATATTTATTTTAAGTGTTTGTTAGTTTGCGTTCATTGAAATCAAGAACTACTAATCACTTTCTATAAGATCACAACTGAAATCAAGAAACACATACCTTAGGAATAGATAGACAATCAAGAATAGAAACAATATCATTAACAAAGTCATCATACGAAGCTTTATCGGGTTCTGCAGGAGGGTCGGATAGTCCGTATCCTCTATAATCCGGGGCAATGGCTCTGAAGCCGTCGTTGGCGACGGCTATCATTTGGTGGCGCCAAGTGTACCATATCTCCGGGAACCCATGAAGGAATATCACGGCTGGAGCTTGCTCGGAGCCGATCTCGGCTACGTGAAGCTTTAGCCCGTTGACTTGTAGGAATTTGTGTGAAATTTTATCCATTTATTTTGCTGGTGTTCGGAGGAAAGGTTTTTCTCGATTGGTAAACAGGAGAGACGGATTTTTTTTATTTTTTAATTTTATCTTTTAAATATGAACTAGTATTAAACCATCGCGCTGCTGCGGGGCATAAAACCATATTAACGTTGTGTTCCCAAGTTAACTAAACGAGACGCACTGTTGCTAGCGACCAACAACATCGAAAAACTCATAAGGAAATAAAAAACGGAAACAATAAACTTGAATGTAGACGTAAAAATAGTGAACCATGCACGCCCGTTGCGGAACGATAATGCGCAAAAATTAGACTGAAACTTAAACCATAGCGTGATCGTTTGACGGAAAAAATAGAGGTAAAAATGTTAAACTACATACGCACAATATTCTAGCATGTCAACTCGAAAAATTTGGATTGAAACGTGAAGCTAAAAATCTTTTTAAGATACATAGAATAAAGTTTAAAGTAAAAAAGTGTATGGATTAAATGTAAAAGATGAAAACTACTAGGGTTAAAAATAAAAAAAGAAAGGAAAAAAAACAAAGTATGGTACAACTTACAAAGCATAATGTAAAACCCTTAAATGCACAAAACATTTGTTAAGCATGATGTACAACACCATGAAACACAAAATATTTGTAAATTAATATTATATATAATTAATGCATTTAAATAATTTGAATTATCGGGCTATGTACCCGCGCGTGTGCACGACCCCACATCTTCATACACGTCAGCAGAAGCACTGACTAAGGCTTCTAGAAGCCAACGCACGTTTCCTAGTACATGCCAGCTGTGATCCGACAAAGAAACGAACGTGCAGTCAATCAGAGGCCATTATTCCCCGCTCCATGATCACTTGCAGGTACGAGGTACAGAGAAAGGACATAAAGGACGATTGCAAGACACGTGGACTTATCACATGAAGATAGCGCCCAAGCTCCAACAGTTGACACACATGTGGGACCTGCGCAAGACAGCTGTCATTCTCAAATGGACCAATCACAGGACGACCCATAGGCCTATAAATACCCATTCTCTCCTGAGGAGAAGGATCATTCTGTTACACACACAAATACACACTTAGAGAATTCTGTGATAGTTGAGAAAGTTTGATTATAGTCGAAACATTGTAACACTTGTATTCGAGCATTTGTAATCGTCCGGCTACTGTCAATAAAATTATCTTTTTACTGTGCTCGTCTTTATACTTGTTAATCTAGTGGTTCTTCAATAATGTACGATATAGGCACGCTATAGTTTAAAATGTGTCACGATTAAATGTTTTGACTTTAACACGGACAAATAATATGACTCATGTTTAGATTATTAGTTATTAATAATGGAAGTTTTATCATCAAAGGTATTTACTACTTTTAAAAGAAAACTAAATCCACATTTGTTACATTTATGGACATTTCGACATAGATTTTGTTAAAAACGGAGTTATATCCAAATAGAATTTCTCTTCATTGCAAGCTCTACGAGTGTCGGTACCATATTGATATCATGACGAATCAAATCGATTCTGACCAAACAAGATTAGTACCAACATCAGTATGATTAGAGCTAGTAGAATATTCTTTTTAAGGTTTTCGATTAATGTAAACAAATGTTGATATCTTTTTAGGCAAATCACAACCTTACTTTTTGGCTTATCTTTCGTTTTTATAACAAGTGTCGACACTGCAACGAACCCAATCAATGCCTACCAATTTGACTCCTCATAGCATGAAAAATCCAACTAGTTAGCTATGAATCTATACCAGTGGTGCAAACGAGCTGAGCTGAGCTCAAGGTCGATGAATTTATGAGAACTCGAGCTCGCTCATTTAGTATTTGTTATTTAATATACTAAAAAAATAAAAATAATATAAATAACAGATTCGTTTAGACTCGCGGGCTCGATAAGTGAAGCTCGGGCTCAAATTGGTTTGCTAGACAAGCTTGTTTTTAGGTTCTAGCTTGGTTTGCAAACAAATTTAAATAAGTACGAGTCGACTTGTTTACTAAACAACTTTACATGACAAGTAAATATTAATAAACTTATATTACACAAAGAATCGATAAAGTTTGATAAGCTTCACATACTAGACTCAAGCTTAGACTCAATATGCAAACGAGCTTTTTTTAAGATTAAGCTGAACTTGAGTTGATAAGACACGACTCGATGCAGAAAACCCACATTTTGAAACAATAATATACGCCACCGTACAACGGCGGCGAATAAACAAAAAAATGTCCAAAACCCCGTCGTCCCCAGACGACTACTCACCATCACAAACCCTAACCACCTTCGACAACCCAATCCCTCTTCTCCGACACCCGACACCCTCCTTAACCCACGGCTCCTTCACCCTCTGTTTCCCAAACCCCCAATCATGGTCAACAGCCTACCAATCATGCGAATCAAACATAATCCAACAATGCTCATCCAGTGCCCGGATCGCCTGCTCTTCCATAGCCTCAAAAAACTGTGCACCGCCATGGTGGAAAACGAAGCCCCAATCCAAACATGAGTTACTGGAACGAGAGGTCTGTGAAGTGAGGGAAATGGAAGAGTGTTTGGAACGTTCTAGAATAAAGTGTAGGAAGTATGCTGAGGATAAGTGTTGGCATGGGTTTAGAGATGCGAATATTATTGTTGAAGGTGAGGGTTGTGGTGATGAGGAGGTTAGGAAGTGTGTTGTGGGGTTGGTTTCTAATGTTTGGTTTGGAGGGAGGAGGGTTGGGGGGGTTGAGTTGGGGAGATTGGACGGGCGTTGGTCGCGGGTTCGGGCGAGGATCGGGTTTGGGGTTGTTAGAGGGAGTGATTTGCTTGAGAAAGAGGTTTGAAGAGAGACATGAGTAAGTTTTGTTAGTTGGTTAGAAGTTAGAATTATGTTGTGTATTATGTAAACAAACACCTTTGTTCGCGCTATGATGTGGTAAAATAACATAGAGAACAGTCATGTGTATCAAAGACGAATACATAACATATGCATACATGGCAAAAGCCTTATGTTTGAACTTCCTCAAATGTTTATGTCATCCGTCCGCCAAAAGAAAGAGCTTAGTTTTATGAATAATGTTATCTCTTTAGATGCTGATGTCTTAACTCTTATAGGTTCTAGTTAGTTGTTGCCTGTTGGTCTGCTTTGAATCACCAAAATGCCGCTTAGGATGCATGTTCACTTTACTGAAATATGAACGTTAATCATGGTTTAAAACACGTTTGAGGTGCGTGCCTCAAGGCGAAACTCTGTGAAAACGAGTCTGAGGCACGCCTCATGGGGTTCAGAGTGTACCTACACCTCTTAAGGGCCGAGGCACTAAGAAAATGTGTGCCTCGGGTGTGCCTCGGGTAGTTTAGGTTGAATTTAATGTGTTTTGTTGGTGTTTTAGACTTTTTGGGTCAATTATTTTTATTTTTGATATTTTAGACTCGTCAATTATTTTATTTTGTATAAGATATATAGTTTTTATATTTATTTTTTGATTCCGCCTCTAGGCATACGCCTCGTGATGCGATGGGAAAACGGCTCGAGGCTCGTTTCCGTTCTTTTAAACTTTGGCGTTAATAATCAGTATTCTTGGTAATCCACTGATCTTTCTGCCTAAACACTTTCACATAAATCACAGCATAACTTACTTCAATGGAAATGATTTAGTCTTAAAATGATACTGGTTTTGATCTTAGAATCATACATATTTCTCTTTGACTTTCATAAACTGGGTGTCCTTGATACTACTTTGTCATCTATCTACTTTCAAATGTTATTCCCTTTCAGTATAATTGATATCCTCTTCAGTATCGCAACTTCTTATCTTTCGTGGATGCCATGTTAAGATTTTGCTCTGTACCGTTTGCTTTAAGTTTTCCTAGTCCGTGACTAATGCTTCTAGACACATAGTTAACCTTTGTGAAATTACATGTAAATTCTAGTGTGTATAATAATATAGAAACATCATATGACCATTTCTTGTTGAGTACACATAGCCTGCTTAGTGGGTCCCATTTATGTAAAAAATTTCTTCTATATCATGCTAATGAGTATCTTCATAGAAATAGCATCAGGCAGAGAGCACTGAATCTAGCTTTTGTGGTACAGTTGAGTTTAAGGTGTGCTGCAGTCAGATTTTGCATTTTCTAGTGAAGTGTATAGTTGACTTGTATGTTGACCATATCGCAGCAATGGTAGAAATTACCCTGCTTGTAACTTTTTCTCTCCGGTTGTTATCAAGCAGTGTCGTCATCATCATCATCATCATATACTCAGTTAATCCCACCAATAGCAAAACTAAGGTAGGGTCTGAGGAGGGTAAGATGTAGACAGCCTTACCTCTACCCCGTGGGAATAGAGGCTGCTTCCAGTGACTGTGAGACCCTCGGCTCGTTATCAAGCAGTGTATCGCTTAAAAATACTTGTTAAGCTAAATTTATGTAATGCACCCGTTTATACAGTAGGATATGTTTTCATGACTCAATTGTTAATGATAAATTGTTGAACATTAGACTTTCTCTAACCTTTTGAACAAAAAAACACTGGATGTTCTTATCCTACTATAAAATTTTGATCGGTGGCAGTCTTTGGTCTCGGGTTCGGGTGAGGATTGGGTTTACCGTTGTTAGAGGGAGTGATCTGCTGGAGAAATTGGATGCACAATAAGTTTTGTTTCAAGTAATTGTGATGTCATTAGTTTTCTTGTGTAATGACTGACATTAAGTTTCTTTATTGACATGCTTACAGTTTACATATATATCTGTAAGTTTCATCTACCCTGCATTCTAACTTACACCTTGTTTTGTGCTATGATATGTTAAAGCAGTACAGGAAACATTCATTTGCATCACAGACACATACACAACATATACATATAGCATGGACTTATAAGTCGTAATAAAACATCGTATAAAACCTCGTTTGTAAATTGATATCTTTGAGTCATTATTACGGCTTTGTCACATGTCTACCGTTTTATACTTTTATATTTTCCCCTACTACCATGATATCTTATTCAAGTGTGAGGTTCCTTTACAAATGTCATATTTCGTGATAAGTGTGAGAAGGATTGCACATTGATATGTAGCATCATTTTTTAGACTTAGGGGCTGTTTGGTTGATTAAGTGCTGAATGGTTAAGAGGTCTGTATGGTTAAGTGCTGAATCATTAAGTTGGACCTTTTAATGGTTAGTTTTCTTGTCCCACATTGGTATGAGAGTTTCATTAAGGTTCAGCCTAGTTCAATGCTTAATGATTCAGTGCTTAATGGTTCAACAACATCCCAAGTCTTAATGATTCAGCCTTAACCATTCCATTCAGAGGCTGAAACAAACGTGCTGAATGCTGAATCATTCAGCACTGAATGATTAACAGCCTCATTAAGAGGCTACCAAACAGCCCCTTAGTCACAGTTCAATATCCCAACTTATTGAAATATGTCTTTTGTACACGGACCTAAACTTCTTCTTCAATATCCCAACTTATTATCCTTCATTATTGCCATATTAATATTCTACTCTATACAGTTTGGTCTGAGTTCTCGTGGTGACTTGGTCCATGAGTAATACTTCTAGACAATAATAATTAAGCTTGTGAAATTACATGTAAATTCTAGTGAATACAATACTATAGAAACATGATGACTCTTTCTTGTTGAGGCACACATAGCCTGCTTAGTCGGTCCCATTGATGTAAAAATTTCTTCGGTATCATTGCAATGAATAGCTTCATGGAAATAGCATCAGGCAGAAGGCCACTGAATCAAGCTTGTGGCACAGTGGGGTTTTAGGTTTAGTGGTCAGATTTTGCATTTTCTAGTGAAGTGTATAGTTGACTTCTATGTTGACCATATTGCAGTAAAGCAAGAAATTACCTTGGCTTGTAACTTTTTCTCTCCATTTGTTTATAAAGCACTATACAACCTTACCTAGTAAATTCCACACTTAGCAAACCTAAGAGTAGAGTCTGAGGAGGGTGCGATGTAGTCAAAACCTTACACTTATCTTATCGGATAAAGAGGCTGCTTACAGAGAGACCCCAGCTCGACAATTTATAAAGCAGTATACCGCTAAAAAATACTTAAGATTTTAAGTTTACTGTTTCAACATTGAAAGTTAAATATATGTAATGCACCCATTTATGCAATGGATATGTTTTCCGCGTCTCTATTGATAATTCGTTGAACATTAGACTTTCTCTGACCTTTTAGACAAAAAAAAAAAAAAAAAACACTTGATGTTCTTATCCTACTATAAAATTTTGATCTGTGACGGTCTCTGGTAGCATCTATATCTATATCTATATATATAATAAACCAAAGCATTTTTAATGACATGTCATAATATTATGCAATCTCTCTTTTGAGAGATGCCACATAGAATGTGATATGGCAACTCTAGACCAATTATAAAAAAGAAATAAATATGGTTTAAATATGATTTAACATAATTTATTAAATACCTAATCTACTAAATGTAAATATTAAAACTTTATTATTTACTCTCTCATGTTTCCTCTCATAACTTTTAAATGTTAATATCTTTTATATACGAGATTTTTTATAGAAAAAAAATACACCAAATTAACGAGCGTTTTATTATCTTTCCAACGAGTACCATAGTGCTATATAAAAAACGGAGAAAAAAACCACTATTTTTGTAACCCGACAGTTATTGTGTCAGGTTTGGAATTAGGTTAAAAAAAATTGTGGGTTTGAGTCGGGCCTGGGATTAGGTGATACCCAACCCAATTACCCTTTTTTTTATATTAGAATATGATAACTTATGGCAGAAATTTGTTTAAAATAATAATAATAATAATAATAATAATAATAATAATAATAATATTCATTAATCATATTGGTAGATGTCATTTTTATAGTTTAGATACTTCTAATTTTATTCACTTTACTTAGATTTCTCAACCCGGGACGCTCCCGGGTATAAACTAGTACCTTTATATCAGTGAAGCGACATTCTTGGGTGGTTAATATTTATTTGGTGCTTATACAAGTTTAAAAAGAGAAAAGAAAGAAAGAAAGGAAATAAAATGAAGATGGAAAAGAAATTACCATGGCCTTATTTATTCCAAGCCAAAAGTCCTAATCTCTTTATTTAAAAATCAATTATAAGGAGAAAATTTTCTAGATTGAAGAATAAGTTCCTTGACTAATTAATAGTCTTGTTTAATTAAATGACAGCAAAGTAAAAGAAAAAGTTCCATAAGCCCCATTGAATTACACATGTCCTTCACATGCACTTTACAACACTTTAATGTTTTCCATGTGAAACCTTTTTTTTATTTTTTGAACGATCAACTAAAGTATTGCCGGGTACTCTGTACGCGGCCCCTAATGGTCGAAAAGGGCCCCAGACGGCCTCTAGTCCGTACGGACAGAGCCCTTCGGCCCACCCGTCTCCTGTTCTAGGGAAAACCCGGCCCACAAACCCGCCCGAAGGCACGACGGTAGTGAACCGGTAAAACCTGGAGGGATCAAGAGTCGAACCCATGACCACAAGGGTCAAGGGTCTCTCCATCACTTCCCAACCACCTACCCCACCACAAGGGTGGGGGTATCCATCACATGCCTCCCGTGGGAATCGAACCCGGCTCCCCCAAAGAGAGAACCGGCCCTTTTACCACTAGGCCACATGATCCGAATCCATGTGAAACCTTTTAAGGGACATAGGGGATTACATATATATTTATTTGGATGACTAGAAACATTACAACAGTTAGAAGGGTCCCTTACCTTCTTTTTTTTTTTTTTGAAAGTAAACTTCATTAACACCACAAGCGGTCCTCAAAACGAGGACCCCCGGAGAAAAAACGACGCTACATCAAGTAAAACGGAAAAATACACCAATCATGCCACACTAAATTTTTCCATCTAGATCTATGACGACACCAAAAGTACGATGTAGACTTGATAATCTCGACTATCTCAATAGGACGACGCTTCTTTTTTGTGAAGATCCGAGCATTTCGTTCATTCCATATGACCCATAAGGTTGTATAAACAATACCCCTTAGAATATAGCGTTTTTCCTTCGAGAAAGAAGAATTCTCAGCCATAACAATCAGGTCCTGCACGTCGAAAAAGAAGGAAGGAGGGAGTCTGCACCATTTTTCCACTCTGCTCCATACTTCAGCAGAGAACAAACATCCAGTAAATAGATGCGTGTTTGATTCTGAGGTCGAATGGCAAAAACTACAATCCGATTGCTGCAGAATTACTCCTCTCTTCATGAGCTCCTCCGTGGTCGGTAACCGATTTCTTGCAGCCCTCCACGCCATTATCTTGCATTTAAGCGGCACCCAACACTTCCAATTTATTTTCGTACTATTATCAATCGGAACATGGTCTGAAATAAGTTTTCTAACTGAGGACACCGAGAACAGACCATCGTTGCTCGCCTTCCAAGACCATTTATCACTAACCCCATGCCTTTGAACATTATAGAGATCACCAAGAAGATTAAACATCTCTGTAAGCTCTTGATAAGTAGCCGGCTCACGTTTCCAATTCCATAACAGGGAGTTGTCCGTATTCGTTAACTGCATTCTACCAGAGACTTTGAAGGGTCCCTTACCTTCATTTGACAATACTTTTTTTTTATTTTTTTTAAATTTATTATTTGATAGCAATCTCTTTGTCACTTATTTGTGACAATGAGTCACTCATAAGAAAAGAAAAAAAAAAAAAAAAAAAAAAAAAACTTATTCAATTAGTGGGCCAGATTTGTGCAATTTCATGTTGAGTTATACATAGCCTGCTTAGTTGTTTACTTGGTTCCATTTATACAAAATGTTCTTCTGTATTACTGCGGCAAGGAGCTTCACGAAAATAGTATCGGGCAGACAGGCACTAAATGAAACTAGAGTTGATTTGTATGGTGACCATAGTGTGCAGCAAGGCAAGAAATTAACCAGCTTGCAACTTCTCTCTGGTAGTTTTAAAAGCTGTATACTACATGAAAATAATAGTTAAAGAGTTAAAGTTTAATGACTTAATGTCTTTGAAAGTTAAATATATGTTCCACTTATGCGATAGGCGTGTATGTATCCCCCCCCCCCCCCCCCCCCCCCACAAATGAATTTTGAGTTGTGATGATCTCTCGTAGAGTCATAGTATACTTTTTCATTGCTGAAGTAACAATTTAGGGTGGTTAATACTATGTTGTCGAAGGCACGCTAAAGGTAAGGGTGTGCCTTGGGCCTAGGAGCGAGGTGCTCAAAAAGCGAGGGCTTTTTTAAGCAAGGTATTGTATAAAAGTACCATCTATAAGGGTTTAAGACATGTTTTAGGCCTAGTTTAACTGTTTTCTTTTTCAGGCTTGTTTAGTGCTATTGTAAGTGTGTAACTGTTTCAGACCTGTTCAGATAATTTTAGTTGGAACTTAGCCTAAAAATGCGCCTATTCAGGTGAGGCGGCAACATTGTGCTGGGCTGCGCCTGGGCATGTTCGTTGTACTCTTTTTGACATCAGGTTGATACTTATTTTATGTTTACATAGAAAAACAGCCCATAGACATGGCTGTGTGTATTTGATCGACGTGGGGAACTTTCAGCATGCCATTGTTGATTATTGATGAGCACATAGAAATAGCACCAGTCATCGAAAAGACGTTTGTAGACATAGGTGGGTCTATTGGATTAAGAAATTTCCATGATATTTATTATGAACGCACCCAAGTGGGCTTCTAGGTTTCCAGTTTGCATGTTCTGCCGTGCAGGAGGTGCTACTAAATTTACGACATCCATTATCTGTGTTGAATGGTTTCACTGCCTTCCAAACAACATTACCTCGTCCATCTGGCAATACGTGTTTTGAATGGTCTATCTGGAAGCAATCTCGCCACAGCACGCAGCCAGTTAAGTGGGCCCGGTTTGTGCAAGTTTTTCTTGCAATAAATAGCTTTAATACAATAATGTGTTGACTATGGTATCAGCTAATATACAAAACCCTAGAATTATCATAAAATCTATCTCTAAATATAAAATACAATCGGATAACTATGGTATCCGCTAATATACAAAACCCTAGCACTAAATAAGGAAAGAGATAATTCTAGAATAAATATAAAATCTATCTCTAAATATAAAATACAATCGGATAACTATGGTATCCGCTAGGGCTGTAAACGAACCAAACGAACACAAACAATGCCTTGTTCGTGTTTGTTTGTTAAGGAAATGATGTGTTCATGAACTGTTCATGAACACTTACCGAACGAGATTTCGTGTTTGTGTTTGTTTGTTAAGGAAATGACGTGTTCACGAACTGTTCACGAAATGTTTATGAACACTTATCGAACGAGATTTTCTGTTCGTGTTAAATTTTCTAAGGAGATTAACGTGGTCGTGTTCTTTTGTGTTTATGTGTTAAATTTAGGTATCGGGAAAAAGCAAAAACAAACAAACACAAATGAACGTAAACCAACACAAACAAGCATTCATGAACAAAACCGGGGACAAACTAACACAAATTAAATTTCGGGTAAAATTATCATTTATATCACATACATCGTCACCAAAATATACTAACCCAATTACCCAAAAATACTAGATATAATCTTGATCACATAATTACCATAACATAATGTCTCATAAAAATATAAAATTATCCTATTTAACTTGAAAACCTTATTTAATCTACCCAAAATAATAGTTAATCAAAAATAGGTGAATTAATATTATTATGTGATACACTAATATATATTAAATAATCTATAATGAGAAATTTGAAGTACTTAAATTAAAAATAAAAAGTTAGAAACCCTAATGAACTATCAAACGCAAACAAACATAAACGAACACGCAACCAAACGTTCACGAACATAAATGAACGAACGCGACCTCTATTCATGTTTGTTTGTTTAACTAAACGAACATAATGTTTTGTTTGTGTTCGTTCATTTATTAAACGAACGAACACAAACGAACTTTCCGCCGAACAATTCACGAACCGTTTGCCGAACGTTTGGTTTGTTTACAGCCCTAGTATCCGCTAATAACCCGAACATGTTGAAGGATAAACTTTTCATTCTCCTTCCGACACTGGGGTACCGGTTTGGTTTTTATGTCACATTTACATAATTTATTATGAAAATAAAAGGAAAAATGGCATGCCCTTTTTTAAAGGCAATAAAAGCCATTCATGGTGATGGGCATGGTTAATTTTATTATATTGAAGGACATGTTTTTTGACCAAAGTGTAAAATCTTTTTACTGAATGGGTATGGTATTGAGTTGGATTGAATGACAGAAAAAGAAATGTAGTGGTAATTTCAAACTTTTGAAAAATATTTGGAAAATGTTACAAAATTGAATATAGAACTTAAATAACAATTTATAAGTTGATTTAGTCGTATATGTATTTTAGTTTTCAATGCATATGTCTTGACTATAATTTCTTGTATTTGTTTTACATTTTCAGTAACCCAATCCGGTTATGGATTAAAATCGAATCGAATTTTACCGTGCACACCTCTAATTGTCGCACAAGTTAAAAAGTCATTACATGGGATTAGGGTTGGAAAGATAGGTTGGTCTGGTATGAGGTAGCAATTTGGAACATGTGAATTTGGTTTGGATTTGGTTGTGACATACCCACCACTTTTCCTTCTTTCAAAATTATTTAACTTTTGTTAACTACTATGTGGATTTTGTAGGGTATTATGTTAGATTGTCATTGGGACAAATGTGACTTCTTTTTTCAAAATGATTTAACTTTTGGTAACTAATATGTAAATTTTGTAGGGTATTATGTTAGATTTTCATAGGTACCAAATGTGAATGTTATGACCCGAAGGCCTTGCGTGTTAAACGTACGTTCCATCGATGTTAGGTATAGCGTAATTACTAACCAACCTTAGAGTGTTAAACGGTTCATATATAGTGTTGGCAGGTCAAACCTAAAGTAGTCATGTCAGGCATATGAACTTAAACATGACTAATCTTATTTCCGGGAGAGTTGCCAATTTTAATTTTTTTTTACATATTACTATATTAAAATTACAACACACCGAAAACATAAATATCAATAAACCAACTTTGTTTAGACTACAAAACCTCTCACTTGTGCATCTTTGAACTCTTTAGGTTTAACATTAAAAAAATGAACTAGTTTAAATTCTAACATCAAGTATCATAAAATATTTTGAAGTATCAAGTATACATGTAAACCTAGCTATAAACCTGCCAAGTTGAAGCTTACCTAAACTTGCTTTTGGATAAACCTAACATTCTGAATTTCGTGTTAAGTTTGCTTCGAGTTTACATATCTAAAGTGTACTTCAATCAAGTGGGATTTTTAGACTTTATTTTTGCATCTGAAGAGACGACCTCCTACAATTACCTAGAAATTCCCTGCATTCTTTTAGTAATAAAAGCCTCTTTGAATAAAATGTGTAACTACTACTTATTTGATTTGAAAACCTCACGAGGAGTTTATAGTGTTCTAAAAAGTACAAGAGTTGTTAATGATCCTTGAATCAACTAGAGTTAATTGCCATTTTAATCCATGATGTTTTGCTAAAATTGTCTCTTTAGTCCAAATAGTGTTTTTTTTTAATCTGTGTCCCTATGGTTTCTCATTTTTGTCACTTTCATCCAACCCCCTAACTCCGTCAAAAATAGTCAGTTAAGTCAGGGGTATTTTAGTCAATTAGCATTTATCTTTTGTTTTTGTCATTTTCATCAAAAAAATATTTAATTATTAACAATCATAACACTAACCCATCACCATCACCACTTGTTGCCACCATTCGCACTCTTAACATCTGCCAACACTAACCCATCACCATCACCACTTGTCGCCACCACCACTACCAACCCAGAATCATCACTACCTATTGCAACCACTGTCATCCACCCCACCACCACCACCACCAATCGTCGCCATCACCACCTAAACCTAACACCAACCTGCTACACCCACCACCATTCCTCACCCATTACCAAAATTGCCCTCACCATCCACCGTCTGCCACCACCATGTCAATACCTACCCACACCCAAAGTCGAAAACCATACCACTCCTCACCGGTCACCATCACTAAACTTTGAAACCCCACCTCCACGATCACCACCGCCGTTCACCACCACCATCTCCACAGCTCACCAACATCGTCCCCACTGTTCATCGCAACCTAATCAATGCCCACCATCTTGAGACCACCATTAAACAGGAACCGAGTTCATCACCCCTAAATCTGGATCATATCTAGGGTTTCAACCCCAAACCTAGAATAAAAATGGGAATTAGGTCCTATTTCATCAACAAATTGATTTCCCCATTTTTTGTTTCATCACCAGATTTAATTGAAAATCATTGACCATAAGCGACCAACTGATCTAGCCTAAAGAGAGAGAGAGAGACCAGAAGTAGTTTCCAGATGTGGTTAGGGCTTCGATGTTGTGGTTTGTTTCAAGAAGATGAAGTTGTGGTAGTTTGCAGGTGTGGTTATGGCTTTGATGTGTGTGTATGTGTATAATTTTTTGTTTATGTTTTTTAATAATTAAATATTTTTGGATGAAAATGACAAAAACAAAAGATAAATGCTAATTGACTAAAATACTCTTGACTTAACTGACTTTTCTTGACGAAGTTAGGGGGTTGGATGAAAGTGACAAAAATAAAAAAACCTTGGAGACACAGATGAGAAAAAAAACTATTTGGACTAAAGAGGCATTTTTGACCAAACCTCGTGAACTAAATTGGTAATTAACTCAATCAACTATAAAGCGTGTTCTTAATTGGGTACTACTACGACTTGGAAGGTGCTTGGTAATTCGTGATCTCAAAATCAATACGAGGTGAAATAATACGCGCTTTTACCTCTCAAATCTTAATCGTTGGGCTTGCATGTCAATCTCTAAATATATCGTGTAGCCTGTACATATAGACGAGCAAACGGATGTGTTGGATAATGCATCAAATGATGAGACTAAAATGAGTAATCCATGTTCTATTGACCTTCTAACTCTTATTTAAGTTTTTAGAGATTGCGTTACTAGAATTATATGCTCAATATAGCAACTTATTGCCCATATAAGTGGTTGTAAACTCCGAACACACTTTATAATTCACACTATTTGCTAAACGTGCCCATAGATCAAACCCTTTCTAATGGCATTCGAGACCAATATCCTCTACCTCATAACTCTAAAGCATGGAAGAGCCATAAAACACATTTGTAGGTTGAAAACACAGCAACCTATGAGGCACAAGAGTTTAAAGACTTGATACTTCGGTAGTGAAATATATTTTTTTAATATGATCTATATCAATATTTGTTACCTCATGTGGGCTAGACCAGTGGCGGATCTAAAAATTAATTTCAGTTTTAACGTTTTTCATTTGTTTTCATTTTAGTAGTAATGTTTTCCAAATATCGTAAAAAACACAAATTTTCCACTAATTTTCCACTACGCACAGAAGTTGAGTAGCAACGGACGCGGCACCTAGCTTCAAGCTAGGTCCGCCCCTGGGCTATACCATCAAATGATCAAAAGTGACTGGATGATTTATATCAAACATGAATATAGCACGTTACATCAAACTGCGTAGCAACTCAACTCAACTCATTTTGTTGTTTTTACTATATATATGCAAATGTGTTGAATCAAATTCGATAATCTTGTTAAGTTATATCCTATAAACTAATCAAGAGTTGCTACCAACGACCAACAATACGTCTGCAATCACAAATCAATCACCATGATTAATTATCGATGTAAACTAAGGTGCTATTGTCTAATGTTGATTTCTACACATCAGCTTTTCTCCAATCTTATCCGTGATGTGATACGATAGACAAAGATTGACATAGAGCAACGTAGAAGTTACATACTACATTCGTTAAGAAAGAATTTTAATATAAGATGACTTTGTTCGACTTTACAAACAAAACTAAAAACCAAACACTACGTTGCCAGCCATCCGAGGTACGTATGGGCCCTCCATTGGGTTGGTCGTGGGAGTCTGTCCATAGTCTGGGGACTCCCCTGATAATCGGGCAGAAATGTTTGTTGGCCTTTCAAAAAAAACTTTGCCAACACGCAATTCTTTAGTTGGAACTTCCGTATCAATTAATGTTCTTTTGATTTGATTGAAAAGGAGTTCGATTATGGACAACTTTATTTGTTTGTTGGATGTCTAATCACATGTAGGAATTATTGCATCAATAAAGGATATGACATAGTATTCGTACGATAAGATTGATAAAACTTGGCTTTTGTTACAACAAATTAAGGTGAAAAGCAAAAAACAAAAAAAGAGGTAATGTAAAGAAAAAAAAACATACTCAGTAACCTCTTATTCTTATGAGCGATTGGGGAGAATGAGAAGATGAGTTGCATCAAGTGAAACCCACCACTAAACAAACAAGTTTTTCTTATAAATACAACATCAAAAAAAAAATCACATAGGAAATAAAAAAAACATAAAATACATAGTTTTTTTTTTTTTTTTTGAACGGCCAACTAAAGATTCGCTGGGTACTCTCGTACGCGGCCCCCATTGAAAAAGGGAAGCCCACATACTTGGAGCCGAACTCACGAGCCTCGCGGCGGCCCAACCCGTACGCACGAGAGCCCCTAGCCCACCCGTGTGCCAGTTCCAGGGAAAACCCGAAAAAGACATAAATAGGGTACGCACCATCAATGAAGTATCTAAAAGAGGTAGGACAAGCCACTAAGCCAGGACACCTCAACACAACTAACAACTAAGAGAAATCATTAAAACTCTCTGAAAATTCTTAACCTTAATCATACATCTTCAAAGACTATTATCGACTATATCTTTGGAAGGGTGTAAGTTTACAAATAATTCTTAATTTACTCATCTTATGTCTGTTTGAGTATGCTCTGCATATCCAACGTCTCAAATTTCACCACCGTCTTTTGGACGTTGGTTGTGGACCAGATGAAAATTCAATACTTAAGTATGCTCAAGTGAGAGTAGTAGTACCAGGATAAATGACCTCTTACTCCAACCAAATACACACCGTCACCGCCGCCGTCACCATCCCAAACGCTCTACATATCCAACGTACCAGGATAAGTGACCTCTTACTTGAACCTTATTAATTTGAAAAACTATTGATTTAGTCCTAAACGCCCATACCCAAATTTTCGCCTACTATACAAAACCACCACCATTTTTTTTCATCTAATTATACAAACCTACCCCCCCCCCCCTAATTTTTTTTATTTGCATTTTAATCGGCATACTTACACAAAGATACTAACAAAATTATTTCCGAACAAATGATCAGGGTTTCCATACCAGTTGCTCAATTAAACTTTACAAATCCCTCGACTACTTGAAATATACAACTCCGCTCGATTAGTTGCATCCTCAATAAATCCATCATGCTAGCTTTATCTAAAAGTCGTCTTTAAATAAAGAAAATCCTCTTCAGATCACAGCCCGCAATCTCATTTGCCTCAATCTAGGTTGAGTATCCACATTTTTAATTTACCACAAACATGCCTGACTACCTTCTTCCTTCTTGACTTATAAACTAAACCGTTTATCAACTATTTTTACATCCATTATTCTATGCAACTTGATAATACTATGGACTTTCATCATTCTCTTAAGGATTAAATGTATAATCTTCACCTTTTCGAACATGAACTTGATTTTCATGATCATAACCAAACCATTGAAAGCTTGGTACTTGAATTTTTTTTTTTTTTCTAAAATCATGATTTCTTGTTACATGAAACTTGATTCTTAGTGATACATGAGGATTTGATTATCTACTATATTTGAACTTTTTATTCATGATACTTTAAAACATGGATAACTAAATATAAACTAGTTACTATAATCACCCCTAGGCCCATTAACCTTGTCTAGAAAAATACAATTACAACTCACATGCTATATTTGAAACTTGATACTTGTTGCAATTACAAACTTGCTTGCATACATCTATTATCAATTTGCAACCTACGTGTTGAAAACAATTGTTACATTTATTCAACAATTGGTAGAGGTCATCATGCCTGCTCAACAGTCGGTAGAGGTTCTAATAACCTGCTCAACGACTGGTAGAGACCATCGCACCTACTTGACAATCGGTAGAGGTTCCTACTCATTGACTGGTAGAGGTCTTTTTCCTGCTCAACAGTTGGACACATTTTTTGATACACTGTACACGTAATTTGATACAAAGATTTATTAGACTCATTGATACAAAGATTCAATCACAAAATTATTGTACATTGTGCGTTCTATATGTGTGTTTAGAATCATAGAAGGACACAAAACCCTAATGTAAGGTAAATTGGTGATTGCGGTTCGGAACGTAATCATGAATTTACAGGTACGTTAAGGTAGTGTGAAATTCTATTAGGGTTTTTGGTAGATGTCCGGTATGTTTTTGAGGTATCAAAGGTGTGGTGGGTTAGCTACGGTACACCCTATATATAAACACTAATGATACATCGAAAGTGAGACTGGGAGTTGGACCAATAATAAACCCCAGTTATTTGGTAGTTCACTTAGTCATTCCATAGTCGATTATTCCATGTATTCCGTTTGTATTCTTGAAACTTAGGATTAGTGTTTTATATAGACCCTTATTCGCTTAGTTAGTTCAGACCCATGTAATTCAACTCTTGTCCCCATTCACCTCAACATAGAACTCATACATATCATTCCATCATTTGAAACACTTTATTCTAGTACCTATAAAATTTTGCCATACTAAACGATGAACGTCAAATATGTACCCAACCACCCTCAACCCTGTGTTTTTTTTAGAACTTCGGGACGAATTTCCTAAAAATAGGGGAGATTGTAACCGCATGCATTTTCCCACTTAATGCATACCAATTTTATTTATTTATTTATAATATATTGTTTAAATAAGATATGTATTTTAAAGTTATATGTTACGTATAAACTTATTATTTTTAGTTAATATGATATAATTTTTTTTAAGGAAAGAAGTTTGTATTTATGTGTAGTATAAACTTTAACCTTTGATGGCATTATAGCAAACTCGGAGGGCCTGTTTTGCCAATTGTATAAAATTTTAAAACTCAAATCTTTCCTTTTACCCGTCGTCTCCTTCATCACCTCCGGCATTTTTGCCGGTAAATTCGGGTTCCAACTAGGATAGTCAAACGACCATGCTGGCACTCTCCAATCAACTCCAATCATTCCTAAACTAAACCAACACATCTTGACCTAAAATAGAACCAATCCGCTTGTAAACCGGACCGCCATTCTCGGCACTTACCTTCTTGACACCATTGTAACGCGTTTTGATGGCCCTATAAAGAAAAAAAACGAAGACACGTCCAAACCTTCAAGGGTGGCACAATCAAAACCCCACATCCATCGTTTCTTTTTCCCTTGCCTGCAACAACACCAAAACAACCTCCACCGAAACCAACGCAACATCCCCGATCAATTCCTGAGCAATTTTTGCTACCGATCCGATTTACTCGACTTCTATCTCAGGTTAGAAAATTGACCCATTTTTGGTTTTGAAAGTATTTACTCAAATGTCGACTTGTTGTTTGTCGGCGACCTCGAACCCATCCCGGATTGAGTGCCGTTAAATTGATTTCTAGTACAACTAAGTTTTATGGGTGAAAGCCATTGTTGTTTTTTATCACTCTTGGTTACATAAATAGATTTATATGTTGGGTTATATTGAGACCACAGTTACCAGATCATAGACTTTTGATAGTCAGTTGTATAGTTTGATAGTTGAAGGACTTAGTATGTAATTAACACAATGTTTAGACAAGAAACCCTAGGCTGCGCACTTAATTGGACGGGCCCTGCGCACTTATGCTAAGTGCGCAGGCCCATCTCCTGGTTATAAATAGAAAGTGTGTGCACAGCTCTAGGGTTGGGGTTTTGGGATTATCTTTGTAGCACACGTGAATAGGTGCGTATTAGTCAGTGTATTCCAAGGTTATTCATCATCAAATCAGTAATGGAATCATCATGTTATTCATTGTGTGTGTCGGTTTTATTCATGTTAATCTAGTATCTTTGTTCTTCTGGATTAATCACTTAAAACACCTAACAAATAGGTGTTTATAAGTGATAACAATCTATTGCATTTCACAAGATCTAACATTCGGGACTTACAATTTGGTATCAGAGCCTCTGTGCTCTAGATTGTATCTACTTAAAGATACCAAAACCCTCATCTTGTTAGTTTTATTAGTTGTTAAAATTTTATAAACTTATTGTGTTTTTCTCATATTTTGGTTTCAAATTTCGTGAAAAATGTGTTTCTGAATGTTAATAGTATGTCATTTTAGGTAGAAATTCAATCCAAGCACTTCTGAATGAAATGAAAATGTTTTGGAAAGAATTCAGCTGAGTTTTTGTGTTTTTCACAGCCTGTTTTGCGCACTTATTTCATACATTCTGCGCACTTATCTCATAAGTTGAGCACTTGTTTCTTGGTTTGAGTACTTGGCTCATATATTGCATACTTGTGATTGTGAGTACTTAAATCTGTGGTTTCAGTACGCAATCAAGCTTATGCGTACTTGTTGCATTCCATTGTCTTGAGCACTTATCTAGGGTTTCTGCGCACTTAAACAGAAATCTTGGATTTGTGCGCACTTACTGAAAGGTGTAGTCTTGAATACTTGGCTAGGGTTCTGCGAACTTAAATCTTAAACGAGAGTTTAAGTGTCTGCGCACTTAATTTAGTACGCAGACTGATCAGTAATTACTGAGCACTTATCATGCCCAAGTGTTAACTGATCTGCGCACTTATCAAGAAACACAGCTACACGTATACTTCCGGGCTGCGCACTTAACAAAAGACTACAACTTGACAAGGCTGCTTACATTCTTACAGGTTGCTGCATACTTATCTGGACTGCTGTGAACTTAGCTGCGCACTTAGCTGCATACTTAAGGACTTGGACATTTTCTGGACTGTTAACTAAAATCTGATTAACTAAACCCTTAAAATTCATCTAAATTATGGCCGGTAACGATAACCACTCAACAGTAAATCCTATCACTCAACAAGAACTTGAAATCGGAACCACAACTAGAGTTCCTAAGTTAAAAGGTGTTGA
This sequence comes from Ambrosia x helenae, assembly GCA_030844895.1. Classification (NCBI taxonomy): domain Eukaryota; kingdom Viridiplantae; phylum Streptophyta; class Magnoliopsida; order Asterales; family Asteraceae; genus Ambrosia; species Ambrosia x helenae. Next base: position 27,176,480 of record CM061229.1, on the reverse strand, counting down.
AGACTATGGAACTTGGAAGAACAGAATGAGGTCATTCTTCTATGTTACGGACTTCACCCAATGGAATTCTATCCAGTTGGGCCCACACATTCCAATGAGAACCACTGCCACAGGAGAAGAGTTTAACCGTGATCCAACCACTTACACCGACGTCGATAAACAATTACTCCAGAGAGATCATAAGGCTTATGGTGCTCTTACCATGGCCTTATCAAACGATGTTTATAACATGTTTGAGGAGTATGGCACTGCGCATGATCTATGGTTTGCGTTAAATGAATACTATGAAGGGAATGAAGAGATGCGCCAGTACAAGCAAGACATGGTGCAGAAAGAATATGACATGTTCGGTAGTATTCGTGGGGAAAGCTTGAGCTCACACATCGAGAGGTTCATGAGTATGTTGACCAAGATGAAGAAGGCGGGAATTCCTGTGAACAACAGAAATTCAATCAAGACTCCCTGCCAAAAGAATGGAGCATCCAGTGTATGTTGATCAGGAAAGAATATCTAGACGCCCAGTCTACCTTGGCTGACCTTATCAACACCCAGAAGTCGTTTGAGATGGACATCACGAAGAGAGAGATGAACCAGACCAATCTGAAGGTAGTACCCAGCACTGCAATGAAAAATTTGGCATTAATGACCCCAGTGGGTAACATGGGTTCAAGCTCGTCTCATGTGTATACTGATGGAATGGGTGGTGGTAGCTCCAGGACCGTTCCATACTCCGACCCAGTGGCAAGAACTCTCAACCCTCAACAAACAAAGCTTGCTAATGAACACGTTGAACTCTTCAACGCCTTCATGGCCAGCTTTGAAGCATTGAAGACAGGTGACCTGAAGAATGATATGATGAGTCCGGAAGATATGTATCAAGTGGATCCAGATGATATGGAAGAGATGGACCTAAAATGGCAAATGGCCATGATTACTCTAAGGGTGAAGAGGTTTCAGGACAGAACAGGTCCAAGGGTTGGACTGGGAAAGGCTGGCTTTGATAAGTCAAAAATCAGGTGCTACAATTGCAAAACTCTCGAACACTTCAAGTATGAATGTCCAACGGTGAATCAAGCTGAAATTAAACCGGCAAAGAGAATGGTGGCAATCACTGATGGAGGCAAAGCCAATCAGCAAAAGGCACTGGTGGTTCAAGATTTTGACTGGGGAGAGGAAGTTGTTGTGGCTGAGGATGAAGTGAACAAGGCACTGATGGCAAAGATCTGCACTAAATCAACACTTGGTGTGAGCTCTTTGGAAGGGTCATCAGCGGAGATGCCAAAAGGAGAAAGGATGGAGAATGCTGGTCTAAAAGGTGTGCTGAGTGAGGACAAGGGAAAGGAAGTTGCTGCCGAGGAAGCTTTAGTTGCTGAGAAGACTTCCACAAGCAAAGCTGATCAACAACCGCAGAGCGCGCAAAAGAAAGTTGAGGAGAGAGATCTGGTAAGTATTCCGCTTGAAATAAAATCAAAGCTGTGCTCACCAAGGTGTGTTACAGCTGTTGCTTACTGTTTGTCCCACAATAGGAGAATCTTAAGAGAAATGGATGACATCCGAAAAATCAACACTGAAATGAAAGAAAATGAGTTAGCATATCAGCGAAAGTTAAATGCAACAATAGCTTAAATGCAAACTCTAAAAGAATTTGTTCTCAGAAAAGATTTTTTAATAAATGACCTAACAGAAAAACTAGAAATATCTAGAAATGAAACAAATCATCTCCAAATTGTTGTGGATAAATGGAATGTAAGCAAGCATGCTCATACAGATATCCTTGATTGTTCAAGGAAATCATTCGTCAAAGATGGAATTGGGTATAAGGATAAAAAGGGACTTGTAAAATCTCTATTTTTACCTTTGAGCAAAAGTGAATATATACCCATTCCAAAACCACATCCAAAAAATGATCTTTTTGAAAAAGAATGTGTCAAATCTGAGTCAAACTCTAATATAAGTAAAAGCAGTGCAGATATGACCCAACAGGATCAGGTGGACGATGATGAGAGTTGTGGTGGACAAACGATGGGTTAGGTCACCCAGGTGCCAATTACTCTACAGTGAATTGGTTCATCTGGAGTCATGACAAGTCTAAAACTATTTTGAATTCGGATGAATGTAATAACTTAACTAAACTGGATGCTTGTAATAGTTTATCTAGGATGGATAACTGTAATAGTTTATCTAGGCCGGATGACTGTACTACATTAACTTCTAAACTTAATTTCAAGGGTGTTGTGGACCCTGATGCCGGATGACTGTACTACATTAACTTCTAAACTTAATTTCAAGGGTGTTGTGGACCCTGATGATAGGATAAATCCTATCAAACGCTCAGATATTTGTGTTGAAAATGTTATGCCAGTTTGTGTTGATCTTAATGATGCATTCTCTGATAATGAAAATGTATATAGACCATCTCCGTTTGTACCAGAACTAAAAAGAAACAGGTTCGGGAAATTTCTTACTGAAGAAATTCCAGAGTTTACCCCATTCATCAACCGCACCCACGACACCACGGGGTCCATGATTGAGTGGTTTATAAGGAAAGAATGTGACACTGATTTCCAAATCTTCAAACCGCAGAAACCAAGAAGGAGGATCTCCAAGAAAAGAATCGATCCAGCAACAGGACGTGGCATGATAACTTATGTGATTGACCCTCCTCAGGTCGTCACACGAGTTCCTATTCGATCTGAGCTTCCAGTTATGCTGAGGGACTTTAAGAAGTGGTTTTACGACAACAACACTGGTGAAGCAGTCATTAAATTGCAGGACGATTCGGAGGCTCTAAGGATTTTGGATCCAGTAGATGTGTTTGCACTTAATCTGTCAGATCTGAATATGCTGTTTGCGAATCAGATTAATGTGGGTGCCGGGAACGCGTTGTTTGAAGAAGCGGTGTTATTCAGAAGGGCTGTGGATCGGGCTATGAATCTGAAAAGGGAGCTGCTTGAGATAGTCGACAGGATCAATGCAGCAGATAAAGAAAAGGAAGACAGGGAGAAAGCTGCTCAAGCTACTGCTGCTGCTGCTGCTGCAGAAGTTACTCAACCTGAAGTCGAGACTACTTCAGAGGTACAAACAGAAGATCCTGCAACAGTAGCTGATCCGGAAAGACCCGCAAGAGAATCAACTCAAGCTCCTCCAGTAGTTGAAGAAGATCCAGTCGCTCTGTACATTCAAGACCCCCCAGAACAGGCTGAGGGGGAGCAAAGCGAGGTTGAGATTGATTGAAGATGGAAGAACTGGTAGTTGTGGTCTAGGGGGAGTATTGTTGGTAGGGGTGTTCAAATTCGGATAATCCGAATTTCGGATATCCGAATTTCGGATAATCCGAAATTTCGGATAGTCAATATTGGGATCCGAATCCGGATCCGAAATTTCGGATATCCGAAATTCGGATAATCCGAATTTCGGATTCGGATCCGGATCATCCAACGGATAATCCGAAACTTAAAAAAAATAAATAAAAAATAATAAAAAAACGTTCTCCTTTATGTCTAAGATGTGAACCTATTAAAAAAAACAAAAATCGAAGTTAGATAAACGAAACTGGAACAAAAAAATGTAAAAGAATCTTACCGTTCGGTGGACGGGGGCTGTGGAGGTCGGAAATGAGGTGGACGGGGGCTGTTATAGAGAAAGGAAGAGGGAGCGACTGCTATGGATTGGAGTAGTATGGACTTAGGGTTAGGAGGATTAGGGATTTAGGATTGTGTATTGTGTTATGTAGTGTATATAATATTATATATTTATATATATATTTTTTAAAATTCGGATTCGGATAATCCGATTATCCGAAAATTTTCAAAATCAGGATCCGAATCCGAATCCGAAATTTCGGATTATCCGATTTTCGGATATCCGAAAATCGGATTATCCAAAATTTCGGATAATTCGGATTCGGATTATCGGATTTTTCGGATTCGAATTCGGATTCGGATTTTTTTGAACACCCCTAATTGTTGGGTTATATTGAGACCACAGTTACCAGATCATAGACTTTTAATAGCCAGTTGTATAGTTTGATAGTTGAAGGACTTAGTATGTAATTAACACAATGTTTAGACAAGAAACCCTAGGCTGCGCACTTAATTGGACGGGCCCTGCGCACTTATGCTAAGTGCGCAGGCCCATCTCCTGGTTATAAATAGAAAGTGTGTGCACAGCTCTAGGGTTGGGGTTTTGGGATTATCTTTGTAGCACACGTGAATAGGTGCGTATTAGTCAGTGTATTCCAAGGTTATTCATCATCAAATCAGTAATGGAATCATCATGTTATTCATTGTGTGTGTCGGTTTTATTCATGTTAATCTAGTATCTTTGTTCTTCTGGATTAATCACTTAAAACAACTAACAAATAGGTGTTTATAAGTGATAACAATCTATTGCATTTCACAAGATCTAGCATGCGGGACTTACATTATATTATGCCTAATAGATTTTAACAAAATTTGTTTTTAAAGACTTTACGTAAGTTACTCGGAATTGGGTTAAAATATATATATATATATACTGTTTTGAAATTATATGTATCCATATTTCACCATTAAATGACCTAACACTTTTACTTATTTTCCACTATTTAATTTGTTACTACACACTTTCAAATGTAAGTAAATAAAAAGACTATGTATTATTACCAATTTCTAATATTTTATATCGCCACTTCCCTTGTCAAAAATTTAGTTTTAGAAATTGTTCAAGAAGAATACATAAATTATATGACACATTATATGAACATGTTATAAACTATTCATAATAATAATTAGTCAAAAGTTCTAAGGTACCCGTCGTCGGACAATCATTGAGTCAACGAATCTTACAAAAAACTTAATCTCGAGCATATATAAACTTAAATTGTCATGAATACCGAGTCTCACATTAGTTTGTCAAGTTGATCTACGCATTAAGGTTCAAGCATAAATCTTTGATTCTCGTTGATTTCTTACATGTTCATCATCACAAACAAAGTGAGTATTTCCTATCCCCTTTTTGTCTTTATTCACTTTTGGGGTGTTACATGTACACTTATACAAAATACACATGCAAGTTCACATTTTTTACAATACAATTCTAGTACATTGGGCATTTGCTTACATACGTGCTTTATGCTTAGACATTACATGTAGAATACATTTGTACTTAGTGAAATCATTAACCATGTACAAGCCGACCTTAACATTGGATAGCGCTATTGGATTGACAACCCACCTAGGTGATTCTCCCCCTTTTTCATCGGAGAATCCATGGTCATTGTTAAGTTATTATCCACTTATTGGATAAGTACACCGTCGTTCATTTAGTACATTTATACAGTCACATGATTGATTTCGCTCATTTGTATGATACATAGTTTACATAAATGCACTGTAGCTTTACACTTGAATTGTATACCATTTTTCCAACTTACTATATGTATTAAAACTAGGAATGCTCACCAACATTTCATATGTTGACAAAACTTATTTTGTACATGTTTCAGGTGCAGTTTGATCTTAGTTCCATAGCATTGGATTTTAGTGCTTGCTTTTAATAATTTATTTCAAATTTCATGTTTTGTTCAGACTTTTGTATTTTTCCCATTTCATCCATGTAAGACAATTTAAATTATTCAATAATATATTTAGATTTTAGTACCATGTGCTTTTGAACAATCGTCACTACGTGACACCTCGATGATTCCGCCACCGGTTGGGGTGTTACATATTTAACGTTAAAAACAAACTGAGTTATGATCAAAGGATAAACCGTGCAACATTCTGAAACATTAAGTATAAAACCTATCAATTTTAAAGCCAAGCGATAATGCCTGAAATTTGGTATAAACGTAAAGGACAAAACTTATAATTCACTAAAATTTTATATGTACTACACGTACCTATCATTTTTTTTATTATTTGAGGTGAGCCTAATAACTAAATTTTGTATCTTATATGCCACTTTAATTTAATTTATTTAAGTTTGATGTTGTATCTTATATGCTATAAAAATATTTCGGTTGTATAAATCCCTTCATATTTACAAAAACTCAAAACAAGACGTGCGCTAGAAGTAGTACAACACATTGAAATCACCATTAGTTTTTCGGTTACACAAATAAATTGAATGTTAGAATTTTGGCTAGGTCATGGAAAAAAGCCTCTATGAGTCTATGGATTTAAAGCGCCACCTAGATGTCTCCTCTGTGACGCGTAGGCTATGGGGCAAAAATGACGTCTCCTTTTAACACTAATGATGGTTTAGCGCCCCCTTTAAAACGAAAATACTTGATTGGTTTCTTCAAGGTAGTTCACACACTCTGTTACACGTTCAATTGTTTAATACCCGCTAACCTCTTAGCGCTGCCAGGGACAACGCCCCTTCTTGACAAAGAGGGACAGTGTTAGGGCACCACTCAACTTAGATTGGTTTGATTGGTTTCTTCAAGTAGTTCACACTATGTCCCACGTTCAATTGTTTAACACCCGCTAACCCTTTAGCGCTGCCAGGGACAACGCCCCTTCATGACAGAGAGGGATAGTGGTAGGGGCACCACTCAACTTAGATCGGTTGGTGACGTCTATGCTGCACTGAAAGTTGACATCTTTATAAATGATTTTTTTTTGTGGACTTCTCTATTTAAAATTATTTATCATCTATTATTTATACATTGAATATCCGTTTACATGTCTTTATTTATTAATTTATTCGTAATTGTTGTAAAGTAAGTTACTTAATCTGGTGTATTATAATTTGACTTTAACAAAGGATAACAAATAACAAGTTGTATATTTACATGACGCATGATTTTACAATTTGAACATTATTTATCGGGTAAATTGTCATAATTGTCTTTGGTTTGGTCCAAAATGCTACTTCCGTACAAAATTTTGGGTTTGTGTTAAAATCGTACAATGGTTTCAATTATTTGTCATTCTCGTCTCTGACACTAACAAATTTATACGAAAGTCACATTTTGAACCAAACTTCATGAACGATTTTGACAATTTACCCTTATTTATTATTTATTTTTCGCAACTAAAAGAAATAATAAACATCCTATGTGCAGGAGCATTACATCATCATTGTTTGTTAGTATTAAATACTAGCATTAAGCACTCCGTGTTGTTGGGATGACATAAAACCGTACTAAGTAGCATCAATCTCATACTATTGTTAGCGACCAACAACACTGAAAAAACTCATAAAAAACAAAAAAAAAAAAAAAACTTGGTGAAATATAGACATAAAAACAGTGAACCATGCACACCCGTTGTGCCGTGATAATGCGCAAAAAAATAGACTGAAACTTAAAACACAACGTCACCGTTCGACGGGAAAAATAGAGGTAAAAACTTTGAACTACATACGCACGCTACGGCGTGTTAACTCGAAAAATTTGGATCGAAATGCAAACCTAAAAATTTGTTTTAATACACATGTGATAAAGTTCAAAGTAAAAGAAGTGTAGGGGTGGGTTAAATGTAAAACATGAAAATTATTATGGTTAGAGTTGTAAACAAACCAAACGTTCAACGAACAGTTCGTGAAATGTTCGGCGGGAAGTTCGTTTGTATTCGTTCGTCTAGAAAATGAACGAACACAAACATGAAATTTTGGTAGTTTAGTTAAACAAACGAACATGAACACAGGCCGCGTTCGTTAATTTATGTTCGTGAACGTTCGGTAACGTCTTCGATACTTCGTTAGGGTTTTTAACCTTTTATTTTTAATTTAAGTACTACAAATTTCTCAGTGATAGATTATTTAATATACACTAGTGTGGAGCCCGTGCGTTGCAGCGGAGTTGACAATACGCAATTGAAAGACAAAATGGTTAAGACAATCAAGTGGTTAATAAAGTGAGGATGCCATGGGAGGTCGTTATACAACCTACATGTCATTTATATTTATGTGCACAACCTCGTAAATAGCTTTTATTCAAAGATATCATTGATGTATAAGGATATTGTTATCATAATCAAATTTCATGATAATATTTATTTAAATCTAATGTGGATAGGCAATATGGGGCATTTTGTTATCATAACTAAATAAAAGATATCTTCAAATTCTTGAAATTTCTAAATTTTCCAAAAGCTTTATTTTTACAAAATATCTAAGATTTCTACAACTTATGTTCATATGATAAAAAGAATTAAGATTTACATGGTAATAAACATGTTATAGTTGCTACGAAATTTTCTCTCTACAATAGACATTAGACAACCAATCCTAAGGCTTGATCTTATCAAATCAAGTAGTTGAAAATTATCTGCACTCCACTATACCATGACATTTACAAGTAAAGACAAAAGTTAGAAATTATACCTCGCTTTAACATCAAACAAAATTACTTCTTTGAGACTCAAGTGAAATCAGACGCAGCTCTATTTTTTTGCACCTAGAAAACAATCACGGCTATCGACAAGTCTTTGTGGTGGCACACAATGAGATTTGATGGTTTGGAAGTCTAGTACAACTTTGGTTTTTCCGTAGGTAACTACTAATGTTTTTAGGATTTGATAATCCATGTGAGGTGGTTGTGGAAATACCATGAGACAACGGATGATGAAACTGATAAGGAATCAAACAACAATCTATAATTGGTTTTTTCCTCCCTTTGTTTGACATCACAATTTATAGGATCGAAAAACTGACTATTTAAGACTAATTATGTACCGGTACATGAAAGGTTGTATTATTTATTTATTTGGGATTTTGGTTTTATAAAGTCAAGAAATTTTAACCTCATAATTAATAAGTCTATAACTCATATACATTTAATTTCATTTTGATATTTACTTGATAGTCTTTTTAAATTCTTTAGGATTACATTTATAGATTTCAATGAAACTTATATATATAATTTTTAACATAATATTACTCCAAGTATAAACTTGTATTTTATTTTAATTCATATTTTTTATACATATAAATTATAAAAAGAACTTCAAGATTAATGTTATATCAGTTTAGAAAATGTCGAGTATTTATCGTCATTACTATTGAGTGTTTATTATCATTATAAACCTCAAACCCTAACCAACTTTGTTGTTATGCAACGGTTAGCGTTATATATCGTTTGGATTTTTCGTTGTGGTTCGCGTCATACTACAATAGCAAAATCGGTAGGGATCGATAATTATATATATATATATATATATATATATTATAACAATTAAATTATTTGATAGAAAACTTGTGGACTTCCCTTTAATTTACTACATGCATTATTCATTTACATCTATTTCATGAACAATTTAATATTCATATAAAAATACTATTTTGCCCTCTTACTAACTTCATTAGGCATTGTACCATATGAATTATATGTTGTAATTGCTTAAATTTGGTTGGTATCCTTGCCTCATGCTTTATAATATAGTATAGATTATTGTTGCACATATTAATATTACTTTAATCATTTTGATTAACTGTTATTTTGGGTGGATTAAATGAGGATTTCAAGTTTAATATGATAATTTTGTGTTTTATGAAAAATTATGTGATCAAGATTTATGTCAAGTATATTTGGGTAATTGGATATTTTGGGCAGACAATGTTCATGATGAAACTTTCAGAATTTAATGTGTTAGTTTGTGTTCGGTTTTGTTCATTAATGTATGTTTGTGTTCGTTTACGTCCATTTGTGTTTGTTTATGTCCGGTTTTGTCCGACACCTAAATATACCAAATAAAAACAAGTGAACATGAACACGTTCATTTCTTTAACAAACTAACATTAACAAAAACCTCGTTCGATAACTGCTCATGAACAGTTTGTGAACACGTTATTTCCTTAACAAACGAACACGAACAAAAAATCTCGTTCGGTAAGTGTTCATGAACAGTTCGTGAACACGTTATTTCCTTAACAAACGAACACGAACAAGACCTTGTTCGTTTTTGTTTGGTTCGTTTGCAGCCCTAATTATGGTTAAGCGTTTTTAAAAAAACAAATTATGATACAACCTACAAAGTTGTGTACAATCCTTTAATACACAAAACACTTGTTAAACATGATATACAAGACCATGAAACACAAAGCATTTGTAAATTAGTACTATATATAATGTTTTCTTAACGTAAAGAGTCTTTCCTGCATAGAATGAATGATTAACATTGAGAGGATAAATTTATATACGAAAGATTAATTGTTCACTTTTTTTTAATTTCACTAGTGTTTTTTATAAGTTAATAACTTTGTTTATATGATATTATTTTTTTAAATATCTTAAACCATAAAAATAAGTATTTAATGTGTTTCTTTTTCTTTTTTTAATTTCACTCCTGTTTTTCAAATTAATAACTTTTTTATACGATACTATTTTTTTAAATATCTTAAACCTTAAAAACAAGTATTTAATTTGATTCAATTTGTGTATGGTATTGCTATACTTTTTCTAAATACTATTTTTTTTTTAAATCCGATATATTGTGCGTAAAACATGCATAATTACACATATGCGTAATTATATAAAGGTAGCGGAATATTGAAATGGGCTACGTAGTGATGTTGTTCAACGGCTCTTTATCACCATCCAATTACCAGTCGCCACATCACCACCCCATAATTTTAATGTAGTATGTGATTGTGAGTGGATATAGATGGAAACCTATTGTGAATGTTGTTAGCCTTTTCTAGATGAGGACTATTAAATTAGGGTTAGATGATGGACATATCGAGCATGTTGAAATTAATTTGTATTAAGAACACGATATCTTTTTAGACATATCTTTTTCGGTTGATATATCGAGTGTTGATACTATACTGTAAGGAACTCTTACTAACGAAAAAAAACCCTCATTACAAAATGGCATAGTTTTCAAGGTTTACCAAATAAGCTATAAAGTTTTGTACTTTGCAGTTCGGCCACACATTTTTTTTATTTAACATTTTTTTAAACGATCACAAAAGTTTTGTTCATTGAAGTTTGGCCAAACGTTTTTTTCCCCTCGATGTAAATTTTAGGGGGTGTTTGGGATTGATTATTTAAAATAGATTATGCGTTTTGGAAAAGTAGGGGTGGAGCTGCTTATAGATTATTGCGTTTTGGTAGCCTAAAAAACTGATTATTTGCGTTTTCAAAACGCAATCCAAACACTAAAAACTGATTATCTGCGTTTTCAAAACGCAATAATCTAAAAATCAGATTCAAAACGCAATCTCAAACACCCTCTTAGTCGGTTTCTAATCATTCTTTTCATACGCTTTGCAATTATTGAAGCACAAACGTATAAGTCATCATGGTTTTTTTATTTTTGAATAATGTACCATGTTTTACCCTTATTTATTTGTTGTGATGTTATTTTCATATATTACTTTAATCAGTTTATGTTGGAAAATTTTAATCAAAGCATAACGTACAAGTCATCTAGAGTACTACCTCATGGTTTTGTTTTGTTTTTTTTTTTTTTTTTGAACGGCTAACGAATCAATTTCCGAGCACTCTCGGGCACTCTTTTGGCGAATCAGGTACTCGACAGTACCCGGGCCATCAATTGCCACCAATTCCCGGGAAAACCCGACCACTCACCCGCCCAAAGGCACGACAGTGAAATAATTGGTAAAACCGGTCGGGATCAGGGCTCGAACCCAAGCCAATGGCTAGGTCATCCCTCATTTCCCATCCACCAATGTCCTCCAAATGTAGCTAGTGAGAATTGAACCCAAGCCTCCCATAGAAAACTTTAGGCCCTCAACCAACTAGGTTTTGTTTTTATGTAAAGTTTTATGGTGTATCCTTCTTATTTAATTCCTTTGCGACGTTATTTTTATCTCGGTGGACATAAATTTCTTGTAAACCATTTATTACAGATTTCATCCTCGTCTACTGATATTAATAATAGTATTAAAACCCAATCATGAGTTTAATAAAATTTCATGATCTAAGAGCCTTAATCCCTCAAATATCGTATAGATTTCTGTAACGCAACCGTTACGGATCAGCTTCATTTCATACTTTCAGCTTAGGCAGCCACGAAAACACACATATATCTCGACTAATGTTTTGTTGTTCAGCTTCACGTCGATTGTTTAGTTTACACGCGGACTGTTTTTATTTCTACTTGTGAAACCAAACAGAAGCCAGAACGTTAGTAACATTTTGCTTTGGTTCATTTCTAAATATCAACTTTTTGTTTTTGGTTTACAATGATCTATTATTACTATTTACTAATGGGTTGGCTCCAAATACTTAGCATAAAAACCGTCCAAGCTGAACCAAAAACACCTTTAATGATGCCGCCTTTAAACCCTCAACAACCCACATTACATCCTAATATATTCCTTGTGTCGCCACAACCCCTTTTAGTCTTTCACATACATCACCAACCCATCGTATTCGTATTCACTTGCACCAAATGATTTTTTTTTTTTTTTTTTGGTTTGTGATTTTTCGATTTTGAAATAGTTTGCAACATGTGGAGAACGATATTAAGATGGGTACCAATTTACATTATGTTCTGATTTGGTTTTGGCAGATTTTCAATTGGTTAGGTTCCAAGTTGCTTTTAGATATAGGTTCGTCACATATTAATTTCTAGTTGGGTAGATTTGGTGATCCAAAGTGGTGACTTAGGTATGTTTGGTGGTCAAAGATGGTAATTTGGGTGGAACCGGTAGCTAGCATTTAACATAAATGAGATTGGTCATGGTGTGGTGAAGAAATTGGTGGTGGGTAGGTTTGTGATTAATAAAGGCTGCCCTATTTCCCTAGACGTCAAACTATTTAAAAGAAAATGTAGGTAACTTTGGGTTTTTTGAGATTGATAGAAGCAGAATTTTGTTCCATAATTATGCATACACAAAAATAACTTAGAAATTCTAGGACCGATAGCAATTTTAACGTCCACTTTGATGCTTTTATACGCTTGAAATGTTAATTCTTAAACTAAATGATAATGTGTTTATAGTAACGAATTCCCTCCCAAAAAAAATTAAAAAAGGTGCATAAAGAAACACAACAAATGCTAAGAAATTACACAATTGGTCTCCCAACGTTTTACCCCGGGAGGGTCCTGTGGTTGAAAAATCTAATTTTACGTGATAACCTATTGCAAATGGCTCAAGTTAACTAACCACAAAATCTCTTAATCATTGCATGTTCATAGTATTCTAATCAGTAATAACTCATATTCCCTAATCTAAAACTTAATCGGTAATCATCTAAAGAATCACTTATGTAAGCTGCAACTATTAAAAAACTCATCACATCTCTCTAATTTCCCACATTCTAATGGCTCTTATAATTCCTAACCTAATCAACTAAACAAACACTTAAGTTGGAAGTTGTAACCATTGCATCTCATTATGCCACGTGGCATAATCAAGAGATGGTTGAGGCCACAATTGAACGCCACGTCAGCAACTATCAATTCTTCCTGGGAGCATCCGGGGTTGAAAAATATAACCATTCTAATAATACTAATAGTAATAATTATTACTCTTGTAATTAAATAAATAAAAAAATAACCTTGCTATAAGCTGACACCATGTGTTGCAGTGTTGAGCGATTCTTTCTCCTAGCTTCTCTTGATGAAGTATACCTAGTAAATTCCAATGATAACATGGCGATTGGGCTGATTTTCAACTTCGTAGATAAGAACCTGGTTTAAAAGAAAAAACATGATTAATGAATAACATGAACACTTTGTGTGTTTTTTTATAGTATGAACGAAACCCACAAAAATAGTCGATTTTTTCTCCGTTTTTAATATATAACACTATGGTACTCGTTGGAAAGATAATAAAACGCTCGTTAATTTGGTGTAATTTTTTTTTTTAAAAAATCTCGTATATAAAAGATATAAACGTTTAAAAATTATGGGAGGAAATATAATAGATAAAATTTTAAATTTATTTATAAATTCTTTTTTCCTAAAATAACTCAATTTAATTAAAAATGAAAATAATTCAAAAACACCAAAAACACTCAATTATTAAGCCACGTGGCACTCTCAAGAGGAGGTTGAGGCCCCCATTGCACGTCACGTCAGCATATATGTTTTCTTTTATATATATTAATAATAGATGTAGGTAACTTTAGGCTTTGAGATTTATTAGACGGCAGAATTTTGTTCCATAATTATGCATACACACAAATAACTTAGAAATCCTAGGATCGAAATCAATTTTAAAATCCACTTTGATGCTTAAATACGCCTGAAATGTTAATTCTTATACCAAGTGATAATGTGTATGTATAGACGACATAAGTTCCCTCCAAAAAAAAATTAAATAATAAAAAAGTTGCTAAAAGAAACACAACAAATGCTAAGAAAGTGCTCAAGTCTCCCAATGTTTTAGTCTTTTTTTTAGATGAAACTTTGTTATTTTCTTTTGCTATCCACCAAATCCAATTAATTCAAATCTGTGCACTTACGAAAGCGTGTGTTCGTAACAAACTAACGTCACACTTGCAGTCATACGAATTTGAGTTTGATTGTTAAACTACTTATCAATTTTGCATCAACCTTCTATGAAAAGAGCCATTAATTGCCCTATATCTTACACACACATAAACAATTCCCATGTTGCCATGTTGGCACATGAGCAAAAACACGTTTTGCTTTTTAGAACTCAGAGATTCGTAAAAAGCTTGGTACTCATAATTAAACGATTAAAAACTAAAGCTGGTTTAGTACACGAGTTCAAGACAAGCCAATGTGGATTGACTTGGCTCGAAGCCTAAATGCACATGTTATTATATAAACATGATGATAAAATCATTTAACATAAATATTGAGAAAGTTGGATGCCACCTAAATGAATTAATTTTTTATATAATCGAACCACCCTTGAGACGCATGACGCATATTTATAGGGCTGCAAATGAACTGAACTTTCAACTGTTCATAAATCGTTCGGTGGGAAGTTCGTTTGTGTTCGTTCGTTTAATAATTGAATGAACACGAACAAAAAATTTCCCCTTTTTGTTTTCACACTTTTGGGGTGATTCGTGTACACTTATTTACTCATTCACTTGACTACGTTTAAACGCAAAATTGTTGATGCATGTTTGGTGTGACAAACGCTTCTCTAGATTAGTATCGTTTGGACTGTTTGATAGGTTATTGTAACATGTATGTTGGCGTTATAAAACATACATGGTAGTCTTTTGTTATACCCTAGCGAACATGTGTTATAAACGAACTTAGTAGATAGGCGAAGATGGTTGTAAACGAAGATGCCTTTGGAATCTTCGTGAGGTATCTTCATTGATTGTGGGTTTGACCCATGCAAGTATAAATAGCTTGCATGGGGTGTAGGCTAGGATTGTTGGTGAGTTGGTTTTTGTGGTATTAGTGATTGTACTCGTTCCTTTGATAGTTAATCAAGATACCACGCATTTACCGGTAATCTTTATGTTCAATGTTTATTGATTCGTTATTGAATAAACGTTCATCAAAGGTTTCCGCACTTTGGTTAATCTGATCAAATTTTCTATCGATCCATTCCAAGGACCTACAATTGGTATCAGAGCATTAAACTCGTTGATTGTACGGTTCAAGATTGATTTTTGCAAAGATTGAATCGCTTAAACTCGTTTCACGTTCAAATCTTCTGTTTTCGGGTGTGTTTGATCATTTTCAGTCATTCCCTATCGATCTCAGAAAGTTTTGATGTTTTCATTGTGTTTTTGGTCAAAATTGAAAATTAGGGTTCGAACAGTTCAGTATAACAAAGATAGGGGATTTCAAGAAGATACCAACATCTTCGTGTTTAAGCATCTTCGTTTGTTAAACCATCTTCGTTTATGGTCATCTTCGCTTAGCAGGCATCTTCGCCTGTTTAGCATCTTCGTTTCAATAGCATCTTCGTTTTTAGAGCATCTTTGTTGTCTGGGTATCTTCGTTAGTTACATCAGATGATCAGAAAGTATTGCGCTTAGACCTTGAACTCTTGACTTAGACTTTATACTTGGACTTTGGACTTACCCTTGGACATTAAAATCAGACTTAAATTTTATTAATCATTAATAAAAAATGTCAACTTTAAATAAATTAGTAGAAATGGACCATGAGGTTGGTAAGTCTAACTCACCACCCAAAATGATTTTGGTTAACGATTATTATTGCTGGAAAGACAGTTTCGAAGAATGGGCTAGGTTCTACAATATGAGATTGTGGATTTGCATAAGAGATGGCTACTCAAAACCTACTAGAACCATTGATGGTAGGACAATCACGGTGGCGTTCAAGGATATGGACAAGGAGGAGAAATTGATGTATGAGTCGGAGAACAAGGCACATGTTGCCATAACCATGAGTCTTCCATAAGAGATTTTGAATACATTTAGAAAATACAAAGATGCAAAGTAATTATGGGAAGCTCTAAAGAAGAGGTTTCAAGGTAATTATAACACCAGGAAGAATAAGGCGGATTTGTTGAAGAAAGAATTTGTTGTCTTCAGAGGGATTAAAGGTGAAAGCCTTGAAGAGATCATCACAAGATCGAGTACTCTGAAGTTGAACTTAGCAACAAGATTTTGGACTCTCTACCTGCTAAATGGGAGGTTTATACTCTCATGATTATGGAGAATTCAGGTTTTGAAGCTACTACCCTCGATGAAGTGGTTGGAAAACTAAGAGCATACGACTTGGCTATGAAGAGGAATGATGCCAGTTATGATCAGGTTTAAGATCCGGGAGTTTACTATGGAAGACCATCATCAAAGGGCACGTCAAGTAGTAGTGAGAATGCAACTAAATTCTTCTCAGGTGATGAGTTAAGGACTAAAAGGCGTGAAGACGACCCAGACGATGATCATTACCGTACAACGGGAAGTTAGCCTCCAAGTACTTCAAAAACACTTGGTGTGCTTGCTGCTACTCAGGGGGAGTATGGAAGTGGAGCAGGGCCCTCAGGTACTGCAGATAAGGGCAAACGACCTTCAAATGAACAACATAGGCCTACTATCTTTGATGAGTTATTTCCAGCATCCGAATGTGATTTTTCATTTGAATCGCTTCTTGAGATTGAAGACCCAGAGACTATTGAACGACTGAAGGAATTTGATTTACTTTCTAAAGGGTCGAATCATGAACATGTTTTTGACTTAGAAGAGTGTGAGTTCACACCAGACAACTTGGATGATTGGAATCCTACAAAAGAAGATGCAGAGGTTATTGAAGAGGTTAGTGAGGTTATAGTTCCTAATCTGTATACAGAGACTGTGATGCTGAGGTTCAACAACATTTGGATGAGTTAAGGTAGAAGCTGACAGAGGATCCGGTTGATTCAGATCCTGGGGTTATTACTGATCCTGCAGCTAGTGCAGATCCAGATGCTGGCTGGAAAGCCACTTTGGAGAAAATGAGGGAAGTATGGAACAGGTCAAGACCAAAGCCACTCAGATTCATGGAAACATATGATGCTTCGAACTCCAGGAATGCAACCAGTGGTATCATCAGTTGGTTTTATGATTCATAGTTGAAGCTATTTGTTATCAAGAGGTATGATGGTGTCCAGTATCTTCCACCAAGGGTTAAGCACTTCAATTCCTTACCCTTGTTGGAACTTGGAGATATGGTGAAGCGGGAGTTGATTGATCCAATCAAAGACGGTTATACGAAAGCCTTGGAGAGGAAGTTAAGGTTTGAGGTTAAAGAAGACAAGTTTGAATATTTCAAGCCTTTGAAAGGAAAGCGGGTTAAGGACACTACACGTATTGATCCAAGAACGAACAAGCCTTGGATGAAGATGTACTACAAACCTGTTAGATGTTTGAAGCGAGTCCCTTTGAAGAAGCTACCTCAAGACATTCTGAGTGATCTTAAATGGTGGTATGTCGATAGTGATACAGCTGAAGCGGTTATGGAGGATCAGAACGAGAAGTGCTTGTTGAGACATTTTGACCCGATACACTTGGCGAATCTATCCCGAGCTGACTTGAAGAACCTATAGAAGCAGCAGATCTACTACGCGGATGATTGGAGGCATTAAGGCTATCGATATCAGAGTGTGGCTAATTTGTGTGTGAAGAAGATGTTCCATGCTGGCAGCAGCTGGCATTACTTGGAAGATTGAGCTGCGGGTGGAAGAATATCTAGAGAGCATTTGTCAAGGGGGAGTTTGTTGATGCATGTTTGGTGTGACAAACGATTCTCCAATGGGGCCCACTGCAATTAATGCGGTGAGTATATATATGATGAGAGATCTCCTTTTTGCCGTTACACTTTCAAAATCATCCAACTTCCTCCGGCCAACTCTCTCTAGAACTCCGGTGAGCCTTGAAGTTTCCGAGCAATCTTCAAATATTCCGACGAGTTTTCCGGCGAATATTCAAGATTTCTCTTTTATTGACAAGTTCATCATTTCTTTCACCATTCAGCTTGAAGATGTCTAATATTTCCATAGGTGTCTCATCGTCTTGTGACACTCATGACGGAGGTCCGGTGGTGGAGCCGGTTGTGGAGGAGGAGCCTATCATCCAGGAGGGGAAGGTGAAGGAGAGGAAGTTAATGACGAACACTCCTTGCCAGTGGACAGCAACTACCTTTGCCGAGTTTTGCAAGGGCTATGAGATACTGCCGGAGTGGGAACCGGAGTTGCCCATTCCCATTCAGACGGTGTTAGCTCCGACTTACAGGAAGATTGCACTCTATGAAGCCCACTTCACCAAGTGTGGGTTCCGCCTGCCCTGCACCCATTTTCAGTTGCATACACTCGTGGAGTATGGTGTGGGTGTTACGCAGATGAGTGCGTTCGGCATGCTAAGGATGGCTCACTTTGAGGCATCCTGTCGTGTTCTGGACATTGAACCGCCTGTGGATCGGTTAAATGTATTTTACTGTATGGCGCGCGATGAGATGTGGTTCTCGTTCAAGCCGCGCCCGAAGGTGCGGCGATGGCTACGGATGTCCCCAAGTCCCTCCACGGGTAGAAGGACATGTACTTCTTTGTGAAGAAGGGTGTGATTCCAGTGGCGATGCCCTGGAAGATTTTATCCGGGAAGATACGCGTTCTGGACCGCATGGTTATGCAGGGTTATAGGGATGAACCTTGGTTCACCAAGTTAGTCACCAACGCCACCAAGCTGGAGTTTAAAGGTTTGACGGAGACCATATTTTTGTTGCTGGGCACTAGCCGCGTAGGTATACGCCCAGGGAAGGTGTAACATCGCAAAATTTTTCAAACTCTAATACCTATATTATATTTTTCATAAGCCCTTATTTTACTACCACACACATTATATATATATATTTATATATATACATATAAAAAAGGTTTAAAAAAAATGATAATAATAATAATAGTAATAATAATAAAAACCTAGATCCATAATTGTTATGTTAATTAAACCCATCCTTGAGCCCAACCAAGTCCAAGCCCAACCACCCTTCCCTTTTTGCCTTATAGATTCGGACTGGGCCCTGCTGAGCCCAAGGGGGGGCGGCCCAAACCAACAACCCCCCTCCTTCTTTCTGTATCAACCAAACAAAAAAATGGTTTGTGCCGGGTTTCGAACTCGGGACCTCCCACACACACACACGCGTGCTAACCACCTGAGCTAGCCTTGATATCTGTTTGTATTCCAACACAATTTATATAAATACACACATTCACCTCCCTTTTTCCTTCTTCCTTAACAGCGAATAACAGCAACAGCTGATATAAATTCTTTTTTTTTTTTCGTAAATTTTGAAATTGTTTATGTGATTTTACCATGTTTAATAATCCTTTGACCACTGATACGTGTTTACCGGCCCATATTAACTCACCAACGCGTTGATTATCAATTGATTGATAATCAATTAGCCATGAACGCGTCTAGACTTTAATAATTTGTCAAACCTTCTAAAACGACTAATTCGTAGGCCTCACTATAAATTGGACCAACCCAGACCATCTCAACTCGCCACTAATCCTTTCTACATCTCCAATTTCTTCGTATAATCTGCTGTTCATGATGAACGATCGCATTCTTGACTTTTTTTGTTTGACCGATCAACCGAGCTCAAAACGCATTTGTAAGTTGAATTTTTTTTATGGGTTTTGTTCATCGGCTCATACACAACAGAAACCCTAAGTTTAATTGGGTTAACTTTGTGTGATTGAATCAATTGAAATAGCTAGGGCACGATTGATAATATTTGGGGAAGAACATGTAACCTGATATGATATTTATTTGTAAAAAAACTGAATCCAAACACAACCAGTGGCTTGGACCAGCTGGTTGTGTCTGGAGCCCCATATCAGAGCTACCGGGTTCGATCCCCGGCTGTAGCGATTCTTTTCTTTCTTTTTTTTTTGGTGTTTTACTTTAAACAAGAATTAAACATACATATAATCTTATAAATTCATTTTAAATTATCAAAACTCTTTTATTTATTCTACAAAAATTATCTGGTGTTAATCTGATGTAATAGTTCAACTTACAATTTTTAGTTTTCAAAAATTTATTTATTTAATATATATAATAAATAAATCAATTTTATTCTATTTTATTTATAAAAATCTATAAAAATATCAAGACGATCTTATAAATTTCCACAAAAATTATCCTAAGTTTTTATAACATTAAACTTTTCAGAAATGATTTTTATTTCTGAAAAATCATTTATTTAGTATTTTTAATCAATTTTTGTTAGTTTTAATCTTAATTAAATCATAATAAATCCAATTTTTAATATTTCTGCACCAAAATTTTATACAAATTATTTCTGATCATTTAGAACAGGAATAAAATTTTTAAACTGATAATTATTTAATTTTAGTAATTTTAATTATTAAAGTTAAAGTTTGACAATTTGTAATAAATAGATTTAATAATCTATTTTAAAGAAAATAATTTTATAAAAATTATTTTTATACTTTAAACACATTCTTGTGACCATCTTAGATTTAAAATTTATAAAAAGATTTTTTTTGGTTATTTATTTACTAAATTTCTCTCAATTGCCGAATATTTTTAATATTAATCAAACGAGCAGTTATCCCCAATTCGAAGCCCTAGAAATTTATACATTTGTAGACTCGATAGACTTAGACATATTTATTACCTCATTTTAGGGTGATACTTGATACATTTGGTCAACACAATTATCCAAATTTCTCAACAGATATAACATTTTACCAAGGTGAGTTTTACATAGCCCCTTCTCTATTTATCACCATTTTTGGGGTGAAACATGTTTATAACATCATCATTGCAATTCAATCATCAATGTGTCTATGTGTTTTCTATGTTGCATTATGTCTTGAGCATGATTAGAGTAAGCACCATTCTAGCATAATCATTAACGTTGATCAAGCCGACGGTATACATTGATAGATCTATTGGACTGACAATCCCACCCGGATACGTGCCTCCTACAAAGGTTACGTGGGTGTTTGTTATCGCATAACATATTCAATTGGACTATGAGCGTATGGTATGTATCATTTTATAACAGTCATCAGGGTTGATTATGCACTCGATTTATTTCTAGTATGTTCTCACATATGGGCTAGATTGACATGACACATGAATTGCACAACATTTTTATTCAATTATCAAAAACCTATGTAATTCTCACCAACTTTTGTTGACCCAAAACATTTTTCAACTTAACATGTTTCAGGTTCTAATTGCTTGAAGATTTGAATTGATGCTTGAAGATATGTGTATAGTTTTATTCAATTTGATGTACAAATTCTAGAACTATTGTATGTAATTCATTTAAATTATTCAATGGAATTTATTATTCACCATGAGCTACTGAACAATCATCAATACGTGACATCCCGATGTTTCCGCCATCGGTTGGGGTGTTACAGATTGGTATCAGAGCCATGGTTATAGGGAATTAGGTTATTAGAAAAATAATCTAGTCTATAACCATAGGACTTAATCAGTACTTGCTTCTTTACATGCTAATCTCTATCTCCCACCTACTTCTTATCCCTACTATCATCCTTACAAGAAGATGCTCTACATCACTGGATCTACTCTTAGACTAATAGGACAAAATCCTCAGGTTTAACCTGAACCCCCTTGAGATCTCGTCGAAGTTCTAAATTTTAATAACGAACACGTGCAATCTGGAAGGGTGAACGCCTGTATTCTGAGTCTTCTGTCTAGGCTGGCATTGCGCATATATCCCAATCAGACGAGGGACCCGGATGCCTACCTGGGAATTCTCGGGATGAGTGTTCACTTATAGGCTAAAGCATGTCTTCATATGTTATTAGAATCTAGAATCTTTGATAAGTCAACGTTTTCGTTTATTCGTTTTAATTAATGAATAAATGATTACATTCCTTATATTACCTCATACACTTCATGCCTCATTAAAAACTTCATTGTGTCCCTTACAGATCATGTCTCCACGTCGCAGCACTCTCCTTAACAATGGTGACAATCAAGATGAAGTGAATAGCAACGACCACAACACTAACCACATTAATGGAAGTGATGCCCAACTAGCTGCGATTATTTCCCAACAATTGGCGCAACAAATCACAACTCTGGTTTCTAACTTGTTGACTCAAGACATCCAAATGGATGGGAATGGCATTGGAAATGGCGTCGGAAATCACGAAAGGAATAGGACCTTAGTTCGGAAAGGCAAGAAAACAAGTATTGTGGCCGCATTAACTACCAAGAACCAGAAGCGTAAGACCAGGAATCCTAATGTAAACCTCACTACACAAGCCTCTAACAAGAAACCTTATACAAGAAACTTTCCATTGTGTAACACATGCAATCGACATCATCCCACTATTTCAGCATGTCGCGTGTGCACCAATTGTGGTAGGTATGGCCATCTGGTCAACACATGTCGCGAGACCCCAAACCCTAATGCCAAACAACCTACCAACCCTGCTCAGGCTGATAATCCTAATCGATACAACTATGGTCAATGCTATGAATGTGGGGACCCAAATCACTACCGTAACTGATGCCCTAAACTAAACCGAGAACAAGACCCTCCAGCTACTTAACAGCAAACTCTGCCATCTGAATGATGTCTATTTTTCTCTTTAATTCCATGTATTGACATTTCTATTTTCAAGTAATAAAATTCAAGTATTATCATAACATCTGTGTGCATGCTTGTTTGAATGTTCTATATCTATAATCATACTTGCTTACTTGTACAACAATTAGTTGACTACCAAACAATCTACTTAACGATTGGTAGAGGTCATCATGTCTTTCCAACAGTCGGGGAGAGGCCCTACCACGTGCTCAACGACTGGCGGAGACTATCAGACCTGCTTGACAATCGGTAAAGTCATAAAAGGACGCAAAACCCTAATGTAAGGTAAATTGGTAATTACGGTCCGGAACGTAATCATGAATTTACAGGTACGTTAAGGTAGTGTGAAATTTTATTAAGGTATTCGGCAGTTGACCAATTGCAAACCTGGTGTTTTCTTTTAACTTCGGGACGAAGTTTCCAAAAGTAGGGGAGCCTGTAACATCGCAAAATTTTTCAAACTCTAATACCTATATTATATTTTTCATAAGCCCTTATTTTACTACCACACACATTATATATATTTATATATATACATATAAAAAAGGTTTAAAAAAATGATAATAATAATAATAATAGTAATAATAATAAAAACCTAGATCCATAATTGTTATGTTAATTAAACCCATCCTTGAGCCCAACCAAGTCCAAGCCCAACCACCCTTCCCTTTTTGCCTTATAGATTCGGACTGGGCCCTGCTGAGCCCAAGGGGGGGCGGCCCAAACCAACAACCCCCCTCCTTCTTTCTGTATCAACCAAACAAAAAAAATGGTTTGTGCCGGGTTTCGAACTCGAGACCTCGCACACACACACACGCGTGCTAACCACCTGAGCTAGCCTTGATATCTGTTTGTATTCCAACACAATTTATATAAATACACACATTCACCTCCCTTTTTCCTTCTTCCTTAACAGCGAATAACAGCAGCAGCTGATATAATTCTTTTTTTTTTTCGTAAATTTTGAAATTGTTTATGTGATTTTACCATGTTTAATAATCCTTTGACCACTGATACGTGTTTACCGGCCCATATTAACTCACCAACGCGTTGATTATCAATTGATTGATAATCAATTAGCCATGAACGCGTCTAGACTTTAATAATTTGTCAAACCTTCTAAAACGACTAATTCGTAGGCCTCACTATAAATTGGACCAACCCAGACCATCTCAACTCGCCACTAATCCTTTCTACATCTCCAATTTCTTCGTATAATCTGCTGTTCATGATGAACGATCGCATTCTTGACTTTTTTTGTTTGACCGATCAACCGAGCTCAAAACGCATTTGTAAGTTGAATTTTTTTTATGGGTTTTGTTCATCGGCTCATACACAACAGAAACCCTAAGTTTAATTGGGTTAACTTTGTGTGATTGAATCAATTGAAATAGCTAGGGCACGATTGATAATATTTGGGGAAGAACATGTAACCTGATATGATATTTATTTGTAAAAAAACTGAATCCAAACACAACCAGTGGCTTGGACCAGCTGGTTGTGTCTGGAGCCCCATATCAGAGCTACCCGGGTTCGATCCCCGGCTGTAGCGATTCTTTTCTTTCTTTTTTTTTGGTGTTTTACTTTAAACAAGAATTAAACATACATATAATCTTATAAATTCATTTTAAATTATCAAAACTCTTTTATTTATTCTACAAAAATTATCTGGTGTTAATCTGATGTAATAGTTCAACTTACAATTTTTAGTTTTCAAAAATTTATTTATTTAATATATATAATAAATAAATCAATTTTATTCTATTTTATTTATAAAAATCTATAAAAATATCAAGACGATCTTATAAATTTCCACAAAAATTATCCTAAGTTTTTATAACATTAAACTTTTCAGAAATGATTTTTATTTCTGAAAAATCATTTATTTAGTATTTTTAATCAATTTTTGTTAGTTTTAATCTTAATTAAATCATAATAAATCCAATTTTTAATATTTCTGCACCAAAATTTTATACAAATTATTTCTGATCATTTAGAACAGGAATAAAATTTTTAAACTGATAATTATTTAATTTTAGTAATTTTAATTATTAAAGTTAAAGTTTGACAATTTGTAATAAATAGATTTAATAATCTATTTTAAAGAAAATAATTTTATAAAAATTATTTTTATACTTTAAACACATTCTTGTGACCATCTTAGATTTAAAATTTATAAAAAGATTTTTTTTGGTTATTTATTTACTAAATTTCTCTCAATTGCCGAATATTTTTAATATTAATCAAACGAGCAGTTATCCCCAATTCGAAGCCCTAGAAATTTATACATTTGTAGACTCGATAGACTTAGACATATTTATTACCTCATTTTAGGGTGATACTTGATACATTTGGTCAACACAATTATCCAAATTTCTCAACAGATATAACATTTTACCAAGGTGAGTTTTACATAGCCCCTTCTCTATTTATCACCATTTTTGGGGTGAAACATGTTTATAACATCATCATTGCAATTCAATCATCAATGTGTCTATGTGTTTTCTATGTTGCATTATGTCTTGAGCATGATTAGAGTAAGCACCATTCTAGCATAATCATTAACGTTGATCAAGCCGACGGTATACATTGATAGATCTATTGGACTGACAATCCCACCCGGATACGTGCCTCCTACAAAGGTTACGTGGGTGTTTGTTATCGCATAACATATTCAATTGGACTATGAGCGTATGGTATGTATCATTTTATAACAGTCATCAGGGTTGATTATGCACTCGATTTATTTCTAGTATGTTCTCACATATGGGCTAGATTGACATGACACATGAATTGCACAACATTTTTATTCAATTATCAAAAACCTATGTAATTCTCACCAACTTTTGTTGACCCAAAACATTTTTCAACTTAACATGTTTCAGGTTCTAATTGCTTGAAGATTTGAATTGATGCTTGAAGATATGTGTATAGTTTTATTCAATTTGATGTACAAATTCTAGAACTATTGTATGTAATTCATTTAAATTATTCAATGGAATTTATTATTCACCATGAGCTACTGAACAATCATCAATACGTGACATCCCGATGTTTCCGCCATCGGTTGGGGTGTTACAGATTGGTATCAGAGCCATGGTTATAGGGAATTAGGTTATTAGAAAAATAATCTAGTCTATAACCATAGGACTTAATCAGTACTTGCTTCTTTACATGCTAATCTCTATCTCCCACCTACTTCTTATCCCTACTATCATCCTTACAAGAAGATGCTTTACATCACTGGATCTACTCTTAGACTAATAGGACAAAATCCTCAGGTTTAACCTGAACCCCCTTGAGATCTCGTCGAAGTTCTAAATTTTAATAACGAACACGTGCAATCTGGAAGGGTGAACGCCTGTATTCTGAGTCTTCTGTCTAGGCTGGCATTGCGCATATATCCCAATCAGACGAGGGACCCGGATGCCTACCTGGGAATTCTCGGGATGAGTGTTCACTTATAGGCTAAAGCATGTCTTCATATGTTATTAGAATCTAAAATCTTTGATAAGTCAACATTTTCGTTTATTCGTTTTAATTAATGAATAAATGATTACATTCCTTATATTACCTCATACACTTCATGCCTCATTAAAAACTTCATTGTGTCCCTTACAGATCATGTCTCCACGTCGCAGCACTCTCCTTAACAATGGTGACAATCAAGATGAAGTGAATAGCAACGACCACAACACTAACCACATTAATGGAAGTGATGCCCAACTAGCTGCGATTATTTCCCAACAATTGGCGCAACAAATCACAACTCTGGTTTCTAACTTGTTGACTCAAGACATCCAAATGGATGGGAATGGCATTGGAAATGGCGTCGGAAATCACGAAAGGAATAGGACCTTAGTTCGGAAAGGCAAGAAAACAAGTATTGTGGCCGCATTAACTACCAAGAACCAGAAGCGTAAGACCAGGAATCCTAATGTAAACCTCACTACACAAGCCTCTAACAAGAAACCTTATACAAGAAACTTTCCATTGTGTAACACATGCAATCGACATCATCCCACTATTTCAGCATGTCGCGTGTGCACCAATTGTGGTAGGTATGGCCATCTGGTCAACACATGTCGCGAGACCCCAAACCCTAATGCCAAACAACCTACCAACCCTGCTCAGGCTGATAATCCTAATCGATACAACTATGGTCAATGCTATGAATGTGGGGACCCAAATCACTACCGTAACCGATGCCCTAAACTAAACCGAGAACAAGACCCTCCAGCTACTTAACAGCAAACTCTGCCATCTGAATGATGTCTATTTTTCTCTTTAATTCCATGTATTGACATTTCTATTTTCAAGTAATAAAATTCAAGTATTATCATAACATCTGTGTGCATGCTTGTTTGAATGTGCTATATCTATAATCATACTTGCTTACTTGTACAACAATTAGTTGCCTACCAAACAATCTACTTAACGATTGGTAGAGGTCATCATGTCTTTCCAACAGTCGGGGAGAGGCCCTACCACGTGCTCAACGACTGGCGGAGACTATCAGACCTGCTTGACAATCGGTAAAGTCATAAAAGGACGCAAAACCCTAATGTAAGGTAAATTGGTAATTACGGTCCGGAACGTAATCATGAATTTACAGGTACGTTAAGGTAGTGTGAAATTTTATTAAGGTATTCGGCAGTTGACCAATTGCAAACCTGGTGTTTTCTTTTAACTTCGGGACGAAGTTTCCAAAAGTAGGGGAGCCTGTAACATCGCAAAATTTTTCAAACTCTAATACCTATATTATATTTTTCATAAGCCCTTATTTTACTACCACACACATTATATATATATATATATTTATATATATACATATAAAAAAGGTTTAAAAAAAATGATAATAATAATAATAATAGTAATAATAATAAAAACCTAGATCCATAATTGTTATGTTAATTAAACCCATCCTTGAGCCCAACCAAGTCCAAGCCCAACCACCCTTCCCTTTTTGCCTTATAGATTCGGACTGGGCCCTGCTGAGCCCAAGGGGGGGCGGCCCAAACCAACAACCCCCCTCCTTCTTTCTGTATCAACCAAACAAAAAAAATGGTTTGTGCCGGGTTTCGAACTCGGGACCTCCCACACACACACACGCGTGCTAACCACCTGAGCTAGCCTTGATATCTGTTTGTATTCCAACACAATTTATATAAATACACACATTCACCTCCCTTTTTCCTTCTTCCTTAACAGCGAATAACAGCAACAGCTGATATAAATTCTTTTTTTTTTTTCGTAAATTTTGAAATTGTTTATGTGATTTTACCATGTTTAATAATCCTTTGACCACTGATACGTGTTTACCGGCCCATATTAACTCACCAACGCGTTGATTATCAATTGATTGATAATCAATTAGCCATGAACGCGTCTAGACTTTAATAATTTGTCAAACCTTCTAAAACGACTAATTCGTAGGCCTCACTATAAATTGGACCAACCCAGACCATCTCAACTCGCCACTAATCCTTTCTACATCTCCAATTTCTTCGTATAATCTGCTGTTCATGATGAACGATCGCATTCTTGACTTTTTTTGTTTGACCGATCAACCGAGCTCAAAACGCATTTGTAAGTTGAATTTTTTTTATGGGTTTTGTTCATCGGCTCATACACAACAGAAACCCTAAGTTTAATTGGGTTAACTTTGTGTGATTGAATCAATTGAAATAGCTAGGGCACGATTGATAATATTTGGGGAAGAACATGTAACCTGATATGATATTTATTTGTAAAAAAACTGAATCCAAACACAACCAGTGGCTTGGACCAGCTGGTTGTGTCTGGAGCCCCATATCAGAGCTACCCGGGTTCGATCCCCGGCTGTAGCGATTCTTTTCTTTCTTTTTTTTTGGTGTTTTACTTTAAACAAGAATTAAACATACATATAATCTTATAAATTCATTTTAAATTATCAAAACTCTTTTATTTATTCTACAAAAATTATCTGGTGTTAATCTGATGTAATAGTTCAACTTACAATTTTTAGTTTTCAAAAATTTATTTATTTAATATATATAATAAATAAATCAATTTTATTCTATTTTATTTATAAAAATCTATAAAAATATCAAGACGATCTTATAAATTTCCACAAAAATTATCCTAAGTTTTTATAACATTAAACTTTTCAGAAATGATTTTTATTTCTGAAAAATCATTTATTTAGTATTTTTAATCAATTTTTGTTAGTTTTAATCTTAATTAAATCATAATAAATCCAATTTTTAATATTTCTGCACCAAAATTTTATACAAATTATTTCTGATCATTTAGAACAGGAATAAAATTTTTAAACTGATAATTATTTAATTTTAGTAATTTTAATTATTAAAGTTAAAGTTTGACAATTTGTAATAAATAGATTTAATAATCTATTTTAAAGAAAATAATTTTATAAAAATTATTTTTATACTTTAAACACATTCTTGTGACCATCTTAGATTTAAAATTTATAAAAAGATTTTTTTTGGTTATTTATTTACTAAATTTCTCTCAATTGCCGAATATTTTTAATATTAATCAAACGAGCAGTTATCCCCAATTCGAAGCCCTAGAAATTTATACATTTGTAGACTCGATAGACTTAGACATATTTATTACCTCATTTTAGGGTGATACTTGATATATTTGGTCAACACAATTATCCAAATTTCTCAACAGATATAACATTTTACCAAGGTGAGTTTTACATAGCCCCTTCTCTATTTATCACCATTTTTGGGGTGAAACATGTTTATAACATCATCATTGCAATTCAATCATCAATGTGTCTATGTGTTTTCTATGTTGCATTATGTCTTGAGCATGATTAGAGTAAGCACCATTCTAGCATAATCATTAACGTTGATCAAGCCGACGGTATACATTGATAGATCTATTGGACTGACAATCCCACCCGGATACGTGCCTCCTACAAAGGTTACGTGGGTGTTTGTTATCGCATAACATATTCAATTGGACTATGAGCGTATGGTATGTATCATTTTATAACAGTCATCAGGGTTGATTATGCACTCGATTTATTTCTAGTATGTTCTCACATATGGGCTAGATTGACATGACACATGAATTGCACAACATTTTTATTCAATTATCAAAAACCTATGTAATTCTCACCAACTTTTGTTGACCCAAAACATTTTTCAACTTAACATGTTTCAGGTTCTAATTGCTTGAAGATTTGAATTGATGCTTGAAGATATGTGTATAGTTTTATTCAATTTGATGTACAAATTCTAGAACTATTGTATGTAATTCATTTAAATTATTCAATGGAATTTATTATTCACCATGAGCTACTGAACAATCATCAATACGTGACATCCCGATGTTTCCGCCATCGGTTGGGGTGTTACAGAAGGAAGCATACATCCCTAACGAAGGTATGCTTATATATTTTCTCGTGTTTCTTTAATTAACTCGTCTCCGTTGGCTGCAGATTTGACAAAGTTTGATATGTATGCTGCCCGATGGGGCAAAGAGCTAAAGTGGAGGCGCCTGACGGAGGGGCAGGTGTTTGTGTTGGAGTAGTTTGTGGGCAACTTCCATTACCCAACTCTGGAGACCCCGCACAACCACTTTTACGCCACTGGTGAGTCTTCACGCTCGGGTTTTATTATCATTTCTGATTCCGAGTCTAATGGCTCATCAATAGAAGTGTCTTGGCAATCAAAGACTTTCGGGGGGGCGTGGGCGATGGAAATATGCGCCGCGGAAACATAATTATTCTGCTAGAAAAAGTTTGGGCCCTTCTGACTCTGAATCTTCGAGTGCAGGGGGTGAGTTTGTTAAAAACATAAGCAAGCGGAAAGACGGCCGGCTTCAGAGGATAAAGATGAAGATGATGGCTTAAAGTTGAAGAAAAAGAAGAAGAGGCGCCGCCGAGAGGGGTCCTCTCATGGTGAAGGAGGCCACAAAGGTGGTGATGGGGGCGCTGGAGGCTCCAAGAGTGCTGGAGGGAGCGGTGGGGGGCTCCGAGAGTGCTGGAGGTGGTGGGGACATGGGTAAGTTTCCTGCTAAAACTACTTGGCCGCATGAGGAGGAAGCCCCTTTGTTTTCTGTCGATATTACTGCTCCTCCTTTCCGCCAGCCCATCTTTCAAAAGATTGTGAAGAATACAGTGCCTTGTAAGTCTTCTTGTTTATTCTCCTTCTCTATTTTGGATTCTGTTTTATGAATTATTTCTAACTGTTGTACGCATTGCAGTGGTTGCGCCGAAGGTGATTACAACCTCCGCTCCACCAACTCCTACCACTGAGCAGGTTGCTGAAGCGGCTAGGAAGGAGGAGGAGCGTCTTTGGAGGGAGAAGGATGAGGTGGAGGCCAAGGCGCGAGCCGATGAAGCCTCCAAAAGAGCAAAGGCTGAGAAGGCGGGGAGGGAGCGCCATCGTCTGGAAGAACAGAGATTCTAGGAGGAGAAAGCTCGCCTTGAGAAGGAGAAGGCGGGGAGAGCTCGCCTTGAAAAGGAGAAGGCTGAAGCGCAGGCCAAGAAGCGGGCCGATGATGCTTCGAATGTGGAGAAGGCTACCTCAGCAGGAGGCGCCGGGGTTAGCAACTGGGAATTTGGCCGGGCGGGGAGTGTGCCGCCTGGTGCGGGGGGTAGGGGCTCTGCTGGGACTTATGATGGTTCCAGCTGGGCGGGGGGCGACGCCATCTGGCGCCCCCGTTGGGCGGTCAGGGAGAATACTTTATTCTCCAACTCCCTGGCCGAAGAGAAGAATTCGTAGCGGGTAGCGGAGGCTGTGCCTCCCTACGAGAAAGAGTACTAGGATCGTCTGATTCGCCATACCCTGATTTCGAATATGTGTGTTAATCAGGCGGCTCGGTTGTCCATGATGGACTCCCTTAGAAGGCGGGATGCTGCTGTCCAACAAGACATAGCCCGCCTCAACGCTGATAAAGCCTCCTTGGCTGATAGGGAGGCAAGCCCCTAAAGGCTGAGTATGAGGCGGAACTTGTGACACCCCAGGAAAATCCCACATCGGCCGTAGCCAGGAGAGATCCTTGGTTCATAAGTAATGTCTTGCCTCTTAAATCACCAACGCGTTTTGGGGCTTAATGTTAGTGGATGAGAGGAGAACTCCACAGTTAAGCGTGCTCAGGTGAGAGAAATTCCAGGATGGGTGACCTCCTGGGAAGTCTCCACTTGGGCAACCAAAAACAAATCCGTGAGCTCTGGATGGGCAAAGCGGACAATATTGGTGGTGAGAGGGGCGGGGTGTTACAGATGGTATCAGAGCCACTCCTGTGCCGTTCGGGATGGTGGGTGCACACCTCATCGGGACGATGAGACTCTAACAGGGGTGATTGTGACACCCAGGAACACACCTCATCAGGGACGATGAGACTCTAACAGGGGGTGAATGTGACACCCCAGGAAAATCCCACATCGGTCGTGGCCAGGAGAGATCCTTGGTTCATAAGTAATGTCTTGCCTCTTAAATCACCAACTCGTTTTGGGGCTTAATGTTAGTGGATGAGAGGAGAACTCCACAGTTAAGCGTGCTCAGGTGAGAGAAATTCCAGGATGGGTGAGTGACCTCCTGGGAAGTCTCCACTTGGGCAACCAAAAACAAATCCGTGAGCTCTGGATGGGCAAAGCGGACAATATTGGTGGTGAGAGGGGCGGGGTGTTACACCCAGGAACACACCTCATCAGGGACGATGAGACTCTAACAGGGGGTGAATGTGACACCCCAGGAAAATCCCACATCGGCCGTGGCCAGGAGAGATCCTTGGTTCATAAGTAATGTCTTGCCTCTTAAATCACCAACGCGTTTTGGGGCTTAATGTTAGTGGATGAGAGGAGAACTCCACAGCTAAGCGTGCTCAGGTGAGAGAAATTCCAGGATGGGTGACCTCCTGGGAAGTCTCCACTTGGGCAACCAAAAACAAATCCGTGAGCTCTGGATGGGCAAAGCGGACAATATTGGTGATGAGAGGGGCGGGGTGTTACAGAACTGGCCAAGTTCGAAGAGATCTAGTTCCCCATCCTTCAGGTAGTGGCTGACCGTAACCGCCATGTTGATCCCGCTGCTGCTCTCAAGTACTTTATTGAGAAATCTGACAATCTTGGCGAGTAATCTAAGCAGCGAGCGGAGTAGGAGGAGAAGGAGCGCCAGAAAGCCTCTGGAGAGGGGTTTTCTAGGAGTCAACCTGACCCCTACGTAGATAAGGTTGACTTTAGCGACTCAGATGATTAGGCGGAACTTGTACTCCTTGTTTTTTGTTTGTATTTGTAAATATTCGTTGGCTTTTTGATTCCCAACTGTTAATGAAAATTTTTGTTTATTATATCTGTTGTATTCTCGCGTTAATTTCTGTTATACTTATTTAACCAAATCGTCACCCGGTGTGTAAGTAGAAAATAGCACTTGTGTATAGCTTCGCAGTCCGACGTTTAAAGTGTTAGACTTTTGCCTTGAAAACTGTAGCGCAACACAACTTGTGCCATTTGTCCGACTTAAGCGTTGGGGAGCCATGTCTTGGCTTAGTCCAGCATGTTAGACATGCCTTGAAGACTAAGGCGCGGCGTACGTTCGCATACGCGACTTATTAGCCCGACAGGCGAACCTCGTCTTGAAGACTTTAGCGCGACGTATATGGTCAGGCGCGTGTTATAAGTCCGACTCATATTAGATGTGTCTTGGAGACTGTTACGCGGCCTGCCTGCCTGTGTATACGCGGCTGTTTAAGTCCAACGTAGGTGTTAGCTTAGTCTTGAAGACGTATATGTCGCGAACAAGTAGAATGCCAGATATAGGAAACAAACTTTCATTGATTTGATAATTACAATGGCGTGAATAGCCGAAAGATAGATTACAAGTAACTTGCGCGTAGCTGTGCCGCATTTCAAGATCGCGGGATAGTGGTTCCATCTAGTCTTTCTAGCGCATATGAGCCTTTTCCCAAGACTTCTTGGATTTTGTATGGCCCTTCCCAAGTTGGAGAGAGTTTTCCCGGTTTTTAAGCGGTGGAGGCTTCGTTATTGCGGAAAACATAATCTCCGATCTCGAATGCACACCTTTTGTCGCGCTAATTGTAGTAGCGCTCGAGCTGTGTCTTATATCTTGTTTCTTTGATTGCCGCGAGGTCGCGGCGTTCTTCAAGAAAGTCGAGATTTAAGCGAAGCTCTTCGTCACCGTTCCCTTTTTCGACCATGGGAACTCTTGCGGGGGACAGCCTATTTCGGCGGGAATTACGGCTTCGGACCCATAGGTTAAGCTAATCGGGGTTTCTCCGTTGCTTGTTTTAGTTAGGGTGCGATAGGCCCATAGGACATGCGGGAGTTCATCGACCCACCCTGTGCGCCGTGTTCCCAGCCGCGTTTTGATGCCCTCTACAACGCTTCGATTTGCCCGTTCGACTTGGCCATTGCCTAGCGAGTGCGCGACTGAGGTGAAGATCTGTTGGACGCCCATTTGCCCCAACCATTCTTGCAGTGTTTGATCCGCGAATTGCATACCATTGTTGCTCACAAGTTACATTGGAAGTCCGAACCGGAAAATGATGAATTCCCAAATGAATTTTTTGAAATGCGCACCGTCAATTTTGGCAAGGGGTTTCGCTTCAACCCATTTGGTGAAGTATTCGATGGCGACGATTAAGAACTTGACGTTCCCTGGCGCTGTTGGGAAGGGGCCGACCGGATCGATTGCCCATTTTTGAAAGGCCCATGCGGCTGTAACAGGCACCAGGTCGTTTTTGAGGCGCATGGTATTTGGCGCGTGGCGCTGACAACTATCGCATTTGTGCAGCTCCTTGATAGCATCCAAGTGCATTCCCAGCCAATAATACCCCGCGTTCATCAGCTTTGCGACGACCATCCTTGGTCCTGCATGCAGACCGCAAATTCCTTCATGAATGTCTCTGATGAGGAAGGAAGCATCTACGAAGTCGACGCATCGGAGT
This sequence comes from Ambrosia x helenae, assembly GCA_030844895.1. Lineage (NCBI taxonomy): Eukaryota > Viridiplantae > Streptophyta > Magnoliopsida > Asterales > Asteraceae > Ambrosia > Ambrosia x helenae. The sequence goes on along the minus strand of CM061229.1, from coordinate 27,141,597 downwards.
AGGGGACCTTGATAGGAGCGGCCGTATAATATACCGTCGGTCAGCTGTTAGTGTAGAGCCTTGTGTTAGATCTTCCATGCTTCTGACTTGTTGTCAGGAAAGGTTCCGGAAGATAAGTAAGCTTTAATTGACGTCATCCAGGATGCGTTGCCTGTTTGGATGACGTTCACTTGGCGCAGCGCGACAAATGGTTGGCTGAGTACCTCAACGCGGACTTCTTTGGCCATGTATTTGAAGACCACTGATGCCATTTTGCTCAGCATGTTTGCGGGTTTATTTTCACTGCGTCTGATCTGTTCAACGGTGCAGGAATCAAACTTGCCCATGAGCTGTTTGGCTTGTTCCAAGTATAGAGCCATTTTTTGTCTCCGGCGTCGTAGGTCCCGTTTATCTGTCTTGCGACAAGCAATGAGTCCACATGCGCTTCCACGTGCTTGGCCCCCCATTTTATCTATAATGCGGAGGCTTGCCAGCAGCGCTTCATATTCCGCCTCGTTGTTAGTACTTTTGAAGTCCAGGCGGATAGCGTATGTGAACTCGTGATTATCTGGGCTGATCAGGCGGAGGCCCGCACCTGAACCATCGTCATATGAGGCCCCGTCTGTGTAGAGGGACCATTTTTGCGATTGGTCTTGAGGTAGCGCGGGTGATTGTTCGGCTAAACATTCTCGAACCTTGTTGGCGGGAATTTCCATTGTGAAGTCGGCAAGCACTTGTCCTTTGATTGCGGGCCTGGGCTTGTAGTAAATGGTGTGCACTCCAAGTTCAATGGCCCATTTCGCTAGGCGGCCCGACAGTTCTGGCTTGCGGAGGACATCATTAATTTTGTAATCCGTAAGGACATTGATGTGATGACCTTGGAAATACCTATGCAACCTTCGAGATGCATGGACAAGAGCGAGAACCAGCTTTTCCATGATGGTGTACCTTGTTTCCGCATCTAAATGAGTGCGACTTATGTAATAAATTGGCGTTTGAACCCTTTTGCGCTTGACTAGGAGGACCGCTTCTACCACCCGTTTTGTGACAGAGAGGTAGAGTGTGAGCGGTTCCTTAGGTAGCGGAGCTGTTAGAGTCGGGAGGTTCATTAGGCACTGCTTCATCTCTTGGAATGCGGTTTCCGCTTCCGCTATCCAGCGGAAGTTGCTCTTCTTTAGGCAATTCTTCAAAGTGTCCACGAAGGGAAAGGATTTTGAAGCATAATTCGATAGAAAGCGGTTGAGGGCCACCAAGCGGCCCATCAACGTTTGTACCTCCTTGATTGATGCAGGCGAAGGCATCCTCTCGATTACTTGAACTTTCTCGGGGTTTGCGCGGAAACCATCCCGCGTGACAACAACGCCGAGAAATTTGCCTTCCTCCATTCCACGGATGGCGCCAATGAAGAAACAACAAGTATAACGGTGATTACGAGTAATCACCGTGGGGTTAATACTCTTGTTTGCTCAGGAACAATCCTTCACCCAAACCTATAGATGAACCATCATCAAGAACGTAAAGGAAAGTGTGTGTGTGTGTGTGTGTAGTGAAAGTAAACACGAGAGTTTAAGTGGTTCGGTCGTGTACGACCTACGTCCACTATAAAGAGCCGAGTATATTATTACTTGAGAGGTTACAAAGTATTACAATGATTACTCTAACTCTTGTGTTCAATAATGATTTTCGGATCCTCTTCAAAGGAGATGAAGTCCTCTATTTATGGTAGAGGTCGTGGGCTAAGGGAAAGGCCCACGAGAAGTCCTAGCTGGTCCGGCCCTTCCTCAGGTCCATATGCCTTTGGCCCATGAAACAGGCGGGAAAAAGGAGATCCATGCTGCTGATGTCACCAGCAGTTGGGGCTGACGTGCTTGGCAGACACGTGGCGGGCTATGATTGGTCACCGGCGGCATGTCGTCCTGATACAGCAATGTTGACTTACCTGCTGGCGTCTGACGTGACGCCTGGCAGCAGGTAAGCATGCCTGTGCAGTACTGTAGAGGCAGCATGGTGACGCATAGGAGCAGTCAAGTCGTTGTTCACGTCAGTGGTTGTTGGACCACCACAGACACGTGTCACCAACTGGTTAACGACATCTCTACTCCTCTGTGGGTGAATCTTCTTAGTCCTTGATCTTCCGTACCTCGTACCAAAAGCTGGTGATGGACGAATATTCCGCGCGCGGGCGGACGCACATGTATTCTCCTAAAGTGTTGATGTGGATAAGGTTGCTCCATATGCATATTGACCCCTTGCGCGGGGTAAGTTCTGCCGTGTTGTTGCGCCGAGGGGGTATATATCTTGGTACTGGCGGCAGTTGACGCCAGAATTGCCATAAAGAGAGATAGGGATGCCGCCTTCGTGGGGATTGGGCGCCCTATCCCTTCACTATGAAAACCCTTTTCCCCCCAAAGTTACCCACCGGGCAATCATGTACGCCGAAAACGGAAATGATCAAATAAAATAACCATTATCTGAAAAGTTAGTGTGCGTAACTAACATAAGAAATGTGCTACATAAACTTAGGGTTGCAAATCCTAATACCAATGGCGTCCCCATGAGCCCGTAACCAAAACCAGACTAGTTACTTTTGCCCCGCACGTTGTTATAGTGATAAAAACAAGTTTAGAATATCGTAACACCCCTTGGTCCATCCGAGTTGACGCTAATCAACCGGGGGTGGGTCCCCGTCAAGGACCGATAGTACTATCCCCATGTTCTACGGCTACATCACTTTGTATTAATGGTTACAGTTAACTGCGGAGACTGCACGTCCCACTAGACTTTCTCGTTACCCATGTGCCCATCTTATGCACCATTTCAAGATTCCACAGTTACCGCACATTTTAATATTTTCTTACTTACACGGCATTCATTTCCCTTTTTACCCACGTACGATTTTATAAAAGCATTTGTAACTTTACACGTTTTCCATAAACTTTGTTACGCTTTATAATAAACAGGTTTTCAAAAACAAGCATGTCTCCCCCCCCCCTCCCCGGAAACGTTTACAAAAACAGTAAAAAGTGGGGTCATGAACTCACCTTGATTTCCTTGCTTAGCTAGCAAACAAAGCCCGAAGCTTTGACCGACTTCCTCATGCCCTATTACCAACAAAGGACACCTTAAAAGTCTATCACATATAAACCTAGCCTATTATCCGGCTATAAGATAGTTCATCCAACTATCTAGACTCGTGTGTACTAACTCGAGCCTTAATATGTTTTAACTCAACGAACCGATCGTGACTTATCTTTTTTATGCGTTAACACACGACATAGTACCCAAGTTGGGCACTTGTTCTTTTCGTGTGTAACCCACGTTGGACTAATACCTCGAAACATATAACTTATCTTGAGCCGTAGCTCGTCTCGTTAGTCGAATAAATGTATTTGTCATGTATGTTTATTTTTAGGAAAATAACTTTGCAAAATATATTTCTTGTTATTAATTCCGATTAATAACATAAGTTACATCATTTCCAAAATCCGAACATTTCAAGGTTTTCAAGACTTCGCTTTTTATAAAACGATTCCCAAATAAAATCGAACGTTCATATGTTTTTGAATCCGAACAATAAGCATTATTTAGTTACCGAAACCTTTCGAAAACTCGTCATACTTGAAGTTTAGCAAAACTATATATCTTTATTTTGAAAATATTTTCCGGGATTCACTTATTATTGCTACAAATATGTTTTGTCAAAATGTCACGATTTTGTATATAAAAAAACACTTGAGAGTTATTTATAAACACATACACGACCATATTAATTGTGTTGCACTTCGGATTTTATAAAAATTTCGGCAGAGTTTCCTCTGTTTTTGTATAAACCAGACAACTCAAGTTGTCTACAAATTTCCCAAAAATCAATTCCAACAAGACGGCTATATTTATTTGCATTTTCCAAATCAAACGAGACTTTATGCGTTTCGATAACTTTTATATAAATTACCTATTTATATAACAAATATAACAATATATATACCATATAGTCCAACATATTTAGTTCAATATATAACATTATTAGCCACACTTTATAATACCGATCATCCGGTTAATATTTTTCTTTTATTATCTTTACCGGTTCGTTTCGCGAGTTACAACCATTTTGTTCGTACTTATATATTCATAAATATACATACTTATAAATATATTCACAATAACAAATACGAAATAATATACCAAAATAGACGTGCGTGCCTCGATCGTTGACTAGATCTGACTGAGTTGACCGAACCCGAACCGAACCAGTTCTGACTCGGGTTGAACCAACACAAACCGAGGCCCAAACCCGACATCGTGGAGCACCACGGCCAGGCGCTGCCACCCCTCCGGCCATCACCGGTCACCCAACCACCTAGAACAACCACCGTCATCGACCAACACCAAGACCCACCAGCGCCACCTCCATCTCGAACCAAACAACCACCATTTGATCACTCAAACCCTCACACTATCAGACCAGATCTGAGCCACGACTACAAACAAGAACAACCCAATCGGACCACCATCATCAAACGAACCATAGCCCCATCGGACCCCGAACCATCTCCACGACCCTAAATCATGCGCCGCCACTATTTCTGCTGCTGTTTGTTGGTGTTTTGGGGGTCACAACTTTGCGTCGCCACCACTCAAGCTTGGTGTGGCCGGCTGTTTCTGTAACAGGGACGAGAGAGGGAGACGAGAGAGAATAAGAGGGTTAGAGATCTAGGGTTTTCATTGAGGGTTGGTGGCTGCCAAATGAGCAAGAAGAGAGGAATGGTCCCTTTTATATCTAGGGTTTGAGTTAGGTAGATGGACACCACGTATCGAACCCGTTATAACGTAAAACGTCTCGGTTTATATCTAGGCTCGATAATTAATTACTAAAATTAGTCGGTTTTGTCCGAAATCAAAAATAAAGCTAAACCAAGCAAAAATATAATTATTTTCGTCATCCAACGCATTCTTTCAGAACACTCGTTAAAATCGTGTTAACTTGATCGGTGAGTGTTTCCTTCGTATAAACGATCCATTAACTTCCGAAAGCTAATAAATAACACTATTTATAATAAGTAATAATTCTAAAAGTACAAATGCGGTTAAAACCACACATTTCGATGTACGATTCCCATGTCGGTTTCTTCCCACGTTTTCCAAAACGCTGCATATTATACCGTTTTTCGCGCCAATTTCACATTCGATCGCTTCACTAGCAACCACGTGCCGTATTTACGAATAATAACCTTATGTTAGTCCAGTTTACCCAATATTTACCGATGTCAGTTCGTTAACGTTTAATACGCGCCAATCTTCTTTACAAACATCAAGGTGTCCACGAACTTCAAGAATAACATCGTAAGACTCGTAACGACTTATTTATTCAAAAATAACTTTAAACCATGTTATTTGCTTCAAAAATGCAATTAAAGTTACATCGGATGTTGTACGGAATTTGCCGGTTGTCACATGTCCATTATGTTTTAGTCTATTGTTCATTGTGTTTTATATCATACTTTCCATTGTGTTTTCAGTTTGATACTCAGTGTTTTATGTTATGTCGTTTGTGTATTACGCAACTTGGTTTTCGAATTTTATTTACAAAATTATAACAATGGGGTACTCATATTAATGATAAAGATACGCTCGATTTATGGTATGCTTTTTTAATAAAAAAGATGAAATATTAAAAATTATAGACGTTTAAAAAATGGGGGGAAATAACATGTAACTTGCATGTGCATCTTTCTTAGTATTAGAAGCATGTTCATATTCTTTTTTTCTTCTTTTGGCCAAATACTCTTCCTATTTGTTTATTCCTTGAACTGTCAATCTTTGGTGGTTTTCTACACTTCTCATTTTTTTAACGTTTGTATAGGATAACTCAACTCTTATAGTACGTTATAACACATTTGAGAAAGATAAGATTGTCTTTTTACATTAACTTTTAAGACATTAAGAGCGCGAATTTGTCTTTTATAAATTTGAATTCCGTAATTATCCTTTAAGCACATGTCAAATATGTGATTAAATACAAAAAAAAGTAAATATATATATATATATATATATTGATTATAAATAATACAAATCTATACATATAATAAACCAAAGCCATTTTAATGACATGGCATTCAAAGAGGCATTCTCTTCCTTGAGTGTGCCATGTGTCATCTCATGTGGCATTGAGATATTTTAGGAAAAAAATAATTTAAAAACAAAATTGGATTTTTCACCCTCATGTTTCTTCCCATAATTTTTAAATGTTAATATCTTTAATATACGAGATTTTTTAAAGAAAAAAATTACACCAAATTAACGAGCGTTTTATTATCTTTCCAACAAGTACCATAGTGCTATATAAAAAACGGAGAAATTTTTTGTGGGGTTTTGTTCATACAGGAAAAAAAACACAAAGTGTTCAGGTAAATCATTAATCATGTATAGATAAGTCACTAATTATGTTTAAATCAGTAAATATGAATTTTTTTTTCAACCAGAGCCGAATAGGTTAATAGAGTTATACGTTGTTTTTGTTCATACAGGAAAAAAAACACAAAGTGTTCAGGTAAATCATTAATCATGTATAGATAAGTCACTAATTATGTTTAAATCAGTAAATATGAATTTTTTTTTTCAACCAGAGCCGAATAGGTTAATAGAGTTATACGTTGTTTTAAGTTAGGTATCAATATTAATATGTTAGAGTTGTACATTTGTTTAGTCTTTAAGATAAGTGTTAATATTAGAGTTACATTAAAGTTCTACATTCTTTTAGGTTAGGTGCTAGCATTGGAGTTGTACATTGTTAATTTGTTTTAGGTTAGATATTAATATTAGAGTTATACATCAGTCTATTTCATATGTAAAATTGATGTATCATATTAAATTTCTCAACCCGGGACGCTCCCGGGGTATAATCTAGTTAGTCATATTACAGCATTCAACAACGGTCACAACATCAACACCATTCTTCGGTAACTAGTCCTCGCAAACCATACTCGATTCCTCTACCCGTGGGGTAGCGACCGTGTACATGTTTGGGTGGTGCTTCCCAGGAAAGGGTACCCGCAGACACCGCGACCACCCTTAATTGTTCTTGATGACATAATCTTGTAGATCAGATAAAAAGGAGCCGACCTACTAGAAGATAAGGGATGGTTTTTGAGATAGTTTTTACATTCCTAGTCTAAACCAAATAGGATTCTTGTTTAGATAATTATCAATGAATTAGATAGTTATTATGTTTCCTTGTTGAACAAGGAAAGATAGGCTTATATATAGATGGAATGTAAACCTAATATATACAATCAATAACAAGAACAAGTTTTGGTTTAATCATCTGTCTTTGATACCAATATTCCAACAATTGGTATCAGAGCTCTAGGGTCTTAGGTGTGTGCAAGGTTGTAACCGTAGGGGTGATACACGAGTCCGGCTAACATACAGTCTAATTGAAAGACCTATTGTTTGCGTCGGATTCTGGGATCATCAGAAGTCAAGGCGACATCAAGGAAGATCATCGACGGAAGGATGGTGGATGCGGCAATGCAAATTGTTACAGCAAAGGAGCACAACTCAACTCAACTTCTCTTCAAGTTCCACTATTAACAAACACCAACTACACAGTTTGGGCGATGAAGAGGAGAGTCATTCTTAATGTTAATAACGCTTAAGAGACTATAGAGCCTGGGACAAGCACCGATGCAAACATGATTAACATAGCCATAGCTCTTCTTTTCCAAGTAATACCTGAAGAGCTGGTTTTACAAATCGGAGCTCTAACTACTGCCAAGGAGATGTGGGAAGCTATCAAGAGTCGACACCAAGGGGCCGAGAGGGTTAAGGAGGCACGGTTGCAGATCTTGATGTCCAAATTCGAAGGATTAAAGATGAAGAACAATAACACTATCAACGAGTTCTCAAGCAAGATTGCAAGCATCGCTTCAAGGTCGGCCACTCTCGGGGAAAATCTAGAAGAATCGAAGCTAGTTAAAAGATTTCTGAACGGGCTGCCAAAAAGATTTATCCATATGGTAGCATCACTTGAATAGGTGATTGACTTAAAAACTATAGCGTTTGATGATATGGTGGGTAGGCTAAAAGCCTATGAAGAGAGAATAGGAGTTGAAGAGAACTTCACAATGAAGCAAGAACAGCTCCTTCTCACCTACGAAGAATGGGAAGTCAAGAAGAAGCAAGGGACCAGCTTCGGCCGTGGCAGATGATCGTCATCCGATGCTGGATTCCGAGGCAGGGGACGGTGACGAGGAAAGTCCTTAATGCGTGGAAAAGAAAAGGATTCTGCGAGGAAGGACTGATCAAAACTCAAGTGCTTTCGGTGCGATGAATTGGGACACTTTTCAAGCGATTGTCCTACACGTAAGAAGCCCGAAGAAAGCAACTTGACTGTGGAAGATGAAGCGGTTCTCTACATGGCAACTCATGAAAGTATATTTTTGGACGAGGACCGAGTTGATTTAAAGACGTATGACACGAGCCTGCGAGAAATTAACACATGGTTTCTGGATAACGGGGCAAGTAATCATATGACGGGAAAGAAGGAATGGTTCTCTAGCATTGATAAACGGATCAAGGGAAGAGTTCGTTTTGGAGATGGTTCGTGTGTTGAGAAAGGTCGAGGCACCATTACCCTTGAAGGAAAATCGGGGAAACAACGTGTTTTGAAGGACGCCTACTACATACCATCACTAACTAATAACATAATTAGTGTTAGACAAATGGACGAGACGGGACACAGAGTAACACTAGAGCATGGAGTTTTAATGATGTTCGAGCCAAAATGGCTCAATTCTAATGAAGGTGCCTAGATCAATAAACCATGTTTATAAGATTAATCTAAAAGTTGTTTTGCCAGTATGTTTGCAGGTTAAACTTAATGACGAGAATTGGTTGCGGCATGCTCTTCTCGACCACCTCAACTTCAATGCTATGAGATTATTATCCAAACAATCGATCGGCTTGCTTCAGATAAATCACCCTTTAGAAATATGTGATGCATGTGTGATGGGAAAGCAAGTAAGAGGGTCTTTACCAAAGGAGCTGAAGTATCACGAAACTGAGCCACTCCAATTAGCTTATGCGGATCTTTGCGGACCAATCACTCCGAAGACATAAATCGGTAACCAATGCATGTTACTTATCATGGATGATTTTAGTAGATTCATGTGGGCTTATCTAGTCAAGACGAAGGACCAAGTCTCGGGTATACTTATTTAATTTGTAACAAGTATCGAGAAGAAACTTGGAACAAGTTGAAAATCATTAAGGACCGATAATGGAGGCGAGCTTACTTCACAAGTCGTGGGAAGATTTTGCAAAGAAAAAGGAATAACAAGGCAATTCACGACTCCTTATACCCCTCAACAAAACGGGGTGCTCGAACGGCGTAACCAAACCGTTATAGGAACGACTCAAAGCATTCTAAAGGCGATGTCCGTTCCACAAATATTTATGGGGAGAAGCCATCATACATGTGGTGTACCTATTAAATCGATCACCAACAAAGGCGTTAAAGGGATCAACTCCATATGAAAAATTCAAGAAAAAGAAGCCGGATTTTTCATACATTAAAGTTTTCGGTTGTATAGGTTTTGTAAAGAACTTGACAACCGGACTAAAGAAGTTGGATGATAGAGGTGAATTTATGGTCTACTTTGGTTCACAACCAGAAACAGGATTGAATACACACCGCATGTTTGACCCGGTCAAAGGACGGGTACATATAGCTCGAGATGGAGACGTAAAGTTTAAAGAAACCGAAGGGTATCCTTGGAAGGATTTTCAATCGAGAAACAATATCTCACAAGAAGAATGGATCGATTTTGTGATTGAAGGAAAAGACCGATATCAATCGGATTTGGAAATCGACGTTTCCGGAGTAAACAGTGGGGGAAGCGGATCGGAAACTCATCAGGGTGCATCGGAAGCCCATCGGGATCCGGAAACTAATCCTGATTTGGAAACACACCCTGATTCAGAAACCCATCCGGAATCAGATACCCATCTGGAAACTCAAGCTAGGCCAAAAAGGCTCAATAACCCTTCGGTGTTTTTTGCAGGTCCGAACAATGTTGAAACTGGGCCAAATCATGAAGCCGAATCATCTGGAGTTTCTACTATAAAAAGATCAACTCGAATCTCAGTACTTCCGAAACGATTTGCTAAAATATTGTAACAATCGTAATCGAGTATTTGTAATCGTCCAAACATCATTAATACAATTATCTCTTCTTTGTACTCGTTATTATACTTGTTATATTGGTGTTTATTCACCATTGTATGTTAGTGTGTTGTGTTTTTGTCACATCTCACACACATCCCTCTCTAGTGTGTATACAATTTAGTCATAAATACTTTTTAGCAATCCTTTTCCTTTTTTCAAAAGTAAACCACGTCATTATAGGCATTGTTTGACGCAAAAGCGTTAGAAACGGTCTCAGGGTTGTGTGTAAAGCAGGCTAACACCGGCTGACACTCCCAATTTATTGGAAATGTCCCCACGTCAGGACGAATAATCAACGGTTAGCTTATACTCGGTTCATGTTTATCTGTTAACATTGTATTCTCAGAAGCAATCTACTACAGATAATAATATATGCATAATATTAATATTATCTAATGTTTCTTAGGATGGTTTGTGGTTGTAGCCGACATCAGAAACGAGGTCGGTAAATGGGAAGGCGGTTTCTTTGACCCATTTGCAGTCACACACACACACATTAATCGGTTTTCACATCTTCCTTCAGCTAGGTTAACTGCTTTTAAATACAATACAGATCATACATAATTGCTCTTTTTTGTAACGATTCAGACCCTCAAGTTAAATAAATCAATTAGTTGAAAAAATGACAATTTCATAATAAATTGAAAGTTAGAGCATTCACGGTAGCTTCCTCATCCCCCATTTACTCACAACCAATCACAACCACATATTACATTAAAAATCATTACAGTTTCTCTGTCCTTCACTCACAACCACTTCCAACAAATATTAAAAAATAAATATAGTTTCCAGTTTTCCCCAAAAAATTCCCAAATAACCCCAAATATACCAATCAACAGTAGATTCCCCATTTTTCTTCACTCACAAACCCTCAAAACACCCCATATAATTTGGGGGCTACTCACATAAAAATGGGGGAGCTATTGTGAATGCTCTTAGTTATCGTTAAAAGCTGTGTCGAAAAAACAGAGACTAATCGGAGGCTAGTCCCTATTCGACCGACCACTAATTAAATTTTAGATAATTGGTGAATTAATCGCTAGTCGGCCGAAAGCCGGTGATTCCATCCAGATTCCGGCCAAAACATGTAAATTCCAGCCTGATTTCGGACAATACCTATAAATTCTAGCAAATAATCATGTATACTTGAAAAATTATGAGACGATAAGGGATTAAAACCTGGCCACTTAATAAATCACATATAAACATGCGTGTGTATACATATATATATAAACTGAGAAGTACATATCAATATCTCAATCCAATTAATCCAGATTAATCGCTAATCGGTACCCTCAGCAGACACATAGCGTCTAGCGATTTTTACTACCATGAAAAATGAGGGGTAAAAAAGGAATATGAAGATTCATCATCATACTTAGTTATCTCACCAATAACAAATCTAAAATAGGGTCTGTGGAAGGTAAGATATAGACAGTCTTACCTTTACCACGTTGGAATAAAGAGGTTGTTTCTAGTGAGACCCTCGACTCGATACTAGTTTTGCATCAAGTGTTGGATATAATGCACATAACAGTTAGCAATCGGGACAAGCCAATTACTAAAATCCAATACCCCGGTTAAAAAATATTTAATATTTGAAATAATAACAATTTAGCATCCCTATTGCCACGTACAGATAAGCCTCCCGTCCCCAGGCTTCCCCATGCCCCTCCTGTTGTGTTTCGCGTTGTTTGCGGATGTGGCACTCCCCTCGCGCCCTCTTCTCTCACAACACGTACCCTTACGCTTTGTTCCAGAGTTTCATTTAAGGGGGGAAGAGAAAGGAATCCCTCCTTATCTTCCTCCCCTTCATTTCTCCCGTGTTCCTTCGAAATTGGAAAGACAAGATTTATGCCTAAAAACCCCACTATTTTCCCTCCTCTTCCATTCTTTTCTCTATACAAAAACTCTTGAACACACTTTTTCCTTTGTTCCTTTCAATTCCTTTCTCTTCCCTTGCTAAATGAAACTCTGGAACAGAGTGTTAACATTAGATCTTTCATTTTTAACTAATTTATTAATATTAATATTTCCTACTATTAAAAGATAGGTAAATTTTTAAGACGGGTCCTCAATCATTGGGGTTTGTGGTCAAATGGTAGAAGCAAAGCTTCTAGGAGCGGCTAAGTTTGGGAGGTAATAAGTTCAAGTCTCATAAGGAGTAGAAATTTGTCGTTTAAAAAAAAAAAAAAAAGACATGGTCCTCAAATCTGAAGGCGGCCGGCTGTTTCACCGTCTAACTGCAGTCCTACATTCATTAATTATCGTCATCACCAAGCTTCTCAAATCTTCACCTCCATTACTTAACACTCAATCTTCCCTCACCGACATATAAAAAAAAATTGTATTATTTTTCTATCAAATTAATTAATTAATGTATATATTTTCTCTCAATCTCTCTTTGCAACTAGGGTGTCCTTCGGCTTTGTTTTTTGAGATTTCAAGTTTCTCAAAGTCAGGTTGTTTAAGTTTTGGCTCATAAAAAGAGACCCAATAACCGACTCAGTTAAAATTTAGGTTGGTAAGGTTATTTCAGGTGAGGTTATTCAGTTTTTGGGTCTAGATGTAGAATAAAAAAATCCCAAGATACCATCAAAGTTTATCATGGCACTGAAAAATATAAAAAATTAAACATTATTTGACGATATGAAAATGTTCAAAAATTCTAAAACTTAGGCTATACGGTACGCAGACGCACCCCACCCCCGTCCCCTCCATTTTTGCCCTGTCCTCCACCCCCACACCGCCCCCCCTGCCCCGTCCCCTACGTCTCAATCGTAACATTTGAGACGGGCCAATGGGATTTTTTTCTTTTTTATTTTTTTTTTTAAAAAAAAAACAACGGCTAGTTTGGGAATCAAACGGCTATTTTTTGTTTTTTTTATATTTTTTAAGCCAAAACACAATATATAAACCCAACCATCCAAATAAACCCACATAATTCAACCAAAACAAACATAAAACTCTCTACTTTCTTTAAAAAAATACCCAACAATGTCATAGCTACCAATGGTTGATTCCTCATCTTCGTTGAGCGAAGAAAACCGGGTTTTTGTGAACGCGGTTTGGGAATCGGCACAACTAATCGTGGCGGAGAAAGACGAGGTGAGCTCGCAACCGCGACCTAGGCAAACGGCCATAAACAGAGACCAGGAGGGTAAGTTTATAATTTATCTTCAAATACATATTTAGATACTTTATTTTTTAGAATGTATAATTTTTCTTCAAATATATGTTAGTAATTTGGTAACAACATACGTGTAGGTGCACACGAGCGATTAATCAGAGATTACTTTGCCGACCAACCGGTGTATACGGACGAGATGTTTAGGCGGCGGTTCCGGATGAGCCGTCGATTGTTCGTACGTATTGCCGGTGATTTGGCGAGTTGTGACCCGTATTTTACATTACGGCACGATGCTAGAGACAAGCGATGGTTCACAACTTATCAAAAATGCACGGCGGCATTGCGGCAACTCGCTTACGGGACGGCATCCGACTCGTGGGATGAGTATTTACGGATGTCCGAAAGAACGTCACATGATTGCTTGTATAAGTTTTCTAAGCGCGTTGTCAAGATCTACAGCAAAAAATATTTGAGAAAACCAAACTCGAACGATATCCAGAAATTGTATCAGTTCCATCACGAAAAGCATAGTTTTCCATGGATGCTTGGAAGCATCGATTGCATGCATTGGCCGTGGAAAAAATTGCCCTAATGCGTGGCGTGGCATGTTTTATCGAGGCGATCAAGGTCACCCGACTATTATCTTAGAGGCTGCCGCGTCACAAGACTTGTGGATTTGGCATGCCTTTTTTAGTGTTCCCGGTTCCAATAACGACCTTAATGTTCTTAACCAATCATTGGTATTTGAGGATGTTAGAAAGGGAACCGGTCCGGATTCAAAATTCACAGTTTCGGGGGTGGAGTACAAGAACGGGTATTATCTTGCGGATCTAATATACCCAACCTACTCTACACTTGTTAAAAGTATTAAGCACCCTCACGACGAAAAAAGAAAGAAATTTGCGAAGTTTCAAGAAGCGGTGCGAAAGGATATCGAGCGAACTTTTGGGGTTCTACAAGCAAAATGGCACATCATCGCAAACCCGGCACGTGCTTTTACACCAAAAAAACTTCGTTATTGTATGTATGCTTGTATCTTGTTGCATAACATGATCATCGAAGACGAAGGGCGAGCTATTTGTGAGTTCGATGAAAATGCCGTGGAGGAGAATACTATTCCGGATGACCCAGCGCAACAAGAGAAACGATTTCGCGTTACGTAACGAACACATCCATCATCATCTACAAGCCGACTTGATCGAATATATATGGAACAACGGAATCGACGATTAGTATTTTACTACTTAATTTTAGGATGGTTTGTTATTTTTTTTTAATTTTTAGGATGATTTGTAATTTTTTTTAATTTTTAGGATGGTTTGTAATTTTTATTTTAAATCTACTATTTATTTGAATTTTATTTTGTTTATTTGTTAGTTTTATAAAACTAGTTAAAATTAATATTTATAAAAAAATAATAATAATAAATGCTTGAGACATGGGTTTCTCATGTCTACACCCCACCCATGTCTCAAGCATATTGAGACATCATCTTGCCTAGGTGGCATCCTAGGTGGCATGAAGACATAACCTTTTTCATCTTTTTCATGTCTCCACACCCCATAGCCTAAGTGCCTCATATATCAAAAGACTTTAAACCAATTCGCGTCTTTAAAAAAACATTAAATACTCAGGGTTTTTTCTGATTGATCAAGTGCGGGTGGCTTGAGATTCTAGTAAATGGACAGCCGTATATTCAAAAAGTTTCGTACTTAATTAAAAAAAAAAAAAAAAAAAAAAAAAAAAAAAAAAAAAAAGTTATCTGTGTTAAGCCTTGATATAATCCATGATGTATGATGGTTGTGTTATAATCTTTGATGAATACTAACGAATTTTCTGGATTGGTGATCACAGATATCCATTAGTTGTTTTCCATTCAACCCTAGAAAAACGCAAAAACAGCTATAAACAAGTTAATGTATAGTTGTAAACATAAACCGGCGAAGTATTAAAAGACCGCTACATTAAAAAATAGTAGTTATTGAATACTAATTCTAATTTAAAATCACAAAGCTAACAGCTATAAATACATATAGTTTTCCTATCCTGCGAAAGTTCCCTGCAGTTTCCTTTACATGTTTATTATTTAAGAAGCAATCGCCAACATCCAGAATGACAATCTTTCCCTTTCATCTTCCTAAATCAAGAACAATTTTCCCTCTTCTTTTGAAAACATTTCAAAAATGGTTGATAAAATCGTGTCACAATACGATATCCGAGCATTGGTATATAACATAAGCACATTAACACTAACAAAAGCGCAGAAACGATGGCGTCTAGCTTACTTCTCCATCAAATTTTCAAACACTATGTTATCCTTTGGAAAACTTTCCAAGAAGCTAGCCAAGCACCCGATATCAGAAATCATAGCATCGTCGTCATACACCGCTCTTACAATCAACCCATCCGTTACCAATCCTGATAACCATAGTCAACTGTTTTCCAGCATTGACCAAGTTGACCTTGCCAACTTGGTCAAAAACAAAGATCTTGAGCTCCTTGACACCTTTAATGGTATCACAGGTTTAGCTAAATCTCTTCATACCACTCTAGATAATGGTATCATCAAACATGATATTGATGAAAGGAAGACCACATTTGGTTCAAATACATATCAAAAACCGCCTCTCAAAGGGCTTGTTTATTTTATTGTGGAGGCTTTTAAGGACACAACTATTATCATACTGCTAGCATGTGCCATCCTTTCTTTAGGCTTTGGTATTAAAGAGGAAGGAGCTAAACAAGGGTGGTACGAAGGCGGTAGTATCTTCGTGGCAGTTATTCTAGTTATTATTGTGTCGGCGGTTAGTAACTTCAGACAAGAAAAACAGTTTGACCGTCTGTCGAAAATAAGCAATAATATACAAATAGATGTTATAAGAGAAGGAAGGAGGCAAAAGATTTCCATTTTTGACGTCGTGGTGGGCGACGTTGTGATTCTTAATATCGGAGATCAGATTCCAGCGGACGGGTTATTCATTGACGGGTATTCTTTGCTAGTTGATGAATCGAGCATGACGGGTGAGAGTGATCATATAGATATTAATGCCAGCCATCCGTTTTTATTCTCGGGTTCAAAAGTGGCTGATGGGCATGGTCAGATGCTTGTTATATCAGTCGGGATGAACACCGCATGGGGCAAGATGATGAGCTCGATAACTGGTGATTCTGATGAGCAGACACCATTACAAGCCCGTCTTAATAAACTAACTTCTTCGATAGGAAAAGTCGGCCTTGCGGTCGCTTTTCTTGTTCTAGTAGTTATGTTAATACGTTATTTCACTGGGAACACTGAAGATGAGGACGGGAGACGTGAGTACAATGGGAAACGCACAAGTACAAACGAAATACTTAACTCAGTGACAAGGATTTTCGCAGCAGCTGTAACGATTGTCGTGGTGGCGATCCCAGAAGGCTTGCCGCTAGCGGTCACACTCACACTTGCTTATTCTATGAAGAGAATGATGGCTGATCAAGCCATGGTTAGAAAGTTGTCTGCCTGTGAAACAATGGGTTCAGCCACCGTTATATGTACCGATAAAACCGGTACTTTAACCATGAATCAAATGAAAGTTACAAAGTTTTGGCTTGGTTTTGATCTCATTGAAGGTAATTCTTCCGGTGTAATCGACTCAAAAGTCCTTGAACTTTACCATCAAGGAGTCGGTTTAAACACTACCGGTAGTGTTTACAATTCCATTTCAGGAACCGAAACCACACCGGAATATTCTGGAAGTCCTACAGAAAAAGCAATACTTTCATGGGCTGTTACAAATTTGGGTATGGATATGGAGAAACTGAAACAAGAATCTACCATTGTTCATGTGGAAACCTTCAATTCCGAGAAGAAACGAAGCGGTGTTTCGGTTATGAACAAAAAAGATAACACCATACATGCCCACTGGAAGGGAGCAGCTGAGATGATACTAGGAATGTGCTCAAATTATTATCAGAAAAACGCGATTAAGAAGCCAATAAATCATGAAGAGAAGGCACAGTTTGAGAATATAATTCAAGGAATGGCTGCAAGTAGCCTCAGGTGTATTGCCTTTGCTCATAAGCAAGATGAGACACTAAGTGAACAAGGGCTGACCTTGCTCGGTATAATCGGGATCAAGGACCCGTGTAGACCAGGGGCAAAAGAGGCAATCGACGCATGCAGATCTGCTGGAGTCGAGATTAAGATGATAACTGGAGATAATGTTTTCACAGCAAAAGCCATAGCCACAGAATGTGGGATACTTAAACCCGGTCAACAAGTCAGCAAAGAAGAAGTAATAGAAGGTGAACAATTTCGCAACTTAACAGACGATGAAAGAATGGAAAAGGTTGAAAATATCAAAGTAATGGCAAGATCATCTCCATTTGACAAGCTTTTAATGGTTCAGTGTTTAAAAAAGAAAGGTCATGTGGTTGCAGTCACAGGTGACGGTACAAACGATGCACCAGCTCTAAAAGAAGCCGATATTGGGCTTTCAATGGGTATTCAAGGGACCGAGGTGGCTAAAGAAAGCTCAGATATTGTCATTTTAGATGACGATTTTGCTTCTGTTGCCACCGTGTTAAGGTGGGGCAGGTGTGTGTATAACAATATCCAAAAGTTCATTCAATTTCAACTAACAGTAAATGTTGCAGCTCTTGTAATCAACTTCATTGCAGCCGTTTCTGCTGGTGATGTTCCCTTAACCGCGGTTCAACTATTGTGGGTCAACCTAATTATGGACACTTTAGGTGCTCTAGCACTTGCAACAGAACGGCCCACTAAAGAACTCATGGATCATCCGCCAGTGGGCCGGGTTGCACCGCTTATAACGAATGTTATGTGGAGGAATCTACTGGTACAATCTCTGTACCAGATATCCGTTCTTTTGACTTTCCAGTTCAGAGGTAAATCGATATTTAATGTAAATGAGAGAGTGAAGAATACTATTATCTTCAACACATTTGTTTTCTGCCAAGTGTTCAATGAATTCAACTCAAGGAAAATGGAGAAGAAGAATGTGTTTAAAGGTCTTCATAAGAACCGGTTATTCATCGGGATTATTGTGGCGACCGTTATTCTTCAGATCATAATGGTGGAGCTCCTAAAGGATTTTGCAGATACAGAGAAATTAAATTGGGGACAATGGGGAATTTGTATAGCAATTGCAGCCTTATCATGGCCCATTGGATGGATTGTGAAGTTGATACCAGTACCAGATAGACCATTTCTAAGCTATATTAGAGGGTGGATTTAGTTGTGTGTGTTGGGGTGTGTATGTGGCGTATAACTTACTCAGTAGATTGTTCTGTTTTAAGCATTTAGCATTATGCAGTTGTGTGCCATTAGTTCTGTCATTATTTCTCATTATTGTGGTTACTTTAATAATTTATGTAATATTTACTTATTTAGATACATTGTATGTTAATCACTGTTGCACAAAATATTTGAGTGTAAAAATCCTGGTCCCTCACTAGGTATATAACTGGATGGGATCTTAAGTCTTACTGATTTGTACACCTCAAAACACACTTTTTATGTTATAGGGTATGAGCAAAATCAATTAGCGTGGTGTACAAATCACCTCCCAAATAAGACGATCATAACCACCTAGAATCTAGATTACAAAGTTTTTTTTCGCTACTTATTTGCCATCCTGTCAATTGACTATTTAACTTTCTTTTACAGGAAAAATGGTTTGATCTATGCAGTTAATGCCGTTATATGGGGTGAAAAAAGATAAGCAGCTGCAGCTAACTATTGATATCTAGAAGCAAAGATTCACACTCACATGATCATCAGGGCTAGTCAACATAACCATCCATCTTGAGGGTTGAAAGGCAGCAAAACTGTAAACGTGCATGCAAAGGTATCAATCACCGTCACTGCAAGTAAAGTGTTCACTTGACTCAGGTTATTAATAGAAGAACAAGAAACGCAATGCTGATATCAGTTGCAAGTAAAAGGGTGTTTTTAGAATTGCTGTATCCACAATTTTATATTTTTTTAAGATATACCAAGATGTTTCTCATTTTATCATTTATTGATCATATGACAATTTACAGTGCACAATCAAAATTATTTCATCTACTACATCTGATGTACTGCTTTATATTTACGAAACTATTATATCACTAAAAATTGGTTGTGGCCTACTTTGGTGAGGGAGTCAGAGTTATTAACCTTATGGTATTTGTCTGCACCGTCTTTATCTACTAGCCTGTTTATAAAAATTATCTGGAACAAAAGAGAATGAACAAGAGCTATCAGTGTGCTGGAGGGAGCAAAGTTGAGATAACAGTATTATGCAGTTTTTAAACTAAGGCTGAAGGATAAACTATTACATATCGATTTGTACCTGATGAAAATTGAGTTAGGTGATTTGGAGTGGAGGCCATACAACTGCAGAAAACTTGAACATGCACCGGTAATCATCACAACTGAGAATTCGGAGAAGCATTAATGAAAAACAAATCATAAGAGCAGGATATGGGTACAAAATAGAGACAGAAATAACTTTAAGGATGCAACATCAACTTTAGTGGGTAAAACTTTGGTAGCGTTCGCTTCACGGAATGGAATGGAATCGTGATGGAATTGGAATGGTGATTCCATTTCTTATTTTGTTGTTTTCAACAAAAGAAAAAATGAATTAGAATTAAACAACATAAAGAAGGGAATCTACATTCCAATTCCATCCAGATTTCATTCCATTATGTGAAACAACCACGCCAATTCCAAATCAATTTTCAATTCCTACGCAAATTCCAATTCCAATTTTATTACATTCCACGAAACGAACGCTGTCTTGGTATTTGGATGGAATAAAAGTACCAAGTCGCGAGAAAAGGATTACAAAACTAGTTCATCAAAACAAATATCAGAACATCAAGCCATGGATTTAGAACAAAGTCAACAAACAATGTTAACATCCTTAAAGTACACTCTAATTTAGATTTTCCAAAGTGCTAATAAACCAAGTGTTTTACAGTTTTACCATTAAAAGACCACATGATTATAACACATGAATATGTCGACTTGGACTGACTTAGTAAATATAGCAAATTACAGTAGAAGGTATACTATACATACAACAGAAAGGAAACATAATTCAAACAAGAATATGAATGACATTTGGTTGAGGCAACGTGATAGACACAGCTCCCTTGACACATTTTCACAACTGTTCTGGTTTGTCTCCTAGGTACAACAGCTCACTTTGCATGAGTATCGAACAGTAACACGAAGAATTATATTTGGTTGAGGCGTGCTAGATATGGCTCCCTAGAAACATATTTCACATTTCCACGACTATTATGTTTGTCACCTAGAGTACGACAACCTACTTTGCATGAGTAATTGAACGGAAACAAGAAGAATCTTATTTGGGTGAGGCAACATGATAGACACAGTTCACTTTAAACAGATCTCAAGACTAGTTTTGTTTATCTCTAAGGGTATAGCAACCGGGGTTCTCTGTATTGAATTTTGTCACTCGAAGGTGTTTAGCATTCGGAACAAAATTTATGTTATTGTTGAGAACCACAAAAGCACATGTACATGGTGCTTCAATGAAAAGGATATATCTGAACAATAAAAAAGGTTTATATATCTCTCCCCACTCTATCTTTGATTTTATCTCCACCCTCCTCTCCTGACTAAAAGAAAATACAACAATGTGCATATGTGTATATGGATATATGCATTTAGACAAAATGCTATCAATACCATATGTTTTTCAAAATAAATCTCAAGCATATTGAAATCCACATGCATTCTAGTCAATTTATAGAATATCGCATTTGTGATTTGTCAACAAATTACTGGTTCTGAAATGAACCCCCCCCCCCCCCCTCTATTTATATACACACTCAAGTGCGCGCGGCTAAGTGTACAGAACAAGAGAGAACTTCTCTTCTAGGTTGTAAATTTCTCTAGAAACGAACCAAACATGTGGCTTTTTTTTTAACGGCTAAATCTTTCTCCCCTTTAAATACACCAATTTTTTGCCTCTTATGAGGCTTGAACTCCCAATCTTTCCTTTGAAACACCAACACCTTTACCACCACACCACAAGGGGTGGGGCAAACATGTGGCTTATATAGCCCACAAGAAAATTGTCTGGTCATTAAACAACCGACTTAACAATTGCGCAAGGTACGGGATGTTGGTCCAACGTTCTTGTCCACGATTCGTAGGCATGCGCAGGTTTGATTTTCCCAAGCCATTCTGACTAAAATTGGCAAGATTTGAACCCCTCCCCACCCTAGTGCCTGAGCACATAGGTGTGGGAGTAAAACCCAACTACCCAGTCCCAAGGAAGTTGTTTGCTAATCGCTAATCAGCATGGCTCCATTAGTCCTTCCTCATAAAACCTTTTCAGGTTTGTTCAACTTAGCTCTACTCTGTACGCACCTAAGCACTCATCAGATAACTAAATATACGTGTGCATATAGCTATCTGTGTCCAAAGTTTATGAAAATCAAATTTTCAACTAATTCCAACACAAGCATGGTACACAATTACATAATCTTTCCAAACACACTTTTGGTAGCTTTTAGGTTTCAAATATTTCCATTATCGACAGTTTCGAAGTCACTAACACCTAAAATCATTAACAATAGACGCTATCTACTTCCATCACATTTTTGTCAACATAATTTGTGACATTTGGCAAAATAATCAAACAGTAATATAGTATCTAGCTCTACGCCTCTAAGGTTCCGAACCGATTATTAACCTAACTCATTTTTACATTGAGGCATTTACCAGATTGATAATCCTATTCTACTCATCAACTCGATAACTCCTCATCTCTAAACGAAATTAATATTCGTTTACACAGGTGTAATATGAACATGTATGTTACATTAATTATCTCCATTACCAATGAAATACGTCTAATACATCGAAATAGAAGGCAAACAAACGTCTAATATAGTAATTTACTGTTGCGTAATATTCATATCAATTTTACTCTACCGAGTTATTTAAACAAATGCAGTTGTTAATTTGAACATGTTAATAATAATAATAATATTATAATCACGTACTCGATAACTCCGTATATTTAAACAAATAGGGTGTAAATAGATTTTGTTAGGCTTGCGATATACTGTACAGTGTGCAGCTAATAAAGGAAGAATGAATGTGACCTGGTTTATTGTGTTGTGAGTTGTGACGATAGTTGCAGATCGAGCGATTGAGATCTGGAAATGATGCTGGGAGAATCCAGATAGAGGAGAAATATGATGAACCGGTTTGGGATCTCCGCCTTTAGCAAAATCAAATAGAGTGGAATATTGTTGCATCGCATAAAGCATTGCATCACATCACACGTGTTATAACATAAAAATTGTTACAAACATTCTACAACCCTAAAAGTCTATCATACTTACAAAAAAATACAGCAGCAATTAATGCTAAATGTACTTATTTTTGTATCCAGATCATGTGGTCTAGTGGTAAAAGGGTTGGTTCTCTTTTTGAGAGAGCCGGGTTCGATTCCCACGAGAGGCATGTGATGGATACTCCCACCCTTGTGGTGGGGTAGGTGGTTGGGAAGTGATGGAGAGACCCTTGACCCTTGTGGTCATGGGTTCGACTCCTGATCCCTCCAGGTTTTATTGGTTCATTACCGTCGTGCCTTCGGGCGGGTTTGTGGGCCGGGTTTTCCCTGGAACAGGAGACGGGTGGGCCGAAGGGCTCTGTCCGTACGGACTAGAGGCCGTCTGGGGCCCCTTTCGGCCATTGAGGGCCGCGTACAGAGTACCCGACAATACTTTAGTTGATCGTTCTAAAAAAAAAAAAACTTATTTTTGCTATTATTAAACAACTAAAAAATGTTACGATAAATTTGAAAACTGAAATGAGAACTTCTTCAAGTCTTATAGGGTGAAAAAATATCTATAAATACTATAATGGTTTTTAGGCCCTTATATAAACTGAAACACAATTACAAACACAAAAAATAAAATAATAAAATTTTATTTTTAATAATTTTGTAATTATAATAATTAACATTCAAACAATATAAAGTTGAATAAACTAGCTTTCAATGTCGTACTAATAAACTAACGTATTCAAGCATATTCTAATTTGAAAGATATACAGTATTTGAAGACGTATCAACAGATGTTCTCAAACTAATGTGATCCATTATAATTTTCCACTAAAGGATGATACAACCACTAAACCAGATGTTTATACAAACTTTGTAATACTTAAATTGTACTCCAATATCTAACGAAATAACTATAAATTTTCATTATATCACTCTTTTAAAATTCATAATTAATTACAAACAGTCCAGAGCCCTAAAAGTCAGTCATTAATGCTAAATGTACTTATTTTTGCTATTGTTAAACAACTTAAAAACATTACCATAAATTTACAAATGATTTGAAGTCTTTTATTGTTCCTGTAACTTTAAAAAATGAATATATATTTTATACCAATTAAAATTCTAAAAAAATATCAGCATCTATAAAATATGTAGTTATAGTTTTTATTCACGATGTATTATGTTTTAAATTAATAATATTTCCATAACACACTTTTTTAGGCGATGACATGAAATTTGCTCATTGTAACTAATATATTTTAAAGAAATTAAATTGAATATTTACATATAACTCACTTAACTTGTTATAACCATCTGTTCCATACTCTTTATCAACATGTATTGACTTGTCAACAGATATTGCAAAAAATTGTAGATAACAATAAAACTTATTATTGAAATTCCATAATTTCAAAGTCGTAATAATAAACTTTCGTATTCAAGACTATGCTAAGTTGAAAGATATACAATATCTGATGACTTGTCAACAAATGTTCACAAAACACCTGTCATTCATTACAATTTTTCAATCAAAGGCTCCAATACAGAAGTGTAAACTCTATAACCACAACATCTGTTTAACTTGATAACTGTGAAAAAACTCTACAATAGTCCAGACCCTATTGTTTGAACAAATATTGGATAACAGAAGTTAATACAGATGAAATTAAAAGAACATCATCCACTGCTACAACATATGCTAAACAACATTTGTTAACAAAAATATATTCATCCAAAGTTGTTAAAACAGTATGTAGAAACATTACATACATATGTTTGAACCTGAAAGATGTTAACAAAAACTTATCAATAAAAAGACTACACTTGAATACGTTAATTATTTCCCTATTAACTTTTGAACCTAACTGCTTCTTCTTCATTCTTTTGCTTGTAGAAGTTTGCTCACCAACATTTACAATATCAGAATCTTCAACACTTATTTTTCAATTGGGACTTGTGGTAGAATCCACAGCAGCATCAACACACACAACATTCTTCAAGCAAATCACAAAACAACTAATAAAATGTTACATAAGAATACAAAGTGTAGCAACAACTTATACATACTTGAAAAAGGTGCAAACAATTACATCTATTAGCTAAAACAAAATGTAAACTTGCCTATATAAATATAAATACATAGTACATCTTCCTTAGTTCATCAACTTCATCTATTTCTAGATTGAGAAAGAGGCGAGATCCAAACTTATCGTTTTGAACTGTAATTCGATCTAAAAAATTCACAAAATACATATCTTTAGTGAATTAATTTGTAATAACATCTTTTTAAAATAACAACAAAGAAATACAAGTTATCATTCCACTCCTTAACCCTTCCATGCTGGATAACAGCCATTACATGGTCATTGAAATTCATTTTGGAAATGAAGTCCTTAAACTGTATTGCATAAGAGTTCCACAACGTACATCGTAATGTCGTACCTCTACAACAAAACAACAGAACCATAGATGTAAAACATAAACAAAAATTTGATACTATACATTAATTAGAGATAATTTATTACATCAATAAATGTGTTCCACATAAAAAATAAAACAATCAATCAAAAATTAACTTCTTCATAGAGCATGTTTGGCTCTCTTCATTTCCACCTCCTTATAACTTATAACTTTTCCAAAAAGTTAATAAGTTAAAAAAAGTGTTTGGCAAAAGCAAAAGGACTTTTTGTTTGCATATGATAAATTGTTTTGGAAAAGTAAGGGATGAGTGACTTTTTGAACCTCCTTATAACTTATTGATGGTTCTTTACCTACATACCCTTCTTATATCCTTATATCTTCCCTCCTTATACCCTTTTTAGTCATTTTACCTAAATAAGTTAAACCAAACACTTTTCTACAAAATAACTTATCAACTTATTGTTTTTCCCCACCACATAAGCTAATCCAAACACTTTTTTAAAAAGTCATAAGTTAATAAGTCCTCTTAACTAAAAGTCCTTTTTGACTTAAATAAGTTTATCCAAACATGCCACACATTTTTTTTTTGAACGGTGACTTTCTTTTCGAGTGACCCAATGTGACATCGCCTATCGGTGACCCTGGCCAGTCTGCTCAGACTACGTTGTCTTAACCGGATCCTCGCTGATTATCAGACTGGTTACGGCGTTCCCCCGGAAACCATACTGCCTTCACACGACTCGCATCGCTGAAGTAACAACTGGGTAAAATCGGGGAGCGGCTCGGATTTGAACCCCCCTAGGTGAGTTCTCCTCTTCTTTGCCTTTGTGTCCTCCAAATGCTACCCGCGGGGATCGAACCCGGATCTCCCAAAGGAAATCCGGTCTGCCAAGTCTTGATGTGTGAAAAGGAGAAACAATACTTTTCCAAAAAAATGTATAATATAAAAATTTTAAGGAATCCTTACTCCAAGTCTTGAATATCAAGATTTATCTGTTTAGATTCACTAGGAGCTAGTCCAAACACATCCAAATCCCCACACCAAATGACACTTCCAACAACATCTATAAAAATAAAAAAAAAAAACACAATTTTATCAAACATCTGTTAACTTTAAAGCAACAATATTCAACTGAACTGTATATCAAAGTTTGTTCTAAAATAAAAATTAAAATACAAACAAACGCTCAACAAAGTCTTAGCTTCTCCGTTACGAATATCTTTAAAAGGAATGAACTTGAAACCATACTCAACACCTTGCCAACCCTTAACATGTTTCACAGTTGT
Source organism: Ambrosia x helenae (assembly GCA_030844895.1). Lineage (NCBI taxonomy): Eukaryota > Viridiplantae > Streptophyta > Magnoliopsida > Asterales > Asteraceae > Ambrosia > Ambrosia x helenae. The sequence goes on along the minus strand of CM061229.1, from coordinate 27,115,232 downwards.
ACAACGATAAAAAAATGATTTTGTATTTATGTGCTATCACTTTGTAGATGTCATTGTTTTCACCGACACCGAACTTAGATATCAAAACCACGTCATCTTCTTCAAGTTCACTATCAAAAACTTGCATGAAATGTGCCTTGATAGAACCTTGAATCTTATCACCCTGCAAATCGATTAACAAAAAGCACAAAGTATTTAGAAAAGAGCACGTCTTCAAGAATAAAAAAAGAAAACCAAGTTATAAACTTTACCTGCTCATCAATGAATATCACATCCATCTTATAATTTGTGTTCACTTTCGTAAGATCACGAATAAAACTAAGATTGTTTTTAGCATTGTCCATTGACATTGACATGGTTATAAAGATATCTTTTAAGAGGAAAATTTGAAAATCTTTGTTTATAAAATTCAAAGCTGATATTACGAATAACTGAATTTGTTATGTGCTTATATAAGGAATTAATGAGCCATATTTCCCTATGTTAATTTAAAATTTTCCTCTTAAAATTCAAACTTAGGGCCTTAACAACTGCAACAGATATGCATAACATTTGCTACTTAGCGCGTCAGCTACATTTAGTCTGAACATCTGTTCGTTAATAACAAACAGACTCTGTTGAGGACAACAGTGGTATATTGAATTGACTCACATATTTTTCTGAATATTTTAAGGTAATTAATAACATCCCTTTTCGAATTACACGCGCATTATTAACCTGTCTCTCCGCTTGACAACTCAGCTTTCTTTTGTCTCACGACCCTCCTATATCATCATCATCATACCCAGTTAATCCAACATATAGCAAAGCTAAGGTAGGGTCTGAGGAGGATAAGATATAGACAACCTTACCTCTACCCCTAAGAATAGAGAGGCTGCTTCCAGTGAGACCCCCGGTTCGTTGTGGTTTGGTATCAAGCCTAGGACATAAGGCACATAACACTTAGCAATCAAGACAAACCCGCTCAGTGCATGTACCCTTTATCTTCTGGCTATCCACGCCACCACATAATGCATGATTAACCATCCGTTATTTTTAAGTTTATTTTCACGACCATTGTATATCATAGTATTAACTAACATATATTACTACTCTCTTATTTAACAAACGTCTCTCCATTTATAGGTTTTGGACTCTAGAAAGCACAGCTACAACTCATCCTTTCTTGTCGCACACAGCTCCGTCAACGATCGCCGTCCGCCGGTCGCCGCCACCACCACACATCTCCGGTCCGGTCAACCTTCTGTCAGATCTCATCAGATCAGGTAATTATAACCACACATACTAACTGCATTAACAAAGCCTCCTCAATTTCGTGTTTGTTAAATAATTGATAGGGTTCCGGTTACCGAATTATTGGAAATACGCTTATTTTGTATGAATTAGGTTTTTATTGGTCAGGATCAGGTTCAGTTATGTGACGATTGACTTCTAATCAGTAATCTCATCCTATAGGTTAGTTTGTATTGTTGCTTGCTACTAGTAGCTGAAGTATTATTGGTTTAGCGGTTCAGTTATACGAATTATGTTTTGTTGAATTGTTGGTGAAGATTAGGTTTAGTTAGACTATTCGTTGTGGGCCACCACACTTGACTCTCAAGTAACCTGGTCACTTGACCCCGTTGTGGCTGGGGGTGAGCAACGGCGCGACCAAAGGTCACTTTCTCCTGTTAACGCACGCGGCCACCATCGGATGTGCTCGCGCCGGGGCTGTTTGCGTGGGGCTGTTGTGGCTGGGGGTGAGCACCGGGCTGAAACGTCTCTCGCGCCGGAGCTCGCTTGCGGCCCACAACGGACAGTCATATGTGACGATTGACTTCTAATCAGTAATTTTATCATAAATATGATTTTATCGGTTGGTTTGTATTCGTGCTTGGTAGTGGTAGTTGAAATATAATTGGTTCAGCTGTTCAATTGTTTGATATGTGCCATGGATACTGATTTAGTTGGAGTTAATAAGGAATATATGTAGTTAGAATCATAACTCATCTGGTTAAGAAAGTTGAGTTGAGCCAATGTGGGCTAGTCTGCTTGGCAGAGGCACATGTCTAATAGAGAGTTAAAGGGAGTAGTTTAGAATTATTGGTGTAAAGTAGAGTAGGAGTGACCATTGCTGTTAAGGAAAAAAAAAAGTTGAGTTGAGGGGTTGTGTTTTTCACTCACCGGTTTAGGTTATGTTAAGTTGAACGTTATCATGGTTTGAAGCTTTTGATAGTTTGCAGTTCTAATGTTTCATTGCTTACCATACATCTTTATGAATGTTCGCAAGTTTTGAACAGTATTGGTCCTGCAATAGAACTCCTTATGATTTCCATGCGTAAAAAGCTAGTTCCTGTATTAGTAAGTTGTGCAAAACTGCGAAGTACATTACGATCTCTTGCTAGTTGTGTGGTGCATAAGTTTAGGTGGTTTTGTTGGGAAAGTAGTAACTATTTTGGGAGATGAATTACTCCCTAGCTGGTAGGAGGTGCATTTTTAATGTTAGTGGTCCAAGCAATTACCTTTTGGGTCCAAAAAAAATCTACATGAGCTTAATTTTTGTTTTATAATGTTTTTTTTTCTTTCTATATACTCGCTTCTTATAGTTGAATTCCTGAACAAGCAGCATGGACTATTGTCATACTATATTGCACACTTAACATCATGGCCTAGATGTTTAAACATCTTGTTTTAATATCTGCAAATAATATATGCCTATCCCTTAATATATGCCTAAGTTTGGCTGTCTGCTCACTTGTACTATCCCTTAACCATAACAAGCTGCATACGTATGCATATAGCCTCTAGAATCTATGCTTAAAAGCAACAAGTTTCATCGTTCCAGTTTTTTACTTGCACATAACAGTAAGTTTAGCTACTTTTTATCCAGTTACACTTTAATTGTGCCATGTGTTACATACGTACACTATTTTGTATCATCCTTCTTTAACAAGATAATGTAATTTTGAACCTGGGTATCATCCAAAAAATGACATGCTTTGAATTGCATGTTGTTGCAGATTATTTATGAAAGCATAGCAATAACGTGATACGGGGTATATAACTATATATTCAAGCAATGGGGACTGAAAATCCTAACCGTGCAAATATTCATCAAGGGCCTCCTGCTACACCTTTTGCAGCTCCTCAAACCAACATGCCCATTTCTTCATCACGTCCCATGGTTGGATCACAGCCCCCTGCTATCAGGCCAACATCAGCTCCTGCTATGCCAAATACATCTCCATTTTCTACTCCTGGGCCCACGGCTGGATCTGGGACTCCTGGTTTTAGACCCATGCAACCAGGTAGGCCGACTCCTTCATATGGCCCTCCAACTACCGGACCTCTCCAGCGTTTTCCAGCTCCACAGTTTCCATCAACAGCTCAACCACCTCTGCCACAAACCTCAAATGTGGGCCAGCCCATATTGCCTCCACCAACGAGACCACCTCCTCCAAGCCATGTTCCATCTGTACCAATGGGATCTCCACCTCAAAGCTTGTATAGTGTTTTCTTCCAGTAATAATCCTCCAAGGTCTTTTATGGATTCACCATATTCTGCTCCCGGACCAAACATCCAGCCACCGCCGTCCTCAACCAGACCGCCTTATCCTGGCTATCCAGGTACAATAAGTCCACCGCCGCCACCAGCTTATCAAGGAGGTTATGTCCCACCTCAGCCTGCCATACCTGCTCCTTTTTCTTCTCATCAAGGTGGTTATGGTCAAGTTCCACCAGTTGCAGCATCCTCAGGAATGTATGCAGGTGGCTCAGCACCGCCTACAGGAGTTATGCCAGGTTTGGTAGAAGATTTCAGCTCCCTTTCTCTAGGATCTACCCCTGGATCTTTTGATGGTGGGGTTGATGCTAAAGCGTTGCCAAGACCACTGGACGGAGATGTGGAACCAACTTCTTTTGCTGGGATGTATCCCATGAACTGTGATTCTAGATATCTAAGACTCACAACTAGTGCCATACCAAATTCACAGTCTTTGGTTTCCAGGTGGCAGTTACCTCTTGGAGCAGTTGTTTGTCCACTGGCAGAACCTCCTGAGGGGGTGAGTATTCATTCATTTAAGAGCAATTAAGAGATATTTCATGTGATGTTTAATAAAATGTTTGTTTTTGTTGTTACTTTTTCTATGTACTGTCTATTGTTCAGGAGGAAGTGCCAGTAGTTAACTTTGCCACAATGGGTATCGTTCGTTGTAGAAGATGTCGTACATATGTGAATCCATATGTGACTTTTACAGATGGTGGAAGAAAGTGGAGGTGCAATATATGTGCTTTACTTAATGATGGTAATACTTTGAAAATTCTTGTATGGAAACATGAACTATTTTTCAGTGTTTGTTGAAACAGACAAACAGTAATTTGACAACATAGTAAAACCATATATATATATTTTGAGTCCGAAAACCTTATTTTGTTGATGTTTTGGGATTCCATTTCACCACCAGTAATTTGCTCTCTTAACACACTTATGTTGTATACATGTGTAATATACATTCATGGTCTATAAATACGTGGCCTCAGTAATGTGCCAAATCATTCTTTTATGCTGCTTCATCACCAGTGTAAAGAGTATTATTGATTATTCTCTGCCATATATGGAAATTTTATGCTAAGTAATTTCTATAATTCTATCAATAAAATACAGTGCAAAATGATTATTTCTCTCATTTGGACGCAACTGGAAAAAGAGTTGATCTTGATCAACACCCGGAGCTTACAAAGGGTTCTGTGGAATTTGTTGCTCCAGCTGAGTATATGGTTCGGCCTCCAATGCCACCATTATACTTTTTTATGATTGATGTGTCAATATCTGCTGTTAAAAGTGGAATGCTAGAGGTAAGCTTTTTCTTTTGATATATAATTGATAGCTCATACCTTGTGATATATTTGTTCACATGTTTTTGACCTTTTGTTATATCTTTTTATTGTCCCACAACAAACTTGGTTTGGTTCACAGCTTGATTAGGGCTCTAGAGTGCATTTGGTTATTATTCGTCTTTGCTTACATTATGTTAGGTGATGGCACAAACTATTAAATCTTGTTTGGATAGATTGCCGGGCAGCCCCAGAACGCAAATTGGGTTTATAACTTTTGACAGCACAATTCACTTTTACAATATGAAGGTAAATGGTTTAGAGTTTAGTTAGCCATATAATAATTTCTTATTCTAAATGACTAATCTTTTTGTTTTACCTTTTCCAGTCATCTTTGACCCAACCTCAAATGATGGTGGTATCAGATTTGGATGATGTTTTTGTTCCATTGCCAGATGATCTCCTTGTCAACCTGTCAGAATCCAGACCTGTGGTGGAGGCATTCCTGGATAGCTTGCCTTCTATGTTTCAGGACAACGTCAATGTGGAATCTGCTTTTGGGCCCGCCCTCAAAGCAGCTTATATGGTTATGGTAAGTTTCTTGGACCCTAATACCCATATTTAATTTAAAACCTTGGTGGGCGATTCCGCCGTCATTAACTTATTTGTATGGTGTGAGATCTATTATGTTTTTTAATGATCTTTGGATATTGAATCTTCTTTGTATTTTAGCTACCGAACTACCTGGACCAACCTATAGTTTTATGTAGAGGTAGCAATTGCTACACATTACTTATGGATGGGTTAATTTGGGTTATGTTTCTCTAGCGGGTAAAAGAGATTATGTAGCTAAAAAGGAAATGGGCCAAACCGGTGAAATTCGTCCAAAATGTCTTTCGTTAATGCATGACTTCTTAATTCTATATATTCATAAACTTAGTCTTTAATGAAATGATATAATTTTGTAATCATATTTGACACTAAGGTGGTGTTTGGTTTGCGATCGCGAATCACTATGGGTTTAGGTTTGATAATAAGGTGGTGTTTACTGTTTAGAACGGATATTATAAAATAAAATGTCTAGTTTTGTGCATAATCTGGTATGATATTTTGCTATGATCTAATGTCTATAAGGCCCTTTATTTGAAACAAGATTCTTTTTTTTTTTGTAAGATAATATAATTTTCATGATTTTATTACAATTACAAATATAAAATTTAATATCTTGATATAATTCAGTATCTCTTTATTAGTTTTTAGTGTTGTTTACTGGTCGATTTTGTGTTGTCGAGCCGGGGGTCTCTCTGGAAGCAGCCTCTCTATCCGCAAGGATAGGGGTAAGGTTTGCCTACATCCCACCCTCCCCAGACCCTACTCTTAGCTGTGCTAATTGTGGGATTTACTGGGTAAGGTTGTTGTTGTTGTATACAATACTATTAAAAATGCTGTATTTATCTGTATACAATGTAAAAACGTTTTTGCAAGTATTTTAGATTTAAAGGGACTATAATATGTAAAGTAAAACAAATTCAATAAAATAAAATAAAATAACACAACAAGGGGGGATATGAAAAAAGGGAGATAGTGGGGATGTGTCTTTAAATTACCGAGGTGTTTGGTGGGTTTGAAGGATACCTATTATTACTGGGTATAAGTGCTAATTTTAAAACCCTTATCCATATACCAAACACATTTCTTCACCATCTTTCCTATTTCTTGACACCCATACACCCAAATGAAACACACCTTAGCTAGTTATATAAAAAATTAAAAGAAATCGGACAGGATTATTTTGAGTCAACTCAGTCTAACCAACGACCTGTTCAAACCATGCAAATAAATACCTGTTTTGACCCAACAATGTCAAAAGGTAGTTGATGTCATTTGTTGTATGTCATTATTATATATCTAAAAGATGTCAGCTTTAGTGATTTGAGTATGATAGGTTTTATCTTCAACTGAAAGATTTAGCTTGAGTTTGAAAGTATTAACTTGATTGGAACTTAAGAATATTGTAAAAAGCAGTGAACTTTAATGGTAACAATACCAACAAATAAGGGTAACTTGATCGCATCACGGTTTCAGGATCTGGCAAATGTAACGTAGATATAATGATTATGTTGAAAAGCCAGAATGCCAGATAGACATAAGTTCCAAGGTTGTTCGATTAATAATCCCTGTTCATGGTCTATTCTTCTCCACACACCCAACCTGCCCATTTCCCTACCTCTTATGTAATATGCATTATGTCCATTAAAAATGTCTTGACAGTTTTGAATCTCGCTTATATCATGTTAGCTACATGTTCCAACTAATAGTTTCTTCTTTACACTGCAACGTCACTAAAAGAACTTTCTTTGCTCTATGCAGAGCCAACTTGGAGGGAAATTGTTAATTTTTCAGAGCACGCTTCCCTCACTTGGTGTTGGTCGTTTGAAGCTGCGTGGAGACGATCTTCGTGTTTATGGAACAGATAAAGAGCATACCTTAAGAATACCAGAAGATCCATTTTATAAACAGATGGCTGCTGATTTCACCAAATACCAAGTTGCAGTGAATATATATGCATTTAGTGACAAGTATACTGATATAGCCTCATTAGGTATGTAACGATGACGAACTTCATAGCTCAGTCTACACTCCCTTAGAATCCTAGTTGCAGCAATTTTGACCCATTTATCTATAAACAGGTCAAAACTTTTATGCCTGGCAGGTCAAATGGGTAAATATATATATTTAAAAAAAAAACAACTTAAAAATAAAAGGTTCATTTGTGTCAAAAGGGGTTGGATGTTGTTCACCTAATTGGTTTTATTTAACAAACACCACCATACCCGGTAAATTCCACAAAACAACAAAGCTAATGGTAGTGTTTGGGGAAGTGGAATGTAGGAAAACCATACTTCTATCCCTGGGGGTAGGGAGGCTGCTTCCTGACTCCTGAGGGAAATTGTAATGAGTCAAATATTCTTGCATAACTATATTATAGTAATAAAAATATATTTTTTATGTCTTTAGAAGATAAACAATATTTTTTTATTTTTATTTAAATGCAGGTACATTAGCTAAATACACTGGCGGCCAGGTATACTATTATCCAAGCTTTCATTCTGCCATTCACAAAGAGAAGTTGAGGCATGAGTTGTCTAGAGATCTCACTAGAGAAACTGCTTGGGAAGCTGTAATGCGCATCAGATGTGGGAAAGGTTGGACTAATTATAAGACTGTATGCTCCTTGCAAAGTTTTTCTTTTAGCAAATTTGATTTTTATGGGAAATTTTACGTAACTTGTATTTGTTTTTTTTTTTAATCTAGGAGTGCGTTTCACCTCGTATCATGGGAATTTTATGCTAAGATCCACGGATCTGATAGCACTTCCCGCAGTTGATTGTGATAAAGCTTATGCAATGCAGTTTGCTCTTGAAGAGACATTGCTTACAACTCAGATTGTGTACTTCCAAGTGGCGTTACTGTATCCTTCAGTTCTTTTGATAAGGTTGTTGATATCATGTTCTTTGTGTCACTAAGGCTTGCTTAAAGTTTATTTAAATTTTGTTTTGAGTTGAACTTTATAACTAGAGGGAGAAATTCAAACCCATTGATATGAAAATGGGCCAATTTGGGTTATATTCAATTGGTAACGGTGTCAAATAGGTAATATAAAAAATGTTGCTAAAAGCTACTTTTGGCAACTGTTTACATTTATGAATACTTAACCACCAAAAGATACACTGCATCTTGCGGTGAAAGGCGTATTAGAGTGCACACTGCTGCAGCATCAGTGGTTGCAGATTTAGGTGAGATGTACCGCCAGGCGGATACTGGTGCTGCTGTTTCTTTGCTTGCCCGATTAGGTAAGACAAGTCTCTCTCTCTCTCTCTCTCTCTCTCTCTCTCAATCCAATAATAAAGGGAAAAAGGAAAGTTTAAATCTCTCTCTCTCTCCCCTCCCAATCCAATAATAAAGGGAAAAAGAAAAGTTTAAAAAAAAAACACGGTTGCTGTTTGTCTGTTTGGTAGAGGTGCCACTCTTACCTGTAAACAGTTTGATTTTAGTTGTGTTTTTATCTTTATAATGGGTCAAACGGGGTAAGCTCAAAGATTAACTAAAAAGGACGTGTCATATGGATTGAATTTAAAAGTCTTCTAACGTGTACTTAAATACATATGCCTCTATAATCGCTTTATCAAACAGGGTCACTGTTGGGTAGATACATTTTGATTTCGGTTATGTTTTACTTTTTAACAGGTCAAATGGGCTAAGCTAACAGATCTAACTAAAAAGGTTGTGTGTCCTATGGATTGATGGTTGTGTGTCCTAATACATAGTTTATTCAATCATATATAACACAATAAGATGAAAAGTGTTGTGAATTGACACCATTCACCCCAAACCCTTTTGGCCTGCCACTAAAAGTGTAGTGTTTTAATCTGTTACCCAACCCACACATTCTTCTACCTCTATCGTTGATGATCATTTTCACTCTATGCTGGTGCTTAACTTATCCATTACTCTATTTTGAACTGATTATCTGCAGCAATCGAGAAATCATTATCCTATAAATTGGAAGATGCTCGTAGTGCAGTTCAACAAAAAATTGTGAAAGCCCTCAAAGAATACCGAAAACTCTATTCAGTTCAGCATCGCGTAGGAAACAGGATGATCTACCCAGAATCACTCAAATATTTGCCCTTATATGGTTTATCGCTTTGTAAATCAACAGCACTTCGTGGTGGTTATGCTGATGCACAGCTGGATGAGCGATGTGCAGCAGGCTTCACCATGATGGCTTTACCTGTCAAAAAAAATGTTAAAGCTGCTATATCCTAGCTTGTTAAGAGTAGATGAGTATCTTGTCAAGGTAAGATTTTTGCTCAAATTTTGAGTTTCTTGATGTGTATATTCCAACTTGTGAGTCTCATATTGGACGATTTGTTTACTTGTAGACGCATGCTGTGGATGGTGAATTTGACAGAGTTTGTAAAAGGCTGCCACTTGTTGCAGAGAGCTTAGATTCTAGAGGAATCTATATATTTGATGATGGTTTCCGTTTTGTTGTGTGGTTTGGCCGCATGGTTTCACCAGATTTAGCCAGGAATCTAGTTGAGGAAGATTCAGCTGCGGATTTCGCTAGGGTATGCTCTTTTTACACTAACATCCTCATCAATCTAGTTACTTTTCTGTGTGATCGACTTTAAATAACCAAACATCTGTTTTTGGAATCTCATCGATCTATTTTCCTTTATGTTTATAAAACTGTTACATTAATGATGTTGATAAAAACTATTACTAAAATAGTGATCAGATCCAAGTTAGTAGGTTTTAAACACTTTGATTATACTTTGGGTGACTATTAAGTATTAAACCATTTGCTTTGTTAAGCTGTTTTTTCAATTTTACTGTACATCTAACTATTATGCTAGTGTTAGTGTTGCTACATCTACTACTATATATGATGGGAAATTTGACCCAGTTACGTATGGAGTCAATCTTGGTTGTGTTTTATCTCAAATGGGTCGAATAAATATTTAGCTAAAAGCAGAACATTTCAAATGGGGGTTATTAAATGTTATTCTTGTAATCATAATTAATGCATTTATTATTTACAATTTTTTTTCATAAACGGACAAGAGAAGGGTCTGCTTGTCAACCCAATCAAACCTAGACCGTAATGACCCATTTCAACCCAACCTGCTACTTCATGTCTCATAGTTTTATATCATCTTTCCCTAACCTAGACAATTCTTTAAGCTTCTCACTAATGATTATGTTTTTAAAGAATCAGGTTTGTTTGACCGAACGTAACAATGAAATATCAAGAAAGCTGATGGGGATACTAAAAAAACTCAGAGAGGCTGATAAATCATATTATCAATTATGTCATCTTGTGAGACAAGGCGAACAACCTCGGGAAGGCTTCTTTCTTCTCTTAAATTTAGTTGAGGATCAGGTTGGTGGTATGAGCGGTTATGCTGATTGGATGGTTCAGATACATCGACAAGTACAGCAATAATGCAGAATAATTGAGGTAAATATCCTACCAAGTTTTGAATAGGTAGATGATCATTGTAATAGCATACCTTTTCTGATCATATTTAACACGTTAACTATTTATAAAAAAATTGTTTGTTAGCCAACCCAACCCATTTGGCCCGTACACATAGATACCTTTTATACTATAATTTGTATAAACTACACAAGTAGTCTAATATGCCCCCACAAGTTAAAGATGAGAACCTGCATGAAGCTGTCGTTGAGAGAGAAATCTAAGTTAAAGATAGAAGCAATTTTTTTTTCCGATGATCTCCAGCCCAACTGATTTGAGGTGGGAGGGTTTACCTCTTCAGAGGGTTCCCGCTCAGGGTTGGTCACAGGTTCGATTCTCGTCCATCGAAAAATCATACCCATCAAAGGTTGAAAGGGCCCGGCGTGTGGGAGGACTCGAACCTGTGACCCGGAGGTTGTTAGGACTAGGATTTCACCATTGAACCATACCTTTCAAAAAAAAAGATGTAAGCAATTTTTGATCATTAATCAACTTCGCTTTGAATGAAGCAGATTGTATATTAATTGTTTATATAAAAATAAAATAGAGCTTGATATTACACAATTTTTTATATTCTTTTTCCGTTTTAGACTGGCTAACTCACAGCCTCACACACCCTCTAAGCATACTTCTAAAATATACACCAATTTCTACTATGAGACTAGAACCTTCAACCAACTAATGAGGAACACTTTTACCACACACCTTGGCACCTTTACGCTACAAGCCCTTTGGCAATTACAGTTAAATACATAACTAGTCTAATACTACTTTGTCTCCTTTAAAATTTCAAGCACTTCAAATCCTGAACATATTTATATTTTGACATAACTTGATACGTATTCACGAATACATGTTCAAACAATATTACTTATCTTTGCAGGAACCGTAGGCCGTAGATGCCGGTTCATTATTCATAGACGGTTTGAGTTAACAAGAGCACGATTTTTTATTTTCCGTGAAGTTATGTTTGATTCGCCATGCGATTTTGTTTCATTAGGCTATAGGATTGTTTCTTGAATGCAGGTTTCAAGCCGAAACAGGCAGTCAGGCACAGGCCAGTGTAAAACCACTTTTATTTATGAATTTTGATAGAAGATAAAACAATGACGTTTTGTTTGACAGACCTGACATTTGATAGCCTAGTACGTTTTTATTTTTGTTGTGGAAACCTTTTGTAATTTGTTTTGTGTCATAAAATTGGGGCCTGTTTCTATATTACATGGATGTTTTTATATAATGTTTTTTTATATAACAATAATCAATGGCGGAGCTTGAATTTGAAGATGGCGGGGGCCGAAGTCACTAGACCAAGTTTTTTTTAATCGGTGGGGGTGAAACTCAAAATATATAAAATCTTCGGATAAAATCGAGAAAATTAACATTACTGAGTCAAAAATCCCCGGCCTCAATAAGCCTCATCCCTGACAATAATAATTAAATAAATCAAAATTGATAGTTTCTTATTGCAACAATAACAATAATAATTTAAATATTTAAAGCTGAAAGAAGGATTTTCCATATAAAATCATACAAACCTGTAAAATCTTTTGAGTGGTAAAAATGATTATATAGATAAAAAGATATAACAAATGTTGTAAAGAATAACAATTCAAGACTAAAAAGTGGTCTTTTGGAAAACTGTGAAATGGAAACAGAGCAAATAACATTAGTTTCACAAGAACTTAAAACTTTATGATTCGTGAGACATTTACAGATGAAGGTGTCGCGCATGATCTAATCTTTTCTTTAACAATGATCTTAAAGAAAAATTTAGATCATGCTGGCAGCTTCATCTGTTATTGCTTCACGCACATTGTTAATTCAACTGCTATTGCTCCTCACACGTTGTACATCAAGTTGCCAACCATCTATGTAGATAGTGAGAGAATGTGGATAATGCAATGGTGGATAAGAGTATATATAGAGAGAGACAAAACTTAAAGTACAATATATTAAATCAAGAAAAGAAGAACCTTATGCCCAATGAAAGGCTTCCATGTTAGTTAGAATGATTCTACTATTGTATCCAATTATATGGGAGTCTTGGTGGTATTAAGGGAACCTGTTTGGAAATTTCTAGATATGTTTTAAATAAGTTTAGTAAGAGTATATCCAAAAGATATATATTTTTTATTTATTGATTCTTTACTAGAAATGTTAAAAAATTAATAAACTTTGTGCTTAAATAATTACCAAATCATCCTTGTTTTAAATACTTAAGGTATGCTTGAAAAAACTAGATGGAGTAGGAACTAAAAGATGAAAGTAAAAGTTAAAAATTTTTTTGTCCAACACTTGTAGCCCAGTTGGTTGAGGGCCTAAAGTTTCTTATGGGAGGCTTGAGTTCAATTCCCACTAGCTACATTTGGAGGACATTGGTGGAGGGGAAATGAGGGATGACCCGGCCATTGGTTTGGGTTCGAGTCTCGATCCCGACCGGTTTTACCGATTATTTCACTGTCGTGCCTTCGGGCGGGTGAGTGGTCGGGTTTTCCCGGGAATTGGTGGCAATTGATGGCCCTGGTACTCTCGAGTACCTGATTCGCCAAAAGGGTGTCCGAGAGTGCTCGAAAATTGATTAGTTGGCCGTTCAAAAAAAAAGTTAAAAATTTTATATTATTATTTACATATAAATGTTTGAAAAGTAGTTTGTTTTAGTTTTTTTTTGAATGGCAAACGTTACATCTCCTATATATTACACCAATAATTCTAAATTACAACACCCTTGCCAAGGATTAAACCTTGGACCTCCAATCTAAGAGACATATATCTCTACCAAGTGGGCTAGCCCCACATTGGCAGTAGTTTGTTTTAGTTACAAATTGATATAAATTGACACGCCTATCTATAATCTATAATCTATAATCTATAATCTATAATCTATATTATCTTATTAAGGAAGAGTGATGTACCATATTGTAATTTTGTCATTGGTACATGTTAACAAACAACATGTACAACATATTTAAGCAAAAAAATTAAGGGTATTATTGGCATAGTTGTGACAATTAAGACACTTAGGAGGGTAGATTAGTAAATTTAACATAATCCAATACCTCACGTCCTAAAATCTTATACCAATTATGCCCTTATGTCCAACTTTTAAAACACAAAATACAACCTAACCTATGATGTATCTTAATGTGAGACCTTTCAACCCCTCATCTATATTATTATATATACTTAATTGTAATCAATTTCTTGAATGCTAATAGTCTTTTCATAACCTAAAACAAAATCTTAGATCTAATTTCATGCTTTGAAACATTGTTTTGTCCAAAAAAATTATGTCTTCATTAGATGAGAAGAGAAAAAACCCGATGAGAAGTTAAGACGCTTGCAAGATATGGTTCCCGGATGCTACAAGGTATAAAGATATGAGTTAATCTTTGTATACATATATACGCTTGTCCATATGTTCTTTAACAATTACAAAAATTTATCTTCATAATATTTCATTGTTTTGCGTCATTTAAATTTAGTTATTTGCTATAGACAATGGGAATGCCAATGTTGGATGTAATTATCAAATATGTTGGATCGGTGCAGAATCAAATTGAGGTAATTTAATTGTACAACTAACAATTAAAACAAGAGTTAATTGCCAATTTAGTCCCTGAGGTTTGTCAAAAATTGCCACTTTCATCCAAATCATTTTTTTATTGTCAATTTAGTCCACGTGGTTTCATTTTTTGTCATTTTAGTCCTTGAGATTTGTCAAAAATTGTCACTTTCATCCAAATCTTGTTAGTCCGCAGGGACTAAAATGACAAAAAAATGAAACCATAGGGACTAAATTGACCAAAAAAAAGATTTGGATGAAAGTGGCAATTTTCGACAAACCTCAGGGACTAAATTGGCATTTAACTCATTAAAACAATAAACAAACAATATTCAGAATTATTGATGAGAAAATATTTTCAAGATTAATTAGTACAGTTTTTTCTCTTCTTTATGCATTTTTAGTTTCTCTCCATGAAGCTTTCAGAAGCCAGCATGTTTTATGACCTATTGACCTCAACTCTACTGAATTGGATGATATGGCCCCTATGAAGGTAACAGAGTGCTTTCCTAACTATCTTTGTTAAGAAGTTGTGTATCTTGAATCATATATATTGTTAACTAAATAAAACGGACAAAATTATAAATATAACATTCTAAATTTGCTAATATGTTTCTAATATATTATAAATATTACTTCCACTTACTGCATGGGATGAAAACTGAAGTTGCAGGGAACAAATGGACATGAAGGACATATGATAGAGATGATGGTTGGAGAAGGGTATGGAGACTTTCCTCAATTTCAATCAACATGGTCTCCTTGAACGCCATGAAATAGTTAACTCTATAAATCTATACATGCATGCTCAAATATAACTTTATACCTCAACTATATTTGTTCTAAGACTTTTAAGGTATTTGTTGATCTATTTAATGTTCTTGTTAAACGTTGTATGAAGTGTGGTTCACAATATTATTGTGCTTTCGGCAATTGTGTATTGTTTAAGTTCTAATTCTAATTAATAAAATAAATTAAACACTATCTTAAAGAGAAAACAAAAACTTAACTATGTGTTAATTACTTATGTTATTTGTGTTAAGAAATAAGAAATCGAAAAGCCATAAATTCACGCTCACGCTAATGAATCAACCCGAATCTTTATCTTCTATACTATAGTATAAAGCATCAGTGAAGGATACCCGCAAAATTTAAGTAAATACAACATTTATTGCTTATAGTACAATGCTTATTGAAGTCATTTAGGGGGTAAAATTGTCTTTCTACCTAAATATTAAATTGTTGAAGAAATTAATTTAAACATAATTATAAAATTGATGAGGAAATTAACAATAATGTGGTGACTATTTACATTCATACCCTCCATGTCTTTCATAACTCGATATTTATATTATTTACACATGTTGGTTATAAATGCAAAGAATATATGGTGGTTAAATCTTGGGTAACAACCCATTTTTCACAAATTGGTTAAATAGATATTTATTTAAAAACTAAAAACCACTTAACTTGTTTGTTTAATTTAAAGTTGCTCATAGTTTTATAAAACATATAAAACCAATATTACCGGCAATGACAATATGATATTTACCGGTAATGACAACATGACATAATTTTTTGTCATATTCTCAACTAAGTTTAGTAGTTGTTACCTAAATTAATAGTTTGTTTATATTTATTTTCTACAAGTCCAAGAACCATCTTAAAAATAAAATCCATTAACAATATATTTACTAGATCTAGCACGCCTTTAAAATCAAATACTACACAATATATCATGAGATGATCGATAAACTAACAGTAACATGTATCGTGCTACAAATTGTCTCTCCGCAGCAACGCGCGGGATTCCCCACTAGTACATTATAAAGGAGGAGTGATGTACAACATAGTCATTTTCACCTCCGTACAACTTAAGAATCAACATGTACAACATATTTAAGCAAAAAAATTAAGGGTATTATTGGCATAGTTGTGACAATTAAGACACTTAGGAGGGTAGATTAGTAAATTTAACATAATCCAATACCTCACATCCTAAAATCTTATCCCAATCATGCCCTTATGTCCAACTTTTAAAACACAAAATACAACTTAACTTATGATGCATCTTAAATGTGAGACCTTTCAACCCCCATCTATATTATTATATATACTTCATTATAATCAATTTCTTGAATGCTAATAGTCTTTTCATAACCCCAAACAAAATCTTAGAGCTAATTTCATGTTTTGAGACATTGTTTTGTCCAAAAATTTTATGTCTTCATTAGATGAGAAAAGAAAAAAATCAATGAGAAGTTAAGACGCTTGCAAGATATGGTTCCCGGATGCTACAAGGTATAAAGATATGAGTTAATCTTTATATACATATATACATTTTTTTTCTACTTGTTCATATTTTGTTTGACAATTACAAAAAAATTATCTTCATAATATATCATTTTTTGCTCCATTTAAATTTAGTTATTTGCTATAGCCAATGGGAATGCCAGTGATTTTGGATGTAATAATCAACTATGTTGGATCGTTGCAAAATCAAATTGAGGTAATTTAATTGTGCAGCTAACAATTAAAACAATAAACAAACAATATTCAAAATTATTGATGAGAAAATATTTTTCAAAATTAATTAGTACAGTTTTTCTCTTCTTTGTGCATTTTTAATTTCTTTCCATGAAGCTTTCAGAAGCCAGCATGTTCTATGACCTATTGACCTCAACTCTAATGAATTAAATGATATGGCCCTTATGAAGGTGACATGTGGCTTTCCTAACTATCCTTGTTAAGAAGTTGTTTATCTTGAATCATATATATTGTTAACTAAATACAACGGACAAAATTATAAATATAACATTCTAGATTTGCTAATACGTTTCTAATATATTATAAATATTACTTCCACTTACTGCATGGGATGAAACCTGATGTTGCAGGGAACAAATGGACATGAAGGACAGATGATGGAGATGATGGTTGGAGAAGGGTATGGAGACATTCCTCAATTTCAATCAACATGGTCTCCTTGAACGCAATGAAAGAGTTAACTCTATAAATCTATATATGCATGCTCAAATATAACTTTATACGTAAACTATATTTGTTCTAAGACTTTTAAGGTATTTGTTAATCTATTTAATGTTCTTGTTAAACGTTGTATGAAGTGTGGTTCACAATATTATTTTGCTTTCGGCAATTGTAGATTGTTTAAGTCCTAATTCTAATTAATAAAATAAATTAAACACTAGAATAAAAAGAAAATAAAAACTTAACTATGTGTTAATTACTTATGTTATTTATGTTAAGAAATAAGAAATCAAAAAGCCATAAATTTACGCTCACGCTAATGAATCAACCCGAATCTTTATCTTCTATACTAAATATTATAAAGCATCAGTGAAGGATACCCGCAAAATTTAAGTAAATACAACCTTTATTGCTTATAATACAATGCTTATTGAAGTCATTTTGAGCGTAAAATTGTCTTTCTACCTAAATATTAAATTGTTGAAGAAATTAATTTAAACATAATTATAAAATTGATGAGGAAATTAACAGTAATGTGGTGACTCTTTACATTCATAACCTCCATGTCTTTATTAGGTTTGTATCAATGTTATAGTCTTATAAATAGTTGTCATGTATTTAGTACATAAATAATGTGGCGACTCTTCACATACATAACTTACATATCTTTCAATGTTTATAGTAAATAAATTACATCATATATTATGTATTTATATATTCTTTTTAAATTTATGTGATTGCAGGATGGTATGATGTGACACTTCTGCACACAAATGAATATGTAGGCTTGAAGTTTGCCAACACACCCAACCCATGACACGTTTCAACCCATTAAAGTGAGCGATATATGTAGGCTTGACTTTTATACAAGCAAATATGGTAGAGATACTTCATGAACAACGTCATCATCTTCCTCGATGGTTTTTTGTTTTCTCCGCTACTATAAGCTTCTAGGAATAGAATTTAAGTTTCTGATTTCACGAAGTCACCAATTGTTTACATATCCAAAAGAAGACAAGTTCTTATCAGTCGCTTTGTAGTTTTAACTATATTGATAACTAATTTGTTTGGTCAAATATATTTGTTACGATGCTTGTCAAACTAACTTAAAACGAGAGTATCTATGTAAATCATTGACTCCGCTGCATCTCGTGGCTGCCCTAAAATAATAGAAATATGTTGCACACTACAAACTGCATTTTAGTAATTACATCACTTCCACTACAATCTTATGGTCATTAAAAGATACAACGCCAATTCACTACGCTAAGTACCGCTCTATGATGGCATACTTATCTGCCTTCGAGATACATAAAAGGGTCCCACCGAAGGACGTGGGCCAATCTAAGGGTGTTGTAAGGAATAGTACGGCCTATTGTGATGTACCTATTTAAAATATTCAGAAGATATACCCATGAGTTTCAGTTTTTGATAACATATATTTTATACATCGTTGTTTTCTACTTTAACATAACGAATAACCAACAAACACAATGCACAAGGAGCAAAACAGATGCACCCGCCGCAGCGCGCGGGCATTCCTACTAGTAACATTAAATAGGAAACCAGTCTAGTAGTTTATCAAAGGTTATTTATTCATGTACATCTTAAGACGTGACGTTACACAAGGATCAACTGTTTCGTCTCACGTATAATCAAGGCTCATTGGTTTCATCCTGCTTTGATTCATTAGGGAGCTTCTGACTAAGATGGTGGCCAAGAAGTGTAGAAAAATTCGGCGATTCCTTAATCACTAAGATACTCCCAAAAGGTTGGGAGTGACCACGAACTCACACTTTTAGCACATCTTTAGTAGACCGGAACTCTTAATAGCTCTTTCATTACATTTTCTAAAGCAAATCATACACTCTCACAAATCGGATGAAACTGGTATGACATCAAGGGGATTTGTCCTAAGATTGTGAGAGTAATTCATGGTATGCATAGTGATGATAATATTCATTTGTCTTCAATTAGAAAGAAAGTTGGTAATTGGCATAATACATCTTTTTTGAAGGAGGTTTGGCCGGGAGACGCACCTTTATGTTCTCGATTTCATGGATTGTTTTGTTTGGAAAATAAAAAAGATTCTAATTTTTCTTTAAGATCATTGTTAAAGAAAAGATTAGATCATGGGAGTGTGTCTACCAAGGCTACTGTTGGTACCTTTCATGGATTGTTTTGTTTTGTCCAGAGTACTCACATCCCATCCATCAAATGTATGTGAGTGTGTCCACCAAATTATATGGGGTAAGTGTAAGTGGTTGTGAGTAGATGAGAGAGAAAATATTTGGTGGAAGCACTGTTCCACCCTAAATATGAAAAGCTACTGTTCACCCCTATATATATTTTAATATTTTTGTAAGTAGTTGTGAGTGAGGAGAGAGAAAATATAATGATAAAAGTATGATTATTTTAATTAGGAGAGAGAAGATTTAGGGATGAAATAGTGATTTTTAATGTAATTTGATGGAAGAGATTTGATAGATGGGTTGTGAATGCTCTAATATAAGTGATTGGGTGAATCTGTTGGGATTATTTTGGGATTGGGGAAGGATTAGAGATGGCAATGGGTCGGGTTTAGGTAATCCCAACTCATACTCAATTAGGTATGTTTGTTCTAAACCCGTACTAAAACCCATCGGGTATACCTACAGGTTTTTGGTAAACTCGTTAATTTTTAAAACTTACCCATTAGATATATCCAACTAAAAATCCGTCTGATATCTATTAGACAACTACTAACCAATTACATTTAGCATTATTGTATATGTAAATGATTACATAACATAAATAAATATAAAATATTTAAAATCATATAAAAATACTTAAAGACATAGATAACAGATAGCATACACGAATTTTTGGTGTTCTTTAGCACAAGATGACAATTAGATATATTATGGATACATATTTAAAAAGATATATAAGAAATTATATTGGGTATCTAATCGGGTGAACGGGTATATTCTATCGGGTAATCGGGTCGGGTAAACAGGTATATCATCAAATCCCAAACCCGTCCCAAACCCATGAAAAAAATAAAAACTATTCCTATACCCGGACCTATATCTGATTACCCGACCCTAAACCCGTTCCAAATGTGTCTGGTTTCGAGTTTACCCATTGGGTTCTGGTTTGATTGCCATTCCTAGAAAAGTAGAAAGGATGCCAAGGGGGTGACTTGGAAATTGAAGTCCAGTTAGTTAGTTAGTTGTCTTAACTTTGGTTCCGGGTGATATAAACCCTCTTTGATTCAAAAGATAAGTGGGTGTGGGTCTTTAATCTAGAAAACCAATTTTCGGTGAAAGAAGTTAGAAAATACAATAATTATGTAACTCTTCCACATGAGAATCATGCATGTTACAAGGTGGAATAAATATGTGCCAAAGAAAGTGAATATTCATACGTGGAGATCGGTTCCAAGAAGACTCAATTTAAGCAAGAAGGGTTATGAAATTCAATTTATATTATTTGCCCCCTTTTGTTTTTTTGACGGTTGAATCATTAAATCATATTTTTGGTGGCTGTAGTGTGGCTAGCAGAGTTTCGAATGAAATTGGAAGGTGGTTCTGGCATCTAGATCCCCGCATTTGATCATTGGTTGGATGAATTCAGCTAGCTTTTCAAAACATACGACGATCATGAAACTACCAATGAAGCCTAGCTTAATTGGTGAAAATTGAGGGAGTTAGAGTGAAGGTCATGTGGAGGTTGAGGGTTCGATTCTTGTCGGAGCCATATTTACCACAGATGGAATGGGTAATCAGCACAGGCTGACCCAAGGTGTTAGCCGGAGCTCCACCACCGATTGCACCACTTGCCTTTAAAAAAAAAAGACGATCATGAAACTATTGTTTTTTACACTTTGGTGGAGTATTTAGAGAGCCCGCAATGAAGACGTTTTTTATTGTCACAATGGCAATAAGCATACTTTTCTTGATTCAATTATGTCTTTGTCGTTAGCAAATGTAAAATCGGGTGGATGGAGTGGTTGAAAAATCCACTCCGTAATATGTAACTGTTTGTGTTTTCTCCCGGGTTAGCAATTATTTGCTAACCGCGTGTGCTGTTTTTTAATATAGTTTGCCTTTCAAATTTTTTCGCATTCTTTAGAATTACATCTCTTTTCTTTATTTATGTGTTTATCTATACTATACTACATTATAAAGGATGAGGCATGGACAAATATGTCCAAATGTCTAAAGTTAAGATGACATAACAAGAGTTTCTTTACAATTTTCTAAATTTTACCACTTTTCTTCCCTAAATGCGCCTAGAAGATGATTAATTTTTATATGAAAATAGAACTCACCAAAACTAAATAAACACACGGGATAGCAATATTTTTGAACAAATTTCATATAATGACGATGAAAGATAATAATTTATGTTACCACAATAAATAATCTTATCTCAACTAAACTTGTATGAGTTTTTTAACTTTGCCATAATAATATTTATATTATAAACCCTTTTCATATATATATATATATATATATATATATATATATATATATATGCGTCTACCCAGCGGTAAAGTGGACAGGATGGTTCGGCTCACTGGCTACATTGGGCAATTTTTTAGGTGTTGGGTCAGATTGGGCAAGTCTATTACAAACTTACAAATCACAACTTTTAATTTCTAAATGGACAGTGACCTTCACATGATAGTGTATACAATATCATATTATTACTATATGCTTTTGTCATGTAAATGAACTTTATCATTTAGCAAGGTGTCTTCAATGACACGGTTACGTAGATATGCAATGACCGGACAACTTACACAAGAGTGATGTTTATGTTCATATTGGTCTGTTACAGTAACACACCTTTGGATTATTAAGATTTTTTCAATAATGAGTACATGGTTTTTGTGGTGAACTGCAATCAGTTGTAAGTGGCGGTGCACATTTCTTTTCTTTTTTTTTTTCTACGAATACTTGTTAAAACATAGTGTGCACATTTCTATTCTTTTTGCGTAACTTGCGACAAAAAACCTAAATATCATAATGTTGTATTGCAACCCATTTGTGGATCCCGCTGTAACGCGCGAGTAAACCCACTAGTTTTCTTTTAAGTTTTATGTTACTTCTCTATAAGTTTTAACACCGAAGGAACCTTTTTATTTAGTTTTCCATATGTGAAGAACATTAGATGCTTCTACAGCCGGTAACAATATTTCACAAAAGAAACAAAAATATTGTTCTAATTGAAATTGGCTATTATTAGGGGCTTATTTGGTACAACCTTCTTTGCCTTTAGTTAAGCCTTTAATTCTCATTATCACATATTATTAGCCTATACGTGAAAGTGACTCTCAAAACAAATGTATTCTTTAAGTTAAAGTTTAGTTTGGTGTTTTTATGGAACTCCAAATGGCTATAAACACGTGGAATGGATAATAGTGTGTGTTAGTCATATATGTTTTAAGGACGTACAAATGGCACTATTTTGAGTTTATAATCAATTACTAAATAATATTTATGGGCAAGCAAGAAAATTGACAAGCAGCTAGTTAGAGACAGAAACGTATATGTACCTTAATTAATTATAATTAATTAAATATTGCATGAAAAAAAAAAAACTATTTATGAGTTGAGAGATGACATATCATCACATATGAAAAGTAACTTCTAATCAAATGAGAATCTTTGTAGTACACGTTTCTTACTAGTTACGTGTAAGTGTCTCTCTCATATTCTAGAAGGCAACGATTATTTTTCCCTAAATCTTATTTTAACATGACAAAGATTGCAATTTTTAAATTTATTTATCTTGATATATGGAATAGTCTTGATCATGAATAAGTTACATCGGTTAGAGGCTGTTTTAAAGGAGGTCCTTTCTGTGATACTGGTATAACATGATTTATGACCCAATGTTTAAGTGATTAGGTGTTTCGTGAATTGTTTCACGTTATAGTTATAGTTATAGTCTCCTCATTACATATTATTGTTTAGCCAAAAAATAGTGTAGTGGTTCAAGCCCCTTTCATTACATAATTTAATATTGCACTTTTTTTTTTCAAACATTAAAAATTAATTTTTTTAAATAATTTAACACATGTATATACAAATTTTTTCATAATAACAAAGTTCTCATCTTTTAACTTTTTTTTTTTACATAAACCCGATTAAGCTTTCTATTCCAACAAAACAAACAAGTTTATTGAATTTATGAGTTTACAAATTTGGGCCTTTTGTTGAATACGGGCTGCTAAAAAGGATATTGGTACACATATAAAAAATCGATATAAATAAGCTATATTTTTTATGTATGTAAATTACAAATTATTTATGATACTTTTGGTTAGTTTGACCGGTTCAACCAGTAAGGCGTCCGGTCTGATTATAAAAAGATTGAGAGATATTTCTTGAGTGGGATTAGAAAATTTATAAATGGTATAAATTCAAGTTAATATACGTTTTGACGCCCCTGCAATGCGCGGCCAGTAACATACTAGTTATCTTTGATATATTGCACTCTTAACTGGTGTACATTTATTTCAAAATTAATTTTTTTGAGTAAACTGCACGAATGGTCCCTGTGGTTTGCGTTAATTGCACCGATGTCCCCATATATTTTCAATGGTCCCCAACGTTGACATTTTATAACATTTTGGTCCTTACCAGCTAACTTCATTAAAATTTTCAGTTAATTCATGTAAAATGACCAAACTATCCATAGGAACCATTCGTGCAGTTTACTCTAAATCAAAACACTTTTCTCCTTCTTTTCAAACTTCCTGTCATGATGAACTTCAAAAACAACAAACATCTCCATCCTTTTTTTTTTTTTAATTTCTTGCCTATGATATGGTGGTAGATTGAATGTTGGTGTGTAGGCCGGGTGGGGGGTGGTTAAAGGTGGTCATTTTAGGTGGTTGTAGTTGGAAACAGAGGTGGTGGGTGTTCGGTCATGTGGTGGTAGGTTGTGGTTGTTGGTTGTTATGGGCGATGAAGGTGGTGTTTTATGGTGGCTGAAGTAGACAGTGGGGTTGGTGGTGGGTGTGGGGATACGACGGTAAAAACAATGGGTAACGATGGTAAAAGGATAAATTTAACAAATCTGGTGAGGGGAATGGATGAGGGTGATGGTGGCTCACAAGTATTGTAGCTGGTTGACATGGGTGTAATGGTGTCGAAGTTTGCTGATTGAATGGCAGTGGCTAATAATGTGGAGGATTGGTTGTGGGCCTATGGTTAAGGTGACAAGGTTACAGTTAGATGATGGTGGCTAAAGGGTGTTACATGGTGGGTGGTTGCAACGATGTAGTAGTGGTTGGGTGTTTGTGCAGCGAAGTTTTTATAGGTGGATGGAAGTTCGGAGGGTGACGATGGTAGTTGAAGAAGGTGATATAGAACGACGGTGAGTGGTGGTGAGTGTACGACGATGAGATTAGGGGGTTGTGGTGGTGTGTAGTTATGGTGATGGTGATTAGGGGAAGATGATGGTGGTTGGTGGTTGAGAGAGACTGGGATATAGAGATAGAGATTATATAATATTTTTTAAAGAGGGTGATTTAGTAATTTTACATGGACTTAACTGAAAAACTTAACCTCCATCCAAGTCAGGAACCACCAATGCAATAAAATCCAAACCACAGATCCCATTGGGGTAATTTTAAAAAGCTGAGGAGCATACTTTAAATTTTGAAAAACCACAGGGACCATGCAGTTTACTTTTTTTTCTTATAATTTCAAAGAAAGAAATTAATAATATTTTGATTATGAGTGGTTTTAAATGGTTTTTGTATGTTATTTATCATCCTTTACTTATATATAAGATATTTCTGTTCTTTTTTCTCCAATCTATGTACACATGTTTACAACCTAGTCTATCTATATATATAAAAGAAAACGTATATGCTGACGTGACGTGTAATGGAGGCCTCAACCTTCTCTTGAGAGTGCCACGTGGCATCATAATGGAGAGTTTTTGGTGTTTTTGAATTGTTTCCTTTTTTAATTATATTGAGTTATTTTAGGAAAAAAGAATTTAAAAATAAATTTAAAATTTTCTCTCTCATATTTTCTCCCATATTTTTTAAACGTTTATACCTTTTATATACGGGATTTTTTAAAGAAAAAAATTACACCAAATTAACGAGCGTTTTATTATCTTTCCAACGAGTACCATAGTGCTATATAAAAAACGGAGAAAAAATCGACTATTTTTTGTGGGGTTTCGTTAATACAGAAAAAAAAAAACACACAAAGTGTTCATGTTACCACGTAAACTTAGATTTTGCGAGGAATATGAGTTATTACTGATTAGAATACTATGAACATGCAATGATTGAGAGATTTTGTGGTTAGTTAACTTGAGCCATTTGCAATAGATTATCACGTAAAATTAGATTTTTCAACCCCGAGACCCTCCCGGGGTAATCAGCTAGTATTTTATAAAGGAAGAAGCATATTAGGTGATGCATGATTAATAAGTGGTGTTTAGGCTTTGCAAGATTCTTGAATCTCTAGTGACATTGCTTAATTCCCACTTATTAAAGCAAACCCTTGTGGTTTCATTTTAATCATCATTAACATATGTTAATTACGTATCATCATTTACTTATGTTAATCACCTAAAATAATTGAGCTGTGGGCTGTGGCTGTCCATAAATATTGCTAACTATTATCATTTGGTTAAATTAATAATAACAACAATAATAATAAATATTATTTTAAAATGATTGTTATATTTGAAAACTGTTTAAAATCAAACAAGTCGAATATTATTTAAAATAAAAAAAATAAAAGAAATCGGAGGAAGAAGAAAGGAAATCAAGTTAATATCTCTTAGCTCATCAATTGATGGCTCACTAACCCTAAATTGTTATACTTCCCAATTAACAAAATTTTGAGCAACACCAAACATCGGATCATGTCCTTTATGTTGATTCTATAATCTGTTCTAGATTTTTGCTTCTTACAAAAATTGACTCCAATTTCGACTAACAAAACATAATTGTTTTTGGGAGTAAAAATAGCCATATTATATGTCTACATTTCTGCAAAAATAATAATAACAAGAATAATAAAATAATAAAAAGCTTTAAATAAGTTGGTAAACAAGATCCTGTCCATTTAGACTTTATGGGCTTTTTAAATGGCTTGCCCATTACAAGAGGGTCAAAGCCCAACTACAGGCTAGAGGTAGAGTCTAGAGCACTGTCTCAAGATTAAAGCAATTGTTTTCACTTTTCGAGTTTTTAGGTTAAACCGTTTGAATAAAAAACAAAAACAAAAAAAATCATCTCACCCAATTTGATATATTAATGTCACCAAACATGTTCAAAAATCAAAAACATGAACAAGCGCACTTCAATCCAATTTTGTTATTTAAAGAAATTAAACTTATCCAAAAATGAATAAAAATATTTTAAAACACAACTAGTACTCCTTAAATATGTGCAATCTAAATAAGTTTTAGAGTTAAGTATGGTTTTAGCTCCTGTGTTATGGCGCAAATAACCATTTTAGTAAGTTTGCTTTTTTTTTTTTTAGTTTAGTAGTTTACATTTTCCCTTCCATCTAGAGTAAAATGGTTAAGTGATTGAGACTTTCTCTATGAATAAATAATTGAAAACTGGGTTTAGGTAATATATTTCATAAACATTAACAAAGTGCATTAGTTTTTTGCTTTATGACATTAACCTTTTTTTTTAAGAAATTTGTATTCACTTTTGAAATAGAAACTGTTGTCGGTTGTTTGCACTTTTGTTCATTCCAAGAAGTGGGGGAAACTACATATGTTTTTACCCTTTTTAGATATCATTTTGTTTTGACTTTGGTTGTTATCTTTTCAAAAATATTGTATACTTGTATCATAAACCATTAAAAACAAAATATGATACCATTTCACCCATTTTCAAACATAAAAACACTTTGGAGCAACAACCCTAGCCAAGGTACAAGGAAAAAAATCAGGTTTCATGGCAATATCCCTAATTTTATTTATAATTCATGGAGTACAATATTTCTGCAAGGTAATCCCATAAATCTTACTTGATGCAAAAATGACATTTAACCACAATAGAAGATAAAATGCCACTTAACAATTAAAGAAATTTATGAATTTATTATTTAATAATCACTAAAGTTGAACTTGTTAAAGAAATTTATTATTTAATAATCACTAACGTTTTAGTATTTAAATAAAATCAAATAGGTTAAAAATTCAGTCAAAAATAAATAAATTTTTGATTCTGGATTAGTATATATTTTTTTAGGAAAGACGGATTAGTATATAATTAAGTAATTAACCGAAAAAATAATTTTTTTTAATTGATTACTAAATAATAACTCCATTTTAGAACAAATTTATATACGTTGTTGAGTTTTTAAAAGTTTCAAGCCTCAAGATTTAAAAAAAAAAAACTGCTACTTAATAAAAAACATTGTTTGGTTGAAAGAGCTTGAAGCTTTTAAGTTATGAGAAAGAAATAAATGTTAGTACTAACGTTTAAAAAAAGCTCACCAGCTAAAAGCTTTTAATGAGTAAAATGACACAAATACACATTTTACCATTAGAAAAAAAACATGTATTTTTTTAAAGGTAAATAAAAAAAACATGTATTAGTTATGTCAATTTTGGTCATTTTATTAAAATGACCGGCTACTCTGCAAAACACAAAAATACATTTAAAAAACTACAACTACCAACTTATAGCCACCAGTTTTCACCACCTGTTAGTTTGGCCAAACATACCCTAAATAGTAAGAACTATTACATTTATTCAAAAACAAAAACACACATGCTAGATCAATACTTTTAAATAGCACAATCCAGCTAGCATACTGTGGTTTTATTCTTCATGTTTGCGTTCTATAACAAGAATAATAAATTTGCAATGAAATTACAATAATAATGACTTAAAAACCATATAGAGAAAAATTAATTAGTATGTAAACCGTAATTGCTGATAATTAGATAAAAAGAAATTAAAACTGGTACACAAAATTTGCATAAAATAATTACATAAATTAATTGTATTATATCATAAAACACTTAAAAATGTGAAATTCATAATCTAAGAATACGTTAAGTAGCTTTAGACTTCAAGATTCAAAGCTTAAAAAATGTTTAAACAAAAATAATATAAATGAAATACCAAGAAACCTTAATAAACAAAACTATATGTTGTCACAGATAATGTGAGTATATATTACCAACATGTTCTTGTTCTTGTTGTCTCTTGATTTTATACACTGGGAATAAAGTAACGAGTGAAGCTGTCCGCATGACCTAACTAGGTTTTTCTAGGATTACCACAAAGGGTGGTGATTATTCTACCAAAAAAGATGTATAATCAACCACCCTTGGAATACAAACACTAAGTAGATCATGCTGGCAGCTTCACTAGTTCCTTCAATCCCATCTTCATGGGCACTCATGGAGCTTTTTGCACCAACCTGTTTGTAGGTTAAGCCATGGGTAGGTTTCTGAAGAAGTGGTTAAGGGTATTATGTAAGTTGCTAAACATAAACCCTAATACTTAGAATTTATATAAGGGGGAGGGGTGTTGCTAGGGTTTATAATGGGGGTATTAAAAGATTGTAACCTAGAGAGGTAGGAACAAGAGTATAAAAACCAGAGGGGGAAACAGTGAAAAAAAGATACCTTTAAGAGTGAATCATGTGAACAGCAAGCTGGAAATAACAGCTCATAACCTATGTTTTATACTTCACATAGAGTTTGCAACTTGCAACAGATATACTATTTCTCTCTCACACTCCAACACACACATCTATATATATTTATGGATGTTTATTTATTTATTATTTTTATGTTTTCTATACAACGGGGGGACGGGGCGCTACCAGAATTGGTCACGGGTACCCCACTACCAGCCCGGTAACACCGCCGCCACCCATGCTGGTAGTGGTCCCGTGAACCAAATCCTGGTTCTAGTTAACGGGCTGGTACCCGTGAGTTTTTCTCTCCCCCTTTTGTCTTTTTCTCTATTTTATTTTCAGTGAAGTGTTGCCTCCAAAAAACTGTTTCAGTAAAGGAAATCAGTGAAGTGATGTGACAATGTAGGATTTGTTGAAATCAATGAACTAATTGAAAAAACTTACGGGAAGGCGGTAGCGCCCCGTTCCCCCTAAGGGGTGTGTGTTAAGTTACTGGGTTTAGAAAAGGCTCATCATGAATTATGGCCCTTCATTTAAGCTGTCACACTACCATGGCCTAGTAACATCATCACTCATTTAAGGTTGTGAAGTTAGGAGCATCATCACCATTTTCTTTTTTTATATATATTTTTTTAATTAATTAAAATATTCTAATATTAGAGCATTTTCATCTCTTACATTAAATCTCCTCCATCAAATTACACTAAAAATCACTATTTCACTCTAAAATTGTCTCTCTCCTTTTTAAAATAATAATAATATTTTTTCATACTTTTATCATTATATTTTCTCTCCTCACTCACAACCACTTCCAAAAATATTAAAATATTTTTAAGGATGAACAGTAGTTTTTCAAATATAGGGGTAAACAGTGCTTCCACCAAATATTTTCTCTCCTCCACTCACAATCACTTACACCCATCCCATATAATTTGGTGGACACACTCACATACATTTGGTTCTCCAAATGAGAATGCTCTTAATATTAAAAAGTTAAAATTACATTAATAAACCTAAAATTACAAATAAAAAACGCTTAAATAAAACTAAAAAAACGAATACTTAAATAAAATTTAAAAAAAAAACGAACATTTAAATTAAAAAAAACTACTAATTATATTTTTTGTCGATATTCCCCCTTTGTTTTTTCATTTCATTCCCTATGTCACTCTTCATCAACACTAACCATCACCACCACCCATCTCTACCGCTACCACCCATCACCATTGTCGCCACCACCTGACGCCACCCCCACCCGCTGACCACCAGCGCCACCAACCGACTACCACCATCACTGACCACCACCACCACTGCCAACCAAGCCACCAACCGCCACCTCCACCTCCACCACCACCACCTACCACCAAGCTCCGACCGCCACCACCGACACACTCCCTCACCGACCATCCTCACCGACCACCACCACCACCCATCGTCGCCGCCCCCACGAACCACCACTACTGCCGCCATCGTCACCGCCGCCACCACCAGCCACCGAGCACCACCGTCACCACTAGGGATGAGCATACAAGGCCGAATACCGATCCCGTCCCGTCCCGATCCCGATACCGAACCGAGGGGTTTCGGGATCGGTATCGGTACCCATATTTATTGATTTTCGGTTTCGGTATTATCGGGATCGGTACGGGATCGGTATGGTATCGGTATTTTAAGGTAAAATACCGATACCATACCGGTACCGTACCGATACCATACTGTACCGTACCGTATGTGTTCGGTATCGGTATTGGTATTGGGTTTTTAGACTTTTCGGTATCGGTATTGTCGGGATCGGTATCGGTTCGGTACCGATACCGTCCCGAGCTCATCCCTAGTCACCACTAACCACCGTCACCGGCACCCGCTGCCAACAACCACCTCCGCCACTACCACTCACCACCGCCGATTTTATTCCTTTGTCTTTTCGTATATAGCAAACAATACAAAGTAATGATTCTTCTCATTTTTACGTGCAACCAAACAAGACCATGGAATGATAATCATTATTTCATTCTTTCGTCCATTCCATTCTCTCATCTATTTCATTACCCATCCCAAACAGACCCAAGTGTATAAAAACTAGTTCTAAATGTACAAGTATTGTTATCATCAAACGCGGACATATACAAAACTGGCCAACAAGAATTTCAAATATATTTATTCAGAAAACCTTAACTTATCCAAACCAATATAAATGGAAATATATATATATATACACTTCAAATCCAGATCACCTAAACTTGTATATGTTCCACATAAAGTTTCTTCAAATAAATGGAAAAGTAAAGGACTTTCAATCTTTCATAAATAAATGGAAAACTAATGAAGTTAGAAATGTGTGAATTTAGTCTTGATGATAATAACTAAAAAGCTGATAAAGAGTAAACAAGACAGTAAATGTTGAACAACTGAACAAGAGTATAGGTATAGCCTGTTCTGTGTTTACTGTATAATGTAACTATAGGGTGGTCCTTTTTCCTCCTTCCCAACTCTCTTTGTTTTTGTTTTTTTTTTTTTTTTAACATTACAGACACAAGGATACCCCTTTATTATTCTTCCATGCTTCTAACTTTTTATTTACAATATTAACTTTTTATATGTTATTGTTCTAATTGCATTCACACTAGGATCTCCTTTTTAATGTGACCGAGTTCTCTGTATTATATAGAGTGACCGTGAGCGGAGGAGAAACAAATGTTACGGTTCATTAGTAAATTTTGAGGAGACGTTGTTCATCGCTATAATTTTTTAATATTTTTTAAAATGATTATGAGGGTAGAAGAGAAAATATTTAATTATAAAAGTATAAAAAGTATTATTTAACTGAAAAAAGACTGAGATAAAGATCCTAAGAGTAAGCTCTAAGGAATAGTTGTTAGAAAAAAAAAGGAAAAGAAAAAAGAAAGGTACAACCTTTATTGCTAAAATTACAAGTACTTAAAGTAATTTACCACTAATTTATAATCATAACTTTACCAAAAAGAAAAAGAAAGAAGAGGACAAAACACCAAATTTAAAGTGTTTTTTTTTGTAAAAAAAAAAAAACAAAAAACAAATTAATTAATTGATGTTGGTATGCTAAAATGGTATAATAGCACCATGGCTGGCCAATGACCCTGTGGTCTAGTGGTGGAAAGGACTTGGTTTCTCCTTGGAGATCCAGGTTCAATTCCCACTTGCTGCAGGTGAGGTGGGAGGTTTTCAGGCTTTGCCTGTTTCCTACCCTGGAGTGCCCGGTTTGAATCCCACGTCGGCCGGACTATGCTCATGTATAGCCCTAAGCGAGATGCCGTTCAAAAAAAAAAAAAAAAAAAAAAAAATAGCACCATGGCTGATGCAGTAGCAGTCATAGAATGGTCCAGCCTCCAGCTAACTATTTCCATTAATTACCGTTGTCACAATAGAAATGGAGCAAGTAAGGGTTTTATGTTTAAATTATCATATAGTTTTTGTGGCCCAACAAGTCCCACTATATTTGAAACTAGCTGATTACTTTGGGGGTCCTGCGGTTGAGAATTCTAATTTTACGTGATAACCTATTGCAAATGGCTCAAGTTAACTAACCACAAAATCTCTCAATCATTGCATGTTCATAGTATTCTAATCAGTAATAACTCATATTCCCTAATCTAAAACCTAATCAGTAATCATCTAAAGAATCATTTATGTAAGCTGCAACTATTCAAAAGCTCATCACATCTCTCTATTTTCCCACATTCTAATGGCTCTTATAATTCCTAACCTAATCAACTAAACAAACACTTAAGTTGAAAGTTGTAACCATTGCATCTCATTATGCCACGTGGCATAATCAAGAGATGGTTGATGCCACCATTGAACGCCACGTCAACAACTATCAATTCTTTCCGGGAGCGTCCCGGGGTTGAAAAATATAACCATTCTAATAATACTAATACTAATCGTAATAATTATTACTCTTGTAATTAAATAAATAAAAAAAATAACCTTGCTATAAGCTGACACCATGTATTGCAGTGTTGCGATTCTTTCTCCTAGCTTCTCTTGATGAAGTATACCTAGTAAAATTCCAATGATAACATGGGGATTGGGCTGATTTTCAACATCGTAGATAAGAACCTGGTTTAAAAGAAAAAACATGATTAATGAATAACATGAACACTTTGTGTGTTTTTTTCCTGTATGAACGAAACCCCACAAAAAATAGTCGATTTTTTCTCCGTTTTTTATATAGCACTATGGTACTCGTTGGAAAGATAATAAAACGCTCGTTTATTTGGTGTAATTTTTTTCTTTAAAAAATCTCGTATATAAAAGATATAAACGTTTAAAAATTATGAGAGGAAATATGAGAGAGAAAATTTTAAATTTATTTTTAAATTCTTTTTTCTAAAATAACTCAATTTAATTAAAAAAAAAAAAGAAATAATTCAAAAACACCAAAAACTCTCCATTATAATGCCACATGACACTCTCAAGGGAAGATTGAGGCATCCATTGCACGCCACGTCAGCATATACGTTTTCTTTAGATAGATTAAATAAAGTTTTTTAAATAATAATAACTCATTAAATAATGTACCATTTGAGTCTTGAGTTTGTGCTATTGGGCCTATTGTAACTTCAAATGACACACCCCATATTCTCATAACAAGATTCTGTCTTTCACTTGGTGTGTAATGTGTTCACATACCTAAAAGGCTGAAATAACTCTTGTTAGTACTACATTGATAGAGTTGACAACACAGGTAGTTCGAATTAAATCAAAAGGCGTGACCAAACGTACCACCATCATTATTATACATATCCTTAATATGAGAAGGGAAAATTTTGTGTTCATCGGTTCCACGATATGATGTAGGAATGAGCTCAGTACTGTACCGATTCCAAACATAGTTAAAAGTGGGTACAGGTACTGAAAATACTCAGCACGGTGCGGTATTAGAAAGTACCGATACCAAAAAATGCCAGAAATGGGTACCGAATTGGTCCCGGAATTCGATCGGCATGATACCATTCGGTACCAATACTGAAATGCATCCCTAATATGATGTTTATGACCTTGAATGAAATCATGGCTGGCATGGATGTAAACTAGCCGACCGAGCTATAGAGATTGTCTCGCTAAAAGCTTAATTTGAGCATATAAGAGCATCCACAATGTGCAAACCACTAAAAATCGCCACCTTAATCCCACATTAGATTTACAAGTTTTCTTAAAAAAACCTCCAATTTTTCCACAGTGTACAATCTTCCCACCAGAAGTCCGTTGTAGGTTTGGACTTGGGGTCATGAGACAACCGGGTGCGTGCCACAATGTGGCTGGATGAGGCTTGGGTCGTGGAATGGACGGATGAAAAGCACTAAATTGTGGATGCACTAAGAGCTTAGACTTAGCTCGAGCATAGAAATAAGTTTGCTTAGTAATGAAGCGTGTCACCGAATAATATATACTGAGATCGGCTAGTGTCACGTGCCTTAATGAGTCTAATATTCCTACTAATATCATAAGTTTTATTTAGTATAATAAAATATGTATATATTATAATAGAAATAACCATATACTTTCTCCGTCTCAATTTAAATGTCCTTATTTCCTTTTTTTAGTTGTCCCAAATTAAATGTGCAATTTCAAAAATAGAAAGGTAATTTTCAGTTTTGCCCATAAAAGACAAAACACAATCACAACTTTTGAGGATATTATTGTCATTTTACCACATACAAACAAAATTTTTTTAAAATGTGTGTTTTTAGACCCATGACATTTAAATTGGGACGGAGGGGGTATCAATCAATCAATCTCATACCCAGTGAAATCCCACGAATAGAGAACTATTGGTAGGGTCTGGGGAGGGTGAGATGTAGACAGACCTTACCTATATCCTTGAGAATAGAGAGGCTGCTTCCAAAGAGACCATCGGCCCAAAAAAAAAATAGTGATAATAATATTTTAAACTACCAATATCACAAAGATGTTGAAAAGAATACATGGTAAAAATGGAAAAGATATACCACTATAAAAAACCTATAAAGCACAAGGCAACAATCATATGTAAAGACCAACAAAAAGTGTGTGAGCAAATTTTATTTCCTATGACACATCTATCAACTCTTATGAACCTATCCTAGCCATCTTTAACTTTAATCCTATGGCTCCACAAGGTCCTATCTTGGACCATGTCCTCAGAGAGATGTAACTCTTGTAGATCTTTCCTAATCCTTTCATCCCACGTTAACCTAGGCCTACCCCTACCCCTCATTCCCTCCACACGGAGGGGGTATATAATAATATAATATAATATAAATAAATAGTAACATACTCACTCCATCCAAATTTAAATGTCATTCTTTTCTTTTTTGGTTGTCCCAAATTAAATGTCTCTTTTCAAAAATAGAAATGTAATTTTCAGTTTTGCCCATAAAAAACAAAACACAATCACCCCTTTTGAGGATATTATTGTCATTTAACACATATAAACAAAAGATTTCTTAAAATGTGTATTTTTTGATACAGAACATTTAAATTGGGACGGAGAAAGTATCATGTTATATATAGATAAGAGTTCCCATACAAAAACCATATTTTGTGAGAAATGTGAGAAAGAACCTAATAATGACATGTGGCACCAAGGGGATGGACAAACTAGTAAATTTACCCAAATAATTATATATCAAATTTTAATTGTTTTTTTTTAATTAGGAGTAATTATAGGAGATTTAAAAAAAATTCGGTCAAATGGATAATCAAGTCCACGATTTTTTTATTTAAAAATCCTAAAACCAAAGTTTGTTATGCACATCCTAAAACACCATCATAAAACATATCCTAAAACACATCACGCTCCTGCACATTCTAACAACAAACGCTTTGGCTCTAAAAATCCTAAAACACTATCACATCCTAAAACACACTAAAACACTATCACATCCTAAAACACACTAAAACACATCCTAAAACACATCACCCTCCTGCACATTCTAAACACAGCAATGAACACACCCTCCTGCACATTCTAAACACGGCAATGAACACATTCTAAAAACAAACCCTTTGGTTCTGCAAATTCTAAACAAAGCAATGAACACACCAAGACAATTTTATCACATTTACAATTCTAAAAACACCTAATATTTACAGTGTGTTAAACATAATTAAAAAAAAACCAAAAGAAGCAAACACTGTTACCGTAAAAAAAAAAAAAACAAAATCACCTTTAAAAAAAACCCCTTTTGTGTTCAGATTTTTTTCCCCAAAAGAAGCAAACACTAATAGGGGTTTGTTAGTTGCCTATTTTTGTGAGAGAGAATGATTAATGATAATGGGCGAAATTTATGGACATGATACGGTTATGATTTTAACAATTAAATGGGTTTTATGTTGTTTCTTGTGTAATATTACCCAAGTACCCTTTCAGCATTAATTTATACAATATATTTAAAGGGTTGGGTTATTCTACAAAGGCAACAAAAAATGAGAAGGGTGAGAAGCCACTAGAAAATGACATGTGTCCAAAGGATTAACAAGTGGGAGGGGTAATTTTGTCAAAAACATATGCACATGCAAGTCACATGCCATTTCCACCTTCATTTTTAAATGCCCGTAACTTTTTTATACGTCATCCGTTTTTAAAAAAAATTATACCATAAAATTGAGCGTCTTTTTATCTTTAATATGAGTACCATATTGCTATACTTTTGAAAAAAAATTTCAAAACCCACTTGCGTAAGACACAATGGAATGTAAAACACAATGAACACCAATTAAATATAGGGTATAAAACACAATCAAGAGTCTAGTAAAACACAATGGACGACATACTAAAGACACAATGAATAGAAGATTAAAACACAATGAATACTTTTGAAAAAAAAAAGTTGAAAACCAGTTGCATAAGACACAATGGATGACATACGAAAGACACAATGAACAAAAGACTAAAATACAATGAATACTTTTGAAAAAAAAGTTAAAAACCTAATTGTGTAAAACACAATGGACGACATAATAAAGACACAATGAACAGAAGATTAAAACACAATGAATACTTTTGGAAAAAAAGTTGAAAACCCAGTTGCGTAAGACACAATGGAGATAACGTAAAACACAATGAGTACCAATTAAATATGCAATGAACAATAGTGTATAAAACACAATGAAGAGTCTAATAAAACACAATGGACGACATATAAAAGACACAATGAACAGAAGACTAAAACACAATGAATAATAGACTTAAACACAATGAACAACATAATAAAACACAATGTACACCTAAATACAAAACTCATTTGCGTAAAACACAATTAAAAGCATACTAAAAACACAATGGACAAAGTTAAATCATGTGTATACTAAAAAAACATAAATAACATATTTATAAAGCACACATGCATACTATAACACAATGAACGTGCAGAAGACACAACGGAGAAAAAAACCCATTTAGCACGATTTTTTTTTTCCAATTTTAATGTAGCAATGTGGTACTCATATTAAAGATAAAAAAACGCTCGTTAATATGGTGAAATTTTTTTGAAAAAAAAATGTCGTATGAAAAAGTTATAGACGTTTTAAAATGATGGGGGGAATTGACATGTGCATTGCATGTGGAGAGAGAAAGTCAACAAATGTTGTTTTCCTTTTATGCCCTTTCTCTAATTTATTATTTATTTTTTTCAAACAAACTAATCTCAACCCTTCAAATATATGATCAATGGATCACAATCCTTCTCACCCTTCCTAGAAAAAGTGTCTTGTGTATTTGATCCTAACCCTATATTTAAAACACATATTACAAAAATGCCACTAGTATCATCTCATCCATCCATCTAATTGATCCAATGGTTAAAACTCCTTCTCACCTTTCTCACAAAACACCCCTTTTGTATGCTAACCCTACCCTATATATACAACTATAATTATTAGATATACAAAGTAAGTAGTTAAATAATATTTAAGAAATAATGGAACACGCCGAATACTAGTTTGAAAATTTTTATAAAGAACTGAGCTTAACCTTTGGATTTAATGCTCCAAATGAGTCGATCGAACTTTGTTAGGTAAAAAAAACTCAAGCTTTAGCTCGGGTCGTTTACACCCCTAAATTGTTGGACGCCTCCAATAATAGTCATTGTGGCTATTCCTTAATCCTCTCAAAAAGGGACTCGGCATACATGGCCACCATGTGGGTGTGTTGGGTGGTTGATCGCATGTGACCCATTTTTCTAGGGAGAGCCTAGTTTTAAATATATAACGTATATAAATAATATCAAAACAATAAATACAAGAATTGTAAACCCGTTATATCCTTTTTAAACATAATAGCATGTTCAATACCCAACGAACTTTTTAAATAAATTAGCCTATTTAGACGCAATAACCTTTTAAGTCGTCGTTTCATTTGGCCTTTGGTAGAGTCGTTTGTATAGGCGATCAATCTATGATGGTTGATAGCCTGAGAGTTTTTTCCTGTCGTTTTCGACTGATGTTTTTCGTCACCCGTGGTAACGTTGTTTACTATCTGTTAGTTTTCAAACTTTATGAATAACACTCGGCGTTTTGGTTATTTGGTTGTTTTAGCGAGGGCAATATTGTCATTTTTAAGCTGGTTACATTTTCATTATTTCTTGGGTTTTGAACCTGTAACATCCGGCTTCTCTTACTATCAATATTGTTTGTTTTCCCTCCTATGGATTTCCCATCCAGAAACTCACGCATTTGTTTTTTGTTGCCCTGATGGAGATTTCCTATAAGGTCACTCATCCTGATACTACTCCCACATCAGCTTGCATAACTGTGAAGGTTTTGCTCCACAGACAACTAAGCCAAAAACGCATTGACAATTTAAGAGGCAAAACATGTCTTATGAACCAAGAATCTCTCATGTCCACAGTCAATAGTCCATATTAATCTTCTCAGTAGTCTGTATTGTTACAATCATCCCCCCCCCCAGGGCTCATCGTCATCAATAAGTAGGGCTGCAAAGGAATTGAACTTTCAGCTAAGAGTTCATAGATCGTTCGACTGGAAGTTTATTTGCGTTCATTCGTTTAATAAATGAATGAACACAAACAAAAAGTTTTGTTTGTTTAGATAAAAAACAAACATGAACAGAGGCCGCGTTCGTTCGTTTATGTTCGTGAACATTCGGTAACGTGTTCGTTTATGTTCGATAGTTTAATAGGATTTTTAATTTTTATAATTTTTTATTTTCTTTTATTTTTATTTATTTTACCCCTATAAATAAATAAATAATATATGTGAGGTAAATATATGACTATTTGAGATCAATAAACCTACTTTTAGTATCCACGCTCATTATATGTTTCCACCTTCCAGCGTCGACGCCTTCCGCCATGCACCTCTGACGCCCTCCTCCATTCACCTCCGATGCAAACTTAGTTTTTGAGACATTACTTTATTATGTTACTGATGGACGGGGTCAATCACGGTGTTTAAGATGCTTAACTATGTGTTTTTAATGTCGTTTAATTGATTATATGCTTTGAATGTGATAACTACGCAATGATGTGTGATTGTAGGTTAAACGGCATATTTGAATGGATTTGGAAGCTTAAATGTGGTTGAGGTTGAGTTTGGATGGTGAACCGAAGATATGGAGATGTTCATGGACGTTGAAGCGTTAAAGGGGAATTTTGAATAAGCTAAGAACACCTGAGTCGGAGGCACTAATAATAATAATAATAATAATAATAATAAT
Source organism: Ambrosia x helenae (assembly GCA_030844895.1). Taxonomy (NCBI): domain Eukaryota; kingdom Viridiplantae; phylum Streptophyta; class Magnoliopsida; order Asterales; family Asteraceae; genus Ambrosia; species Ambrosia x helenae. The sequence goes on along the minus strand of CM061229.1, from coordinate 27,075,480 downwards.
AATAATAATAATAATATATAAAAAAAAAGCCTCGTGAATGAAGTTTAAGAAAAGAAAAGGAAAGGTCAAAAGCATGTCAAGAAGTCAAAGAGCATCATAAATGTTTCTTTTCCATTCAGAAGTTGACAGGCGTAAGGCCTAGTGGTCTTGTTGTACCCTACGGCAATCAAACGAGAAGAATATGGAAGTTTGTTTTGAAGGGATTTAAAAAGCTAAAATCTAAACCTAATAAGGGGATGCAGCCACATACACGATTATTATTATTCTTGGGAGCATTTTTGGAAGCTAAAAACATCAAGATTCACCATCATTCATCTATACTTTCGATTTCAATCATCATGTTTGGTATCGTTATTCATATTTTTGAATTGTTTCTTGTTATTATGAGTGGCTAAACATCTTGTAATCACCTCCGGGTGTATGGTTTATTTGTGAAACCTTAACTCTTGTTTGATTTGGTCTATGGATTGTTTTTCATTTAGTTGAAGAATATTTGTGGCTTTTATCATTTAAGCGATTCACTTGTTTTCATTTGCTTATCTTTTTATCATTCACATTCGGTTTTTCTTGCATCGTGAGTAGTTTGATAATTTAGAGGGTAGGTGATACTTGTGGGTTGGTAATTGAATTATACAGGTTATTATTAAAAACTTGTGTTCGATTATCACTTGATTTGAACCGTCCAACAAAACTATGTCTATGTAGTATTCAATCATTTAAACAAGAGTAGGGTGGATCATTAACCGGAAGCCTGGAGGGGATTACTTCGTTATTATTATTGTTTACAACTTTTCAAATCCGTTTTCTTAATTCAAAGCAAAAGCAAAGTAATTAAGTTTTAGTTTAATAGTTAAATTTACAAAACTACTCTTTCCACCAATTCCCTGTGGAGACGACTCAACTTCCATATACTACCATTTTCATTATTTTTGACCGACCCAACGACATCGATCAGTTACCTATATTATGTTAATACTAAGGGGCTGTTTGGTAGCCTCTGAATGGTCATTAATAGGCTACATCTGAATGGTTCATAGTCTCTTAATGGTTAAGATGTAAACTTAAGTATGAATGGTAAGATGTAACATATTAATGGTTGCCTCTTAACCATTCAGACTTAAAGTTACCTCTTAATCATTCAGAGGTTATGAACCATTAAGAGGTAGCATCTGAATGGTTATTAAGAGGCTATCAAACAGCCCCTAAGTATGCTTGGATAATTAGATTTATATTTTCTGTGGATCTAGCTAATGCCTTAATGTATGTGAATTCGATCTTATTTGAAAGTTAATATATGTCAGTTTGTGTTTGTTTCCGTTCATGAACATTTCTTTGTGAACAAAATTAACAAACGGACACAAACGAACATGAACACAAGTGTTTTATTAACAAGGATTTATTTTTTATGTTTTCTTAACAAACAGTCTTCTTCTTGCAGACTACTCTCACTTGAGCACACTAAGATGGTGTTTGTTTTTTAAGAGGTAAAAGGTCTGCAGTTTGCGAACCACGTCTGCAGAAGAAGAGGTGGACCAAAGGTCTGCAGTCTGCAAGAAGAACACTGTTTGTTGGTTAACTGTGGAGTTTGCTTGTGCTCCACAGCCAACTAAGCCCAAAACACGTTAATGATTTAAAAGGCATGGCATGTCTTATGAAACAAGAATATCTCATGTTTACAACCAATGTGGGATTTGCTTAAGGTGTGACAGTGACTCATGTTAATCTTCTAAGCAGTAATATCGTTACACAACCCTTTAATTCACATCGTGTAAACATGGCAAACATAAACACATTACACCTAAACCTTACGAAGTGTAGTAACTGGAGTTAAAGTGTTGTTTCCCTTAAGGTCAAAAGTTCAAGTTCCGTAAAAAACGGATTTAGTGTAATTTTAACGTTAAAAAAAAAGTCGTAATGAAAAGTTTAAATCCATTCCATCCATAGGAACTCTTTATATTCAAAAGTAATAATCAACTCTTTCATTCCCATCTTGTACACATTTCAAAACATAATCAAAATCTCACGAAGTGTAGGATTATCCCATAACCCAATCATACTTGTTCCCTGAATATTAATTCATTAATATAAGCTCAATGGTTTATATGAAATGACACACCTTCTCAAGCAAAAGCTCATCCAAACTCTCACATGTTAAAGAAACAATGTAATAACCGCATCATGCTTAACATATAATATAGTCACTTTTCACGTGAAATGTTAATTAACACACATTAATTCATATTCCATGCACAACATAATCTCAAACTCAAAATGCGAACAATAAACTCAGAAAATGATTATACATTTAATTGATGTATTAAAACTCGCTTCTTATACACAGCCGCTGCTCCGCCTTGGCAGCACGACGTCGCCACTATATGTCACCGTTGTGGACCAGTTAGCAACCGTCGATTGTTGCCCAAAGCCGCCATCATTTTGGTCCAGAACTTTACTGCTACCATGACACCAACACCTGCTACTAACCGCCACCAGTCTCCCCCTCTACTCGACGATCAACAAATACTAAATATCATGGCAATTGGGGCTAACTCAAGAAATTTGGACTATGGATGGATTTGAAATCATGTGTATGTTTGTATCCTTACAAATAAATGAAAATAAAAACACAGCACAACACCAACACAACTATATTCCCCAGGCCAAAATAGGGGTAGTTTAAAGTCCCGACTCGACTCGTCTCCTCCCTTACACAACTATACAAAATCCAATCTAAACATTTTAATTAACCCCTTCTATGTACACTAGTTCATAGCAACAAAAACAAATGCCCCCGGCCTGTGTCCCCGGAAGGCCATGTCGCATGATTTCACTCTCCATCAATCTAGACATTTTGATCTTCACAGGGCCAGCCCGTTTCGTGTTAGGAGGACGAAAGGGTACAGACAAGAACATTCTCATGATAACCTTAATAAAAATCTAAACTCACCCCCGTTTAATAGAATTCCTCAAGGTTTCATCCGGTAATGTCCATGAAATCAGATGACCGCCCAAATCACCGCTCAAAAGCTGTTTCAAATCGCTTGTGAGATGAAGGGCGGTGACAGGGTGTTTATGAGCCCTGAGCACTTTCTGGAGAACCAATGTGTACTCAGGCACCTGACCACCTAACCCTAAACCAAATGTCTGGGATTGGGTTGGGGTCTTGGCACTTTTGCTAGAGTTATGAACCATTTGCCAAAGCTTAACCGCGCCACTCTGATGACCGGATACATACCAGTCGGTTTCCAACCAATCAGAAAAGGTACAAGTGGTCACCGACACGATGAAATCAGATGGAAGTTGTGAAGTGTTAACAACAGCTAAACAGTCACCGTTGATGCTCCAAACCGCAAGCATAATCCCCGCAGCTGTCACAATTTCACCCGTTAATTCGTTCATATAAATAGCCGAAACCGGAGACGGGAACACAGGAAGCTGTCTGATAAAGCCCAATGAGCTAAGATCCCATAAGACCACGGTGCGGTCATCTGAACCGCTTACAATGACCATGTACGGCTGACAAATATGAAGACATGTGATTTTAGCGGAGTGAGCCGAAAGAGCTTTTTCCAACTGTAAGGTTCGCGGTGCACGGGACCCACTGGAGATACCAACCCGCCAAACACAGACCAAACTATCGTCTGCACCAGTGACTAGGACATGACCATCATGACTAGCACTTGCACACTGGATCTGACTGCCACCATGAAGGTTTTCATGGGTTGAAAGGAGCTTATCTTGATCATAGCTCATGTATCTCAAACTACGGTCAGGGAATCCCCATGCAACATAAGTTGCGTAGGTTCGGGTTTTAAAAGATTGTTGGGGCCCACCATGAAAACTTTGTCATTTACTGTAGCGATTTGTGCTATAGAAGACGCGCTTTTACGAATCTCGTGTGGAACAAGGTGACTAGCGTATTTGAGTGGATTTATTAGCGGTTTTTTGTCTTTCTTCCTCTTTGGGTGGGCACGTTGAAATAGCTGCTTAGGTGTTTGCCCAAAGTGATTAATTTGAGCCAAAATGGAAGCTTTTAATGCAGGATCTGTCACTGCATCAATGTCCACATTTCCCTCGTATGTATAATGGTAAAAAAACATTCACAGCTTCCTCGGCCGCCTGTCAATACAGAAACTTAAGGGGGTGTTTGGACACGTTTAAACTGATAAATGTAATTTGTTAAAAAAAATATATATGCACCTTCCCACGTTGTCTATAACCAAAAATGAGGTCTATCCAGTGATGCAAGTTCTCAGAAACATAATCAGATTCAAGAGCTTCCCTATGCTTTCTAATGAACTCTCTTGCACTACCATTGGCCCAAGGAGGTAACCCAACATCTCCAACCTGGAAGAAACAATCCAGTCATGAAATGGGTCAATTTGGGTTATTAATCTCCAACTCATCAATGGCTCAAACCAAACCCTGGCCACATTGAACAGTTTAAAAACACTAATGTGACCCAAACCCATTTTGATCCATGACCCAACAAGCCCAATTTGCAATTGCAACAACTACTCTCACACCAATTGGAAATTATAAATAATTTCATCAGAAAGTAACGAACAGAAAAAGAAATAGAGAAAAAAAAACATAAACAGACCTTTTCTCCTGATTGTTTCTCTCCAAGGTCAAGATCAAATCTGTTTTCCAGGAATTCGGGCATATAAAAGAATTCGGGAATCAGTTCTTTTACATCTGATGTGTTGCCTCTTCCAGCAGCACTTGACCATGTGTCCCGTACACTATTGAAAAGACGGTCAGCGTGGTCAAATTGACCACCCTGCAGCTTTTGATTCTCTGTGCTAAATGGCGGCAACCTTAAAAGATAAAAAAGGACAATCCCGGCACTAGAATAGTGAGAACCGTAATGAAATTTGGGTATCTCAGGATCATCCCAGCTGTCATACCTGCCAAAAAGCAAAACAAAAAATGGAAAAACATTAAGCCTGATTTCCAAAGTATTCAAAGTCTGCAAATCTTTGTAAGAGAAAGTACATAAATAATTAGTCTGTTACATACGACTTTGAAAATCATATTATTTGAGTAATAAGTTTATAAATAAAGTGATTCTTTGAGAATTTTTACACTTTTGTATCCTTATAAGACTATAAGCTAACTTTTTATATTACCCATTTGACCCTTTAAGAATCAAACATAGCCCGACCCGTTCATAAGTAAATGGCTTTACATAAATCAAATCCAACCTTTTCTTAAACTCATCTTCTCCCTCCTCTGTTTGACAGCCCATGGGTTTGTCAAGTTTCCGGAAAGATTTTTCATCATTTAAGTCAAGATTTTCACTTTCATAATCCGCCAAAACCCAAGGGAAGACGGGGTATTGTGTAAGATCACTATACCCACGACCGGCAAGTGTGTTGAGATGCATCAAGTACTGGAAATTACTAATTTCACCATTTTGCCATCTCTTGGAGAAAGACTTGGCCATAATCTTAAAAGCACTTTCTTGTTTCGCTGATCCAGAAATTGTTGTGTCCAACCTGTTTTAGGGAAATAAAAACAGTAATATTGATTAATGAAAATGGATAGTTATTCTGATAATAGTAGTTGATATATTATTGAAAGTTCTAAAAAGTAACAAAATACATTTTGGTAGATTGACCTGACTCATTTTGACAAGCCTAAGAGTTTTACACGCTGACAGGTTACCCACCCGCCCATTTAGCCACAGATTATTAAGATATTAAGGTGCCTAAATAATATTTGCAATTAATTGGTGGTTCTACAAATAAGTAACCACCATGAACCTTGATTAAATATAGCATAATATAAAGTTGTGAGTATATGATGCTGCCTTACTTTTTTTAGTGAGTAAACTCATAAGACAAATATCAAGCTAGCCATAGATTAAGGTAGCAGTTTCTACTCATTTATTGTGAGTTGCAGGATTAGCTTAAAAAGAAATGGGGCAAGCGGGACAAAATTCAGCCAATTTTGTACTTTTAATGCATAAAACCTTTTTCAGTAAAAAAAAATACTTAGATTTTAAAGAAACTATATAATTTCAGTAATCATATTTGATGCTAGTCACTTAAGAAAAAAAAAATACTACATTAACAAAAAGTGATCTACCCAACCCAAATAAGACCTATACCAAAGATTAAATATTCTGGCATGTTACCCAAACCATGTGTTTTGCCACCTCTATAAGAAGATAACTAATTCTACAAGAGATAGACGACATACATGCTATTTCTAGGAAGATTCATGGCCAATAAATTCTTAAAAACTTCCTCGCGCTCCTTTTTATGGAAAACGAGAAGATCATTGCATCCATCCATGCTAAATATCTCAACAGCAACAGGACGTAACTGGTAATCCCGTTTCAAGATTTCATGAACACTATTAAGCTTCCACATTCTCCATAAATGAGGTACGTTACCACTGTTAGTCACCTTTTCCTTCCCCCATGCACCACCACTGTAGGCCCAAGCCCGCCCTCCACTATGTGATTTTGCTGTCATACCCCATGATGATGTCATCTTTGATTGAGAGTCCGAACTCATAGAGAAATCTTTTGTTACACCTAGAGCTTGATCAATAACCGAAAGTTCATCTTCACATTCTTTCTCACAGATGCAATCTGATTCATCAATGTAGAAATTCTCTATCACGTATAAACAAAGTTCACCAATAAGAAATATCCCATCATGCTTATCGAGACCCACAACTCGCTCACAATTGTATTTGAACTTAATTTTTTCAGCAGGTAACAGATAAGGGCGGATTAAATACTCCCCGTTGTTACTTAATTCCTTATCCAGTTTATCCTCAGTTGCCCTGATTTCATCTAATCTTGAAGATGACTTCTTTGGAGAACTTAAAACTGATTTTTCTTGAATGCTTTCTGATAACGGTGCAGTTACTGAGCTGGACTTCATACTGAATTCAGCAGCCGAATGAAGACTTTCATCATTAATGCTGCCATCCATATCCCTATCAATGTTGTTATTCCATCCAACTTTCACATCATCTGCATCCCTAAATATCGATTCATCATGCATTTCAGCATCAAAAGATTCCTGCTTGGCGTCATTCAACAAAAGATTAACAAAAGGATCAGGAACAGAATCTGAATCAGAATTGCTATCACCGTTTTCTGTTTTCTCCTTTTCGGATTCAAATTTCCCACTTAAAATGTGTTGCACCGTGTCGACTTTCAGTTTGCAACGCTCTAACTTCTTACGCATTCTAAACGGGCCTTCAATCGGGCAAAGTTGCCATTCGGGCTCGTCGGTTGAACCCGATCTGGGCAATGAGAATATACCTTGCTCATGTATAAGTTGTTGAACATGTGTTTGCCACTCACTCTCAGCATGAAGAACCCACCCATATTTATCCTGACGAACGACTCTTAATTCGGTTGACATTGCATCACGAACCAATTCCAATGCAATTCTCCTTTCGTTAACCTGTTCCCAATGTCTTTGATCCAATTTCATTGAATCCCGTGCTTTTCTACCTATTTCTCTCTTACGACGACCATCCATACCTTTAATTCGAACTCCTGGGAACTTAACAGACCCGGCAACATACTGTACCCACATAATGGCAGCACATTGTTCCAAAGTTCTATTAACAATTAGTTCAGACATATTAAACCAATCAAAAAAGGTGGCTAAACGTCCAGTAAGAAGAAGGTCAAACCCACCATGTAAAACATCCAAAACCGGACCTTGGTTCGGTTTTGAAACAAGCAGGTCCTCAAGTGCAGCTCGACGGTGCACCAGCAGATGTTTGAGGATGTCCACAGCTAAGTTCCGTGCATTCGGTCTCTGATCATGTAAAAGCGAGATCATGTTTATACAAAGACAGCAAGTCAATTCAGTGTCAGGATTACTCGGGCAAAATATTAATTGGCTATGGGCCACCAATAACTGTAAAACTGTGCATATGTCAATCACCCCATCCTCTTGTGAATTGTTGGTGAATAATCTTTTCCTTGGCTCGATTTGTAGCCCTAATCGCGAAAGAAATTCATCTTCACCAATTGATATCAAAAACGTTGGAAGAAAACAGTACATTGTAACACGATTCATGTTTTTGAAAACCGAGAGGACGTAAGAATCGATTTGTTTTGTTCCTCTACCAATTGACAAAATCCCTTTGCCAGCTGGCGGCGCTTGCTCGACTCTGCCGTCTTTGTTTGCCAGCTGTAACATAGACAGCAAAAACTCGAGTGTTTTCAGTACAGCAGCCGGTTGGGGGAACGCACCCATATATACACGGTCCACTATCAAATAACACAATGCATCTAAATTTAAGGACCATCGGTTTTTATCTAGTTTTTTCTCATCTTCTTCATCATCACGCTGGAGCCGTCTTTCTAGAAAGTTCATGAGCCTGGTAAGACACAAACCTTGAAAAACCAATACAGATTCGGAGTCCACATACAAAGGCACGGTTTCCAAAATGTTTTCAATAATGGGTGTTGCTTTTATATGCTCAGTTACAAAATCAGCAAGAACTTCCACCATGAAATCAAGGATGGCATTTGCTGCCACAAAACACGGACCACCGCCGTAACCGGAATCATCCACATCAAGAAGCAGTTTTGGATTAACTGCAGAAAATGAATTTGCAGGTATTTGGGATGAGGGATTGGAGCTCAGATCAGGAGTTGAATCGAACTCAGTCAAAGATACAGAAGATTCCATGGACAGAGATGCAGCTGATCCAAGCCAAGATGGAAAACCAAGAATCTGTGATGGAGAGGGTACTGACTGAAACCGAGAATTCGACCTCTCGGATAAAATCGGTGAATCATATATACTTAAAGATGGAGAGCCCGGTGAACCCGTTGAGTGAACATTAACAGGAGCAATTTTGAGGTCATGGAAATTGAAATGCTTGCTGTCGGATAGCTGGTCAACTTCTTCAGTTGACTTTTGCGAATCCAGCAGGGGCAAGGTGGCGGTATTCTCAGTTTTGTCTCCATCGATGTTGTTAGGTGCAATGGGGATGTCTTCAGAACTTGCACTTCCTTGTACCGGAGGAAGCTTGTGAGGCTTATGGAGGTTTTAACAGACTCTTCTTGCTCATGTGGCAAGCTGGAAAACGTGTTCTGAGAACTGCTCGTATCATCGCCATCATTTATGTTTTTGTCTTCTGTCTTAACTGATAGCTCTTTTGCCATCATCACAGCATGAGCCGACCTTAAAACAAAGGATAAGCAAGTTAAAATATAACAAGCAAACTAAACAATAGCATAATATTTCCTAGAGGTGAACACATAACCTGTTTAGGAGTTTTAGCTCTAACAAAATGGTTCACCTCAACGGTTTAATCGTTAAAATTAAAGGTGAAAAGAAAACGGGTCATGAGGGTTGAGAGATGCCCAATTTGGGTTAATTTCAATCTCAAGTTGGTCTAATATAAAACAGATTAAGAGGGGCGGATCAAATGGGTTAAAAGTTTTGCGAAAGGGTGTTCTTAACGTATACACCCCCTGGCATCGTTTTATTCAAAGATTCAAATTCACTTATTACTTAATAAAATAAAATTGCTTTGGTAATTACATAGTTGTTAAAAGCCATCGCTTCTTGCGCCTAGGAAGCGATGCAATTGCGCTTTAAGTCGAGGCAATTGCGCTTTAAGTCGAGGCAATTGCGCTTTAATTCTCCTGGTGATCGTTTAGGCGCAGATTCCGGCGAGATTACCAATTTCGAAGAGTTACTAGCCAAATTCTCTAACTTATGACTAAATTCCAGCCAGATTTATACTTTTATATAAGGAAACTACTTTTATACACTAATACACTTGTATTTTTTTTTTAAAAAAAAATTGATACTAATTAGACGATATTAAATGTTATATGATACCTTTTTATTTTAATATTTTATTTGAAGAATAGCATTATTTTTTTCTAATACATAATATATTTTTACTTTTTTTCTTGTTCGTTTTTTTATCTCAGGCCATCGCTTTTTTTTGCGCCTTGCGCTAGGCCACAGGCGAGGACTATGCAGTGCGCCTAGCGCCTTTGATAACTATGGGTACTTATATTTAACACATTAACTAATGGTGATAACTGTTGTTAATAGGTGGACAGAAATGTGTTATGGAGTCACCTAAAATAGAAAAAAGTTTTTGACAGTTATCCAACCCACCCATCATGCCACCTCTAAATTAAATGCTAATGGCCACTTAAATCATTTTAATCAATAAGATCATATAATCCTTTGTATAAATTACAGTTTTTGTAATCAGATTTCTTAAAATTGACCGGGAAATGTTGGTGGATCAACCCAAACCGACCTGTTTGATTAGCACTAATAGATAACTTTTTTAGAGCAGAACCCATAATGACCAATTACCTAACCAGCCCATGCATTTTGCCATTTGCAGCCTTACAAATTAAAGAAACCAAGAAAGAGGAAGTAAAACCTGACGCAGGAGAAATAAAGATCCACACAACTCTCAACAAACTCAGCTCGTCTGCAAACAGCAGAAAAAGGAGGGCACATTTTGGCTAGGTCAACCATGAACCTAAGAACTGATGCTGTAGCCGCAGGAGCCGAGGCCTCACCGCCCATAAGACGTGCAGCATAAGTTTTGTGCATCAAAGCCTCACCCTGAAGGTCCACGCTCATTTCTGTATCTCCGTCCACAAGCTCTGACACAAGCCCGCCACCGACTTGAGTCTGGATAGACAACCTATCAAATGTCGATTTCGCCATTGCAATTACAGAGTCCAAAAGTTCTAAGAACTTAAATTCAACATGATTTCCATCATTCGGCATAAGGGCATGAAAATCCAGCATTCGGACTTCGGGTAATCTTGGATAAACCGGCTTCCCAAATATTAAACAAAACAGAACGTAATAAATATCAGGGGAATCATAGAAACTCGGGAGCACCCTCATTAACCCTTGATACCCACCACTTGTTCTAAATTTCAGAGCAAATGTAGGAGATGACTGAAGACAGACACCAAGAAGAGTCATGATCCATCGCATACTTGTGGGATGAACACCTTCATCAAGAAAATAAGTAATTAGCTTTGATGAAACAATCTTATGCCATTGTTCAAGAAGCTCTTCTGATATGATTGTGACTAAAAGATCGATTAGCATCTCAAGCAGCATATTTCTAACAATAATATGCTTCCCCATTGGCTCTCTCATTATTTGAACCCGTGAGGTCAGTTCCGGAGGGTCAAAAGTCATAATCACAAACCGAACAACGTGTTCAAGTTCGGAAATGACAAAACCATCCTCCAAGATAACTCCTAAAAGAACAACTAACTTTTCTAGCACGGGTATCTCAACATCACCTCTTTGGAGTGTTACAAGCAGATGTTGTACGAGATTAATTCTTCTCAAAATTGTGAGATTATGATTACGGTACCAATGCATCGAAACAAGATTTTCAAGGAACCCAAGAAGAGCGATTTGTATTGGAATTTCAGCTGTTACCCAAACAGTCCAGTCTAATAACACATGCTCAACCATATCAGCATTTGAAAGAACTATGCAGTTTGATGTTTCAGGAGGTACGTCATTATCAAGTTCTGAGATATGGCTAAAAGTGTCTTTTTGCATAGAAAAATCATCCATGTCATCACGCGAACCATCAGAAGAAAGTTCATCACGGGATTTGGTTATATTAAGCTCATCAAAGGTTGTTTCATTAACAGACACAGAAGGTGAGATATAACTCTGAATTTCTTCTAATTTTTTGGGTTCGGGAAAAGAAGCCTCGCAAGCAGCAATTTGAAAAAATATCTCGAGTGAACGCATGTCAAACATCGACATTCTTGAATGAAGAAAGAGAGCTAGTAAGTGATAGCCTCTGAATACTTGCATGTCTCTAATATTTTGTGGATTTTGATTAAGTGCACATGCAAGCAGCGTTAATGCCATGTGTAACATTTCACGTGTTTCTGCTACTTCGATTAGGGCTAAGACAACAGCTATTCCACCAATGGGACGCACAGTTTCACCGATTGTACAATGCTTACATACATACACATCACCATGAAGACGTCCAAAGCGTGGTATACCTGGGAAAGAAATCTTATTAGAAACCTTTAGAAATGATAAAATGAGACGGTCTGACCCGTTTTTCTTGTCCATTTAAAAAGAATTATAAATAAATATTGTTTTAAATATGATTTAACAGATATACACTATATAATGATAATCTATCTTTTATAACAAAGGTATTTAAATTGTTATAAGCATTGAATACACTTTGGGTGGCATTCGACCCGTTAGACCTAATTGGCATGTTTACTTTTCAGCAAACTCTTTTAAGGTTTACCATTTGAGGCACTAGAGTACAAAGTTCAAAATTGCCACTTCTATCTATGACCTTCCATCCACGTATGAGTAACGTCAGCTGTAAATGCTTCACCCCCCCCCCCCCCCCCCACACACACACACACACAAAACCTACCAGATAATCTTTCATAAGTAAATAGATAAAAAATACACCCCCTAGTGATATAATTGTAACATATATAATTCATTACAGACCTCCAATGGGGGAAGCAGCAGCGGACAGTGGATCAACCAAATTGAGCATGGACAAAGTTCCAGAAGCTGGAAAGGCTTCTGTAGATGTTCCGTCAAATGCAAATATAAGCTTCCTTCCCGACAGTTGTAATGAAAGATTACCTAATCTTTCGAAATCCCAAACCATTCCACTACGATCGTTCCTAGGGTTTCCTTGCTTATTACCACTCTCACCCCTCTGACTATTCGAAGTAAATGACAAATCTGTTTCCAAAGAATCTAAAATGGCCATACTTCCTCCACGACAAGCCTGGTTTGGAACAAACTGCAACAGATTCATGTCTTGGAAAAGACCCCTATACCCTCTGCCCAAAATATACATGAAAAAAATGGAACCCGGTGTCAACACTTCTTCGAACAAATAGCAAGACCGTAGCGTCCACGACATGTCACTGACCCGGGCACAAGTTATTGGTGTACCAATGGTTACCTGAAGAGACTTGCCAGCTGGTGAGGGGGAATATCCTAGCCGCCCAGTGTGTCTAAGTTTCCCATTAAGATATACATATGCAACACTAGCTTGGAATAATCCTGCTAAAGCATTCGGTTTGCTATGAACCACCGCAAGATGATGCCATTGGTCTTCATTTAAGTCTAACCCTGAAAAAGTCAAAGATGATGAATTGCTGGTTGCAAGGGTCAAAGTTCCATCATCTTGAAGACGAAGTTCTGCATAAAATGTGTCACCGCCATCTGTAGAACCAACCGAGAAAATCCGCAAAACTTGTGGGCCTGTAGAGCTTTTATTTCTTCTAGAAAATATGGATTTGGAAGATTCTGGGTCTTTTGTGGTTGGTTTCAAAAAATTTCGATATTGAAACCAGCAAACGAATGAATAACCTGCAGCGGGAGGCCATGATCTCTCACCCAATGACACATGTATCGATGCATAACCAATTTTTCTCATATCCATTTCTATAAATGGTGCCAGTGGAACCTTTTCTAAAGCCGTATCTTGCATAATAGCTATCTTTTCTATCATATTAACAAGAATATGACCAGGGTTCCTCTGTCTTACTTGCAGAAGACATCTTATAATCATTCTAAGTTCTGCTGCTGATAACCTGAAACCACAAACACATACACTTAGATTAATGGTTTCGAAAGTTATGTACTTCCTGGTTCTACAATTACATTCTACTTTCAAATTTCAGGCCAGACTGCCAGAAAACCATCAAAGCCTTTAATTTGAGGTAACAAAATAAGATAATCAGGTTTTCAGCCATTCAGGTGTGGAGAGGGAACGTAAAAAACCCACATGGTCAAAAGTCACCTACAAGTTAGTAGGCACATCACTCACCATTTAAAATCGTTACAGAGTAGGATTACCTCGATCAAAAAATCTGAAAGTAGGTTACCCTTAATCAAATGTTATGAACTGTGATCGTTTTTATGTGTCCTAATATAAGTTACCTAAAAAGATATTATTATGCAATTAGCAGTTTACCACTATTTCACCAAATAAGACTTCGATGAGGGAATGATATAATAAGTCTAAGTGTGGATTTAGGATTGATAAAAATTATTTCATGGGAAGATGAACACTAGAATATAATTTCAAAACATGAAAATGTTTTAACCTGTAAGCCCCAAGTACTTCAACAATCTTTAAAGCATGGGAAAGTAGAGAGGATGAGCCCGAAAGGAAGGGAGATATTGTCTCCAGAAGAAGTTCCACACAACCTGAACAAATAAATACATGGCAAAAAATAGGATGAGAGTTGTTTCTAGGTAGAGGTGTCAGAAGATTCAACCCATTGACTTGAGAATGGATCAATTCGGATTATGTTCTATACGCAAAGGGCCGAACAGGTAAATAAAATATAAATTACACCCAAAGTGTACCTACAAGGCGTACGATTATCACGGCAATATAACAACTGGTGTAATCATATTTTACACACTAATAACTTATGATAAATATACATTATTTTGGACAAAAAGTGTTGCATGTCAACTGACACATTCCATGCAGGCCGTAACAAAAAAATTGTCCATATTGAGCCAAACCCATTGTGACCCTACAAGACCCGCCCCACCAGCTTTGCCACATGACCCACATCTACTTCTAAGAGTACATGCCACATGTAAAGAAAGTTACCAGAAGATGTTAGGTTTTCTTGATTAAACGGGCCAGCACAAGCAAGTTCTTCAATTAATTTCAGCAACTCGAGCTGCAGTTTTGGAGTGAAGAGCAACAATGAACGAATCAAAACCCTCAGTGCACCAGCATTATATATTCTCTCCTTCTCAGGAAGAAATGGGCCCGATTGAGTAATTATTGGAAAGCTAGCCGACGAGTTTCCAACATCATTTGTTTCAGGGGCCGAAAACGGTGGAATCACTATCTCTAGTGCAAGTTCAAGGAGCAACTGCATTAATTGCCCTTCACACTCAACACAAATTAAACCAGACTCTGACAGAAGATCATAAAAAGTGTGTGAAGATAGAATTATGTTTAACTTTTCCCTATTGACAGCATTATTAAACACTCCAGCTGTTGTTACACGCAGTAAATACGTGAAAACTTTCATGCAAATGGATAAAAAGGATGGTTCAATCTGTGCTTCATCTCCCTGGAAACTATGAAGAGTTGTTAGGAGAAGAGAAAACCCTGTGGCTTCACCAAATACTCTTTGAGCAGAAGTATTAGCTCCTAGAACACGCCATATTGCTCCAAAAACATCACATTTTGCATCAATTTGCAGGCCATATTGAGACCCTAGAGCACTTGTAACCATTCCACTCTTTGAAATTTCAACCAGTGTGCTCAGTTCCTCAGAATGAACCTTGAGGAAAATTTAAAATTACGGGTCAATTTGGGAACTTGAATTTCAATGATAAAAACAAAATGCATACACATGTGTGTAAGGCTGTAAGCATCTTGTATCTGGCTAAATTAGATGCCAAAGAATATAAAAAAAAAAAAAAAAAGAATTTTTAAAATAATATGAAGCATGTGAACGGGATAGAGTTTTGTATTTCATATAGGTACTTCTTTCAAATTGAAAATAGACATAGATTTGACCTAACGTGAAACTTACTAATGATAAAAACCTTGGTCCAACTTTATCAGGAAAAGAACATTGTTTCTTTTTGAGGTTTGATGGTTTTACCAAGGAATTAACTTTCCGAGTTTATTCCCAGGCAAAACAAAAAAATGGTTACCCAAAATATTACATTGGACAAATTTGGTTACCCTTTTATGTCCATAATCTTAATAGTATGGCCATTAAAATACACAAGGTTTTGTTATAAACATGATTTGGAGGGAAAAGGGATACATGAGAGTTTTCCTAAAAGATTAAAAAAAATTATCATAATTATAGAAGTTTAAAAATCAAACATAAAACTTGGCCAACCTGTGCAGAATCTTCAATTATTAAACATGATAACACACGAAGCACGCCAGGACGGTGAATATCAGACACCAGAAAAGGAAGAGCAGCATTTACACCATTAGCAGAACGGTATGTCACTTGATTCTGATCTGCTTTCTTCAACAAATAAAACAAACAATCCCAAGCAACCGTAATTGTGCCTTCGGTTTCGAAAAGAGAAAACTTTCCAGAACTTGAATCCAATAATTTTGGAGATGAAATAATTGCATCTTTACTGTCTAGATGTTTCTTAAAGCTGCTGGAGGACTGCCTTTCTAAATCATCACCATAATTACCATTATCTTGCTCCGGACCCAATAGAAACTTGTGCTGCTTAAGATCGTCTAATAAAACTTCTAACACGCCAACTTCCCGTAACACCTTTTTGTATTGTTGATCGAATGATAATAACTTTATAAAGAATGATAAAATGGTGTGTTTCAGTTCAGATGTTATTTGTTGTTGTAATAAGCAGCAAAGTGCAAGTAATTCTTGTTCGGGTATGCAGTTAACAACAGTCACTGCATACTCAAGAATCTTTAGGATGATTTCTTGCAAAGAAGACGGGAAACCACCCATATTTAAAATCAGTAAGGGCACAGTTCGTAATTGCTGACACAGCATGTAATTCTCTAAATGACTGGAGAAAATCTTGAACATTCTATTCAGTACTTCAGCTTGGAGATCCCTACTGTCTGCTTTTAAAAAAATCTCTTGTAAAACTTGGATGGCGTCGATATCTTTGACTTTATAACTGTCTTTTTCCCAATTGTCATCCGGGAAGCGGTCAAAAGATGAAGTTTGACTTTTACGGTTACCCTTTGACCCAGTCAACCTGATATCGCTTGGACCAGTTTGAGATAGATTGACCAAAACATCAAGCAATCTGGACAATGTGAGTGAGAGACCTTGTGATGAGGTGTCCTCCATTGTTGACTCCCTAGTTTCAAAGTTGTGATCTTTTGAAAGAACTAATGCAAATTGAACAAGGTATTGGTACCCATGAGCATTACGAATGTCCTCCCTAAGCCTGATGTCACCAGCCTCTGCAAACCATATTGTTTTCAGTAGGGATTATGAGATAACTTTACACAATAAAAACAAAATTCTTTATTCCTAATCGAGTTGCGGTAAGCCATGAAACAAAAAAACATAATAATAATATAATATAGAATGCAGTAATCGGAAAGCAAACACCTAAGTACAAACAATGGGCAGGTTGAATAAGCAGTCAAAAGGGATACTTTTTGGCATGGATCGAAGCAAGTAAAGTCGGGTTGCATTAAGCAAATATTTGTCGAAACTTTTTATAATTAATAAGTGTGCCAAGTATGATCACAAAAGTTAGGCTATTCCAGTAATAAAAAGAACTTTCTAGTATGTCACGCTTGATCTATTAAACTTATTAGGCTCCTTTCCTTGAAGCAAATTCTGTGCATTTTTATAAAATATAGCCCAACCCTGCCCATTCGTTAAGTAGGTTCACTAGGTATGACAATTGCCACCTTTACAAATGACTTAAAAAGGCTTATAGCTGCACAAGGTTGGGAGATTGCATTAGTTGAAACACAGTTTGATTTTTAGCAGAAGCCACTAAACTGGAAGGTAAGAGTTAAATTCAGCATTGATAATTCTTATAACAGTACTCAGTGTTTATGACAGAAAAAAAATAGAGGAAGAAACTGACCAGGTCTATATGATAATTCTATGCATTCAAGCAACAAGTCCACAATGCTCATTGTATATGCAGGGTCTCCAGTTTCTAGCTTGAAGTCCTTCACGGCGGTTAGCAGTACTTTCATCTGCATGTGATTAATAGTCGTATGGCGTCTGTGAACTTTGGTGTAACAGAAAAAAGAGCATGTACTCTCAAATTTTTCTTTAAGATAACTGAAATCTACTAATGGGAATGCCTTGATTATTTATCATGATCCACATGATGCACCAAAACCTTAGGTGTACGTTACCATTACAATCCAAATTCCAAACAAAAAAGAAAACTATTATTTCATACTCCAAGTCCCCTATGTGATACAAAAAGATTAAAATGCAAGCTCTAGCACTAAAAACTCTAATATAACTCTCTCGTCACTAAAAACTGAAAAACTTTGTAATCCTGACAGATACTGAGGTGATATATTGTGGCTTTACATGCTTCTCTAAGTGCTATGTTCGCTAATTGATAGTGAGGAACTTGCTTACGTAAAGACGGGTCAATTTGGTTTATATTTATTGAAATAAAAAAAGTATAGCTAAAAGTTAAAACAGCTTAAAATACATTTCAAAGGAATGCCATGTGTTACAACCTGTTTCCCAAAAAAAATAGTAGTTTTTGTAATACAAATATGTAATGTACTGAATAAGTTAAAAAATCAGAATAGATGACAAAAAAATTAACAAACTACAAGGTCAATCTCCAATCAAGATTGAAGCAACAAAAAATGTAGAAGAGCATTTATAATTCAGAGGAATAGAATGTGATCATTACCAGCTGATGCTTCCTTATGTACTTGGCTGTGCTTCCATTATCATTTGCCATAAGAAGACCAAGTATCTGGATAATAGGAAATAGGATGACAAATGACGATAAAACTAAATAAAATAAAATTTAATGATGGTAAATGTATCACAAAACAACCAATGATGATAAAGATAAAACTGACTAGCAGGCATACTTCCTCTTATATAAGTCTCAAGGTATAACTAGCTACAACATCAAATTATTAAGCTCAAAGATCACCTGCATTGCATGTCTATGGAGCTGAATATTGTGCAAGGGTACAAGACCTTCTTTATATCTCGAAAATAAAATTAAAGATCCATTGGCAACCATTTCAAAGAGTAACTGAAGTGAGTTGTCTTCGATTAAACTTTGAGCAGCTGCAGGATGACCTGCCAATGCCTTCATAATGTGCACAACACTGCCCTCTACCTTCGAAAATAAAAATATTTGTAAGACAAATATTTTCAACTATGTGATAAAATAAAGTGGTACATTATTGTACAGGTACCACACAAAATACCTCAAGTCGTCGATCTGGACCTGTGTTATCCAAAACTTCAGACTCGTCCTCGGTGGAAGTAACTTTTTGCCTTGTAATTTTTCCATCGGGGACCAAAAGGGCATTGAGAATATAAATGAGGCAACATAAGATCCCCGAATCAAGGAGAGATTGTTTATCAATAGGCTGCAAACAACAAGGTATAAAATCGAATAAAAGGATTGTAAATGTTAAATATATTATTTACCCTAAAAAGGTTAAAAACATACCCCGGATACAAGGTATTCCACTGCCTGCAGGAGATTTGAACCAGGCTGAATCCCATCCTGCCAAAATACAGGTAAGAAGAAAATTATAGATTGAACAGATTATAACTTTATCTAAGAGATAAAGAGACTTGAAGGCAAACCTCTGTGATCTCTGAAAAATAGCCTATTAAACTTTCTATCTCCAACAGTCGTGCTTTGCTACTTAATCTTAACTTTTCGATATCCGTAACAAATGCTCTACCCACAACAAAAGAAAATATGTGTGTCTCTACTAACCTGCAAATCAACAATACTTGTCAAGATCAATAGTCAAATGTCAATACATACTAGACAATTTTATAGTACACTATAGACTAACCGAAGGTTTAAAATCGGAATTTAAATAGCAGCCTAAATAATGTAGTTCTTGCAATTCAACAACTGAGGTAACTTTAAATCTCAAGATTTTTCATTCAAGAAATAAATTCATCAAGATCTTATATTCAAGCTATTACAATATATGAACTCCAAAATGTGAAGTAACATGAGTTGTACAGTAAAGTATAAAAAAGACTTTGGGGGTAGCAATAAAGGTGTGTGTAAACAAAAAACAGTAAAAAGTTCTTAAACTATAGATGACATGAGGTTAAGTCATTGCCATACATGGTAATCAATTGTGCTACATTAGAATGTTGCTTTACAAATCTACAAAAGATGTCGACGGTGATATTCAAGGCCTTTTCTTTCTCCTGCATAATAAAGTACCATTAATAAGCATATCTGCAAGTGTCATTTATGAATGACTGACTATAAGGTAAATTGTGTGCACAAACCTTCTCTGAAGATGATGAACGGAACTCTTCCCAATGTCTCTTGAAGTCCAGTTCCAGTTCATATTTGTCTCTGAAATGTCAGGTGATATAAGTGAATCATGGACTTTTTAACGTAGACATTAAACATCAAGAGAAAAAACTGAATAATTGAAAATATAAGAGCTGGATAATCAGTTTTTCGAAGGTAACATTAATAGAGGGAACAGAATGTTTTTTATAATTAATAAAGAATGTCAGTACTTGTGTGTTTATTACTCCAAGAAGGTTAAGCGCTTAATTGGAATCGTTATGCAAGACTTCTGATTTATGAAATTCTTTCATTGGCTATGTTTGCAAATATGTGTCCACTTTACAGATTAGGATACTTACTAGGATGTATTTAATTCTTTGTTACACTTCAAAATTTTAGATTCTTAGTTTTTTATATAATTGACTATTCTAGAGCTGTTCAAGGTATAAACTGGAAAAAAATGATGCATATATACCAGTCAGGTAACATGCATTCCACTACAACCACCGCCAAACACAAACGCTTGGCTCAACCTAATCATTTTGCATTTCAATGTCGACAAAAAGATTCTTTTTAGTTGCTTACATTAAATGCTTAATCGAAAATCGTTTGCTCGCTAAAACATGTTCGGAAAGTCCAACACTCTAATTAACTCAGCCTTTTCAATCAAACTATAACTCCTCACGCTTACCAAATAGCAAATAACGATTATTTTCCATATCCGAAATCTAACCTTTAAACCTCAAGATCCAAGCATATCGATAAAAAAAACATCAAAAGTTGCTTTACAAACTTTACAAGTGACCACTCATCACTCATGAGTCACATAACATTTTAAAAATGACTATTCTCAACAGAGTACGATCACTTGTTCAACTTATTCATACCGGTTCTTCTTTCGGATTTAACCGCATCTAAACTTATGAGTTACGCGATACATAAACCATTAGTTTTAACTAACATCAGTCTTATCAGATCTCTTAAATCGTAAACCCTCATTCAATTCAAACAACAACAACAACAACAACAATAATAATAATAATAATAATAATAATAATAATAATAAAAGGACGCAAACCTTGGAGAAGATGAGGAGAAGTAACTCTGTGATGAAGAGGCTGCATTATTATTATTAATATCATTATAAAAGGGTGAAGGAGCGGCGGATGACGACGGCGATGACGCAGTGGAGGCAGGAGCAGTTAACCCTACCTTCTCCTTGAAGTCCTTAAGCAATGATACCCATTTCATCTTATTATTTAGTTATTACCTATCATCAGCCGAATAATAACCGGATAACAGATCCGATTACAATCCGTTTACTCTGTCAAACGATTTTCAACAGAAATCAGCTGATCGGACCAAGTCAAGTAATTAGGGTTTCGATCTGAGATAACAACGAAGAATGTGTGTGTGTTTGACGGCAACTGCTTCTCGCTCTACAATTTACTTTCTCTCTCTAAAACTTCTTTCTTTGTTTGTTTAAAGGAACTGATAAACCCTTTTGCTTTTTTTGAGTTTTTCTTCGTCTTCTTTGTTTGATATTATTATTATTATTATTCAAAGGGGTTGGTGGTATTTTTAGCCCTTGTAGTATGTAATAATGACAATTCCATCCATAGCACTTTTTATTTATTTATTTTAACTGTCTCTGTGATAAGTGATAACCGATTGTTTGTGATAACCGATAATGTAAAAAAGCGTAAAAAACAATATGATTTTTTAACATAACTTTGTTTCGATAAAGAGGTGGAACTTGTTAAATGAATGTATGGGTGAGATTTAAGATGTAATATACAAGAATAATCGTTATACATGTGGTGTGATGTTGAAGTGGATGATCTGTACTTTTTTTTTTGTTAATGCAAAATACTAACCCTCATTGATTTTTAATAGATTTGTATATGAATTTGTATTAGTTTTAAGATAATAAAATTTAAGTCAACATTTTTGCAACATATGTTGGTTTTTACAACGTCAACCTTGTAAAAAAATTTTGAAAACAACTTTATTTGTGAATTTTGTGAATGTTAGTTTTGTATAGAGAATTGTGGGCTTTTAAAAAGAAAAAAGAAAAGTATAAAAGCTTCTTGAAGGATGCAATAAAGGACTAAAGGTTATGATTTTTGTTTTTTTTTTCAACCATTATATACATCATTGTTACAATTTGAACATAACCTCATCTTTAAAAGACATAAACCTCTGCTAAGTAGGCGAATCTCACATTGATTATCAAATCATAGAGTAGCCAAAGAATCAAAATTCAACTATGTAAGTAAATAAGATTATTAGTTAGTTCTAAATGTAGAAATACATTCATAAATCTTCCGGCTGACATATTATATATGCGCAGTCATAACTAAAACGACAAATATCTTTTCTTCTATATTTAATTAAAGGGGTATTGGATTTAAATAATCCAAAGTTTGTGCTATTGGCCAATAATAATCCGAACTTTAACAATAGACCAAAATAATTCCAAGTGAACATGTGGGTGTCAAAAATGAACCTTCGTTAACTCTGAACTAACTGAGTTAGTTCAAAATGGCGTGGCTGCTGAGGTGGCATATTGACGTGGACAAACAACGGATTATAATAAGTGGTTGACCGAAGTATACATTTTCTGAAACTCGAAACTTATATATATTAGTAACGAAATAAATACATGTAACACATATAGTAAATATATATATAGAGGCAGGATCAAATACAAAGTCATACAAACGTGCGAAGGATGCGAAGGATCACTTTGTACATGATAATTACGTAATGCCTTCATGAACATACAAAAACATTACGTAATTATCATTAGGTAATTATCATGTACAAAGTGCATGATAATTACGTAATGATAATTACGTAATGCTTTCATGAACATAAAAAACATTACGTAATTATCATGTACAAAGTTCCTTCGCACGTTTCTTTTAGTTTGTAGAATAACCGCCCCCTATATATATATATATATATATATATATATATATATAAAGTAAAAAAAAATGTGACACTTATCGTAACAAAAAAATACCAACTATTGGATCTTTTGACGTAGTAATAAACGCCTTGGCCAATGCCTCCTCTTCCATTTTTGACCAAGGCTTCTTGGTGGTGTCGGTTTCACGTGCCCGAATTTTTTTTTTTATTCGATGTTTGGGGTTGGCTTTCAGGCACGAATTCTTCAACGTCATCTTCTTCAAGTTGAGATGGTCCTACCGGTTGTGGTTGTTGTGATGGTTGAAATGGCACATTAAACAGCTTTGCAATAGTTGGGTGAAATAGTGGGGGTTTTGGTGCATTTGCATTTGGGTGAAAGCGTTCGGGATTGTTGAGTAAATTGGTTGAAAGCGTTGGGGGATTGTTGGAAACCGAAAATGTCGACCAATTTGGATCGATTAGTATCGTGTATCCTGGTGTCGTTAACAGATTTTGGGTTCGGGTTTTGATTCGGTAACGGGTTTGATTCGGGTTTGGGTTATTTTGGTATGGATCCTTGATGAGTGAGTGTTGTTAAAGATATTGTGGGAGTTTATTAGAAAGTGTGAGATGGTGTAAAAAAATGAAAAGTGAAGGTTTTATTTATATTGAATTTTTTTTATTTTTTTTCAAACGGTTGAAAAAATGACCGTTAAGCCACCACTAACGTTTCACTTTGACCCAAATTGGCTTGGCTTCAACGTGTTGTGGACGACAGTCACGACGATGACGATCCAGGGGCGGTGTAGCCGCCCCCACACCGTTCAGTCTAATAAGTTAATAAGTATGTAAATTGAATTGAATGATAAAACGAATTCAAAGCGACAAAACACCACTACAAATCTTCATAAAAATTGAATGCCATAGAAGTTACAAATAGAGTTAATTACATGGATGGTTCATATGGTAAGCACAGATTGCATCAGTGCCCTTAATTAACACCTTTGGTCCATATGGTTGACATTTTGTAACTCTCATGGTCTTGCCAGCTAATGCCCTTGTATTTTCCATTAAAGTCATGTAAAATGACCAAATTACCCTCGTTTGACTTACGATTACTAGGTTTTACCATGTTTGACCCATCTTCAAACAAACCAATAAATGACCCATGGGCTTCTTAAACCCTTCATTTATCATCCAATCAAAACACCAAGTAAACATCATGATCGAACACCACTAGAACCACCATCCAAATATCATATTTACCTCAACCCCCAATCATCATCCATGTTACCTCCTGAAAAACTATCGCAACCATCAATCACCATCAAATTCCATCATGGTCGCCCTTGTTGTTCTAAAAACTTAGATTCCCATGAACCACCATCTTCGACATCATCCACCCCCAATACAATACAATACGTAGCCGTCACTTTCAACAACCATTATGTAACCCATCACCGTTTCTTGTTTTTCTACAACACACGCACCATCGTCATCTGCAGCTATGCTGCCGGAAACTCCTAAACGAGCCTGTTCTTATAGACTCATACCCAAACAACCATCATCCACAAATTGGAAACCTTACATTATCATTATCACCGTCGTAATCGCCATTTCGGTTTGGAAACCATCGTAATCATTCCTAATCCCGAGCTGATCAGATCTCGACACAATTTCAACCATCGTTTACCTGTGCTCTTTTCGAAGCAGGGTGGTTGGAGACCTAACCTCAGTTGTCAAAATCACCCTGCCAATAAAGCGAAACATCACCAACGTCTTCAGCATCCCTGCTAGCTCTCTGTCTCTCTCTGATTTTGTCTCTCCCTCCCTCACTCTCTTTTAGTTTTTACACTTAATTAAATTATTTATTTGTTTTCTTAAATACGAGGGTAGTTTGGTTATTTTACATGAATTTAACAGACTTAATAGACATTGGTTAGGGCTAGGGAGCAATGGGGTTACAAAATATATATCACTAAGAGTATTTATGTAATTTCAAACTTTTAAGAACCAAATATGCAATTTATGCATACCACAGAGACTATCGATGTAATTAACTCTTATATATATATACATATATATATATATGTATGTATTGGTTGATCTTTTTTTGGAACGACCAACAAATGATGTCCCGACTACCCGGGGTACCCACCAATTGGTTACAAAAGCACCCCATACGCCTCTCGGTGAAGACACGTCTTAGGTGCCCGCCCACAGTAGTGCTGGGTAACCAAAACCCACCAAGCCCCCAGTTTTGGGGAAAACCTGCCCCCCCCCCCCCCCCCGCCCGAGGGTACGATAGTAAAAAATCAGTAAAACCCAATGGGATTAAGGATTAAACCTGACACCTCAAAAAGGCTAAACTTTACCTATTATTTCTCATACCACTCCATCACATGAGTTTATCTAACTTACATAATGTATGGGTATATATTTTATGTTTTGTATTTAACTGGAATCTTAAAAATTAGAATTCCTAATGCATTATGTCAATAGTCTTTGCCTCGTTAATGCCACGTACATACTTTATACAAGATAGATGATGTAACACATATAACAAAGGTAACGAGTTTGTCATCCCATCAAATATAGTCTAGTTTAAACGCGTGTATTTATAACAAACTAAGAGGGTGTTTGGGATTGTGTTGAAAAGGTGTTTATTGACTTATTGGTTTTTTTTAAAAAGCCAATAAGTCAATAAGTTATTTGTCTAACACTCTAACACATAATCACTTTTGGTTTTGGCTTTTTTAAGAAGTCGGAAATTATGGCTTATTAGCTTTTCATACTACAAAAGCTAATCCAAACATTTTTTTTAAAAATTCATTTTCAAAAAGTCATACGTCAATAAGCACTTTTGGAGTTAAATAAGCAATCCAAACACCCTCTAACTACATTAAATGGATTTTCTTTAGGTTGACATGTTTAATTATAAAAGTCATGTTTGACTTTCGTGGATCCATGAATTTTTTTATGGGGACAATTGAGTGGTTTAACCGAACTTTTAAGGACGTGATTGGGGTTTTTGTCTAAAAATTACACTATTTTTTTTTAGGGGGTTGGGGAGCGGCCGCCCCCAGTCTATACTACAGATCTGTCATTGTGTTCGGGTAACCTGTTTAATCCATTTAAAAGGAAGCTCAACTCGCCAACCTATTTAACTAAATAAGTTGAGTTGCTAACATGTTTACGTATTGTTTAACCCATTTATTACAAGCCACCAACCCTATTAGTAAGTTTACAACTTGATTACTGTTTGTCAAACTGTCATCCCACTTGATACGTTGAAACAAATGTGTTAAACAAGTAGTGTTTAGATTACATAATTTTATATGAGTGCATATTAAGATTGATGTTTTTTTACAACACAAATCTATAATCTATAACTTATAATAAAAGAATTGAATTTATATAAGGTGGCATTCAATGGAGGACTCAACCCCTTATAACCCCTCATTGAATGTGCCATGTGATACTTTGAGGTGATAGTATTGAATTTATTATTTTAAATAAAATCTATATCTATATATGTTTTTAAACCTACTATTACATATATGAATTGCCCATGTTCATGTGCTATAACGATATGCTTAGCATTAAAAGAGGTTGAGATTTTCTTAATCTGCTGGAAACGCAGCATGAGAGCCTCTTTTCGTAGTATAAACATTAGAACAACTTTCTTTAGCGTTAAAAATGGTTGAGACTATTTACTTCTTTTATCCTTTTTTATTAAGTCATATTAGATTTTTTAACCCCGGAACACCCCGGGTAATCAGCTAGTAAAATTATATAGGCGATGTTGGAGTAATTTAACCCACCAACCCAACACTATTAATGCATTTTATTAAAAATAGTGAAGGGTTAAACTTGAATATGCAGGGCATAATATGACACAATTTGATAGTATGGTAGCCAGAAATAACCTTTTTAATAAAATTCAAATTTAGAGATGACAAAGTCAGAGAATCCACGCCTCTAGAAGTGCCACGTGTTATGTTGCGATCTACTGCTAGACGTGACGCCCTCACATGATTATTTTTCTTTCAATTTGTGCTTTTGGCTTTTTCCTTTTTTTTTCAAGAACAATTAACTCGTAATGTTTTAATCAACTTTCTATATCAATTACTAGTTTTTATCCCGGGCGTCCCGGGTTAAAATATCTAATATAATATAATAAAATATATTATTATTATTATTATTTTAAACAAATCTCTACCATAAGTTATCATATTCAAATATAAAAAAACGAATCTCTGCGCCGGGTATAAATCTAGTGCCATTACAAATGAATTCGGAAGTTCGTAATCGATCATTCTAAAAAGAACTAACATGAAATAAGAAAAAAAAAGTTAATTATTGAAATATTGAACGCATCAGTTTAAGGGTTATGTGATGCGTTAAAAAATTCATGGGTATATGATCGGGTATGTAGTTCGAGTATTTGGGTATGTTGTTTCGGGTAATCGGGTTGGGTATCACCTAATCCAAGACCCGACCCAAACCCACAATTTTTTTTAAACTAATCCCAAACCCGACACAATACCTGTCGGGTTACAAAAAATAGTCATTTTTTTCTCCGATTTTTATATAGCACTATGGTACTCGTTGGAAAGATAATAAAACGCTCGTTAATTTGGTGTAATTTTTTTCTTTAAAAAATATCGTATATAAAAGATATTAACGATTAAAAGTTATGGGAGGAAACACGGGAGATAAAATAATAAAGTTTTAATATTTAGATTTAGTAGATTAGGTATTTAATAGATTAAGTTAAAGATTATAATAGATTAGGTTAAATAATATTTATTTCTTTTTTTTTAATTGGTTTAGAGTCGCCACATCACATGCTATGTGTCATCTCTCAAAGGAGAGATTGCATAGAAGTATGACATGTAGGATTAATCCATTTGCAATATATATATCTATATCTATATATATATATATATATATCTATACATATAATAAACCAAAGCCATTTTAATGACATGGCACATAAAGAGGGTATTCTCTTCATTGAGTGTGCCATGTGTCATCGCATGTGGCAAGGGCTTTATTTTAGGAAAATAATAATTTAAAATTTAAAAACAAAATTAGATTTTTATCTCTAACGTTTTCTCCCATAACTTTCAAACGTTAATATCTTTTATATACGAGATTTTTTAAAGAAAAAAATTACACCAAATTAACGAGCGTTTTATTATCTTCCCAACGGGTACCATAGTGCTATATAAAAAACGGAGAAAAAAACGACTATTTTTTGTGTGGTTTTGTTCATACAAGAAAAAAAACACAAAGTGTTCAGGTTATTCATTAATCATGTATAGGCAAGTCATTAGTTATGTTCAAACCAGTAAATATGATTTTTATTTACAACATGTGTTAACATTGGAGTTGTACATTGTTTTAGGTTAGGTTTTAATATTAGAGTTATACAGTGTTTTAAGGTTATGCACTAACATTGAAGATACATTTTAAAATAATAATAATAATAATAATAATAATAATAATAATATTCATTAATCATATATTGGCAAGTCATTACTTATGTTGTCATATTAGATTATTTATAATGTCATATTAGATATTTCAAACCGGGACGCTCTCAAACAGGTAATTGCTATGTTTTCTTTTTCTACCATATTCTGAAATAGCTCAAATCTTATTGTATGCAGTTAAAGACCTTTGACTAAATGTATTGGTGTTAAACAATCTTTGTCCCCTTGAAGTACTTGGGATCTTAATATTCTGTTTTAGGTGTTGATGTTGTAAGGTGAAATGGATCTTTTGGTATATTGTTTTTTAAAAGTATCTAATGTAAGTTGATACATAGATGCCATTTTTATAGTTTAGATACTTCTAATTTTATTCACTTTACTTAAATTTCTCAACCCGGGACGCTCCCGGGGTATAAGCTAGTATATATATATTGCAAAGGGATTAATCCTACATGTCATACTCTTATGCAATCTCTCTTTTGAGAGATGCCACATAGGATGTGATGTGGTAAGTGTAAACCAATTTAAAAAAAGGAATTAATATGATTTAAACCATCTATTATAATCTTTAACCTAATCTATTAAATACCTAATCTACTAAATCTAAATATTAAAACTTTACAATTTTTTTCTCATGTTTCCCCCCATAACTTTTAAACATTAATATCTTTTATATACGAGATTTTTTAAAGAAAAAAATTACACCAAATTAACGAGCGTTTTATTATCTTTCCAACGAGTACCATAGTGCTATATAAAAATCGGAGAAAAAAATGATTATTTTTTTGTAACCCGACAGGTATTGTGTCGGGTTTGGGATTAGTTTAAAAAAATTGTGGGTTTAGGTCGGGTCTGGGATTAGGTGATACCCGACCCGATTACCCGAAACAACATACCCAAATTCCCGAACTATATACCCGATCATATACCCATGAATTTTTTTAACGCATCACATAACCCTTAGACTAATACGTTCGATATTTCAATAATTAACTTTTTTTCTTATTTCATGTTAGTTCTTTTTAGAACGATCGATTACAAACTTTCGAATTCATTTGTAATGGCACTAGATTTATACACCGGCGCAGAGATTCGTTTTTTTTTATATTTGAATATGATAACTTATGGCAAAGATTTGTTTAAAATAATAATAATATATTTTATTATGTCATATTAGATATTTCAACCCGGGACGCTCCCGGGATAAAAACTAGTATATATATATTGCAAAGGGATTAATCCTACATGTCATACTCTTATGCAATCTCTCCTTTGAGAGATGTCACATAGGATGTGATGTGGCAACTCTAAACCAATTAAAAAAAAGAAATAGATATGATTTAACCTAATCTATTATAATCTTTAACCTAATCTATTAAATATATAATCTTCTAAATCTAAATATTAAACCTTTATTATTTTATCTCTCGTGTTTCCTCCCATAACTTTTAAACGTTAATATTTTTTATATACGAGATTTTTTAAAGAAAAAAAATTACACCAAATTAACGAGCGTTTTATTATCTTTCCAACGAGTACCATAGTGCTATATAAAAATCGGAGAAAAAATGACTATTTTTTGTAACCCGACAGGTATTGTGTCGGGTTTAGGATTAGTTTAAAAAAAATTGTGGGTTTGGGTCGGGTCTGGGATTAAGTGATACCCGACCCGATTACCCGAAACAACATACCCAAATACCTGAACTACATACCCGATCATATACCCATGAATTTTTTAACGCATCACATAACCCTTAGACTGATGCGTTCGATATTTCAATAATTAACTTTTTTTTCTTATTTCATGTTAGTTCTTTTTAGAATGATCTATTACAAACTTTCGAATTCATTTGTAATGGCACTAGATTTATACCCCGGCGCAGAGATTCGTTTTTTTATATTTGAATATGATAACTTATGGCAGAGATTTGTTTATAATAATAATAATATATTTTATTATTTTATATTAGATATTTCAACCCGTAGCTGATTACCCCGGGAAGGTCCCGGGGTTGAAAAATCTAATTTTACGTGATAACCTATTACAAATGGCTCAAGTTAACTAACCACAAAATCTCTCAATCATTGCATGTTCATAGTATTGTAATCAGTAATAACTCATATTCCCCACAAAATCTAATTTTACGTGATAACATGAACACTTTGTGTGTTTTTTTTCCTGTATGAACGAAACCCACAAAAAATAGTCGATTTTTTCTCCGTTTTTTATATAGCACTATGGTACTCGTTGGAAAGATAATAAAAACGCTCGTTGATTTGGTGTAATTTTTTTCTTTAAAAAATCTCGTATATAAAAGATATAAACGTTTAAAAATTATGGGGAAATATGAGAGAGAAAAATTTTAAATTTATTTTTAAATTCTTTTTCCTAAAATAACTCAATTTCATTAAGAAAGGAAACAATTCAAAAACACCAAAAACTCTCCATTATGATGCCACGTGGCACTCTCAAGAGAAGGTTGAGGCCTCCATTGCACGCCACGTCAGCATATACATTTTCTTTTATATATATAAAAATAGATATACTTTTAAGGTAATATATAAAACCCGTTCATAATGTTTAATTGTTTATTACACGTGTCATTATTTGGTGGCTTCCTACACTTTGTAGGTTAAGATACTTTGTACCCAATACTTTCTCAACTATCTATATGGCCCGTAAACGAATCGAACATTTATAAACTGTTTGTTAACTTGTTCGGTGAAAAGTTCATTTATGTTCATTTATTTAATAAATGAACAAATACAAACAAAAAAATTTGTTCGTTTAATTAAATGAACGAACATAAACAAATCTTGTGGTCGTTCATTTATGTTCGTAAATATCCGTTTATGTTTGTTCATTTATGTTCGACTGTTTGTTTGTTTATTACCCCGGGAGGGTCACGGGGTTGAAAAATCTATTTTTACGTGATAACCTATAGCAAATGGCTCAAGTTAACTAACCACAAAATCTCTCAATCATTGTATGTTAATAGTATTCTAATCAGTAATAACTCATATTCCCTAATCTAAAACCTAATCAGTAATCATCTAAAGAATCACTTATGTAAGCTGCAACTATTAAAAAACTCATCAAATCTCTCTAATTTCTCACATTCTAATGGCTCTTATAATTCATAACCTAATCAACTAAACAAACATTAAGTTGGAAGTTGTAATCATTGCATCTCATTATGCAACGTGGCATAATCAAGAGATGGTTGAGGCCACCATTGAACGCCACGTCAGCAACTATCAATTCTTTTCGGGAGCGTCCCGGGGTTGAAAAATATAACCATTCTAATAATACTAATACTAATAGTAATAATTATTACTCTTGTAATTAAATAAATAAAAAAATAACCTTGCTATTAGGTGACACCATGTATTGCAGTGTTGCGCGATTCTTTCTCCTAACTTCTCTTGATGAAGTATACCTAGTAAAATTCCAATGATAACATGGCGATTGGGCTGATTTTCAACATCGTAGATAAGAACCTGGTTTAAAAGAAAAAAAAACATGATTAATGAATAACATGAACACTTTGTGTGTTTTTTTCCTGTATGAACGAAGCCCCACAAAAAATAGTCGATTTTTCTCCGTTTTTTATATAGGACTATGGTACTCGTTGGAAAGATAATAAAACACTCGTTAATTTGGTGTAATTTTTTTCTTTAAAAAATCCCGTATATAAAATATATAAACGTTTAAAAATTATGAAAGGAAACATGAGAGAGAAAATTTTAAATTTATTTTTAAATTCTGTTTTTCCTAAAATAACTCAATTTAATTTAGAGTTTTATGTTTATCTTTTTTTTAATTAAAAAGGAAATAGTTGAAAAACACTAAAATCTTTCAATTATGATGCCACGTGGCACACTCAAGGGAAGGTTGAGGCCTCCATTGCATGTCACGTCAGCATATACATTTTCTTTTATATATATATAGATAGAATAGATATACTTTTAAGGTAATATATAAAACCCGTTCATAATGTTTAATTGTTTATTACAACTTGTCAGCTGTTGATAGATATAAAATTAAATAACAGTAGTAAATAATTAATGAGGTTAACTACTTGTTAACCATGATGTCATGGCAACATGGTTGAAGCATCCTGAATTTATACAGAGACTCAGGTTCGACTTTTACGAGGATCAACTCGCATGCCCTCCCCTTTTGTGAGGCTGGTCTCTGTGAGGCTTTCCCACGTCAAGCCAAACTCTGATGCCAGCGTGGGTCTAATTAAGACAACATGGTCTGACCAGAATGGAGAAGTGGACTCCCCGGAAGAGGGTGCGATTAAGCACCGCTAAAGTTTAAATTCGCCGTAAGAAAAGAAAAAACTACTTTTTTTATTCAATCTAGTTACTAATTATCCTATATGTTTGTATTGGAGTGTCTATGAATAGTGTTGTTGCCACGTGATAGAAACTGATTGGCTATCCAAAACAACGAAACCAACCTTCTGACTTTTTTTACATTAATTTTTTTGTGAGATTCAAACTGTTAGATTTCAAAAGGAGCAATACATTAACTCTAATTAATTGACTTTTTGTGTTCTTGAACAACACTTTTTTTTTATATTAATTGACCTCAAGGGTAGCAATATCTTAACTCCAGTTACATTGTCAACTAGACCCAACCCGCCACTCCTTTATGATTTTTATTTAATCAGATAATAAAATCATATTCTGATATTCGTATTACCCAACCACTAAAACCTAGTTATTTCAATTGTCAAATGTGAAGATCCAATGTTAATACATATGTGATCCGAAGAAACAACGAGGATTAATTACTTTAGAAGTAAGCAATTAGTGTTTAACACTCATGTTGCTCCAGGGACTGTCCTTTTACACACTCGTGGTCGACCTTTGAACCTACAAGAGAAAGAATGAAGAGGCCGTACGAACGGAGGCGACTACTAGGTAGCCGATTAAGACTTCAACGTACGGACATAAAAATGGTGTTGGCGTTCTAAGTGAAACATAACATGTCTATGCAAGAGAGGGTGACCTCCTTTATATAGGACATGCATGAGCCAAACATCACTAACCCTTAACTATGACGATTGGCTTGGGACCGGGGTAAGGGCTGCATCCGTTCGGCCCAAATAATTAGGATACGGACGAATGATAATTAATGTTGATGAGAGAGAAAGATAATACTCCCATGCCAAGGCGCCACGTTGGGCGACAATGCCGGTTGCAGGTGACTTCTTTTCTGACAGCAGCATGGTTGACCTTATTGGGAGCATCTGACGTGACATTTGGCCACTTGCAGGAGTTGCAGGGTGACGTGCAGTGTACAGTCCTTCTGACGGTACTGTAGAGCATGGCTGCAACATGTGCAGTATTGAGACTGTCACGTCGTTGTGCTTGGGACAAAGTTGTTGGACCAACCTGTCACGCGTCACTATCTGGTTGGCTGAGCATGCGTCTAGGCCTGACAGGATCTTCTTGAGTTCGGATCTTTCGTACATCCTCATACTTGCATACGATGTCGCATGTTTGTCTGCGCGTGAGGGCCACGCGCATTGAATGTGTTGTTACTGACATCTTCTGTGTTGAGGGCTGCTGAGCATGTACTTCGTAACCAGTGACGTGTGTCTGCGTTGAGAGTTGCCTGTGCAATTGCGCATGATCCTCCGTGGGATGTTGCGCAGACTACTTGATTTGAGTTGTTTTATGGGATAGGGTTATCCTTAATTGTGTCAGAATCTTGTACCCTATCCCCTTATGATCGACATTAATAATTTTAATTAATAATTTTAAAACCGGGTTAGATTTTTTGTATATCAACGTATTATGTTTCGGTTTCTATTTTTTATGAAATTGAAAAATACCTTACTTATTCTAATTTAGTGATTAGATAAACTCGTGAAATCCATTGAGCTACAAAAAAAATTATTAATCAGTGAGATATATGCTATTTTAGACATTTTTTATTTCTAACTGTCGTTGGTAGGATGGTAGGATTAGAAAGAACGAAAAAGTGTGTCCAACACTTGTAGCCTAGTTGGTTGAGGGCCTAAAGTTTTCTATGGGAGGCTTGGGTTCAATTCTCACTAGCTACATTTGAAGGACATTGGTGGATGGGAAATGAGGGATGACCCAGCCATTGGCTTGGGTTCGAGTCCTGATCCCGACCGGTTTTACCGACTATTTCACCGTCGTGCCTTCGAGCGGGTGAGTGGTCGGGTTTTCCCGGGAATTGGTGGCAATTGGTGGCCCGGGTACTCTCGAGTACCTGATTCGCCAAAAGGGTGCCCGAGAGTGCTCGGAATTGATTCGTTGGCCGTTCAAAAAAAAAAAGAAAGAACGAAAAAGTAGGATATTTTAAAAGTATTTGTAACAGTACTGATTTCTGGGAGATTAACATGGACCTTTGTATGACACCCTAGGCAAATCCCACATCGGCCGTGGCCAGGAGAGATCCTTGGTTCATAAGTAATTCAAAGCCTCTTAAATCACCAACGCGTTTTGGGCTTAATGTTAGTGGATGAGAGGAGAACTCCACAGTTAAGCGTGCTCAGGTGGGTGTAGTATCAGGATGGGTGACCTCCTGGGAAGTTTTCACCGGGGCGACCAAAAACAAATCCGTGAGCTTTGGATGGGCAACCCATCGGGGCAAAGCGGACAATATTGATGGTGAGAGGGGCCGGATGTTACAAATGGTATCAGAGCCATGTTTAACAAATTGAAAAACAAATAATAATTTTATTTTTATTATAATCTATGTATGAAATTTTCGAATATTACAGTATTTTAGTTCTTAAAATGGTAGTTATTTTTATTTTATAATCATAATCATAATTTACTTATCATAATATTATCTTAAACTTTGGTTAAATGAAGGAGCCTTTCAGCCTCATCTAATATTAACAATAATAATAACAAATAAACCTATATATAGCTTATCTTATTCTCGTTATAACATATTTACACATAACCTTGTTTATTGTTTGTAGGCATAGCACATAGTAAATAAAAAAAATACATACATAGCCCTATGAAACCTTCTAGTCTACTCTCTACTCATGCTTAACATAATTCGTCATGTGTTTTGAATGCTAACACTGGACGTTTATATATGTGTAAATTGTTGATGGCGACTGTTACAACCATCTATAATATCATTTGTTATATAGTATAAAGTTTTTCTTTTTACAAGCGTTAAGTGTATCTCATTTCTAGAATCATGCTATCTTAGTCAATTGAAGAAACACCAGTCTAATAATCAAAATATAACAATGATAATGAACTAATAACGCAAAGGAACGAGCTTCTATTTATCAAGACAAGTTACAAGACACTGTTACACGATTATTACAGCGTTTCGACTATAATCTATCTCTCACAGCTTACTATATGAATTCTTTCTCTTGGTTTTCGATCCCTTCTTCTGGTAACGAAGGGAGGTATTTATAGGCTGCTTAGGTAGCCTATGATTGGCTGTGAGGAGCATGGCAGCTGTCTTGTACGATTGTGGCCGTTGTCATTTTCTGCGCTGTCTTCCTTTGATTGGTCCACGTGTCCTGACGTCGTCCTTTTCGTCCTTTTCTGTACCTCGTACTGGCAGGAGATCGTGGAGCAGGGTGTTCTGGCCTGTGATTGGCTGCTGGCTCTGCTCCTGTCGGGTGACACTTGTCCTTTTTTGTAGTTGCGTGCGCCGTCTTCTAGAACGCCACGTCATATTATTGTGTTGACGTGTGCGCGGGTTTCTTTCCTGCGCGTGTGCGGGTACATATCTCTTCAAGTCCCCCTAGTCCAGTGTGTTGTTTGCGTAGCATGCGAGACGTTGGACTCAGTTTCGTGACGTAGGGCATCTTTTAAAAATTGCGCGTTGATTAGGCGGGGGAAGCTTCCGCGCGGTATTGCGCAAGTGGGGTAGGTGTGGACGCCCCCTAATTAATGTGCACATCAGTTCTGTCAGACCGCGTGGGTGACGCGACAGGTTGGTAGCCGAAAAGTCTCTGACGGTTGTACAAACGTCAGAGACGTGGTGGGCCCGGGTCGTTTTGTCTCCTTTACATTGTGACGTGTCCTCCACTGGTTGGTGGGCATTTTGAATTTCGAAAAACCGCTAGGCCACGTGTCTTCCACGTGTGGCCTTCCTATTTAAACCCTCTCTCTCCTCTAACCTTTTCACTTTTTCCATACTTGTTCTCAATCCCTCTGTTCTTTTCTCTTTAGCGATTTCAGATTTCTTCATTATCTTCCTGACAGTATTTCGTGTTTTTGAGTCATGGACCACATTGTTAACATTCCCAAAAAGAAGCGTGGATCGAAGAAGGGAGATGACGGTTCAAAGAAGAAAACCGCCCCATGCTGGGGAAGTGACGGCGGTTTGGAGTAAAGGGGAATTTAAAAAGTTTAGGAAAGGAGTTGGTTTTCCGTCTTCATATGGGGTAGAGATTCCTGCTCCAGATAAAACTATACTGGAACCCCCTGTTGGGAAGGTGGGGTTATATGCTTGCTACTTCCGAGATTGCAATTTCAGGGTTCCGATTACCCAGTTTCTCGGTACCTTTATTCGTGCAATTGGCGTGCACATTAACCAGATCCATCCTGGTTTAATGTCTAGGTTGATGTTCTTCGAGTTTTGCTGCCGCGCCAACAAGATCGAGCCCTTGGTGGACATGTTCCTGGTGTTTTATAGCTTGAGTTTTGTGGAGAGCTGGCTCTCGTGTAGGCCGCGCCCGGGGGTTTCTGCCTGCGCTGGGGCCGGGGTGAAGAGTTTCCGGGAGTGGAAACCTAAATTTTTTCTGGATCAACCAGGGAGTTATTCCCATTGAGATGGGTAGGTTAGACCCAGCGGAGGGATTGGGTAAGACGGAGCTGATTCAGTATAAGGATCAGCCGTGGTTTAATACCTTGACCAGCCATCCCGTTGACTTATGCGAGATCCCTGAACTTGGCCTTGTGATGGCTGGGATGAGCATAAAGTATGAGGTGGAGGGTCGCAATCCGCACCTGACTGAAGATGGTAAAGGTTAGTAGTTGATCGTATTTTTTCTTCTGCACTTGCGCGGGGTGTATTGTGTTATTGATTTATTTATCTCTTGTGCGTTGTTGTTTGCAGAGGTAGAATGCCTCTATAGCATGCTGTTAGGCGGGGATAACATGGGGTTCGCTTTTGAGAAGCTGGCGGACAATGAGCTGTACATTTTGGAGAAAGCTTGGGATACGCTCGTCCGTCCCAAATTGGATAGCGCGTCGCAGGAGGCTACAACTGCGCCACTACTTATTACTGAAGCCGGTGAGTCCTCGCCACCTTATGAGAACCCTTCGCCCGTCAACATGTTTGTGCGGACGGGCTTACCCTTACTTGTGATATCTAGTGATGAGTCTTCTGACTCGTCTTTGCTTTCGCCAATTGCGTCGTCTGCAGGGAGGCAAGATGCGCAACAGCCGCCTGCGCGTGCGGATGACGACAGCGAGGAGACTATCGATGAAGACCCCCTTGTGCATCGCATCTCCAATCCGCGGGCGAATGTGACCAGAGGTGAAGACTATTTTTTTGTTTTAAACCACGAAGTGGTTAACAAATACTTTGAAAATTACCAGCCTTTTGAACGAAGCTACGTTGAACTTTCAGATGCGTTCGTTCAAGGGGAATCCGTGATGAAATTGACTGAAGAAGTTCAAGGCGCTATGCTGACGAAACCAGTCACCGCAGGGCCATCTGAGGGTGGAGTTATTCCCGTTGACGTGCCCCGCCATAAAAAGCGATCTAGGCGGTCGAGTAAGGAGAGAAGAGCCAGCGGGGAGTTGACATCGCCCGCTGAGAAGAGAGTGAAGCTGGACACGCTTGTTCGGTCTGTGGAGGAAGATTTGTTAGGTGAGTTTGCTACTTGTTTCTCCCTTCCTTTCCTTTTTATTGGCTAATGACCTTGTGTTTTTTGTAGCTTCTTTGCTGGGCACCACCGCGCCCGAGGATGTGACTGCTGCTCCTATCAATAAGGAGTTTGACACTGGGCCCATCAGGCCGACGTCTCCTGATGAGCGGGTTGAGGAGTCTGCGCATACTGATGTGCAGGACAATGTGTTAGCCACTTCTGTGTTGGCGAACCCGCCATCTCCCCTTCGCCAGCCTTCCCCTGTGCAGGGATCAACGCCACCGCGCCTGCCAACGCCACCGCGGTCGCCATCGCCTGTGCGACTCCCTACTCCTCCGCGGAATGATCCGGAGGGTGATGAGGGAAGGGTGTCGCCGACAGATATCAGCGAGGGATACGGTCATGGCGTCGATATGACTATTGATGATGATGAGGAGAACGAAAAACGGGTGACGACGGAGCCGAATCCCAGTTCTTCAGGTGCGCGCCCAGCTGGGGGCGGGGAGTCGTCCAGTGGCATTTTTGTGCCTAACTGGACGTTGACGCCGGCCGCCCGTTTCTTAAGTGTGGAGGAGTGTCGTCAATTCTTGGCGAATGTTATCCCTCCTGGTGAGCGCGAGCACCAGGCCACGTGTCCTCGCGGGGACCTCATGGATGACCATATTTTAAGTGTGGCCAACATGTTATCCACTTCTGCTGAGATAGTGCGGGAGTGGGGGTCCATGGCGCATGACCGTCACAGATTTCATCAAGATTTACAGCGTGTGACGGAGGAGCGTGACCGCGTGCAAGCGGAGCTGAAGCGTGCTAAGTGGGACGCCGTTACATTTCGCGAGGAGCGTGACAAACTCCGTGAGCACATCTCTGAGAGAGAAGAGCAATGGAGGGTTGCTTGCGCGAAAGATAACGCGAAGATGGAGGCGACCAAGAAGCGCATCAGCGAGATTGAAGCTCAGAGGGATGAGTCTTGCAAAGAGTTGGACGTGCAGCGGCGGCTGGTGCAGCAGCATAAAGATAAGCTGATTGAGGCCCGCGAGCTTTTCAAAGAGAAGGATCAGTTGATTGCTGACTTGCGTGAGGGGCATGATGGGCTGGACAAGGAAAACTTGTCCCTTCACCGGAAAGTTCTTGAGCTTGAGGGGCAATTGTTGGAGGCCCAGAATGAGAAGGATGTGGCAGAGGAGGATCGCGCTTGGGTCCTGGGATGTTGTGTCCCCGAGGTATGTTCCCCTTTTTGCCTTTGTCTTCTCACTATTTTGTGGTTGTTTTTTACTAATTTTGTTTCTTGAGTATCGTGCAGGTCGCCCATCATGTAAAGAATTGCGCGCAGACGCGTCAAGCTGTGGCCGCAGTGAACGCAGCCGCGAAGCTTGTGGGTCGCAAGGCTGGCTTCATTGAAGGGTACCAGCACGCGCAGGATGGGAAACCTTTGGACCAATTTCCCCTGTATAAACAAGACCTGGATGCTGTGTTTGCTAAGAAGGCCGCGGAGTTTGATGAGTTGAAGTACGAGCTGGTGGACTTCTTTGTAGGCCACCGTGACCGTCCCAGCTGCTTTGAGCTCAAGGAGTCATTTGACAAGGCCGGCTTGGTGCATACGCGTCATGAATACGCGAAGCTGAAGGCGATTGACTTAGCGGCTGAGACTCAGGCGGAGGGTGGTGAGCGGTTGAGCCTGTCTGGGTCAGACGATGATGATTTTAGTGATACATCTTCCACGTCCAAGAAATGAAGCTGAATATTTTGTCTTTGTGTTTAATCTTGGCTGTATTTGTAGCTCCACTTTTGATCTGCTTAAACAATATGTAATGGTTTTATGTTTATAAGTATTGTTGAACATATTTATTTTGTCAATGGCAGTTTAGTTCATTCCTGCCTTGTGTTAATGTTCATATGTCTTGTTATTATTTCATAGCTTTTACTTTGCGCGTCACATTTTTATCTAAGCGCCCGCGTAGGAATTCAGTAGACATAGGATTTTAAGCAATTTTAAGGAAATTACAGATTTACTCTATGCAATTTCGAGGTTTAAGGTGCGCGTTGTGTTTTAACCATGCAACGCGCCATTTTAAGGAAATTGATGCAATTTCTAAGTTTAGGGTGCGCCTTGCATCTTAACCATGCAACGCGCAATTGTAAGGAAATTGCAGATTTTCTCGATGCAATTTCTAAGTTTAGGGGTGCGCGTTGCATCTTAGCCATGCAACGCGCAATTGTAAGGAAATTGCAGATTTTCTCGATGCAATTTCTAAGTTTAGGGTGCGCGTTGCATCTTAGCCATGCAACGCGCAATTTTAAGGAAATTGCAGATTTTCTCGATGCAATTTCTAAGTTTAGAGTGCGCGTTGCATCTTAACCATGCAACGCGCAATTTTAAGGAAATTGCAGATTTTGTCGATGCAATTTCGAAGTTTAGAGTGCGCGTTGCATCTTAACCATGCAACGCGCAATTTTAAGGAAATTGCAGATCTTCTCGATGCAATTTCGAAGTTTAGAGTGCGCGTTGCATCTTAACCATGCAACGCGCAATTTTAAGGAAATTGCAGATCTTCTCGATGCAATTTCTAAGTTTAGAGTGCGCGTTGCATCTTAACCATGCAACGCGCAATTTTTAAGGAAATCGCAGATTTTCTCGATGCAATTTCTAAGTTTAGAGTGCGCGTTGCATCTTAATCATGCAACGCGCAATTTTAAGGAAATTGCAGATTTTCTCGATGCAATTTCTAAGTTTTAGGGTATGAGTACATATAAAATAAAGGAACTGCTATTTTTCATTTCATTTAAGTGGCGCAACGGCCTTCATTACATTGTGGTTTGCAGTTACATATAGCACTTTCTTAATTGTGCCGCGTTCCATGTTCGGGGAACCGGTTTGTCTTCTAACGTTGATAGCTTGTAGGCCCCTTTGCCGAGGACTTCTTGGATGCGGTACGGTCCTTCCCAAGTTGGGGTTAACTTTCCCTTGGGGAGGGCTCCGCTGGCCTCGTTGTTTCTCAAGACAAAATCTCCGACCTTGAACGTTTGGGCTTTGACTTTTGCATTGTAGTAGCGCTCTAGCTGTTGCTTGTAATTTGCCTCTCTTATTGCTGCTTCATCGCGGCGTAGTTCTACCAGGTTAAGGTTTGTGCGCAGCTCTTGGTCATTATCTGTCGTGGTTGCGGAAAGTACTCTCGGGGATGGGCATCCAATCTCCGCGGGTATCATGGCTTCAGAGCCATATGTGAGGCTGAACGGGGTTTCACCGGTGCTCGTTTTGGTTAGTGTGCGATTAGCCCATAGCACGCTCGGTAATTCCTCTGCCCAAGCCTTACCTTTCATTCCCAATCTGGCTTTGATGCCTTCCACGATGCTGCGGTTTGCACGCTCAACCTGGCCGTTGCCTTGTGGGTGCGCGACCGAGGTGAAGATTGGTTGGATGTGCAAATCCGCGTACCATTTCAGTAGCCCCTTATCCGCGAATTGAGTCCCGTTATCTGTGACGATTGACATGGGCAGCCCGAAACGGCAAATGATGAATTCCCAAATGAACTTCTTCACATGGTTAGCCGTGATTTCAGCAAGCGGGTTGGCTTCTACCCATTTGGTGAAGTAGTCAATTGCGACTATCAGGAATTTCCTTTTGCCTGTCGTCATTGGGAAAGGTCCCACCAGATCAATTGCCCATTTTTGGAATGGCCATGCCGAAGTCACTGGTATAAGTTCGTTCTTTGGACGCAGGGTGTTGGGGGCGTGGCGCTGGCATGAGTCGCATTTGCGGATGATTTTTAAGGCATCCAGGTGCATGCCCGGCCAATAGTATCCCGCGTTCATAATCTTCGCGACCACCATGCGCGGCCCCGCGTGTATCCCACATATCCCTTCGTGTATTTCTCGCACCAAATAGTCCGCATCAACTGCATCCACGCACCGCAACAATGGCCCCAGGTATGACTTCCGATAGAGCACTCCGTTTTGTATTTGGTATTGTAGGGCTTTGTGTTGTATCTTTCTGGCCTCGGCGCGTTGCTCTGGCAGGGCGCCGTTGGTCAGATAGGATGTTATCGGAGTCATCCAGCTGTCAGCACCCGTTTGGATGACGTTGACCTCTTTGGGTGGTACAGACGGTTCGCTCAGCGTTTCGATTCGGACCTCTTTTGCTAGATGGCTGAAGGTTGTAGAGGCCATTTTGCTTAGAGCGTCCGCCGGCTTGTTCTGACTGCGTTTGATGTGGTCGATGGTGCAGCTGGGGAAGGCAGCCATGAGTTCCTTGGCGCGTTGAAGGTATAAAATCATTGAGGGCTCTTTAGCCTCATATTTCCCGCTGATCTGACCGGCGACCAACATTGAGTCGACGTGCGCGAAGATGTGCTTGGCGCCTAGCTTGTGCGCGATGCGTAGTCCAGCGAGGAATGCTTCATATTCAGCCTCATTGTTAGTGGCTTTGAATTCGAGCCTTATTGCGTAAGTGAATTCCGCTCCCTCCGGACTGACCAAGCGTATCCCCGCGCCAACGCCATCCTCGTTTGAGGCCCCATCTGTGTAGAGGTTCCAGATGGCCTTCTCGTCATTCGATGGTTGCGGTTCTTGTTCAGCTTTGCATTCTTCTATTTTTTCTTTTGGTACTTCTGCTATGAAATCAACCAGTACTTGTCCTTTAATCGCCGGGCGCGTCTTGTAATGGATGGTGTGTTCACCCAGCTCAATTGCCCATTTTGCTAATCTCCCAGAAACTTCTGGCTTTGATAGGACATTGTTCAGCTTGTAATCGCTCAGCACATTGATGGGATGGCCTTGGAAATAACGGCGCAGCCGTCTTGATGCATGAACGAGGGCTAAAACTAGTTTCTCCATGATGGTGTATCTGGACTCCGCATCTGTTAGTACTCTGCTGACGTAATAGATAGGCGTTTGGACCAGCTTTCTATCTACCATCAGTACTGCGCTCACCGCCTGCTCTGTGGCGCAAAGATACATCGTTAGGGGCTCCCTAGGGAGTGGAGCGGTGAGCGTTGGTAGGTCCATCAAGCATTCCTTCATCTCTTGGAAAGCCTTTTCTGCCTCCGGTGTCCATTTAAAATGGTTCTTTTTCAAACAGCTTTTCAGTGTTTCGATGAAAGGAATGGATTTGCTTGCGTGATGCGACAGAAAGCGGTTGATCGCTACAAGGCGTCCGTTCAGCGTTTGAACTTCTTTCAGGGTGGATGGGGAGGGCATTTGCACAATGGCTTGTATTTTTTCGGGGTTTGGTCTGAACCCATCTTTGGTGACCACGACCCCCAGAAACTTGCCTTCTTCCATCCCAAAAGCGCACTTGCTTGGGTTTAGCTTCATGCAGATTGCTTTTAAATGCTTGAAGGTCTCTTCAATGTCTTTTAGCATCTGATCCTCTTCTTTGCTTTTGATGACTAAGTCATCAACATAGACTTCTAGGTTTCTCCCGATCTGCTTGGCGAATGCGCGGTCCATCAGTCGTTGATACGTGGCTCCGACGTTTTTTAGGCCAAATGGCATCTTTGTGTAGCAGAAAACTCCTTTATCTGTGCGGAAGGCAGTTTTGTCTTCATCTTCACGTGCCATCTGTATTTGGTGGTAGCCTTTGTAGGCGTCCAAAAAACACTTGAAGCGGAATGGGGCTAGAGAGTCTATTTTCAAATCGATTTCTGGTAGGGGATAGCAGTCTTTCGGGCATGCTTTGTTGAGGTCGGTGTAATCTACACACATCCTCCATCCGCCATTGCTTTTGTTAACCATGACTGGGTTCGCGACCCAGGTTTGATATCGTGTTTCCCTCAAAATGCCTGCCTTTAACAGTTCTCCGACTTGCTCATTCATCGCTTGAGTTTTTTCAGCACCCATACTTCTGCGCTTCTGCGCGATGGGTTCTACAGAGCGGTATGTGTTAAGCTTGTGTTGAGCGAGTTCGCGCGGAACACCGATCATGTCCGACGGTTGCCATGCGAAAACATCGATATTTTTGCGGAGGAGCTGTTTCAAATGGTCCCTGATATTTTCGGAGATTTCTGGCCCTATCGTTATGGGCTGCTCAGGGAACTTTGGGTTTAAGATCCACTTTTCTGGTTCTGTGCGCGGGCAGGGCTTCAACATTTTTGCTGGGTGGGG
Organism: Ambrosia x helenae; assembly: GCA_030844895.1. NCBI lineage: Eukaryota > Viridiplantae > Streptophyta > Magnoliopsida > Asterales > Asteraceae > Ambrosia > Ambrosia x helenae. The sequence continues at coordinate 27,031,107 of CM061229.1, read as the reverse complement.
CTCCGTGGTCATGGCGCACTCTCTGTTGGCCCATACAATGCAAAACGTCAAAAGGGAAATCAATATGCAAAAGTTCACCTTCATCTTATCTTTGTTGGAGTAATGTGTCCAAGTAACGACATTCGACAACACTGCTATCAAGGTACGATCTAAGGGGTACAACAAAAGCAACAACTAATTATTGATTGTTTAAGAGTCAAACAATCTAACACAAAAATGTGCATTATGGCGCTCGTCATTGGTATTTAATCAAACAACGTTGTGGTTAAGCCGCCCGCTACTCAAGTAGCAGCCACGCTCCATCGCCCCACTCTGCCACCGCACGCGTCGCCGATGCCCCTTGACTGATTTGAACAGATGACCGATCAGGCTCGTTGTGTTTTGTTTTGTGGCACGTATACAAGTAGATGATGAAGGTGTTAGGGGCTGTTTGGTAGCCTCTTAATGAGGCTCTTAACCATTCAGCGCTGAATGATTCAGCATTCAGCGCGTTTGTTTCAGCTTTTGAATGAAATGGTTAAGTACTTAAGTCTGAATCATTAAGATTTGGGATTTTGCTGAACCATTAAGCACTGAACTATTAAGCACTGAACTAGACTGAACCTTAATGAGGCTCCCCTACCAACGTGGGACAAGAAAACTAACTATTAAGAGGTCCAACTTAATGATTCAGCGCTTAACCATTCAGACCTCTTAACCATTCAGACCTCTTAATGATTCAACACTTAATCAACCAAACAGCCCCTTAGTGTTTCGGGAATACTCAAATGGAGTGGATTTGATAAACGAGTAGAACCTGAAGGTGTTCAATTGTCGGGAATACTCATCGGTGCAGGTTCGAAGTAATGAATCGGATCAATTCGTACACAAGTTTTCGCTATCTAATTTTATTAAAAATAATGTTTGAATCCCAACAATCTTCATATGTGGTGTTGAAACAATTGGTATTCATTGCTCAATAAACAAGTATGAGGTACATTATATAGAGATGCTAATTTACACTTAACTACCTAAAGATTACAATAAAATACAACCTAATCCATAGACATATGTATTGTGTAACATCCCCCTCAAGCTAAACGATGGAGGATCAATGTGAAGCATTTGACAAAACATGTTGAATTGAGAACTTGTAAGACTTTTGATAAAGATGTCAGTCACCTGAAGCTTGGTCGGAACAAATTTGGTTTCAAGTTGTCCGGCAACAACAAGGTCTCGTAGGAAATGATAGTTCAAATCAATATGCTTTGCACACTTGTGAAAGATATTATCTTGTGTGAGAAAAAAAAATGCCCTTTGATTATCACACAAAAAAGTCGGCTCATCATGAGGTACCGCATGAAGTTCTTGAATAAGGTGTGTTAACCAAACAATTTCAATTAAAGTGTTCGTCATAGTCCAATATTCAGATTCACAACTAGATCTTGCAACAATGTGTTGCTTCTTAGCACTCCAAGAAATAAGATTGCCGCCAAAAAATATAGAATAGCCATAAGTTGATCGACGAGTCTCCAAACAACGTGCCCAGTCAACATCAGAGTATCGCAGTAAAGCAGTATGAGTAGGAGTAGGACGAGTGTAGTGAAGACCATAGGCAAGCGTTCCCTTTTAAGTAGCGAAGAATACATTTCACCCCTTGAAAGTGATAAGCAGTTGGAGAGTGTAAAAATTGGCTAACTTGATTGACAACATACGAGATTTCAGGTCTTGTGATTGTTAAGTACTGAAGGTGTAACGCCCAGCGTTTCCCGAATAATATAATAATAATTTTATTCATAAAACAATTTTTAATTCGTTAACACTAATATCTCGTTAGCAAATAATACATTCTTACACGACATTAACTTATAAAACATATATGTAATTGTCGTTATTATTATTAGAAACAATAAATGCTCATGATAAATAAAACGCGACTAAAAATATATTATAACAAATATATGGTCCAACTACTCGTTTAAAGTCGGTTTATATAAATAAATTTAACAAAATATGTATTTTAAACGATTAAAACAAGTTACGTAATTTAAACGAGACCGAGTCAGTAACTGGCTCGTATACGCAGTACCCAACCACTTAACCCACACAACAACCCTACCTATTTAAAACCCACTAATCTTCTTCTTCTCCATCACAAACACAAAACCCTAGCCACCACCATTAAAAACCTCTCTTCCTCCTCTCACCTTCACTAACCCCAACCAAGATCACAACCCACCCTCTCTTCCTCCAGATACAGCAGCAACAGCTGTAACATTACGCAATTAATACTTGTACGTTACGCATCGACATTAATAAAACGTCAAGTTTTCATATTTATATTCGCATTTATTTATTTTGTCGCGATTATGGAACCCTAATATGATATATATATTATAATATATTATATGTGTGTTGGAATTGGATAATAATCAAAAATAATAAAAACCTGCTCTGGCCGGGGTTCGAACCCGCGCCAGAGCCACACATGCACACACACTTAACCAACCGGGCTGGACTATCATCTTGTGATAAACCCGGACTCTTTATAACTTTATACGCACATTAAAACTCCCACAGTTGACAAGGAAAGTCAACTGTGGGATAGCTTGGTGAGCAATCCTTCGAATTAACGTATGATTATCCTATATTTGGTAAATTAGGGCAATAACCGGCCCAATACAACACAATTACACGTCAATAACACGGCAATCGTTGACCCATTTGATTATTAAACGCGTACGTATTCAATTGGAAGTCAAACATTCCAATTAACCCTAACCCTAATCCTCTAGTATAAATAGATGGTCTGCGAGTCTTGGCAAATCGCTCACAACTCTCTCTCAATCTCTATTTCTCTCTTAACTGCTCTGATCGTTGTTAATTGTTCGTGGTTTGACTTTCTCATTGACCCGACTATTAACATCAATAACACACTGTAAGTATGATTTCTTTTGTGGGTTATTTTCATCGGCAATCAGGCAACCAAAGCCCTAACATTAATCGGGCTATGGTTGCCTTAATCATCTGATTGTAAATCTAGGGTTCATCGCGTTAATAATTGGGGATAAAACTGGAATTCGCTACTGTATTTATTTATTTTGAAACCAGAATCATCACAACCACCGGCCTAGGCCAAGTGGTTGTGACTCTGGCCCTCCACAGAGGTCACCCGGGTTCGAGTCCCGGCTCTGACCGGGTTTTTGTTCTTTTCTTTTCTTTTCTTTTTAAACAAAACAATTACATTATATATATATATATATTAAATCCTATTAATCATTTAAATTCTTTTTAAAATACCAAAACTAATTTTTAAATTCTAAAAAAAATTATTATTGTTTAATCTGTAATAAAAGTTTTATTTGTAATTTTTATTTTTCAGAAATTCATTTATTTAATAATTATAATAATTAAATCATTTTTATACTATTATATTTATAAAAATCCATTTATATATCAAAACAGTTTTATTAAATTCCCCAAAAATTATCCTAACTTTTTATAAAGTTAAACTTTACTGAAATAATTTTTAATTCAGTAAAATCATTTATTTTATATTTTAATCAATTTTTGTTAGATTTAATCATAATTAATTCATAATAAATCCAATTTTCATCATTTTTGCACCAAAATTTTATACAATTTATTTTTAAATATTTAGAACAGAAAAATGATTTTTAAAACAAAAATTCTTTAATTTTAGTATTTTTAAATATTAAAGTTAGAGTTTGACAATTTGTAATAAATAGATTTTAAAGATCTATTTTAAAGGAAATAATTTTATAAAAATTATTTTTACACTTTAAACACATTCTTGTGGCCATCCTAGATTTAACATTTATAAAAAGATTTTTAGTTATTTATTTACTAAATTTCTCTCAATTGGTGAATATTTTAATATTAAACAAACGAGCAATTATCCCCAATTCGAAGCCCTAGAACTTATACATTTGTAGACTTGATAGACTTAGACATATTTATTACCTCATTTTAGGGTGATACTTGATACATTTGGTCAACACATTTCTCAACAGATATAACATTTTACCAAGGTGAGTTTACATAGCCCCCTTTTTTTTTTTTTCTATTTTCACTATTTTTGGGGTGAAACATGTTTAAACATTTTATACTATCATTTACTCATATCTACTTGTGATTCAATTACATCATTATACTATCATTTGACTGTAACAAAAAGACACAGTACAATCATTAACAATGATCAAGCCGCCTGTTTAGATTATAGCGCTATAGGTCTGACAAACCCATCCCCCGCATAGACTCAGGATGATCGATAACAGTAATAACATTTAACTAACTTGCGAGTTAGTCATCAGTCGACACAAGGTTTGGTTGTACATAGACGCATTGCTACATGTCGGTATCATACTCTATCATCATACAACTTTGAATGTTGTACAAACTATTGTTATCAACTATTTTTCAAAAACCTATGTATTCTCACCAACTTTTGTTGACCCAAAACATTTTCAACTTAACATGTTTCAGGTTCTATCTGCTTGAAGATTTGTATTGATGCTTGAAGATATGTGTATAGTTTCAATCAATTTGATGTACAAATTCTAGAACTATTGTATGTAATTCATTTAAATCATTTAATGAAATCTGATATTCACCATGAGCTACTGAACAATCATCAATACGTGGCACCCCGATGTTTCCGCCATCGGTTGGGGTGTTACAGATTGGTATCAGAGCCATGGTTATAGGGAATTAGGTTATTAGAAAAATAATCTAGTCTATAACCATAGGATATAACCAGTACTTGCTTCTTTTGCTTGCTATTCTCTATCTCCTACTTCTTATCCCTACTATCATCCTTACAAGAAGATGCTCTACATCACTAGAATCACTCTTAGACTAATAAGGCAAAATCCTCAGGTTTAACCTGAACCACCTTGAGATCTCGTCGAAGTTCTGGATTTTAATAACGAACACGTGCAATCTGGAAGGGTGAACGCCTGTATTCTGAGTCTTCTGTCTAGGCTGGCATTGCGCATATATCCCAATCAGACGAGGGACCCGGATGCCTACCTGGGAATTCTCGGGATGAGTGTTCACTTATAGGCTAAAGCATGTCTTCATATGTTATTAGAATTTAGAATCTTTGATAAGTCAACGTTTTCGTTTATTCGTTTTAATTAATGAATAAATGATTACATTCCTTATATAAACTCTCATTCATTTCATTGTGTCTATTACAGATCATGCCTCCTCGTCGCAGCACTCGCAACAGCACTGGTGAGAACCACGATGAAGGTAGTGACAACCATGGTCATGAACAAGGTCCTGGTCACAACACTAATGGGGTCGATGCTCAACTGGCTGCGATCATTTCTCAACAAATGGCGCAGCAAATCGCAACTCTGGTTCCCAATTTACTTGCTCAGGTCATCCAAATGAACGGCAACGGGAATGGTCACAACAATGGGAACGGAAATGGTAATGGTAATGGACCCCAAGCCTGCACCCTCAAACATTTCAACTCTTGTAACCCTCCAAAGTTCAGCGGTGAAGAAGGAGCTACTGGACTTCTCCAATGGTTTGAGGTATTGAAAATACCTTCATCAACAGTGAGTGCCCCAATAACTTCAAGGTTCGTTACGCCATGAGTGTTCTCCATAAACGAGCACTCACTTGGTGGAATGAAGAAAAGCGTACTCGTGGGGCCGAGGTTGCTCTTGCTATGACATGGGACCAAGTCAAAGAGATCATGAAGGAAGAGTTTTGTCCTCGCAATGAAGTTAAGAAGCTTGAGGATGAGTTCCACACCTTAGCTCAAGATAGTGGGGAAAACCTTGCCTATAACACCCGCTTTCATGAGCTTAGCTTATTGCTGCCCCACAAAGTCACTCCCCTGTCGGTAGCCATCGAGAAGTACATCGGTGGTCTGCCCATGCAAATCCAGGATACGGTGTGGGGAAGGAATCCTGCCACCTTGGAGGAAGCCAAACGTTTAGCAGCTACCTTAACTGATAATCACGTAAAGAACGGGACCTTAGTTCGGAAAGGCAATAAAACAAGTATTGTAGCCGCGGTAACTACTGAGAATCAGAAGCGTAAGGCCAAGGATCCTGATGTCAACCTCACTACACAAGCTTCTAACAAGAAACCTTATACAGGAAACCATCCATTGTGCAACACATGCAACCGACATCATCCCACTGCTTCAGCATGTCGCTTGTGCACCAATTGTGGTAGGTATGGCCATCTAGTTAATACATGTCGCGAGACCCCAAATCCTAATGCCAACCAGCCCATCAACCCTGCTCAGGCTGCTAATCCTAATCGATACAACTATGGTCAATGTTATGAATGTGGAGACCCGAATCACTTCCGTAACCGATGCCCTAAACTGAACAGAGATCAAGACCCTCCAGCTACCTAACCGCAAGACTCACCATTTGACTATTGGTTACTTTTATTCTATGTATTGACGTTATTCGATCCAAGTAATAAAATTCAAGTATTATCATAACATCTGTGTGCATGTTTGTCTGAATGTGAACTAATTGCTATATCTGTAATCATACTTGCTTATACAACAATTAGTTAACTACCAAACGACCAGCTTAACGATTGGTAGAGGTCATCATGTCATTCCAACAGTCGGGAGAGGCCCTACCACCTGAACGACTGGCGGAGACTATCAGACCTGCTTAACAATCGGTAAAGTCATAAAAGGACGCAAAACCCTAATGTAAGGTAAATTGGTAATTACGGTCCGGAACGTAATCATGAATTTACAGGTACATTAAGGTAGTGTGAAATTTTATCAAGGTTTTCAGTAGATGACCAATTGTGGGACTAGTGTTTCTCTTAACTTCGGGACGAAGTTCCTAAAAGTAGGGGAGACTGTAACATTACGGAATTAATACTTGTACGTTACGCATCGACATTAATAAAACGTCAAGTTTTCATATTTATATTCGCATTTATTTATTTTGTCGCGATTATGGAACCCTAATATGATATATATATTATAATATATTATATGTGTGTTGGAATTGGATAATAATCAAAAATAATAAAAACCTGCTCTGGCCGGGGTTCGAACCCGCGCCAGAGCCACACATGCACACACACTTAACCAACCGGGCTGGACTATCATCTTGTGATAAACCCGGACTCTTTATAACTTTATACGCACATTAAAACTCCCACAGTTGACAAGGAAAGTCAACTGTGGGATAGCTTGGTGAGCAATCCTTCGAATTAACGTATGATTATCCTATATTTGGTAAATTAGGGCAATAACCGCCCAATACAACACAATTACACGTCAATAACACGGCAATCGTTGACCCATTTGATTATTAAACGCGTACGTATTCAATTGGAAGTCAAACATTCCAATTAACCCTAACCCTAATCCTCTAGTATAAATAGATGGTCTGCGAGTCTTGGCAAATCGCTCACAACTCTCTCTCAATCTCTATTTCTCTCTTAACTGCTCTGATCGTTGTTAATTGTTCGTGGTTTGACTTTCTCATTGACCCGACTATTAACATCAATAACACACTGTAAGTATGATTTCTTTTGTGGGTTATTTTCATCGGCAATCAGGCAACCAAAGCCCTAACATTAATCGGGCTATGGTTGCCTTAATCATCTGATTGTAAATCTAGGGTTCATCGCGTTAATAATTGGGGATAAAACTGGAATTCGCTACTGTATTTATTTATTTTGAAACCAGAATCATCACAACCACCGGCCTAGGCCAAGTGGTTGTGACTCTGGCCCTCCACAGAGGTCACCCGGGTTCGAGTCCCGGCTCTGACCGGGTTTTTGTTCTTTTCTTTTCTTTTCTTTTTAAACAAAACAATTACATTATATATATATATATATTAAATCCTATTAATCATTTAAATTCTTTTTAAAATACCAAAACTAATTTTTAAATTCTAAAAAAAATTATTATTGTTTAATCTGTAATAAAAGTTTTATTTGTAATTTTTATTTTTCAGAAATTCATTTATTTAATAATTATAATAATTAAATCATTTTTATACTATTATATTTATAAAAATCCATTTATATATCAAAACAGTTTTATTAAATTCCCCAAAAATTATCCTAACTTTTTATAAAGTTAAACTTTACTGAAATAATTTTTAATTCAGTAAAATCATTTATTTTATATTTTAATCAATTTTTGTTAGATTTAATCATAATTAATTCATAATAAATCCAATTTTCATCATTTTTGCACCAAAATTTTATACAATTTATTTTTAAATATTTAGAACAGAAAAATGATTTTTAAAACAAAAATTCTTTAATTTTAGTATTTTTAAATATTAAAGTTAGAGTTTGACAATTTGTAATAAATAGATTTTAAAGATCTATTTTAAAGGAAATAATTTTATAAAAATTATTTTTACACTTTAAACACATTCTTGTGGCCATCCTAGATTTAACATTTATAAAAAGATTTTTAGTTATTTATTTACTAAATTTCTCTCAATTGGTGAATATTTTAATATTAAACAAACGAGCAATTATCCCCAATTCGAAGCCCTAGAACTTATACATTTGTAGACTTGATAGACTTAGACATATTTATTACCTCATTTTAGGGTGATACTTGATACATTTGGTCAACACATTTCTCAACAGATATAACATTTTACCAAGGTGAGTTTACATAGCCCCCTTTTTTTTTTTTTCTATTTTCACTATTTTTGGGGTGAAACATGTTTAAACATTTTATACTATCATTTACTCATATCTACTTGTGATTCAATTACATCATTATACTATCATTTGACTGTAACAAAAAGACACAGTACAATCATTAACAATGATCAAGCCGCCTGTTTAGATTATAGCGCTATAGGTCTGACAAACCCATCCCCCGCATAGACTCAGGGATGATCGATAACAGTAATAACATTTAACTAACTTGCGAGTTAGTCATCAGTCGACACAAGGTTTGGTTGTACATAGACGCATTGCTACATGTCGGTATCATACTCTATCATCATACAACTTTGAATGTTGTACAAACTATTGTTATCAACTATTTTTCAAAAACCTATGTATTCTCACCAACTTTTGTTGACCCAAAACATTTTCAACTTAACATGTTTCAGGTTCTATCTGCTTGAAGATTTGTATTGATGCTTGAAGATATGTGTATAGTTTCAATCAATTTGATGTACAAATTCTAGAACTATTGTATGTAATTCATTTAAATCATTTAATGAAATCTGATATTCACCATGAGCTACTGAACAATCATCAATACGTGGCACCCCGATGTTTCCGCCATCGGTTGGGGTGTTACAACAGCCACCAAACCTCACCCCATCTGGGTTTCCGCGACGCGGCACTGCCACCAACAACCACCACCCGGCCGCCGCCCCTTCCTTCAGCTTACAACCACCACGCGCGCCGCCACCAAACACAACAGGTCTCTCTCTCTACTCTCTCTCTCTCCTCCCACTCGTATCTCTCTCTCTCTCTGGTTGAATATGAGCCGGCCGACCACCATACCCATGGTGGCGGCGGCGGGATGTTCTGAAAGCCAAGAGAGGGCTGAATATGGTGGGCCGGCTACTGTGGTGGTTGGTAGTGGGAGTTTTAAGGAGGTGGTATTGGAACCCGAGGCGTACAGTTTGGTTTTTGGCTAAATTTCTAGGCGTGGGTTAACGCAGATCTGTCATGGCTCTCGAAGGGGATGGACTTGGGTTTCATTTTGGATTCAGATCTGGTCAACAGTTTGTGTCAATAGTCAACTCGGGTCAACTGGTCAAACCCCCAGTCAACAAGTAAACTGGCTCATGGTTCGTTTCGGTCAGATCCAGTCCACGCACTGTACAAGCTGGTCGAAGTTTGGGTCCGGTCAAACTTGGTCAAGAGATCGGGTCAAAGCAACGTCCAAGACAGTTTTGGGAGGCGCGCGTAGCTTCGGTATAATTAACCCGCAATTTTATTATTGTTTATAAATTTATATATTTTGAATGCGAACAAAATTTATGTTTAACTCGCGAACGAACCGAAAATAAATATAAACGATAAACTTGTATATTAAAAGCGTGACTTCGTGATGTATTGTCGGGCTAATTGTTGGACTATGTTTATAAATTGTTATATACCTATATAAGCATAATTTATAAAGTGTCGAAACGTATAAGTCTCGTTGGTTTGAAATTGCGGATAAATGAATGGATCGTCTTGTGTTGGAATTGGTGTTTTGAGTTAAAAAAGACGACTTGTGTTGTCTGGTTTCTTACAAAAACAGAGGAAACTCTGCCCAAATTTTTATAAAATATAAGAACCAAATCGGCCCTTCAAGTTTATGATTATGTGTAAACGAGATTATGTTTTTACAAATAAATTCTAACTTTCAAATCTTACGTCGTCATAAATAGAAATATTTATAAGTATATATATACTATCCTAGATACGAGACGAATTAACATTGAGTTAAGCTACGTAAATATTATTTTGTTATACAAAATGTGTTTTTACCAATAACTACAATAACTTATTTATTTCCAATAACTATACTTACGCATATATTTTCATGAAAAGCAAACGAAGTTACTATCGGTTCGTCAAGTCATACACACTTTAAGACGCGCATTCATTCAATGCGAGTCTAGGTAGTTGAATAAACTATCTATACAATCAATAAAAGAAACAAGCTTACTTGCATTAGAATTTAAGGCGTCCTTTACTTGTAATAGGATACAAGAGTTCAATTAATTCAAGTTCAGACTTGTTGCTACTTGCTAGTACTTACACAGTGAATTTCAGGTGAGTTTACGTAACCATGTTTATGCAATTCTTTATACTTGCAACATTATACTTAAGCAATTCTACATACATGTCTAGTTGTAAACTTTAATGCCTCATGAATTAGACAACAACAACAGTTTCAACGAGTTTCAACGAGTTTCAACATTACATAATCATTAGCTATGGCCAAGCCGGCGATACTCAATAATAGATCTATTGGATTGACAATCCCACCCGGATACGTGTACCTCCTACATAGGTAGCGTGGGTGATTGTTATCGTTCCAACATATTATTAAGGTGAACCGTGGATGACGGGATGGACCTAAACTAGTCGGAGGTTTGATTATGTCGATTCAACATATTATGTTTATTCATGTAGACTTAAACTTACGATAGACATATGAATTGCTAAACTTTTATACTTAAACTACTTGCTTGACATGGCTTATGTATTCTCACCAACTTCTAGTTGACCCCCCCCCCATTTTTCCAAACTCAACAGGAAATACTGATGCTTGAAGTCTAGAGCTAGCATGAGGAGATATTTGAAGCTTTGTTGATTACTTGATGTAGACTTTAATGTAATTCAATATTGTAATGTATTAAAGGATTATTTAAACTTGTGTACTACCATGAGCTACTGAACAATCATTCATACGTGGCACCTCGATGTTTCCGCCATCGGTTGGGGTGTTACAGAAGGGCCCCAACAATGGATCAATAATGAGTAGCATCTGGAAACATTGGTGCTTAAAGTTGTTGAAGCGGGTTTTTCATCCAACATTCTTAACACGATGGGGAATATCCATAGTGTATTTAGATTGATTAAAAAATAAACCATTGTTAGTGTAGGTAACTTCCAAACCCATAAAATAATTAAGTTTCCCAAGATCTTTGATTGCAGATTCAGTATGAAGACATTTAGTAAAGGATGAGAGAGTATGTTGTTGATTTCCTGTTAAGATAAGATCATCAACATATACGAGGAAATACATGACGCAAGAGTCACGCTTGAAAATGAAAAGACACTCAAACGATGAAACCATTCCCGTGGAGCTTTGTTTGAGACCATAAATAGCCTTGTTCAATTTACAAACATAAGATGGAAAACACGGATCAATAAACCCCTTTGCTTGTTCCATAAACACACACTCATTGAGATGTCCATGTAGAAAGGCATTCTTTATGTCCAACTGATGCAAATTCCATTTATGGATAACCTATAAAGTAGGGACAATACGAACCGTGGTGGCCTTTACAACCGGACTAAAAGTATGCGAGTAATCAAGACATGGTACCGGTGTAACGCCTTGAGCCACAGGACAAGCTTTGTGACACTCAATCGAATCATCCGAATGAAACTTGGTTCGAAAAATCCACTTGGATCCGGTGACATTGGCATTCGACGGACGAGGAACCAATAACCAGGTTTGATTTCTATTAAGCGCATCGATTTTGGCTTGCATAGCCAAGAACCACTTTTCACTTTTTTAAGCCGAATGAAACATTTTAGGATCAGTCGATGCAAACAGAGCCTGATGGAGTGGAATGAGGTGGGTGTTCTAAGTCAAGTTGGTGACGGGGTTTAAATATCCAAGGATGCGAAGGAGTCAGGAGTGTAAGGACGTGACATACGATGAAAAATCCCATTTTTTTCAAATAGATGACCAACTTTATAATTGGTAAATTATGTTCCACCATTACTTTGAAATGTTTTGATGTTAGTGGAAATTTAAGTTTGAATAAAAGGTATAAAAATGGACAAAGCATTCATAAACTCAAATTTGGCTTTCAAAGGATATAGCCACGTGAAACAAGAAAAATCATCGACATACACCACATAATACAAAAAGTTACCAATAGATTTCACAGGTGATGGTCCCCGTATATCACAATGAATCAATTCAAGTGGAGAAGATGCCATATAGTATTAGTAATGAAAGGTAGCCTTTTTTATTTAGCTAGTTCACATGGGGTACAAAGACCCAGTTTAGGCAAAATAGAAGTAAACGAAATAAGTCCACTATTTTCCAACATATGAATAATATCAAAATTGACATGTCTTAAGCGGGAATGCCACAACTCAAAAGAGGCCTTCGGACACGAGGAGGACAAAAGCAAGGCTTGAGGGGCATTGTGAAGAACGTAAAGACCATCTTCACTGCACCCGCGGGCTAGGACTTGCTTGGTGTGACGATACTGTATGACAAAATGAGGATGAGAAAAAATAACATCAACAAGATTGTCCTTTGTTAGTTTTCCAATGGATAAAAGATTTTTAGTGAGGTTGAGAACTAAAACATTTTTGAGATTAAGAGAGCCAAAAAGTTTAGTGTTGCCGACGTGGGTAATAGGTAACGATTGATCATTTCCAAAAAAAAAAAAAAACAAGTGGATTAACTTGAGTAGGAGTGGATGTGGGAAAAGTGACATTATTTGGAACCATATGATCAGGCGTACCTGTATCGTCAGTCCAATCAGGAACATTGGTGTTCATATTGCATTGAGCATGAAATGCTTGTGCAAGTTGAGCCTCAATAGGATTGGGTGATAGATACAAAATTGGCTAGTAGGTGATAGTGATTGGCATGATGCACATACTTTCTACATAATTGACAAACAAGAGTACGTATTGGGCGATTATTGAAGTAACCACTGGACCGATAATTGTTATTAATATTATTATTTAAATAAAAAATAATAATTAATCAATGATTTTCCAATCATTTATAAAGCCATATGGAGCCGTTTCTCACTGCACCCCTCTTTTCCTATAAAGCCCTATGGAGCACCTCCTAATACTTTATAATATTTTATTCCTTATGGAGCCCCCACTACACATGCCCTTATATTTATACATGTTTATTGTCTATGTTATTTTGTTCGTTTAGAATTTTCATCACCAATATTCCGTCGTAATGCGCGAGTTAGCGTCTAATCGTTTTATCATAAAAAGCAAAATATGTACACTAACATTAAAAAAACTTCATAGTATGTAAATCCATACATTAGTTCAAACCTTTAATCGTCATCTAACAAAATTTACATGCTTGTTGCAGCATAATAGAAAACAAAGCCCGTGTATCCTAACAATAAATCAACACCAAAAATAACCAACACTTCAGATCAAAGCGTTGCAAGTAAGTTGATAAAATATAATTTTGATGTGTACCTCGGTTTTGGAAAACTTTTGTTTAGATTAGTAACATCCATAAGTTTATTGACTATACTTTAACTTATCTTAATTCTACCTAGATGTTAATGATCTCTAGCTTAGCTGGTTTGAAGTAGGGTGAGTTTTTTCTTAGGGGTTCTCATCATGGAGGTAGGTCACAGGTTCGATCAATGCACACCACAAAAAATTCCTCATGACGGTTTGAGCTTAGGCAAGGAGGACACCGGTGTGTGGGTAGGGATTCGAACTTGGGACCGTTAGGTTAGCATTGTACACGGATTTCCACTGAACTAAGTCTTTCAAAAAAAAATATATATTTTTCTCCATTTTACTCTACTTTACCCTAAGGAAATGGTTTAATCTCATACAAATTTTAATGGTTTTTGGTTAAAAAAAAAGGAAAACAAATTAATTCAATATTGGACCCTATTATTATTATGGTTAATTAGGATAAGCCCACGGGCTCAGTTAGGTTTCTAGGGTTCCTTGTGATCTCTATATATTGTAAACTAACCTTTCAATAATATTAAATCAGTACTCTATTATCTTACATGGTATCAGAGCCAGCCAAGGTTCTCTTCCATCCCCATCACGCCATACACAAATAATCAAACCCTAGCCGTCACCACTTTGAGAAAAACCCTAGACAGGGCGGCGTGCCGCCATTGCCGCCACCGCCCTATCCTGCCACTGTTTGTTTCTTGTACTTTTCTTATATTTAATTATAAATAAAGCCTCGGTTTCGGTTATAGATCCCAACAATTATTCCTATATTCACCCACTATTTATCTCCTTTGATCCATCCTACCTCTCCACACAACAACAAAAAAATCCATTTGTCGCTGCCTATGTTTGTCTTTTCTTCCCACCACCAACATCCCTTTTATCTTCTATTTTTTCAAAAGTCAAACACGGATTCATTCACTCACCACAAACATCCGCTGTTCCTTTTTTTTCCTTTCTCTTATTTGAGTTACATCCCTCTGATCTTTAGTTGCTTTCTTTTGCTTTATTTCTATTCCATTCTATTTCTTTTCTTATCGTTATTCTCTAGCAGGATCACGGTCCACTACCACCGATCTCAGTAGATTAAACGACGGTTTAGTCGGACATCTTTCTTTGATCTAAGCATCTCACTTATTCTCACAACCGCCGCCTGACAACGGTCACCGGGCTTTCACTATCTCTTTCACCTCTTTGACAGCCCGCCTCACGACAAGAGTCGTAGGGTGTCTATTTGCTCTTCCTTTTATTATTTTTTTCTTTCTTTCCCACAACATCTCTTTTATCATTTCTTTTATCTTTTGTATTGTCATGGCCAATAAAGATGGTATTGCGACTTTATTGGGATCTAGTGGATCTTGTTTGTCATTATGGGAAATATGAAACGAAACCAAACATAGGGAACTTGTGGACCGGAGTAAAGTCATTATTGAAGAGTACGAATGTGTTTTTTTTGGGCAAAGAAGATTGCAGCTGACTTGAAGGTTGTCGATTTATGGCAAAATTTTGGACTTACAAGTCAAGTCAAGAACCGAGATCAAAACTAGTTTTTTTTATGTACTTTTTTTTTATTTATGTTTTTTTTTTCAGTCTAAGCGTCTGATTTTCTACCGCTTTGACCGCGGGGGAGTATTGGACCCTATTATTGGGTTAGGATCAAATACACAGTGAAAGAAAAATAGGAAGTCGTAGGAAGGGTATCAAACGGACTCCGATTGAACTCATTCAAGCGGCATTGGAATCGTCTTATCGAACCCTACGTCGTTAGTTTTTAGGTCTTCGTTTTTTGGGGTTTTAGCTTGTAGTTTTTAGAATATGCGTTATATCATTGTGTCTTTTATGTACCATTGTGTCTTTTTCTTATTTTCATTATTTGTGTCATTTTTTCAATTCATTGTGTCTTTTTTCTTCAGCATTGTGTTATATTTTTTGACACTGTGTTATATTTTGTGGCTCATTGTGTCATATTTGATGATCTATTGTGTTTTTTGTATCCTTCTCACCCTTCTCATTTTTGGTAGCCTTTGTAGAATAACCCAACCCCCCTATTATTATTATTATGGTTAATTAGGATAAGCTCACGGGCTCAGTTAGGTTTCTAGGGTTCCTTGTGATCTCTATATATTGTAACCTAACATTTCAATAATATTATTCAGTATTCTATTATCTCTCTTAGCATCATGTTAACATGTTAACAAACTAATCCAAGTTTTTATTGGTTTATGGTATCTTCAAGTTATAATTTCGTTTTAAGCGATGAATATGATTAGACAATAATGAGTTCAAGTTATACAAACCGATCCAAACTATTGCAATAATTTGATACATGTTTTGTATATGTCAAGAAAACTTGATTTTATTGAATGATTTCAACAACATACAAGAATATTTGAATTAGCTGGATGAACAAACGAATACCAAACCAAAACAAGACAAAGATCAAACGATCAACAAAAGAGCCGACTATAGATTTGCCAACGATTTAAGAGCCAAAAGTAATACCAATAATATTATAATACGACAAATGATTGAATCAACCTTAATGATCGATTGTTCAATGCTCATCTTTATAGCAACAAAGGGGCTCCTCTTATACTATAAACCATAGAGCAAGGAAACCCATACCAAGACATGTTTGGTCACTATGAAACAAAACATGATTGAAGAAAAGGGAAGGAAAGGATAGAAATTTCCTTGTTTACCCTAAAAAACCATGTCTTATTGAAGCAATATATACATACATAGATGCAAAGAAGATGTCGATTTTCTTTTCTCATGCGATAAAAACAAGTCCAACAATCTTCCATGCAAACAACACTTTAGCTCAGTAGCTTAAATGAGATCACTAAGTCCATATAACACTAGACAGTAGTGAAGCTTAAAACTTTATATGGGGGAGTCACATGATTCAATTTTTTTTCCTATAACTAAGTTTCGGTTGGCCATTCAGTTCGGATAAGGTCAACCAACAAAAACTCTAAGGGGTTGTTTGGTAGCCTCTTAATGACCATTCAGAGGCTACCTCTTAATAGTCCATAACCTCTGAATGGTTAAGAGGTAACATTAAGTCTGAATGGTTAAGAGACAACAATTAAGATGTTACCTCTTTACCATTCATACTTAAGATTACATCTTAACCATTAAAAGAATATGAACTATTCAGATGTAGCCTCTTAATGAACATTCAGAGGCTACCAAACAGCCCCTAAATCAATCTATAGTTTGATAAATAATTAACTATTTAATGAAATTTGAAATATTGCTGATTATAAATTATCCTATAAAAAATTCCAACTTCATATTAAAATTAATACAATTCTGTTGGAAATACGGTGAATGGATTATATTAAAATTATCTATACTATATTATAAAGTATGAGGGAAGCATACCCACAAAATTTAAGTAAATACAACCTTTATTGCTTGTAGTACATTGCTTGTTGAAGTCATTTAGGGGGTAAAATTGTCTTTCTACCTAAATATTAAATTGTTGAAGAAATTAATTTAAACGTAATTATAAAATTGATGAGGAAATTAACATCGGTATTTGAAAGGTTTTATAAATAGTGATCATGTATTTGGTATCTAAATAATGCGATGACTCTTCACATACATAACTTTCAATGTTTATAGCCTTATAAGTTATAAATAGTGGTCTTTTATTTGGTATATGAAACAAGTTCTCTCTTTCTTCATTCTTTCTTTCCATACATGATGTTTAGAGTCTTCTTCTCATGTTTATATAACTTGTATGTTGGTTGCTACTAGATTGTTATTTTTCAACACGTTATCAGCATGAATTTTCTTGTTGCTCTTTTTTTTTTCGCTTTGAATTCATAGTCTAACCTCGCCTTGTGCCGCTACGTTTACAAAACGATGGAAATATATAACCATCATATGTTTGTTGTTGTTATAGCCACTGGAATCAAAAGTTACTAGAAATCACAATCAATCTAATCCATCTTCATTCACAATTCAAGTAACAAATACATACATTTTTCTTTGTGATGTGTATCCATAAAATACGAAAGAACAATTTCAGGCACGTTTACATGATTTGTGTAAATGTTTTCTTCAATTTTAGAATATCTTTTTTTTTAATTCAAACCCACCTTAGTTCCCTTGCAAAATTGGCTTATGTTATAATTTTTTAATGATTTTTGTATGGTAGGATTTAGATAAAAAAATGTTGTTTTATTATAGCTATCTAACAATCAATTAAAATTTTAGCAGCATAATCTGTTTTCATGATTGATTGCTAATCATAATTTGAGCATAAAAGGTGATGGGTGAGGGTTGCTTGGTTACGTAAATATTGCAAACGGAGACCAACGATTTTAATGATATGTCGTTTCTCTTTTATTGTTAATCTCAAATACTATTATTATTCTTTTAAAGCCTAGACAAAATTACAATTTTTGTCTTTTATAAATACCAAAACTATGGACTGGGTCCTTTAAATCTTTTAGTTTCAGTTTTTATCCTTTATATGAAAAGTTGTCACGATTTTTGTCATTTACACTTAACCAAGTTAATATAATCAGTTAAGTCACCCCATGTGCAATGCACGTGAGGGTATAAACATAATTTCACCCAATTTTAATGTGTGTTGAATTAAAAAAAAAAGAAGCCAATCAAAACCTCAACTTTTTTTCCACCCCCGCCCCACGTCATTGGAGATTGTCCCGCCCAAAGGGCTCATGCCACCCCTCCCCCCAGGGATGGTGTAGATGGGGGATGGGGTTTTCATGCCCATTTCCACCCCCACTCCGTTCACACTAAGAAAACGTAGTATACCTTTTGTTGAAATGTTTGTTGATTAAGGTTAGTTATCTAAGGATGGGCTAAGATAAGAACTAGGTTGAGTTATGAGAATCATAAGAACTCACTTTTTAGCCATACATTTAATTAACCCTGTAATTAATTTATGGCTGTAATTAAGCAATAATAAAATATTAAATAAAATATTAATTGTGTTACACCGGTGTAGTCATTTTGTTACATCAGTGTAAGGACGACCTAATTTTTTTCTTCTATTTTTTTGTATATTTCTCTGTTAACCATTTTTACATATTGGGTAAATTTTGTTTTTTAAAATTCGCATTTTACGTCGAAGTTCGCGGTTCTCACAACTCGGTTCTCATAACTGGAGTGAGTTCTCAATCGAACCGAATCCTAGTTATCTATTAGTTAAGATTAATTATATTATTTACTAGTGGTATGCGTCATAGTTAAAAACTCTACACTATTACTTTATTAGTAAAAAATACATTTTTAATAGTTAATAGTTATTAATAATAAAATATTGTTTTGACTAACATCACCTAAAAGGAAAGATTAGCGTGTGGGCAGGCGGGAGTTGATGCTACATTGTCCTTTTCATTTTGTCAAACGTGATTTACGGTGTAATATGGAATCCTTGATTTATTCATTTAATAAAAATATAAATCTTAATTAATCTCCTAATATTTGTAATTTAGTTTGGATTACTTATTTGTTTACAGATTCAATCGTCGTTCCGGTGATAACCATCAAAATAAAAAAATAATAATAGGACAAAGGGATTATCAGAATAAGTTATAGAAAGTGTGTATCTAATTCAAGAGAACTTACGATTAATGGAGTACCGTGAACATGCGATGCTCTCTTAATGTTCTCGAAACGTTTAAGTCTTGTTTGAATGAATCTGAACTGCATGGAGAGGCGTGAGTTTGCCCTCACAAACCCCATGTCGCTTTAATCACTCGCCGTGTTCATCGACTTCCATGTTGCAACCCTAACCCTTTGTCTGGTTGTGGTGTTGCAGAAGAACACGGCGGGGGTATTGAGAGGCAACTACGTGCCGTTTACATTGAAACTCCTAAAATACCCGAATCACTGTTTATGTTTAAATATGTATGTTTGACAATGAGCTTTTAAGAGTTTTTATAGCTTTTAAGAAAAAAATTAATATTCAATAAAAAGCCTTTTTGGTTTAAGGAGTTTGAACATTTTAGGTTATGAGAAAATTTTTTATATTGAAACGCTACTAGCATTAGCGTTTAAGAATAAAACTCCTACTAGCTACAAGCTTTTAATGAGTAAATGACATAAATACCCATTCTATCATAAACAAAATAAAAAAAACATGCATACAAGCTTTTAGTTAATGCTCATTTTGGTCATTTTATACATTTTTATTAAAAACTTCAGCTACTGTCAAACACCAAAATATATTTAAAAATCTACAACTACCCGTTTCCAGCCATCAGCTACCACCTTCCAGCCATCAGCCAGTTTTGCCAAACATATCCTAAATCGGTTGGTTTTTGATATACAGGTAGATGTTTTTTTTAAACTATTATTAGAAACTACTTAGAAGTTTTTTAATACTCCGTAGTATTTATAAATGAAGAATAAGCATGTATATGCTATGAAAATTGTTATCCAAATAACATGGTATTATGAATTTGCCAATAGTAAATGTTTATTTTATAGATAATCAATCTTAAGTAGAAAGCTACAAAACCATATAAACATGTGTACTTAGTGGTTTAAGTTTGATACATATTGTGCTAATGTGTCTTTTTTATATGTATTAATGCATAGAATTTTGCGTCCAGGTGATTATGTAATTTTCGTAGTTATCTACCTGATAATAATTTTTATATCAAACATATTTATAGTAAATAAAACTGTCATCCTATTAAGTTGGCTATTTTTTTTAAACGGTAAATTGAGATCACTCATGAACAAATAGAGTATCATCGTGGTATCGGCGAAACCACCCGATCATATGCATCTCCACTAGATAATAATGCTTATACACCAATTAAGGAGGAAACCCAATAAATATGGGAAGAAGCCGTTTTGAGAATCGAAGAGTTTGCATACTACTCTTATATTTAAGATCAAAATAAGAGTTTGTTGTCTAAATCTAATACTATTTTTAAATCTTCGTTTTAACTATTTTTCTCATTCCCTCTAATGGATTGCTCTAAAGTCCATCACAAAAAAAAGACGCGTAAGAGCATTCTTATCCCCTCCATCAAATCCCCTCCATCAAATTACACTAAAAATCACTACTTCACCTCTAAATCTTATCTCTCCTAATTAAAATAATAATACTTTTATCATTATATTTTCTCTCTCCTCACTCACAACTACTTACAAAAATATTAAAATATATATAGGGGTGAACAGTAACTTTTCATATTTAGGGTGGAACAGTGCTTCCACCAAATATTTTCTCTCTCCTTCACTCACAACCACTTACATTCACCCTATATAATTTGGTAGACACACTCACATACATTTAGTGGACCGAATGTGAATGCTCTAACATCCACTAGAGGCAAAATGTACCACACTGGAACATGAAGTGTTTAAGTGCAAATCAATAAAAGATGAAGGACTAAAATTGAAAATACATGAGACCCTAAATCGTGCATGTTTGATTCCTTCGACATGTTCACGATCGACCGTATCTATTCACGTACATCAAATAAAATAAATAATAACTATTTTGTTTGCATTTATTATTTCAACATTTGATCCATTCACCATTTTAATATAAACATTATAAATGAACGATTATTATAATGAGTCAGTTTTTTATTTTAATAAAAAAAAGACTAAATTACAAGTTTTGTCCTTTAGGTTTATACCAGATTTCAACGGATGTCCTTTAACTTTAAAATTGATTGGTTTTGTCCTTTACGTTTCAGAATCTTGCACGGTTTGTCCTTTGAGCCTAACCCAGTTAATTTTTATCGTTAAGTGGAGGGTAATATTGTCTTTTCACCCATTTATAAAAACTTATATATACACACATACCCATTTCTTTCTCACATCTCTCTCCCCCAACTTACCTGCTGCACCACCACCTGCCACCGACACCACCACCTGCCACCCACCACCCATCCCACACCAACCACCGTCACACACCTCCACCTTCACTGCTGTAACCACCCATCACCACCACAGCCACCACTCTACCTTCGCCACTGAAAACCATAGCTACACCATCACCGTACCGTTTCAACATGACATAACAACCACCCAATTCACCCTCTCCATCGTACACCATAACCCAAACCACCCATGGAACCCTAGATCCCAGCCACCGCCGCTCTGCTTCTAACCGACTCCATTATCGTCTGCACAACACTTCTCAGATTCAACCACTACCACTTCGATTATTAGAGGAAAAAGGAAAGTTCTGATGGTTAATACCTGTGTTTGCCGACAACCTGATGAAACAAACGCCGCCGCCGCCGCCGTGAACCACCACCATCTCCTCATCTTCTTTTCTTCCGGGTTCCCTCTCTCTCCTTTCTGTTCTCTCTCTTCGACCCCTCTCTCTCTACAGATCTGTGTCTGAGATGGTGTGGGTGGGTTTGGGGTTTTCTTCGAGCAGCAAGAAAGGGGAGGGCAGTGGAATGGTTTGTTGTCACACAAGTGGTGGTAGGTTGTGGTCGTCGGGCAGGTGGTGGTGGTCATCGCGCAAGTGGTGGTGGTTGTGGGTCTGATCTGCTTTGTATTAGGGTCAGGGTTTGGTTTCATAGAATGGAATGGAAGGGGTGGTGGTCGGGAAGTTGGTGGTTGTGGTCGGCGGCAGGTGGTGGTGGTCGTCGGGCAGGTGGTGGTCGGCGGCAGGTGGTGGTGGTAGGTTGTGGTTGCTGCAGGTATTAAGAGAGAGGGAGGGGGGGTTTTATATTAATTTTAAATTTTACATTTTGTCCAAAACTTTAACTTAATTACCAAAATAGGCCCTAGAATAGTAGAAAGACGATTTTACCCTCACGTTTCAGTTAAAATCTAACTGGGTTAGTGTCAAAGGACGTAACGTGCAAGATTTTAAAAGATAAAGGACAAAACCAATCAATTTTAAAGTTAAAGGACATTCGTTGAAATTTGGTATAAACTTAAAGGACAAAACTTGTAATTCAGTCTAAAAAAAACTTGAGATAAGTTTGAAATTTGGTCCCAAAAGTCATGCCACAATGATTTAAGTAAATGACAAATTCGGTTGCAGAACACTCCTAAAGCTAAGGGGTGTGAAAACGGTAAGGTGGTCAGGGAGTTGAAGTGAAAAGCTTAACCGATGGGGAGCCCTCCCCCCCCCCCCCCCGCGGGTCTATTCTTCGGTGCAACCAAGGAAATCTATCAGTCCTCCTCAACCATCTCTCTCTCTCCGAACTAGGTGAGGTGGAGGCAGTGGCGAGGACGTGGCGTTCGGAGGGTTGGCGACCACACCCCTCAATCTAAAAGGGCATTTGTGACCATTTTATCAAAACCTTATTGAGTTCGAAAGTTCAATTTTTTAGCAAGGCGACAATCATGCCATCACACATGTATATTTGTTATTAATAAAGCAAATTAACCATAGTCGAAACACCTTAAACCGTAAACTTATTCTTGATATGGTATAAACATAGGAAAAATCACGGATGTTATATGAAAAAAACTCTTTTTATGGGGGAATTACTATTGATGGATAGGTTAATATTGAATAGTCATGAACCTTTGTATTTTTTGTCTTAGATCGCTTGACAATTTTAGTTACCATATAAATCCATATTAATGCTGTAAATTTGGGTTATTACAAGTTTGACTATGTATGTCGGGTTTTCTTTTGTGTAGTATAAATGAAGTTGAAGATTCATGTGTTTTGATATCGACACAACGTGTAGGGTAAAATACTAGAGTTAAATTACACCCTCTTAGTGTATATTTGATTACACCCCTTGCCATCATACAACCCATGAGCTCAATTAAAGTTAATTTTTATTCGTTACTTAACGACTACATCGCGTGTCAATACTGTATTGATACCAAAACAACACATGAGGTAAAATGCTAAAGTTATCTTATAGTCCTTACACCGCATGCCATTGGTACGGCCGCAACGCGCCGGATAAAATACTAGTGTTACTTATTCCCCAATTATTTTAAACAACACACTCAAAAAAAAAAAAAAAAAACCCCTTTATCAACAATGAGCGCCCAACAACTAAATTCGAGCCCATTTGGGTAGTGGGCTTCACTTATAACATTTAAGGGCTTGCAAAATCTAAATTAGTTCAAACATTGGATCTGTAAGTGTGGGCTTTTTAATATATGTGTTTTTATTTTTTAACTTATATAAACTGGATTGTAGATTTGTAGGTAGGGCTGTAAACGAACCAAACGAACACGAACAAGGCTTTTTTCGTGTTTGTTTGTTAAGGTTTCTTGGACAAACGAACCGTTCACGAACACACTAACGAACATAATTCTATATTTGTGTTTGTTTGTTAAGAAATTCAGTTGTTTGCGAACTGTTCGTGAACACGGATCTTGAACACAAACAAACAAAAACAAACATTTAATATGCAACTAACTAAAAAAACATTGTTAATATTAACCGTTAGACAAAGTACATCTACTAAACAATGTCAATAAGTCAAATTGTACCAACTTAGACATAATTATCTAAAATTACTTAGGCATAGACATGAATACATGATATTCATAACTCAAAAGTTCATAATTATCCTAAGTTTTAACTAGTGATCGAACATAAACAAACATACACGAACGGATATAAATAAACGAACGTAAACAAACACATTGCCGAACGTTCACGAACGCAATCGAACGAACGAGACATTTGTTCGTGTTTGTTTGTTTAGTTAATCAAACGGAATTTTTTGTTCGTGTTTGTTCATTTATTAAACAAACGGACACAAACGAACTTCCCGCCGAACGGTATACGAACTGTTCACCGAACGTTTGGTTTGTTTACAGCCCTATTTGTAGGTGAACCGTTTTCGTTGGAAAAATCTTAAATCAATACTATAATAAACTTTCACTTCATGAAAATACCATCACCAATTAATGATTTCAAGGTTAAAGTAAAACTTATAATTTTGTTTCCATTTGAGAAGTTTTATGATGTACGTACGTGTATCATAAAACATTGTCCATGTAATAAAGAGGTGCCACGGAACAAGTTTACTACCTTAGACTAAAAAATCGTAAAGAATAAACAAGTCCTCACTAAACATACATGTTATTTAGCCACATACGAGAGACACTCCGTCCCTCTTGTTTAGGATGAGCCACATCCAAACAATAATCTTTGTCCATAGACAAAATGTCTTACCAACCTCGATGATGCTTTAACACTTTTAAGTATTTAAGAGCATTATACAACGCAATGACTGTGGATACGACCCACCTCAGCACTACCCAATCATTGTCTCGCGAACTTCACCCCCTCTCTTGACTCCCACATACCACACATCTTTCTCTCTCTTCCACGTACGCAACTTTCCTCATTCTCTTCTTCACGTCAGCATCAGTGAGATCGAAAGACCCACCGCGAATCCTCTAAGCACAAAATTACTCGTTCCTAACTAAAAACTATCTGAAATAATCATTATCAGTTAAGCATAGTTTGAGGACTAATTTGCAAGTTAGGTTTTGCTCAAATAAACTTTACAAATAAAAAAAAAAGGAACATTGGATTTTAATAATACAAATTTTCACCTATTGGCCGGCAATAATCTGTACTTCAAAAATTCCCAACAACGATCCCAACTTTCAAGGTATTGGCCAATAATGAACCTTTATTAACTGAGAACTAACTCGGTTAGTGGATGCTGACGTTGCGTGCTCACGCTGATGGGGCATGCCACATCAGCGTCCACGTCATCATCCACTAACTGAGTTAGTTCTCGGTTAACAAAGGTTCATTGTTGGCCAATACGTTCAAAGTTGGGATCGTTGTTGGTAATTTTTGAAGTACAGATTATTATCGGTCAATAGGTGAAAGTTTGGATTATTAAAATCCAATACCCTTTAAAAAAAGCTATCAATCGATGATGGCTGCTTGATTAAGTTTTAGGTATACACGAACAATTTTTAAATAGTTATAAAAATATTGTAATGTATGATAACTGATAACTACACATTTGTGCAGCAGTAATCCTGTTTTGATCAGACATTAGGATATCTTATCTTATGTATGAAATTCATGCACTTTTGTTAAGTTTAGGTTAAACTATAATTAGGATTTAAAAATGTGTATGATCCACCATTATTGCTAATATGTTAGTGTTTAAAAAATCAAACTGTAACTAGGGTTTAGGGTTTAAACATAACAATATTGCTTCATTCTATATAACTAGGGTTTAAGTTATTTTGGGCTTTCATTTTTGTGACTGACTGAAACCATTGCAAGGTATGACACTTTTCTCGGATAATAAACCCTAGCCGTATTCTCTGTATACTAACTCAAGGGAATTTTAATATATCAAATGTATGAAACTTTATGAAATATATATCTTGTTTATTTTGCAAAAAAAAAAAAATAAAAAAAATCAGGGTGTGCAGAGTAGCACATGTCCAGGGTGGACTGGCATTGTGACTAATAGGACCCCTGCAGTATTGTTGAATGGAAATAAGTTGATAACTAATAATACGCAGTTGACTGACCTTCGGTGGCCCAACGCACAAAAACTCTCTAAGATCATGTGTTGTGGCGGGGTAAAATGTGAAAAAAAAGTGTTGCCACGTAGGCGCCACGTTTGCAGGGGGGGGGGGGGGTTACCTTTCAATAAGGCGTTTTAAATTAAGAAACAATAATAAATAAAAAAAGAGTGTGAAATGGAAGTGGGTGTGATGTGTGTTAATGTGCTTGTGTGTAAGGTGAAAAAAGTGCTGCCCGCGAAGTCCTTTATAATCAACTGGGCACTACGGGGCGGTGTTGCAGAGGCCCAGCCTGGCAGGCTGGTGTCGTGGCTGGGCTTAGCGCCCCCACCTCACCCTGCACAACACATTGCTCTAAGGATTTGGGTAATCCTCTATAGTGCGGTTATTAAAACGACCAAAGGCATACTGCTAAAATTCTTATTTGAGACAGTAGAGCCCAAGAATATAGGGTAGTTGGGCCATTGATCCTCTCATCTTTCAGATAGTTTAATATTATCTCATCTGGGCCATTGATCTTTCAGATAGTTTTCCTTGCCATACACATCACTTCTGCTCTTATCTGTCTGTACTTAGTTGGTTTGTGTTGTATGTTATTCTGACTTGAACATTATGCTGCCAGCTGATTGTTTTTTGATAGTAGTAACAAAAAGGTTAGATTAATATTTAATGGTTCTGTAGTTGTAGTAACAAACAAGTGTTTGTCTTCATGCCACCTT
Source organism: Ambrosia x helenae (assembly GCA_030844895.1). Classification (NCBI taxonomy): domain Eukaryota; kingdom Viridiplantae; phylum Streptophyta; class Magnoliopsida; order Asterales; family Asteraceae; genus Ambrosia; species Ambrosia x helenae. The sequence goes on along the minus strand of CM061229.1, from coordinate 27,004,006 downwards.
TTTGAATTTTGTTTCCTTGTTATTTTTTCACCTAGATAAGGTTCGGCCGCGCTTTTGTTTTGATTCTTATGCTTACAACAACTGTAATCTAGCACATGTCTCTTTTGATAAATATGGTGAACAACTCGATTTCATAAAATGAACTTCTTAGAAAGCAAGTCTTTTGCATGCTAGGCACCGCAAAATCGTTGGAATACATGGTACGTTGCCAATTCCTACGCTGCATTTTGTTTTACTTTAAATAGAAGGGTTAAAAAACTTAACTTTGTATTCTAATTCTTGCTTTTCTTTAATATGTTTAGTCGAACAGTTTGTGCGTTGTTTCCTTATTGGACGCGTTGACACATCCTTAAACTCAACAAGAAAACTATGAAGGTAATGATGGCATATTGAATTTAAAAAGAACCCATGAAGGTTATGTTATATCTCAAACGGGTCAAAAAAACAAAACTAGATAAAAGGATACAGTCTAAGTCGCCATAGTGTATTTTTAATCTGTACAACCTCCAGAAAATTTATAAAATAAAACTTAGATTATAACTGTAATAACATTGCTATTATAATCATATTTAAAGCATAGATTATTTACATTTTGTAAAAAGTCAATCCAACCTGACCGACCCGTTTGACCAATTTGCTCATATTGATCATTTAAAGGACTGATATTTGTATCTGCTCATTTCTCTGATTTCACAAAAATGTGTTCATACACAAATCTTGATGCACTTTAGCAAAATGTGTCTGTGTTCATGAAAAGCAAATCATCATTAAAAGCAATCTTGATCAAGACAGGCTTTATTGATTCTACACGTCCAGTACACATTCTAACGTGCTTTATATCGTGTTGCAGGCATTCAAGATTCAACTACTCATTAGACCGAATTTTGGGAGTTTATAAGTGGAATGTGACATCCATTGATACCGACGTCTTTAAAGAAATTGGTCCCTCCCATGGTCTCAAGTTGCAAATCGCTTCTCACAGGTGTTACGCCTTTTGTTTTCTCTGTGACTAGATTTAGTTTCATATCATCTTCATACATTTTTTTTGTACTTTTGACTGTTTTTATTCTCTTCTCTTTTTCCACAACTCATGATTGATGATTTTTTATACATAATACATAAATGTTTTCTTAATTTAATTAGACATATGAATAGTTACTAAGTTAGATGTTTTCTTAGAAAGCTTCTGCTGTATTTTCGTTCGATAAACTTGTTTGCGTCTTAACATAATGTTTTGTGGTTTGGATATCTCATTATAACTATACTGCACACATGCTTGCATAGTATGACTTCACTGAACAGTGAACATAAAACTTAAACTTAAACTAGAAATGATAATAACTTATTATGATTTCACACTCACTGCACTTGGCCGCTTGTCGTTTTCCTGTTTTATTATGGTGGGTCGTCTTGTGTTATATTCCTCTTTAACTTTCCTCTATCTAGTCAGCTTTTCGATATATACACGTAGTGGATTCAAGTACTTAAAGTTGTGCAATTTGCAAAAAAAAAAAAAAAAAAAAAAAAAAAAAAAAGAAAAAGAAAAAAAAGAGGAGTTTCCAGCACAAGTGGAAAGGGAAAAAGCAGTTGGTAATTATTGGGATTGGAAGGTAGAAAAAAAAAGTGGAGATGAGATTCCATTCCATGTTGAAGAATGAAATGAAGTGCAAGTTTTGTTACATAAAAAAAGAAAGAAAGAAAGAAAGAGTACATAAAACTTTTGGTTTGTCTGGTTAATATACAGTCTTTATTGTAGGCAGATAGTATGTAATGTTTGTTTGTTTGTTTGTTGTACCTTACATAACTTATGTATACTTTCTAAAAGCTTTGCATGTTTCATGAAACCCACATTCTCCTTTCTTTAACTTCTCATAGGACCACTATTCCACCCATATTCCACCCTTTCTTTACACCAGTTTTGAACATGGGTTGGGCCAGGCCCGGTCGGCCCAAATCACCATTTGTAACAATGTTTTTTTTTTTTTTTTTTATAAATTTTATAAATTTTATAGTGTGTATGACATATGATTTAGAAAGTTACATTCCCATCTTTTACAACATTCTTTGCAAATGGGTTGGGTCAGGCCGGGTCGGCCCAAATCACCATTTGTAACAATGTTTTTTTTTTTAGTGTGTATGACATATGATTTAGAAAGTTACATTCCCATCTTTTACAACATTCTTTGCAAATGGGTTGGCTTGGGTCGACCCAAAACACTGTATGTGCAACCTTTTATGATTAAGAAAGTTGTATTATTTATATAACAGTATGGTTATTTTTAATAAAATGATTTAAGAGCTGTCTATGTATTAAATATCTAAATACAAAACTTAAGAAGCGAATAGAATGCTTTTTTCTTATTTTTTGTTTAAATATAGACAACCCAAATAGACGTGTTTGCTAGTAAACGGGTCAAAGCAGTCACCTCTAGGTGCATTTGACAAATTTGTCTCATGATCATGTACTAGACAAAACATTCGCGCATTAGTGCAGTACCACTATATCCAGCCACAATACAACACGTCGATGCATGAAGGGAGGCGAAAGCGACAGTCTGACACGCTAACGCCACGCAAAATGGATTCGTATTCGACTAGTGGGTCATGGTGCTGAGCACTCCGAGTGCATCACGGAATTTAAGAAAGAATAATCTCCAAAGAAATTGTGTTGGTTTCAGTAGCCGTTGACCTTTTGGTACATTCCCTCTCTTTAATTCTCTTCTTTCATTTTCCTTGTTATCCTTTTAATCTTGTTGCTACCGGACCACCACTTAGTTCCTTTACATACTCACGCTTAAAACCTTAGCCTTTATAAAAGTCTATTTTACTTTCTTTATTATTATTATTTTGACTTTTAACTGCTTATTCAAAACATCATTTTTACTATCTACATTTGCTTGTGGGATTGTTGGCTATTGAATTTAGAGGTGAACACATCCCATTTGATTAAAATTTTGGGCCGAATCGTTAACTACGGTTTTAGGGAATACCATCAAATTGCAGCTTATTGCCCGTTTACCTTCTATTTTGATGTAACTTAGCAAGTTTTAATAAATGAATAGATAGTTTTTCAAGATTAAGATGATTCATAATTATAATAGATATGCATTACTTCATATTTTAAATATTAAAAAATTATGTAAATATTATTATATTATATTAAAGTTAAATAACCGATACCAAGTTCCAAATTTTACCAAGCCATTAAACTGACAAACCGTAAAGACCAATCCGTGAACTGAATTGTTAGGGTCTCAAACCGCTGGAATTGCTTTGGTTTGGATACTTCAGTCGTTTTCTATTGCTTACTATGCTTATGGATCATGTTTGTAAATCTTTACCTCGATTAAGCCTTTTTTTTTTACTTATTTAGTTTTGCAATTCAAAAAATGGTAGCGGTGTAGCTTGTTGCCCGTCTACTTTCTATTTTGATGTAACCGAACAAGTTTAAGAAATTAAATTTAGGTGATTAAAAAAAAGAAATCTTTAAATGAAAGAATATAGCAACGGTAAGTTGACATTCTTATACTTGTAATAATAAAATTAATCAAATTATTTAATTATACTTGTAATAATAAAATTAATCAAATTCTTTAATGTAATTTCAATAATTTGTTATGGTTATGGTTATGGCTTTTCTCTTGTTCTATTTATATGGATGCATTTATCTTATAACACAAAAATAAAAGGAACAAAAAAACAGTGAATTGTGTATAGGAAAAGATCCTGTACAAAGTAATTTTTGGTAAGAACTGTGAGAATCAAAGGAGGGTATTTTTTTTATTTTTTTTTCCGAATTTTTTTTCCCATATTGTTAAACATGTATTATAGTATTGAAAACTAAAAAAAAATAAAAAATAAAAATTGGTGTAGAGTAATTACGTGTAGAGTAATCACCTCCGGTTCCTTGGTGGAAGATGGTACGGTGATCAATTGTGTAAACGTTTATGCTCCTCAGAAATTGGGAGAAAAAAGGGCTCTTTGGGATACTATTGAGGGTGTTCTTACTGGGTTGGAGGGGATGGTGATTCTTATGGGTGATTTCAATGCGGTTAGGGCCCCGGAGGAAAGAAAAAATTCTCGTTTTAATCACAGGTGTGCGTCTAATCTGAATAAGTTCGTTGACAGTCTGGGTTTGGTTGAGTACATCATGAGGGGCAATAAATATACTTGTTTGACGGTCAAAGATAATGAGTTTAAGTTGAGCAAGATTGATCGCTTTTTTGTTTGCCAAGGTTTTTTTTAACAGGTGGCCAGAAGCGGTTCTAAGGGCCTTACCTAGAAATTGTTCTGATCACTCCCCGTTGCTGCTCTCTATTGGGAAGACAAAATCTGGATTCATTCCTTTCCGGTGATTCAATTCTTGGCTGGATAGGGATGGGTGCAAAGAGGAGATTATCAAAGTTCTTGATAACCTAGTGTTTGAAGGTCCTCCAGATGTTAGGCTTTCTTTGAAGTTTAAGGCTCTCAAGTCTGCTTTGAGCTCTTGGTGGGTACGGACTAAGAAGGCTGAAGAAGATAATTTTTCTGTTTTGCAAAAAGATATTGACAGATTGGAAAAAGTGATGGAAGATAGGGATTTAGAAGAGGAGGAGATTTGGGTGTGGGAGAATTGCAAGCAGGAGGTTGACTTTTTTAATCAATGCAAGATTAGAGACCTTAAACAAAAGTCGAGGGTTCGATGGGCTATGCATGGGGACGACAACTCTGCGTATTTCCACGGGATTGTAAACGGGAGAAAATCTAAAAACTCTATTCCAGGATTAATGGTGGATGGGAATTGGATTACGAAGCCTTCGTTGGTCAAACGTGAAGTGTTAAAACATTATAGGGGGCTCTTTGCGGAGATGTATCCGAGAAGGCCATTATTACGGAGTGATCTCATTAAACGGATTCCTCAAACTTGGTCTACTGCTTTGGAGGCGAGGTTCACTAGAGAGGAGGTGAAGTTGGCGGTTTTTGATTGTGGTTCAGACCGGGCTCCTGGCCCGGATGGTTTTAATTTTCATTTTGTTAAGAGTTTTTGGAGCTATTTTGAAGAAGACTTCTTTTCCCTGTTGGACACTTTTTATGATTCGGGTGTTTTCGGTAAAGGTTGCAGCTCATCCTTTATTACTTTGATTCCAAAGTTAAAAAATCCTGTGGGTTTATCTGATTATAGGCCTATTACTCTGGTGGGGGCCATTAGCAAAGTTATTTCCAAGGTGCTTGCTCTTCGGATTAAGAAAGTGCTTGGATATGTGATTTCGGATACGCAGTCGGCTTTTCTAAAGGATAGATTTATTTTAGACGGGCCTTTGATTCTTAATGAGGTTCATGGGTGGTTATGTAAGCAAAATAAAAAAGCGTTTATGCTGAAAATCGATTTCGAGAAGGCTTACGATAACGTAAACTGGGGGTTTTTAATAGATATGATGGAGCAAATGGGATTTCCACACAGGTGGGGGAGGTAGGTCAAAGGGATCTTGGAGTCTGCTAGGTCCTCGGTGCTGGTTAATGGTTCTCCTACTTACGAATTTCAATGCCAGAAAGGTCTTCGTCAAGGAGATCCTTTGTCCCCTTTTCTCTTTTTAATTGTTACGGGAAGCTCTTACTTGTATTCTGGAGACGGCTTGTATTTTAGGTGAGTTCAAAGGCATTAATGAATGTAGGACGGGTTTAAAAATCTCTCATTTATTGTACGCAGATGATGCCTTGATTATTGGGGAATGGTCGGAGGGTAACATAGAGAATACTGCCAGGCTTTTGCGGATCTTCCACATGTGTAGCGGCCTGAAAATTAACTTAAAAAAGTCGCTTCTTTTTGGAATAGGGGTAGATAGGGACGAGATCACCATCATGTCCAATATCATTGGTTGTAAGGTTGGAGATTTTCCTTTTGATTACTTGGGAATTAAAGTGGGCGCTAACATGAACCGAGTGTGTCATTGGAGTTCGGTTGTCAAGACGGTGCGTTCTCGGTTAGCTAAATGGAAAGCGGATAGTCTTTCTATGGGAGGTCGCCTTACTCTCATTAAATCGGTTCTATCTAATATTCCAATTTATTATTTATCATTGTACAAAGCCCCGGTAGAAATTGTGGAACAAATAGAGAGGTTGATGAGGAATTTTCTTTGGGGAGGCTCTAATGGCGTAAACAAAATGCATTGGGTTTCATGGGATATTGTTACCTCCCCAAAACCGAATGGTGGTTTGGGCATCTCTAGGTTATCTGATGTGAATATTGCTTTAATTACAAAGTGGGTTTGGAGGTTTAAGAGAGACCCGCACAGTTCTTGGAGGCGTATGTTAGAAGCTATTCATGGTGGTAAAGGTAGATGGTATTTTCTCCCGATAAATAATAGTATACCCGGTTGTTGGAAATCGATAATTAGATTAGTGGGTAACTTGAAGCTTGGCGGCAAAGTGATTCCTAACGTTATAAGGGGGACTGTGGGTTCAGGTACAGATATTAGTTTTTGGTGCGATATTTGGTACGGCACATCGACATTTCGCCAACGATGGCCATGTCTGTTTGCCTTGGAAAAATACAAGAGGTGCTCGGTTCGGAATAGATTACAGGATCGAAATGGTACAATGGTTTTTGTGGATAATTGGCGTTCTGGTCTATCGACTGTTGAGGGGTTATCCGAATATAGAGAGTTGCAAGAAATGGTTTCTAAATGTTCTTTTTTAGGTGATAAGGATAGCTGGGTCTGGGAACTTGATTCAAGTAATGGTTTTTCAGTGCAAAATGTTAAAAAGATTCTCATAAGTGACCGCAAAGATAGGAGAATTCATAGTATGGTTTGGACCGGGTGGGTTCCGCTAAAGGTGACCTTGCATGCTTGGAGACTCGAGATGGATCGCCTACCGACCAAGATTAATCTCCGTAGAAGGAATATAAACGTGGGTGATGGTTTGTGTGTGTTTTGTCAGTCGGTTGAGGAGTCGGCCTTGCATCTTTTTACCGGGTGCATAGTATCGAGTGGGGTGTGGCAAGGGATAGAAAAATGGTGCCGCTTGGATCCGCTCTTCTTTTTTGATATCAAAGACATTTTCTCTATGCATTCAGCGATTCCAGGTAATAAGGCGAAGGAGAAAATTATTAGAGGTATTGTGATGACGACGTGCTGGGTTATTTGGCAATCTCGTAACAAGGCGGTTTTCGTAGATGTCAAGCCTCGGGTTTGTGATATGATTGCGTGCATCAAATCTTGGTCTTATTTATGGTGTCGTAGTAGATATAAAGCTGAAAACATTATTTGGAAAGATTGGTGTAGAAACCCAATGTATATGTTGTAAATGTTTTGTTCTTGGCGGTCCTCTGTTTTTTGGAGGGCTTAGCCGTTTTCTAATGAAATTTAATGTTAAAAAAAAAAATTACGTGTAGAGTAATTACATAATTACTCTAGTGTAAACTAGTGTATTTACTTTAATGACGTAATTACACTAATTTTTTTTTTAATTTTTTTTTTGTATTATTCATCTATAAAGTATGTTTAAGCACATGGGAAAAAAAATTCTAAAAAAAAAAATAAATTTTTTACCCTCTTTGATTCTCACAGTTCTTACCGAAAAACACTTTGTATTTGATCTTTACTCATTGTGTATATATCGGTAGAAAATTCATAAATTAAAACGAAATTTAAATTCAAGAAAATTCCAAAAAAAAAAAAAAAAAAAAAAAAAAAAAAACGATATGAAACGATTGGAAGTGGTTATTTGTAAGCAAACTCTATGGCTAAAAAGTGTCTTTCTTGAATTCATGGTCTCCACAGGGGTACTTTCGTCATTTTCGATGAAAAACTTTTAACTAAAGCAGGTCGTTTAGTATTTACTTTTTTATGGTTCATCCAAAAATTTGGTAACATAATATCGTGAAAACATCTTTGGGTGAATATCAACCATAACAAAATTTGTTACATTATTTCTTTTATGTTTTCCTTAGATTTTACCTGTGTATTATCATTAAGCACACACTTTCGTTTAAATAAAATCGAGCAAAATTTTCAATATGAGTTTCAGATTTCTTTTTTGATTTTTACGTGTCATCCACATTTGCATTTACGGGTGATAATTTCTTACACGATTGAAATACGACACAAAAATAATCAGTTTTTGGATTGTCAAATGTAACCCGTTTGATTAACACGTCGTCTGCAAACCCGTTTATGACCTTAATTACTTATTGTTAACAACCCACCAAACCAATTAACACGCTTACAACTTGATAACTATCAATCAAAACTAGTTTGACACGTTTAAATAAATGAGTTAAAAAAGGTCTTGTTCAAGTTACAACAATTTTAAGTGTGTGTGGATTAAAATATGTTCAGGTTAAACAACTCAACACGTTTAATTGCAAACCGACACATTGACATCCATATCCATCTATCTACATATGAATATGGCAACTGAAAATTTAAATAATAATTGAGAAACAATTCACACTATAAAAGCACAAATTAATATGATGTTTTAATTCAACAAAGGAAACAACGAGCATGAAAAAATATGTGAAAATTCAAAACGTGACCTCTACAATCTCCATGGCTCAAAAGGGTATTCCACTATTTCTCTGTCACCTCAGGGGTATTTTCGTCATTTCATTGCTTCTGGTAATATTACCATTTTACCCTTTTTACGTCCAAAACCATGCTATAACCACTTGTACATTGCGCTTTAACAGTTGCCCCACGCATCCGAACCACTTGTACCAAACCCTCCATCAGCCGGGATCTCTATACCCCCGGCGTACGTTAGCATACTCCTCACGCTCACGTTAGCCTCACCATGGTGGTTGTCAACCTCCTGATCACCGGTCAACCCAAGAAAATCTCTAGTCAAACGGTCCGTCTTCTGCCACGTGGCCATGTTCCCTGACGTCATCCCCACGTGAGTCATGTGTCCACCCAACTCACCCATATCCAATCCACCCATCCTTGACCCCACGTGACCCGTCACGTGCCCCACCGTCGCTGCCTTCTGCAGCAGCGCGGTGGCTGACATGTGCGCAGCCACCGGCGGTTGATAACCGCCGGTGCTGCCGTGGAACGTCACCGGCGGCCGTGAGATTATCCGGGTCGGGTCGGGTTCTTGGTAAAAGGGTAAGGAAATGGCGGGAAGGAGGTGGTGGGTCGGGTTGTGGATGGATTCGGGTTTGATTCGGGTCGGGTTTGGGTCATGGTGGGGATCCAAGTAGGGTTTGGGTTTGGGCTGTTGTGGTTGAAGGGAAAAAGTGAGGGGGGGTTTTGTGAAGTTAAGTGAATGTTGAAGGGGGTGTTTGTAACATTGTTGATAATTGAAGGGTGGTGAGTGTTAGGTATCGAAGATGCAGCAGCAGCAGCAGCAGCAGAGAGTCTGGCAGTTTCTTCAGCTAAAGCGTCACAGAAGGCTCTGTGAGTAATGAAACTATCTTTCCTATACCAACATAAATAAATGTAGAAATTTAATTAATATTAATAATAATATTTTACAATTAAAGTCTAATTGATAAAAAAAAATTAAAAATAAGAAGAAAAAAAAACGGAAGTTATGTTTTGATTATTTGTTTAAGTTTATAAATAAAATGAAAATATTATTATAAAATAAAAGTTTAAAAGCAAAAGAAGGAATTTAATTTCATCATTGTGATGCTACACATTTCCAAAAATAACATACAAATGTTTGTCCATTTCTGTGATATTTAGGGACAATAATTCCATTTCTATGAGCTAGCGTACACACTACACAGTCACACACTGTTTGTTGACTTAATTTTTCTTTTAAAGATTTTAATGTTTTTTTTTTTTAATATTTGTTATGCTTATAATTAGTGTTTTGTCACAAGTAATTAAGTAGTTGTGAAAATACGAGAAAAACTATTACACACTTATATGCTAATGAATGTTAGACAACATTTTATGGTGTGTAACAAATTAATTATAAACATGCATTAAATAGCTCTTTCATTTTTAAACTATAAAGATTTTAGGGTTTGTTAGTAACAACAATATACTAGACACTAAGTTAATTATAAACATGCTTATTGCTTACCATGTCCTAGCTATTTTCTTACTCTTCGTTGTGTTCTCGTTGTAACTTATCGAACCCGTGACATTGAAAATGTAACATACAATATCGTACATAACCTATACATGTCTAAATTCATGCTTTGAATTCATGTAGTATCATTTTTTAAAGGATGTTTGTGACAAAATCTAATGCTATATATTTGATTTTTTTTTCATAAGTATATAGGTAGAATAGGTTATGAATATGGCTAGATTTGTGATTATGTAATCTGCATGCATACAAGCAGTCAATGATGATGATGTTTGCAGGTAATGAATAATTCAAATATACGGAGCAGTAGGACTGGCTATATATATATATATATATATATATAGCTTTCAGCATCAATGTTATGCACAGAATAAGCAGTGGGAGTAATAATCAGTTCTGTCAATAATGTCTTTAATGCATTTTAAACACTTCTGACTATCAATATATTCCATGCAAAACACAAGCCATTTTGTTGCACATGACACTCACAAAAGACTAGTAAAAACACTTGCAAAAAGTAGAGATAGAAAATTAGTCAATTGTGAAGACATTGACCAATCTTTAGAACAAGATTTTAAAAATTGAACATGTTTTTCTATTTTTATAAAGCATGATTATTTTGAAAAAAAACTATGGTGATGATTTTTTTTTATTTTTTTTTTTGAAAGTGAACTTCATTGAGACCGGCCAACCACCAACAAAAGCAGCCAAAACGAACAAACAAATTACATCAAAATAAAATTACACCAATTAGACCAAGATAAGGACTTGAACTTAGTCCTATTCTTGGCCCAAAGAAAACTCACCGACTTAACCTCCCATATAATATCTTCCTTCGGCAAATATGGTGATAATGTATCTTAACAATTGTTGGTTTGTGAAAAGAGCAAATATGTATATTAAAGCTTTTAGAAACGACAAAAAAAAGTAGATTAAATTTTGCATGGTGACAAACAGGAGACAACCATAACAACTTATGAGAGAAAAGACTTAAGTACACTTGTATAGAATTGTTTTTGGAAGTTTTATAGACATCTATACCGAGATTTATTTGATTCAACAGTTATACACTTCATGAAAACTTCAAAAAAGATATAAATATATAACAATAGTCATGTTATAGATACACTAGGTGACATAATTATACGACCCATACGTCAGGTTAGAAATTGCCATACAGGCCGTATCACTTTGTTAGTGGTCAGTATACCATATGATCATCATACCACTCGTATGATTTGACAACACCAACTCATATGATCTGTATAACCATTGGATCCGTATGACACGTCTTGGCGTATGGATGTTTAATTGAGGGTAAGACTGTCTACATCTTACCCTTCTCAGACCTTAACTTAGCTTTGCTATAGGTGGGATTAACCGAATATGATGATGATGATGAAAGAAAGTTTACCTGGAGAAGAGGGTACCACAATCACATCTATACTCTCTAGTGCCACAAGTTTTAGAATGCGCTTTCCAATCGGATTGAACCGCATAGATCTTAGAACACTTGTCACACTTCCACTTCTTTTCACCATGTTTTCTACAAAAGTGTTTCTTGATCCCAGTGAGATCACCAAGAGCCCTAGAGGGGTGGTGGTGCACACAACTTGGTTCAGGGCACACATAGGCTCTCTTCTTGATCTCATCTTTGTTGTTTCTTTGCTTTAGTTTCCATGGAAGGTTATGACCTCTTCTATGGAGTTGCAAGTTTTGATCCCTTTGAAACCCTTTGTTGCAAATCTCACACACAAATCTGTTTGTTGCCATCAGTGTTTTTGGTGATAATGCTATCACTTCTGCATCTGGATCTTTTTCATTTTCCCAAAAAAAAAAAAAAAATACAATTAAAGATAAACAAAAAGTTACTAAGTGTTTGTTTAATAATTTTTTATCGAGACCCTACTCTACAAATGAGATACTAATTACAGATACATTTGTTTGTTTGTTGCATATATTATTGCCCACTAAAGATCAACAAGTCAAATAATATTTTTTTTTTAGTTCATCAAATCACAAACTTCAATACATTTGATAATATTTTTTCTAGCAGAAACTCGAAACTGATTATAAATTTTATGTTGAGGACAAAGATTATATGTAACTATATCTACTTACAAAAAGTTGATTGGACGATTGCACTTACTCACTAGTGGAACTGGTAGGTGAAGTCTCCCTATACAACTTTTGTAACTAGAAATTAAGTACAAAATCACTAATTACATACTTATGCAAGATATTGTAACTATCAGTTTGCAACTTTAGTCTTTTTTAGCTAGGTTGATTTCTTGATGCAATACTCCACACAATATGTTAGCAATAGCGGATCCAGAAATTTACGAAGTGCCAAAATGAGTTGTTAAATTAAAATAGGTTATTAACGAACGAATTTGTATAACTAATAAACGCCTATAGTATTTATAATCGAAAATGAGTGATATTATATATTTACCTGGATTTCCTGGGAGGTTTCTCTTTTTCTTGATCTTTTGTGGACTTGGGTAAACATTATCATGTTCTTGAATATGACTTGAAATTGAAGAAAGTGTGATTGAAGGATTGAATTCATGATGGATCTTGCTTGTAATCACAGGGGAAACAATGCTGGTTGCAGCATCTTGATCAGATAAAGAAGTAGAGGTCTTGTTACTAGAAGAATAAATTGATGGTGAAAACATCATTTTTTTTTTCTTGAAATTTCAAGAAAATGAAAGGAGAAGAAGCCAAGGGATGAGGAATCAAACTTGGAGAAAACAAAACACAAGAAACAAACCCACTCTACTAAGCTTTTAAACAAGTAACTTTCTTTTTACACTATAACAAGCTAGAGACATGTAAATTTGGTGTATTTTTGTTGGAAAAGGGCAAAGGATAATGAAGAAATTATTCTTAAATGAGAGGAGTCACTATCTATGCTCTTGCTCTCCTTTTATTAGCAACCCCATGTGTCTTGCTTATTCTCTTTTTGTTCGTCTCTATTTGCATGCAATCAAAAGCATACACACTTCAAAACCCTAAAACTATAGATATTTGCATGTATACCTACAATATACACAATGTATATACATATATGTGTTTATGTGCAAGCCTTTGTGTTTGTATATATCATCAATTTACTCATGTGGGTTCATAATTTTCTAGATATCTTTACAATTATAACCTTCTTTTTGTAGCCATGAGTAGTGTATCTACAAGGTTCGGATACAAATGTCATATTTCATAAGAAGTGTGAGAAATATTAAAAATTGACATGTAGACATCATATTTTGGATTTAGGTATGATGTTTTGTGTTGTTTTTTCTAGAAAAACACCAAACACAACGATTTAAAACACAATGCAATGTATTATAGCCGTGAAATTTAAAACATAGCTAAAACACACAACTAAAACACAATAATTTAGAACACATGTTCTTGGCATGGTGTTTTAAATTATTAAGCCTAAAATAAATTGTTTTGTGTTTTTAGTTGTTATGTTTAGTGTTATTTTAACCTAAATAATCTAAAACATCATGAATAAATCCAAAAAATGATGCATAAATATCAATTTTTAATTTTTTTCACACTTCTTACGAAATATAGCCTTTGTACCCTAACCTCACCACATATATATAATTGAGAACTCGATGAGTTGTGAGAACTCGACGTAAAATGCGAATTTTTTTGCGCACTGGTGTAAAAACACGTAAACCCCGCTGTAAAAAAATATTAAAAAATACATTAATTTACGCCAAATTACATCGGTGTAATAGATTTTTACCCCCAATGTAAGTATATTAATATTTTATTGTTGTTTAATTCTAGACCACATATTCATTTTTTTATTAAAATAAGCGTGTGGTTATAAAGTGAGTTCCTGAGTTCTCATAACTTAGAGGAGTTCTCAAATGATCCGGATCATATATATATAGTATTTGGATTATTTGAGAACCACTATTTAGGGAGAGAACCAAGGAACTAGTGTGAACAGGTGACATTTTTGTAAATATGAAGTGTGTCTACAAAAACCCCTCCATCAAAAAAGAAAAAAATAATAAAAAAATTATATAACCTAAATAAATAAAAAAAGTAAAAACACCAAAATGATTATTTTGTATTAACAATTCAAAAAAAAAAATAATAAAAAAATGGTTGATATGACGTTGACGTCATCCCTTATGCACATGTGCAATTCGCTGTTATATATACAGAAATATACTGTATGCACATATGCACTTCACTATTAAATCACACTATTGAATGAATTGTCAATAACCATAATTAAATGATTATTAAATGGACACGATATGAGATATAAAGGGTTCACAAATTTTATTTAATGATCATTAAATGGATGCAAAATGAAATATAAAATACAATCGAACTCGTCAATTGTTTAGTCATACATATTATAACATAAATTGAAAATAAAACACGTGTATGACAACAAACATGAATAAACTTAAAACACCTCCATATAAAATCTATAAAATAAAAAAACATATACTGCATCCACATGAGCATTTCACTAATATAATTAGATTTTTTTAGTGGTTTAGCTTCCGGGCTTAGTTTTTAGGTATGGTAGGATAGGTGTGGGGTGGTGGGGGTTTAATTATAATCATGCACATGTGTATACGTCAATTTCATTATCATACCAATTTACATACGCTAAAAATAATAATTACAAACATAATCAACCTATCAACCACCATATAAGGCCACCCAAAATATACATATGTGCATACATCATCCTTCAAATAACAAAGCTTTTATTTAAAAATAAATAAATAAGTTTTGCATCATAACATATATTACCCTTGGAAACATATGCTAACATACAACTAATAAATGTTAGCATATGTTTCCAAGGGTAACATATGTTACGACGCAAAACTTATTTATCTTTAAAAAAACGAATGACACTTTTTTGATTTTTTGGCTCAAAACTCTTAAAAACATGTATATTACATGCCTTAAAATTTTCAAATAAAAAAACTTTGGGAAGTAGGATTTTTTAAGGTTTACTCAAAAAATGTGAGTTTTCTACATATACTTAGCCTATATATATATAAAGATTGGTTAAAATAAGAATTAGATTGAGTTGTGAAAACCATATAAATTCACTTTATAGCTATACATTTAATTGTAAATTGAATGTTTAAAAAAACTATCAAACGAATTTTATCACGTGTTTTAATTTTTTTTTTTAAACTATTTACCTAAGTATTTGGAGTTTACGTGTAAGTAATATAACTTAGGCCTAGGGGGTGTTTGTAGAATTCAATTTTTCTTTCACTGATTCTAACTAATCCTGTTTTGCCACATCACTTCACTGATTTACTTCACTGAAACACGTTTTTGTAGGCAGCACTCCACTATTCTTTTATTTATTTTCATTTACATACCCAAACTTTTTATTTTTTTACATTTTACACGATTTTAACATTTAATTACTATTTCAACCGTTCCAGCAAACGGTCAGCCAAATTTAAGTTTTTATCTTGGAAACCGTCGAGTAAATTGAATTAACTCACCTAAACGGTCAGCGAATTAATTCTTAACAGTGCCACCGTCGTTGTATATAAAGTGATCAAACCGTGGGGTTAAAAGCCACAATTTACCACGGTTTAAAAAATCAAACACACACAAAAATGAACCCGTGGACCGAAGAAGAAGAAATGGCCCTTGTGGCGTTTGCCACAAGGATGCGTCGAACGACCTCGAAATTCAACTCCTCCCCCCCGGGACGATGGGTCGACCTTCCCCCCCCCCCCCCCGAGGGGTTTTGGGCTCGAGTGTTTAGCGACTTTGTTGAACACGTTGGCCACAACACAACCAAGACTGTCCGCGACCTCCAGTTCAAGTGGGGCGACCTCAACATCAAATGTGAGAGGTGGACCACTCTATACGAGTAACAAGTGACGGACGATCCGGAGCTTGACGAGAAGTTGGCTATCGAATTCGCTCAATATGAGTATGAGGTTCGATACGGCAACGCTTTCGACCATGTCAAGACATGGCGAATGTTGCGCAAACTTTAAGTGTTTTTCTTTGTTTTTAATGTATTTTTTTAGTATTTATTAATGCAAGGTTTTTTTATTTACTTTACATTCCAATAAACATATGGTTAATACAAAACTCTCAATAAATAAACGTTATACATATAAAACAGACGGTTAAAATAAAAAAACACTAAAACATACGAGGGGTAAAATGAAAACTTGGCATTTATAAAAAACACAAAACAGCTGGTACCAGCACGGTAAAGAGCACCAGCAAAACGGTCCACGGGACCACTACCAGCGTGTATGGCGACGGTAATACCGTACTGGTACTTGGTACCGGTGGACAATTCGGGTGGCGCCCGTCCCCCTTATTAAGTTATACAATTTTTTAAGTTAAGAAGAAGCTAATCGTTTCTTTACATATATAAAGTTAAAGTGAGATGTGATTTTTTTGATGAATACAAAGTTACTAGGCATATATTTTTGGACTACGTACCTCTATCCTGTTGAAAATTTGGTGGAAATGTTATTTTTACAAATATAGGAAAATGAGTTTTTCCTAACTTTGGACTAAAATATATATTTGAAACTGAGGTTTATTTATATATTTCTTTGTGGGTTTATGTTCTATGTTGTGAGAGCTTCGCAACGAACCAAACCACGTCAAAACGTAGCTAGGATAAATGAGATATCGATGCTTAAAGTTTGGCGAATGGAACATTGAAAGCTGGAAATTGAAACAAAGTGGGTAAGTGAAACTTGTCTCACATTAGAGGAGTGATGATACCATGAGTGGTATATAAGTGAGAACACTCCTTCCTTATTGTTTCATGGGAGCACACACTATGGAACTCGCGTCCGCACCTAACTCGCACTCACACACCCGCGCACGTGGCGTGGGCGATGGGCGCAATGTGGCGCTTTGATGGCGCACTTTGCACTTGAGAGACGCCTTAGTATTTTTGAACGCAAGCTTGTGGTCAAGTGATTTGGCTGTGATGAACAAGTGGCGGGTGAGGTGTGTGGCGCGCGAGTACCCACGGAAGACCAAGGGGCGTTCTGGTCTGCGCGGATGATCCCAGGTGGCGCGCAGGTGGCTTCTGCGTGACGTAGAACGGAAAAGACGTGTCACGCGGAGCTATGACGTAAAATGTAAATATGTTTTGCGCAGCCATGCGGACTGTTCCGCCTGACGTAGAACGGGAATTACGTCTTGCGCAAGGTGCGCGCGCGCGAACACACTTAACTCCTCAGCAGCAACAGAGCAGTTCAGTGGGGTAACTATCTAGTCAAACAGTTGCCTTTGAAACTTTAAGAACAAAATAAATGCCATTGAAAACGTTCAATGACATTTATTTTTCGTTTTTAATGCTTTCTGAAGTTGTTTCGACTCTAGGACACCTATATAAACCAAGGAGACTCATGGTTGGAGACACACCCAAAATCTTCACTGATTTCAACAGACTCTTCTCTCCGGAAATCAAATGCTTTTCTTCTTGTTTCAGGTACCATTCGGGCCAGAGCCAACTCCGGCAGTACTATTACTGTTCCGGCTGTTGTACCCTGGGAAACAAAACGAGCTCTTGTTAATAGACTCGAATTTTTTTAAGGGCCCGTGTTCAACACGATCCTCAACTATTTTTTTTATTCTGCTTCTACACCTTTCTTGCATTTCGTTTATTAAGTTGTAATAGTATTGTTTTTTTTACTTTCGTTGTATTGTAATCGTAATATTAATATTGTTTATTTTGATTTATATTCGACTAGTTCCTACGTATCCTATAAAAAGTGACACCTCAATGTCATAAAAAGTCACAACATATTTATATTTAATTTGAGTTATTGATACACACCGATGCGATCATATTTTGGACGGCTGTGAATTCTTTTTATAATTACGTGCATGTTTGATAATGATGCAAACCCGTTCAAAAAGTTTGTGAATGATCATGTTACACTCTTTGTTTTCTATCATTCTTTTACCATGAACTCTAAAAAAATCTGCATCAAAACCCTTTTTTATATATATCCTATTCACACACACAAAGACTAAATTGTATAGTAGGACTACAAAGTTAAGTACTATGTATATTACTTCTGGTTTATCTTTAGATACATTTAGCTTGTTTCCGTCTATATAGTTCCAAAAGTTCCATGATTATCTAAAATGAACATGATTAGTTCCAAGAATATTTTTTTTCTTTCTAATTCTTAATTTTTTTTTACCTTTTCATATTAAATTCTTTCATATATATGTGTACTATATAATATATAATATGTATATGTACTGGATGTACTGACAGAGATGTTGGCAAAGAAGGTGATGATTACATTACAGTTATAGTAGGGCCGATTCTGAGAATGGCCGGGTGGTTAGTACCGGCTTAGGGTCTGACCCTCAAATGGGCCTGAACTTTTTTTAAGAATATAGATATATATATATATATATATTAAATTATATATTTAGGATATATATTTGTGTTTTATGTATTAATGTCTTGTTAGTAGAGTTGAAAAAACCTATATTTAGTGTTTTTGAAGACGGCCCTGCGTTACAGACTAAACATGTGAGGTTGGCAAAATTGTGTAGACATAACAGACAGAGACCAACAAATTAAGATCCTAAAACCATCAACTCTATTTATCAACGTTTCCAAGGGTTGCATTATATCAAGATTTTTATGTTAGAGCATGCATACTTGTATTTGGCGCCCCCTCCACTTTCCCTTTTCGTCATTGGCTTATTTCCATTTCACGCCTGAATGCATCGCCAAAATTTTCAAGCCACAACCAAAAACCACATTTATGTGAGATTTGAATAGAGAGAATTGTATAAACTTGATATATTACTAATGAAATCATCCAAATACAAATGATAGGGGTTGGCCCTATTTATACATAATGAAAGGGTGTGATGCCCTTTGATGAACCGACATGATGGTTCACTAAATAACTACCATATAACAAACTAATATAATACTTAGGATATACACTAATAACACATACTTAGGATAATATCAAATATTATGTCCAACATTCTCCCCCTTAATTTTGATTTATCCTTTCTTGCTTCAGAGTAGGGTTGGATCTTCTTCTTCATGAACGAGAAGGGATACTTGCTCGTTTTTATCTTTCTTGTCTTTCCATTTTGTGCATTCATACGATAAGTGACCATAGTTGCCACAGTCGAAGCATCTGAATTTGCTTTTGTCTTTGTATCCTTGACTTATATTTCTCTCATACTCTTTCCTTTCTTCGCTAAAGTTTCTTCCTTGTCCGTTGTTAAATGTTCTTCCACGACCTCTACCACGGTTATGATTACCACGTCCTCTACCATAGTGCAAACTTCCAGAATGATAATTACTTGACGTTGCCATTAGGAGTTTCGATTGATGATTTTCCTCTGGTTCATCTTGACTTTTGAGGCGTTCTTCAAATGCTGTTATTCTCCCCACTGCTTCTTCAAATGGCATTGTGTCTATCTCTGAATATTGCTCAATAGTTGCTACAATAGGTAGGAACTTCTTCGGAACTGAGTTGAGTAGTTTTCTCACTATTGCTTTATCTTTAAGAGTTGTGCCAAGGCTTTTGAATTTGGCTCTTATGTTGGCTAACTTGCTTGCAAAGTCACTTACTGGTTCATTTTCTTTCATCTTTAGAGTTTCTAACTCACTTCTCAATGTTTGTAGTCGTGCTTTCTGAACCATATCTGCTCCAAGGTATCTAACTTTGATTGATTCCCAAACTTCTTTTGCATTTTGACATTGTGCTACTTGCATTAAGATATCTTCCGGTAATGTTTGGAGAATCATTGCTTTCGTAGTATTTACTTTCTTTTCATCTGCTGCTTCTGCTCCTTCTTTCGCGTCAATTGTTTCCCAAAGACCATAAGCCTTTAAGATTGTTTCCATTAATAGTGCCCATGAGGTGTAATTTGTCTCTGTCAATTTCGGGCATTGTAGTGATACATTTCCTTGCTCACGAGATGATATTGAACTGCTAGACGCGTTTTTGTCTTCTTTCCCTGCCATGCTTTCTTGCTTTACTTTCTTCGACTTTTTCTTTCCAATCTTGCTTTCTTGTTAACTTTCTAACTTGCTAAACTCTCTTGCTTGCTTACTTTGAAGCAAAGGTTTTCTTTCTTGATTTGCCACACAGGTCGAATTCGCCACGAAGGTCTTACTTGCCACGAAGATCTAATTTGCCACGAAGGTCTAACTTGCCACGAAGGTCTAACTTGCCACAAAGGACTAACTTTCCACAAAGGACTAACTTGCCACAAAGGACTAACTTGCCACAAAGGTCTAACTTGCCACAAAGGACTAACTTGCCACAAAGGTCTAACTTGCCACAAAGGACTAACTTTTCTTACTATACTCAACGAGTCACGAAGTGTCTCGGAGTCACTTGCTAATTATTTTCTCGACGAACCACAACAGGAGTTCGGAGTATCTTGCTATACGAATCGGTGTGATTCGATTTCACTTGCTATGTGAAATATTTAATAGTATTGATTTTTTTTTTTAAATCAAAAACTTAATTGATTATTATTTTCTTTTAACAAATCAAAACAATATATTCCACACAAAAAGAAATAATCTGCTTTAACCTTTTCAAAAAAACGATGTATTTTGAAACAATAATATATTGACTTTACAAAAGTCAAACTTCTCAAAATAAACTCTATGCCAACAACAAAAAAATTTCCCGCCCTTTTTTTTTCTTTTTCCTTTCTGATTCCAATGATAAATGAGTCCAAATCTTTTCAATATTGTTTGGAATCCTTACTTGGTTTCGATTAAGAAACTGATTTTGTGAATCGAATACGGTTCTAAACGAAGAAAATAATCTTTCTCGGTTTGATTCGTTTTGAACAAAGTTTTGATTTTGATTCCTCTGTTTTCTTTAACGTTTGAAAAGGTTTGTTTTCTGTTCTATCTTGAACGAATACGTGAACCGAATTCAAGTTTTTTTGAATTTTTATCTTGAATTTGATCTTTGGTTCAAAACAGGGGATAAAAAAACAAACGTAAAGTGATTTGTTTTAAAGATAAATTCGTATATTCGATTCTTAATATGTTAAAGGGTTGGGATATAACCGTTTTTTCGTGATTCAATAACGTTAAACGTTGGTTTTCCTCTTCGCCGGTGTCTCGCCGGAGTCTTTTCTTTTCGCCGGATTCCTCTTCCGGTTTGTTTCTTTCTTCAATTAACGGTTATAATCTTCAAATAACGATGTTCCTTATCGTCTGGGTTGGCCAAAACTGTACTATGTCTCGGTATACAACGTTCTTGACAGTCTCTGTTTTCTTTCGGAAAACAGGGGATGAATCTTCTTGTTGATTCTCTCTTCTTTCACTGTGAAGGATCAATGTGAACCAGGGCTCTGATGCCAAATGTGAGATTTGAATAGAGAGAATTGTATAAACTTGATATATTACTAATGAAATCATCCAAATACAAATGATAGGGGTTGGCCCTATTTATACATAATGAAAGGGTGTGATGCCCTTTGATGAACCGACATGATGGTTCACTAAATAACTACCATATAACAAACTAATATAATACTTAGGATATACACTAATAACACATACTTAGGATAATATCAAATATTATGTCCAACAATTTAGCTCCCAGGGGTCGGTGTGCGAGGCGCGAAAATGCCCTTTAACGCCCAATTAACAGACCACTACACATGGTTTTAGCTAACAAAATTTTGGGGGCGTTATGCGATTTTTGCATTCTGTTCCTCTCGTGATTTTTATTTGGTTCCAAAGGCGACAGGTTGGTGTACCGCTTCGTTTATTCCCAAATGCATACTATGTGCCCTTATGAATTTTTAAAATGCAAGGCGAATGTTAAAATCAGATCAAATCAGAGGAAAAAATACGTACTCCACACGAGCTTTGTGAATTAGCTATGACCAAAACTACAAATATCATACGTAGAAAAAATTTCATGGTTGGATCACATATAACTGTTCTTTAGTTTCTCTTTTAACCAGGGCTGACTCAACATTTGTAGGGGCACAAAGCGAATTCTAAATGGGGCCCTTTTGCAAAATTACAAACATGGATAAAAACAACTTGTAACAATGAAGAAAATAGTAAATGGTAGGACTAAAACTATTTACTTGATAAATACAATAAATACGACTCACAAACCGTAAATATATCTTACTGAATGTCTATTTTGTGAGAAATTATATCAACCATTGGTCACAAGTTGTAAGATTCAAATTCTAAATCCCTAAAGCAAAATCAAAACGCAAATTAGAAATTGTATCATCAGACCTTGATTGCAAAAAAAATCCATTTATAATTATTTTTAAATTTGAGGACCCGATGTGATTTGGAGCCTAAAGTCGTAGCTTCAATATACTCCATCTTAAGTCGGGTTGCTTTTAACGACAATATTGTTATGTAGGTTTTAAAGAATAGTATAACCCAAGATTGAGACAAAATGAAGTCATATAATATACTGTGAAGACTTTGGACACTTTTGGATAAACCCCTTTAATTGTTCCTCAATTATAAAACACCCAAATTTCTAAAGCTGAGTTTGATTTGAATCATTCTAAAAGTAGAGGATATTATTTAACAATGCATGTAAGAATCAATGGAATGCTGAATGATGTGGGTAGAAAGCGTAAAAGCTAAAGTGCATTATTCAAACCATTTCTTTTGCCCCACAAATCCAACTAAATTTTTTTTCCTGTTCATGTTAATCAAGCATTAATCTTTTTGTAATTATTAATTAATAATATTTAGGTTTTCTCATTACTATATTTGAAAAAAGTGATATAATAAATACCCTTATAATTTGAAATACACAAAACCAGCATATTACCATACCCGTATAGAATATGTCAGGTTAAGATCTTATGTACTACACGAATTAAACAAAGATAATTTTATATACATAGAAATAAAAAAAGTCATGTCTTTAAAAAACCATGTATTACGCGGGCTAAATAGAATATAAAGTAATCTCATAACACGTACAATTGTTAAGCGAGAATGCTCGCACGTTGCCGCGGGTACTTATGTTATTTATTTACACACTTGGGATGACACTCTTTTTTACATGGACCCAAGAGGAGGAGGTGGCTTTTAACATAGTTAATGAATAAAATATTGGTGGAATTAGTGAATCAAATAAATACGGGTGATGGTGCGGCACCGACAATTTACAACACAATACTTGCTTATGTTAGTTTGTCAATCATTTAGGTTAAGTTAAACGCTTATGTACGACACCAAATTAAATAAAAGATAAAATGTCAAGTAAAAAGATGTTCATAATATGATATAACCAAATGTGATACAAGTAATATGTGAAAGGTACAAATGTCTTTACAAAGAGTCAAACCGGTATGTGCCAAGTTCAAATATATATGAATTTCAATAAGAAGATAGCATCAAGAATCTACTATTATATAACCTAAAAAACCTAACTTCGACATACATAATAAAAATCATCGAGAAAAAAAAAGAATTCCATGCCAAAAAGCAGTCCAGGCCAGTTGCTAAAATAGCAACAAAACAGTCCTGAAAACCAGCTACATTGCTACTTAAAGTTGGACCGGAAAACACAACATTGTCGTTAAGTTAAACATCAAAAAGCCGATGAAGGTTTTTTTGAAGATTTTTGTTGAAGATCCGCAAGCATACGGTCAAGGATTTTTTGAAGATTTTTGTTGAAGATCCGCAATCATACAGTCAAGGTTTTTTTAGAGGTATACCATTCTTATTTGTATTAATCTATTCTATTTTTATAACATGACTTTAAATATAGAGTGGGGTTTTTACATTTGCACGTTCTTTTCGAGTAAGAAGTTGATAATGTTACCACATTATGCACTTGTAGGAGGTTTAAGCAGTATGGGTTGCTATGTAGACATATATTTATTTTATTCTCTGGTTGTTCAGAGTTAACAGATTCTCGAAAAAGTATATCTTGAAGAAGTGGACAAAAGATGTTGTTCCAAATGAAATAAAATATTCATTTGAAATTGGAGAGTTTGGTGATGATAAGAGTAAACAAGCTAGAGAGATTTCCAGGGAAATTGTGTTGGCCGGTGAATATCTTGCAAATACTTTAATAACAAATTTAGCGAAATTAAGTTTAGTTAGGGATCAGATGAAAGACATAATAAACAAGGTTGATGGGAGTCGGTTTAACAGACCTAGCCGGAATTAAGTTTAATTGTGTGTACTTATGCCTTGTCGAAATCATTAACTCATTTTGAGCCGAACATAACAGTGAATAGTACTATGATTGATATCCCTTGTTTGATTTACCCTTTCAAGGGGAAGCGCTTGGTCATTGTTATGTGACTCTTGACACTTAAATTTTTTTATTCTTGATTCTTGATTCTTTTAGGTTTGATTTTGAATATTTGTACAACTTAGTTACATAATAGCAAATTGTATAGCACATGAATTGCAAACATGGTATGCTCACCAATACAATTTGTTGTATTGACAAATACTATTTTCATACATGTTTCAGGTTGATTTTGAGACGTATTCTTTAAGCCTTTGGATTTATATTTAGATTTTGGAACCATTTGAATTTCAGTTTAGACTCTTTAACTTGTTGATTTAGAATTATTGTATCTTTTGTATTTTATCTCAATGTAATAAACTATTAAATTCAATGTATCAATATTTACAATTTAGTACCATGAGCTATTGAACAATCATCACTATCATGCATCCTGATGATTCCGCCATCGATCGGGATGTTAGAATTTCTCTTAGTGTTGCTAGGGTGATGATTGAACTCGGTATGAATAAATAGTTTATTTTTATTTAAAGTGGTGTTTTGTGTTCTTAACAATTTCTTCTACTCCTTCTTTGTTTGATAAACTAATTAATTAATCAACTTAGTATTTGGTCTTGTGAGTGTTTTGGTAGGAAGTGGACGGACTTATGAGTGTATCGGTGGCATGTAAAAACCCACGCACTTGTAAGCTAACCTAACTCCATGTGAAGAGATTAGCCAATTTGTGGATAGAAATGTTCACACTTTGTGGTTTGATCCTCAACTATCAAAACTTTACTTAGGGTCGATACGGCCTGTATACTTGGTCCTAGTGATAAGCCAAGACTTGGTTGAGTAACTTAGCTACATGGTCTATGTGTTAGCTTTGGCGCAAACCAAAGATTAGTGAACTCGTGATAGAAGTAAACGGTCTATATTTACTTCTATTATTATATTGGCGCACAATTAATAATAGGCCAATCACTTTTTTAAAAATTAATTATTTCAAGTAGGGGATGAGCGTACGCGGGAGGCGACGTCACCTCTACCATGTCAACTGGTAGCTTGTTAGCCATGCTCCGGCTGTTGGCAAGTTATTCATAAAAGAAAAGGGTAGTTGAATGTCTATATCACAACTATGGGAGATGTGTTTTTTGGGTTGGGTTACACAATCTTGGTTGATAGGTTCATCATCGTTGAAAGGTGAGCTTACCGGGACGGAAGACCTTCATAATAACTTTAAGAACATAAATCGTTTAGAGTCTAGTGTGGCTATGCCTAGTTTTTAAACACACCACTTAAATAAAAATCTACTATTATCTCATACCAAGTAAAATCAGATCCCGAAGCAACACCTTTGTTTTGATATTGATTTCTCTTACGGTTTAAATCTCTCTTTTACTTTTCTTTCAAGAAATTAAAAACTCTTTTAGTAATTTTTAGGAAGCTGAGTAGTAAAAATCGTGTACTTGGATTCGATACTCAGCACTTGCTCATTTCTATACTACGCTTGATATGTACACTTGCCTATTGTGTGGATTTTTGAACGTAAAGCAACTATCGTTTTACTTTATAAATTTAAAACTTGAATGTGTCACACACCAAAGTTTTCGGCTTAAACTCCTTCACCATCAAGTTTTTGGGCACATTCACAAGGGACTTGTTATTTTTATGAAAAGGATTTTAAGTCACTAAAACCACACACATCAGCACCATTATACAGTCGTGTGCGGATTTTTTTTTGGGTATTCACTATATTTAAAAGATAAAACAACCAAATCACGAATATCACTTGAACCCTAGCTGTTTAGAGCTCCCAAGGACGAATTTTATCACCGCAAACCTCAATCCAATCAATCCTTTCATGCAATTAACATCTAAAGCAACCATTGAAGACCCTATGACGAAGATGTGCAGCTAATTCTCTTTGTAATCACCTTCGGGTGGATGGTTCGTTTATGTGAAACTCAAACTTGATTCTTTTAATACTTTTGATTGTTTTTCATGTGTTGTAGAATACTTGTGTTTTAATTAAGTTAAAACACAAGTATGTTTGAATGCCTCAAAGAGGCCCATGCTCAAGATTTCCTCACTACACTCCCAATTGACGGACTTGGGCAACATATGTCGGCTATCGAATATCGGGCGATCCTTCAATACCGACTGATGATTCCCATGTTCCCCGTCGACGAACCGTGCCCGATCTGTAAAAAAACACGCTTGGACAAGTTTGGAGAACATGCCCTACATTGTAAGGAGTTGCCAGGCTTTAAATACAGACATGAACTGGTTAGAGATGTTCTATGGGATGTGTTACGAAGGGCAGGGATTTCTGCCAAAAAAGAAGCTCCCGTGAATTTCTTGACGGACCCACTTGACGGGCGGTCCACCTTGAGGCCAGCGGACGTTCTTGTGTTCGGATGGGCGCAAGGCAAGCATGCATGCGTTGACCTTACTGGGGTATCCCCATTGGCGGGACTCCGGGATTCGGGGTTTGTGGCTGGGCAGGCAGTTTTGAAAGCCGAGAGCAAAAAAGTGGATAAACATGAAGCGGCCTGTCTAGAGAACCAGCATGCGTTTGTGCCCTTCGCTTTTGATACATTTGGAGCGCTGGCCCCGCAAGCAATCAAGCTCCTCGAACGCGTGGAGAAAGTTGTGCAAAGTAATTCTCCAGCTGCTAAGGGCCAATGTTTTATTTTCAATAGAGTAGGGTTTGCAATACAAAAAGGGGTAGCGGCGCAACTTGTGGCCCGTTTACCTACGTATCACTTGTAATAGGCTGTATTTGTATTTGATTAGTAGTTTTTTAATAAAAAAATATATATCTGCGATTAAAAAAAATTAAGTTAAACAAGTTGCGTGTGTTTCAATTACTCGTCTTTTATCATTTGCATTCGGTTTTCTTGCATTATGAACAGTTTGATCATTGATCGGGTCTTTGGCACATTTGATTTGGTAAGTAGATTGCATAGATTATTATAAAAACTTGTCTTTGCTTTTTTACTTAATTAAATCTTAAACAAGGCTATGTCTATGTGGTATCTAACGAATTGAAACAAGTTTGGGTGAATCATTGAACCAGAAATCTAGAGGGAATTGCTTCTTTCCTATATTTGTTTACAAATCACAATCAAGTTCGTTTCTTTAAAAATCAAATCAAACAAACAAATCAAGTCACAGTAGTATTTACTTTAGTTTCAAAAGCTACAACTTTCCATCCATTTCATGCGAGAGACGACCTTACTTCACTATACTATAAAATCTTTATTTTTGACCAACCAAATGACATTGATCACTTAACATTTAAAACATACTGCCTAATTTTCTTGGCTTGGTTTTTAAGTTTTAAGCTTATGATACATTGTTTTGTAATTTTAATTATTACGTTTGGTGTTTTTTCTTGCCAAAATAATCCAAAAATCTTGACTAAGTCCAAAAAATGATGCCTACATGTTAATTCTTAATTCCTCTCATTCTTCTTACAAAACATGGCCTTTGTACACTAACTTTATCCTATATACACGCACACACACATAGGGTGGGGTTAGGGTACAAAGGCCATATTTCTTGAGAAGTGTGATGAGGATAATTCATATGTAGGCATCATTTTTAGACTTATTTATGATGTTTTGGATTGTTTAGGCTAAAATAACACCAAACATAGCAATTAAAAACACAAAACAATTTATTTTAGGTTTAAAAACTTAAAACACCATGCCAAGAACATATGTTCTAAATTATTGTGTGTTAGCTATGTTTTAAATTCCATGACTATAATAAATTGAATTGTGTTTTTGAATTTGTTATGTTTAGTGTTTTTCTAGCAAAAACAACCCAAAACATCATACCTAAATCCAAAACATGATGCCTACATATGAATTCTTGATCTTTCTCACACTTCTCACAAAATATGGAATTTGTACTCAAACATTTACCTATATATATATATATATATATATATATTAGTGTTTATTGTGATTATCTCTATAGTAATCAGGAGAAATAATTAGAATTTCTTTGTTATTATCCTCATTGTATTCATGTATATAGTTGATTAATAATACATATAATACATCACGAGGTTTTCTTGGTTCTATATAGTATCAAATTTTTATGCTTCTTGCCTTCTTTCTCTTCTCCCCCTTCACACCTCTCACCGACGGTTTTGCTTCTAGGTATTGGTTGGTCATTGACCCTCTTTACCTCTCATCCCCTTTATGTGACAACTTCCTTTATCCTATTCTCCCTCTCGACTTGTCACAGGGACATTGTACAAATATATTGATTAGATCTTATTCAATTTTTTCTTATCGTCGTTGTGTCATTATAGTCAAAGTTCATGTCACCGTAGCTCTGCTCAAGTGTCTCTTATGGCAACTGTAATGGCCTTAATTTCATCACTGTCATTTTCAACCACAAAGCAAATTACAAATTCGGTGCTAAACTATGTGTTTGAACAACCAGAACAAATGCACATTAGACATGATCCTTAGTTTAAAAGATCGATACAAATTATAAATTGGCACCGCCCTTGAGTTTAAAAACAAGAACAAATTCAAGTCAGATAACAACTTTGAGTTTTAGAAAGTAATTATTTTCTTACTTTTCTAAGATTGTAAAATTTTATTATGCCTTCTTTGTTTTTTATTTTAGTTTGAACGTCTGACTTCCTCTCTTTGACTGTAAGGAGTACTAGATTGGATATATAATATATTAGTTATGAGTAGTAGGATATCCTAGCGATGCCGTGAGGATGACCATATGTAATGTGATACTCGTTTCTAATGCTATCTTAAAGGACTTAAGACTAACAACTTTCTCAAGTGTGCTGATGATGCATGATTCATAGTAACCAAATAAATACTGCATACAACATGAATGAAAAACCAGCCAATTTCCTTTTCTTTTAATCTTTGCTAGGCTTCCTCTTTGTTCCACTCATCTCATCCGTTCCACACTTTGCCCTACAATTAACAATAAGCCATCTTCACAATCATAATGCAAGCAGCAACAAACAGAACCTATGATGAGAACTTTAATAACCCTGGTTGGGAGCTAAGATCCTCAAATTTAATCCTACATCACCAATGTTATGTCAAATATACATAAAGAACAAAAAAAATTTAATGGGAGTTATGTAATATGCACAATTCCTTTTGATCGTTTCTGTCACACCCTCAAATTACCACTTGCGGGGTTTTACCGCGAGGCGCGTGACAAACCAGGATCCAAGTCAACGATCACAATAAACAACTCTATATGAAGAACATAAAACCATAAACAACGATTTTCATAAGCGGAAGCATTTAAAGAAGAATTTAATCAGTTACAATAGTACTCCAAAGTATTCAAAACACTTTATTTCAAAACGTGCAACTAAGCCTAGACGCCAATGCAGACCCGTGCGCCTAGTTCCAATTGTTGCTACCTTAGCGACCTGAGAAAAACATGCCAAAAAGACGTCAACATATAATGCTGGTGAGTTCACAGGTATGTTCAATATGTTACCAAAATGTTACCATGTCCATACTATATCAATGTTACCAAGTACGCTAGCTAGGCGTATGTTTTATTACTACTACGATTGGAAACCATTACTAGACACATTTAGAATGTTTAGCATGTTTAAGCAGCCCGTATGTTCAGCATGATGATGTTCCTGTTCGAGACAATATGCACCCGCCCGCCCTCCAAGCCGACGAGTGGGGCAGGTCACGCCCAATAGATCTATCCACATTTCCCCCGTTGTGCATCCCCGCACATTCATGGTTTCCCCCGGGACTTCCAAAAGATCGTATAGCAATATAAAGTTTAAACCATAGTATGACATATGTTACCAAAACAGTTTAGCGCATGTTTTCTCCCCCAAAAGTTAAAGCAGTAAAAGTGGGGCCGTGAACTCACCTTAAGTAGCGTTCTTCAATTACAAGTAAAGATGTTTAGCCCTCGATAATCCCTCTACCGGAGATCTATCAAAATGTTCACATAAGTGTTCTGACTAATAACCATAAGGTTATCTAGTCCCCGATTGTCCAGATCGTAACCAAGTATGTTTTAAAACGTGTTTAAATGTTTAACCGACACACTAGACCGACCCGACGTCCCATTGGTGACCCATTACCCTAACTAATCAAGTACACATAGATTACACACAAGGTTCAAGCATAAAACACTTAGTTTGTATCAAAAATCTCATTTCTGCATCAGAACGGTCGAACCAGTCAGTTTTAAGTCTCCTTCGCACCTTTTCAGTATCCTTCGCCCGTTTTACACTTCGTTCGACCGTTTGATGCCTCCTTCGCCCGTTTTACCACATTCGCCCAACAAAACCCAGGTTCGACCCTGGTTTTCCTCCTTCGCACCTTCGATCGGTCGAAGGAGGCCAGGTTCGCCCCTGTTGTGCAATTTTTCCTAAAAACGCTTCAAACACATTCAAAATGACTCGAAACATCATCAAACACAGCAGTCAAGCATGGATAACTTATTCCTACAAAACCCCACCGATTTCCCCTGATAACACGTCCGTTTCAGCCCTTTCCCAAAATGGTAAAGATTATGGAAACATCGCTTTCATGCATGAATAATTTACCCAATTTGGAAACTTTTGATATCGATTCATGCTTAGCTTAAAATACTCAGTTTGTCGGTTATCCGATCTTTTTCTTATCAATTCTATTGATCATGCATCAAGTTTAAATCCAATAAAACCCCCAAATACCCATAATATCATCCTATTCAATCCTAACCCTAAACAACAATATTCCAACATCAATAACAATCCTATATCATGTTTCTATCATAGATATAGCAGCAAATCATTGAGCAACACATAACACCACATAATACATAATTTACATATGTTATTCATCATGAAAACCTATGTTAAATGATCATGTTTTGATTTAGAAAGATGTTTAAAAGGTTTTTAATCATAAAAACACCCTTAGAACAGATCTGGACAATTAGGGTTAGATAAAACGAATTGAAATGCTTTTTAAAAAGGTTTAGGATTATGACACACCTTGGATTCTTGTTTAGATGTTGTAGATGGGTTAGATTATGAAAAAGAAGAGCAAAAACTCCTTCCTTAGTGTTTTAGATCGTTTGAGAGCGTTTTGGGACGGTTAGGGTTTGTGAAATGATGAAAAATGACAAAGGTTGGTATTTATACTAATCCTCCTTCGCACCATTTCAATGGTCGAAGGTGGTCTCCTTCGACCCTTTCATAGGGTCGAATGAGCCCTGTTCTGGTCGAAGGGAATTCCTTCAATTCCACTTCCCTGGTTCGCCCATCTACAAAGGGTCGAACCAGACAATTTCTTTCCTTCGACCACTCGAAGTGGTCGAACCAAGACCCCTTTTCAACTAGTTTTCCAGTTTGTCGTGTTTAACGCATTCTAACACATCTTAACACATAAGCATGCATCCTTAGTCTATATTTAACATATTTAAGCATAGATAATCATTTACACATCATTTAAACGCATCTATGTATATAATCCACCACACGACCCATAATCTACACATATACTTAATTAGTTCATGTAATGTCACCAACAACGGAACCCGGTACTAGTGTATTACCAAAACGACTCCCAATGATCCTCCAGATCATTGTACCCTGGACAATCCTAACTTGACCCGACTCAACTAACCTAGTTAAGTTTGTTTATAAACGTTTCTCGCTAAGGTAGACTTAGATGTTACTAATATGTTTAAGCCAAACATGCCGGGTGTCACATCATCCCCACGTTGAAAGAATTTTCGTCCCGAAAATTGCGCAAAGCCCCAAAAGAAAGAAACGAAAAGAACAGAACGAAAAGGAAATTACCAGATGTCACATCATCCCCACGTTGAAAGGAATCTCGACCCGAGATTCATTCCGCTTTAGCATAACGTGCCTCGATTCAAACGCGCGCTTTGGAAAAAGATGAGGATACTTAGCTTTCATCTGATCCTCCCGTTCCCATGTGAACTCCAGTCCACGGTTCGAGTTCCAACGGACTTTAACGATGCAGATTTTACTTCGACGAAGGCTACGAATCTTGTAGTCGAGGATCTCGACAGGTTCCTCCACAATACGAAGACGATCATCAACCTTGATCTCTTCCAGTGGTACAATGAGAGATTCATCAGCCAAACACTTCTTCAAGTTAGACACATGGAAGAACGTTGTGTACACTACCGAGCTCCGCCGGTAAGTCAAGTCTGTATGCCACCGGTCCAATCCGATCCAGGAATGCGAATGGTCCGACATAACGAGGGTTAAGCTTGCCACGCTTTCCAAAGCGTATGACGCCCTTCCATGGTGAAACTTTCAGAAGTACTTTGTCCCCAACCTGGAACTCTAAAGGTTTTCGACGGCGATCGGCATAGCTCTTCTGACGATCCCGTGCTGCAGCCAAACGTTGACGGATCTGTACGATTTTCTCCGAAGTTTCGTACACGAGTTCCGGACCAGTGAGCTGGCTCTCGCCCACCTCGGCCCAACAAAGTGGTGATCGGAATTTCCGTCCGTAAAGAGCCTCGAACGGAGCTACCTTGATGCTAGAGTGATAGCTGTTGTTGTAGGAGAATTCCACTAACGGCAGGTGGATCTCCCACTTTTGCCAAAATCGATAACACATTCCCGAAGCATGTCTTCCAAGGTTTGAATCGTCCGCTCACTCTGTCCATCAGTTTGCGGATGATATGCCGTACTCATATCCAACTGAGTACCCAAAGCCTTGTGCAGAGCCTTCCAGAAACGCGAAGCGAAACGAGAATCACGATCAGAGATAATAGAAACAGGCACCCCGTGCCGAGCAACCACCTCCTTAAGGTAAAGTCGAGCCAACCGCTCGAGTCCATCGGTTTCCTTAATAGGTATAAAACGCGCCGATTTTGTCAGCCGGTCAACAATCACCCAGATCATATCATAACCACTAGGTGACCTTGGCAGCTTGGTGACAAAATCCATCGTGATTCGCTCCCACTTCCATTCTGGAACCTCTGGTTGTTGCAGGAGACCAGACGGCCTCTGATACTCCACCTTGACTTTAGCACAAGTCAAACATTTGCTGACATAAGAAGCTATATCAGCTTTCATGTTCGGCCACCAATAAAGTATCTTCAAATCCTGACACATCTTATCGGAGCCAGGGTGAATAGAATACCGGGATTTGTGAGCTTCATCCAAAACAAGCTCGCGCAATCCCCCGAGCAATGGGACCCAAACACGTCCCGCAAAATAGTGTAAACCATCGTTCCTGAGTTCAAGATGCTTGTCAGCACTGTGCATAGTTTCAGCCTTAAGGTTTTCCTCCTTCAAGGCTTCCAACTGTGCAGAACGGATTCGGTCAGGCAACGACGAATGAATGGTGAGCTGTAAGGCTCGGACACGGCGAGGATTCCGCAGACTCCTTCCTGCTCAAGGCGTCCGCCACAACGTTCGCCTTGCCAGGATGGTATTTGATGGCACAGTCATAATCGTTCAGGAGTTCAACCCAGCGACGCTGCCGCATGTTCAACACCTTCTGGTCGAAAATATGCTGAAGACTCTTGTGATCGGTATATACTTCACACTGGTATCGTACAAGTAATGTCTCCAGATTTTCAACGCAAAGACTACCGCACCCAGTTCCAAGTCATGAGTAGTGTAGTTCTTCTCGTGAACTTTGAGTTGGCGAGAAGCATAAGCAATAACCTTCCCACGCTGCATCAACATGCAACCGAGACCACGAATAGAAGCATCACAGTACACAACGAAGTCATCCGTACCCTCTGGTAAGGATAAGATAGGAGCAGAACAAAGTTTAAGCTTCAGCATCTGAAACGCTGATTCTTGTGGTTCATCCCCGTCGAACTTTCGGTCCTTCTGGGTTAGAGCAGTGAGGGGTTGAGCGATCTTCGAAAATCCCTCAATAAAGCGACGATAGTAAACCCGCAAGACCTAGGAATTGCCGCACCTCAGATGGCGTCTTTGTGCCTCCCAGTCCTTAATAGCTTCGATCTTAGCCGGATCGACATGAATTCCCAGTTCATTCACCACATGCCCTAGGAATTTAACTTCACGTAACCAAAAATCACACTTCGAGAACTTAGCATACAACTACTCTGTCTCAAAAGTTCCAAGACCAACCGCAGATGTTGTCACACACCCTCAAAATCCACTTGCGAGTTTTACCGCGAGGCGCATGACAAACCAGGATCCAAACCAACGATCACAATAAACAAGTCTAAATGTAATTAATGCAATACCAAAACATAGTTTTAAAATCCCGTTTACAGCGAAGCTTATGCAAAATAAAGTTTCAACATAAATAACCAAAGTTCAATGTTTATGAAATCATGCAACTCTATCTAGACGCCGTGCAGACGCGTGCCGCCCTAGTTCCATGTGCTACCTTAGCGACCTGAGAAAACATGTAAAAGTTTACGTCAGCACAAAAATGCTGGTGAGTTTACAGGTTTGCAGTTCAAGTACCAAGTTCACCTGTCCATACTATAACAAATAGAAAACCAGTATACGCTAGCTAGGCGTACGTTTTGTTACTACCACGATTGGAAAACCATTACTAACACGAATACCAAAAGCATGCCCGATGTATGTTCCTGTTGTTCCTGTTGTTCCTGTTTGAGACAATATGCACTCGCCCGGCCCTCCAAGGCCACGAGCGGGGTTGGTCACTCCCAATAGCGCTATTCACATTTCCCCGTTGTGCAAACCCGCACATTCATGGTTTCCCCCGGGACTTCCAAAGATCGTGTAGTATACGTTAGAACCCATAGTATGACAGTGGTTACAAATAGTTGTTTTAACACATGTTTTCTCCCCCAAAACGTAAAAACCAGTTAAAAGAGGGGCCGTAAACTCACCTTAAGTTGCTTTACTCCTAATCCCGAGTAAACTCAGCTGCTATGTTAGTCCCGTACAGTGGCGACCTAACATACGACAGTTACAAGTACTTAGACTAATAACCCCAGGTTAATTAGTCCCTAGATGTCCAGACCATAACCAAGTTCGTTTTGAAAATACCGTGACTGTTTAACTGACCCAATTGACAAGACTCGACATCCCCTTGGTGACCCGAGACTCCCCGTGTTATGTTTACGCTCCAAAACATACAATAACGCATCTACACTTAACATACGTTAACGTACAACAAATTATAGCACATAATTCACGTATCACCGAAATACATCCAAATATATGTTACCAAGTTATTAGACATGTTACGAGGTTCCTAGCATGTTACTATATGTCAAACCGGGTCTCGGAATGCTAATTTACACTTACAGCAGCAGTACACGCGATTAGGGAGGCTAATCGCGTGAATGAACCACACGACTAGGGCTAATCGCCCCTAATGTTAAGCGATTGGGGCTACTCGCCCCTAGTGGCACGCGATTGGGGCTACTCGCCCCTAGTGGCACGCGATTGGGGCTACTCGCCCCTGTGTCACGCGAGTGGGGCCTAATCGCCCCTAATGCATGCGAGTGGGGGTCTACTCGCCCCTGATACAGGCGATTAGCAAGGCTACTCGCCTGTAACCTTGCTGTTCCGGTTTTTTTCCGCGTTTAACGCTCCAAATCAGATCCAGAGCGTGTGTAACTACCCAATATCATCCCAAACACTATCCTAAACATGTTTAACCCAAAAACCCTTCGTTCATCCTCGTAGAATCAGTCCTGCATGCAACCAAAGCAATCCAAACACATACACATAGCATGCAACATTCAATTAACGCATGTAATCATAACCCTATTAACCAATTACTGAGATTTCTATCATTATAATAACAATATTAATTCTGACCTAGCATGATAACACATCAAAACATCATCAAGATTCATAAAAATCCTATCTTTCTAATCATACATACCCACAACGCATGTTTATTAGTTATAATCCGATTAATAACTCTTATTGACGATTTTCAGAAATCTTTTTCGTTTATGAACAGGTCTGGACCATTAGGGATTGATTAAAAACGTTTACAAAGTGTTATGGATGAGAATCAAACCTTGGAATTGTAAAAGGATGATGGTTAGACCTTGAAACCTTGTGTTTTTGATCAAAATCGTCTTCCAGAGGTTGTTTAAGTGTTTGGGGCGGTTATGGGACGACTAGGGTTGATATTAGGGAGTTTAGGAGGTTAAGTATTGTATTTATAGGCGTTTCTAGTCGTCCAGCACGTTATAGGCGAGTATGCAGCAGTTACATGCGATTAGGGCTGCTAATCGCATGAGATTGGGCCTAATCGCCCCTATGTACACACGATTGGGCTCCTACTCGCCCCTATAGATGCCTACTCGCCTCCCTTATAGGCGATTAGGCCTCCCTAATCGCCTATAGGGGCTGGTTTGGTGCGTTTTTGCGCGTTAAACCCCCGTTTTTAACATATGTTAATACATATTAACCATACCGACAAGTCATATAATGATTGTAAACACATAACACAAGTAAATACACATATTTACCCCTCGTTCACCAATTCCCGGGACTCGAGACTCGTACGTTCCGTATGCCCTGACGATCTACAAATCGTCACCGTTTGTACACTTGGTTAAGGACTGACATCTAACGAACCTCTAGACCAACATCCAATGATCTTCTAGACAACCAATAGTTCCCGAACCATAACCCGACTCAACTAACCCAGTTAAGTACAATATACGCGTGACTCGCTAAGGTAGACTTTCATCTAGACAACGTTGTTAACCCGAATTTGCCAGGTGTCACATCATCCCCACGTTAAAAGAATTTTCGTCCCGAAAATTTGTACAAGTACAGAAAGAACAAAAGAAGTAACGAAGGAAACAAGCAAAAGGTAGAAACCAAAAGAGAGAGATTTACCCGAGTTGTCACATCATCCCCACGTAAAAGGAATCTCGACCCGAGATTCATTCAGCTGCCGAAGAGACATGCCTCGACTCGAACGCTTCCTTAGGAAAGAGATGAGGATACTTAGACTTCATCTGATCCTCCCGTTCCCACGTATATTCCGGTCCCCGGTTCGAGTTCCACCGAACCTTAACGATACGAATCTTGCTGTGACGTAGGCTACGAATCTTGTAATCAAGGATCTCTACAGGTTCTTCCACAATCCGAAGACGATCATCAACCTTGATCTCTTCTAGTGGAACGATGAGAGACTCGTCAGCCCAGACACTTCTTCAAGTTTGACACGTGGAAGACGTTATGTACGTTACCGAGCTCCGTCGGTAAATCCAGACGATATGCCACCGGTCCAATCCGTTCCAGATCGTAAATGGTCCGACATACCGTGGGTTGAGTTTGCCACGCTTCCCAAAGCGTATGACCCCTTCCACGGTGAGACTTTTAGAAGTACCTTGTCATTGACTTGGAACTCCAGTGGTTTGCGACGCTGATCGGCATAACTCTTTTGCCGGTCCCGTGCCGCCGCCAACCGATTTCGAATCTGTACGATCTTTTCCGAAGTTTCGTACACTAGTTCAGGCCCAGTGAGTTGACTCTCACCCACTTCAGCCCAACAAAGAGGAGAGCGGCATTTCCGTCCGTACAGTGCCTCGAACGGAGCAGCCTTGATGCTCGTGTGATAACTGTTGTTGTACGAGAATTCTACCAACGGCAGATGAGCTTCCCAACCCTTGCCAAAATCGATCACACACGCCCGCAGCATGTCTTCTAAAGTTTGAATCGTACGTTCACTCTGACCGTCAGTCTGTGGATGGTAAGCCGTACTCATGTCTAGTTGGGTACCCAAAGCCTTGTGCAAAGACTTCCAAAAATGAGAAGTAAAATGGGAGTCACGATCCGAGATAATAGAAACAGGTACCCCCGTGCTTAGAAACAACTTCTTTCAAGTAAAGACGAGCCAAACGATCCATGGTGTCGGTCTCCTTAATAGCAAGAAAATGGGCTGATTTCGTTAACCGATCGACAATCAACCATATCTTGTCGTTCCCGCTTGGTGACTTAGGAAGTTGTGTGACAAAATCCATAGTAATCCGTTCCCATTTCCATTCGGAATTTCAGGTTGTTGCAGGAGACCCGACGGTGTCTGGTATTCCACCTTGACCTTAGCACAGTCAAGCATTTGCTCACGTATGAGGCTATGTCCGACCTCATGTTTGGCCACCAGTAAAGCACCTTCAGATCTTGGTACATTTTATCCGAACCAGGATGAATAGAATACCGGGACTTATGAGCCCTCATCAAGGACAAGCTCCCGTAGTCCCCCGAATAAAGGAACCCATATGCGTTCTGCGAAATAGTGCAGGCCATCAGGCCTTCGTTCTAGGTGCTTGTCGGCACCGTGCATCGTTTCAGCCTTAAGGTTTTCCTCCTTCAAAGCTTCTAACTGGGCAGAACGGAGTTGATCAGGTAACGATGAATGAATAGTGAGCTGCAACGCCCGAACGCGACGGGGTTTAATAGATTCCTTCCTGCTCAAGGCGTCTGCTACAACATTCGCCTTGCCAGGATGGTACTTTATGGCACAATCATAGTCGTTCAAAAGTTCAATCCAACGGCGCTGTCGTATGTTCAAGTGTTGTTGGTCGAAAATGTGTTGGAGACTCTTGTGATCGGTGTAGATGGTGCATTTGGTACCGTACAAGTAATGTCTCCAAATTTTCAACGCGAATACCAC
The DNA here is from genome assembly GCA_030844895.1 of Ambrosia x helenae. Classification (NCBI taxonomy): domain Eukaryota; kingdom Viridiplantae; phylum Streptophyta; class Magnoliopsida; order Asterales; family Asteraceae; genus Ambrosia; species Ambrosia x helenae. The sequence goes on along the minus strand of CM061229.1, from coordinate 26,965,101 downwards.
GGCACCCAACTCCAAGTCATGAGTTGTGTAGTTCTTCTCGTGCACTTTGAGTTGACGAGAAGCATACGCAATCACTTTCTCGCGTTGCATCAACACGCAACCGAGTCCATGAATGGAAGCATCACAGTAAACGACAAAATCATCAGAACCCTCAGGTAAAGACAAAATAGGAGCAGAACACAGTTTAGACTTTAGTTCCTCAAACGCTGACTCTTGTGATTCACCCCAGTCGAACTTCCTATCCTTCTGAGTGAGAGTGGTGAGGGGTTGAGCAATCTTCGAGAAACCCCTGAATGAAACGACGATAATAGCCCGCAAGGCCTAGGAATTGCCGCACCTCAGTTGGCGTCTTTGGTGCTCCCCAGTCCTTGATCGCTTCGATCTTAGCTGGATCGACATGAATCCCTAGTTCATTGACCACGTGTCCTAGGAATTGAACTTCGCGTAACCAAAAGTCACACTTTGAGAACTTGGCGTAAAGTTGTTCCCGTCGCAAGAGTTCCAAAACTAACCGCAGATGTTCCCCGTGTTCGGTCTCGTTCTTGGAGTAGATCAGAATGTCATCAATAAATACAATGACGAATTTATCCAGATATGGTTTACAGACGCGGTTCATCAAGTCCATGAAAACCGCTGGTGCGTTCGTGAGACCGAAAGGCATGACCAAGAATTCGAAATGGCCATAACGTGTTCGAAAAGCAGTCTTTGCAACGTCAGCCTCCCTGACGCGCAGCTGGTGATAACCGGACCTCAAGTCGATCTTGGAATAATAACTAGAACCCTGAAGCTGGTCGAATAGATCATCGATACGTGGAAGAGGATAACGGTTCTTGACGGTCAACTTGTTCAACTCTCTGTAGTCTACACACAATCGGAAACTCCCATCCTTCTTCTTGACAAATAAAATCGGGGCTCCCCAAGGGGAAGAACTTGGCCGGATGAAACCCTTATCCAAGAGCTCCTGTAACTGGCTAGACAATTCCTGCATTTCGGGAGGTGCAAGACGGTAGGGGGCCCGAGCAATAGGAGCAGCCCCCGGTACAAGATCAATACCGAACTCGACTTGACGATGAGGAGGAAGACCAGATAAATCCTCGGGAAAAACATCAAAAACTCGCGTACCACCGGAATGTCGTCAATCTTCTTCTCATCACTAGTGGAAACAGATAAGAGCGCCAAAACGGCTGGATAACCCTTTCGAAGACACTTAAGGGCTTTCATGCTAGAGATGACGTTTAGCGAAACACCACCCTTAATACCGTATACAGAAAGAAATTCTCCATCAGGGAGAGGAATCCGAATAACCTTATCGTAACAGACGATCTCCGCGCGATACAAAGATAACCAATCCATTCCTACCACAACGTCAAAACTACCCAAAGGTACCGGCATAAGGTCGATGGGAACGATAAACCCGACAACTCTAACTGACACTCCCGAAGAACACTAGTAGCTTCAATCGTTTTACCGTCAGCCAACTCAATAATATACTTGGTCTCTAATGGTACAGATACTACATCTAGCAGTCGACTAACGTCCATGGATACAAAACTCTTTGTCGGCACCAGAATCAAATAACACGCTAACAGAATGATTATTGAGAAGAAACGTACCGGTGACTGTATCAGGGTCCTGCCTAGCCTCAGCAGCTCCAATGACGAAGGCACGTGCATTTCTGCCGCCGCCCCGTTGTTACCATTCCCGTTGTTCCCACCCTGTTTCAGTTTTGGGCAATCCTTCTTGTAATGCCCAGTGTCACCACAGTTGTAGCATCCTTGTTTCCCTGTAGTACCCTGAGTAGTCGGAGCTGAACTGTTGGTCGGAGCCTGAGTCGATGGAAGTGTCCACCCGACAATCTTTAGCATAGTGGCCTGTTCGCTGGCAGCGGTGACAACGGTTACTGTCGCAGTTCCCTTGGTGATGGCGTCCACACTTGTTGCATTTGGGCAGTTTTCCCGCATAACCACCCTGCTTATTACCCGAAGACGATGAACCCCCATTATCAAACTTTTTACCCTGCTGTGCAGACCCAGACCCTTTCCCGTCGTTTTCCCACTTGCGCTTATTGTTCTCTGGGGCCTTAGCAGTCGAACCTTTCGCAGGCAGAATCCCCTCATTCACCTTTAAATTAGTCATCCTATGTGCCGATCGAACTACCTCCGCATAAGTAGGATGATTCCCAGCAGCCACTAACCCTGCAATTTCCGGCACTAACCCGGAGACATAATGTTCAATCTTACGATACTCTGGCACGTGCAAATCGGGACACAGCACCGCCAACTCATTTCTCCTCACAGTATACTTCTCGATTTCCGATCCAGTCATCTTGAGGTTCCACACCTCATGCTCCAGCTTCTGTACTTCTTCTCTCGGGCAATACTCCCGCTTCAGCAACTGCACAAAGTTCTCCCACGGCATAGCATATGCCTCCCCAATACCCATATTCTGGGTAATACCATTCCACCAAGTCAATGCCACGTCCTGAAATAACGCAGCCGAATACTTCACCGATCTTCTGGGAGACAGTTACACATCAGGAATACCGACTCCACTTTCTCCAACCACCTAAGCAAACTGACCGCACCCTCGGTGCCAGAAAATTCCTGGGGCTTGCAGTCCCGGAACATCTTGTAGGTGCACATGGGTGGGGGTGGGTCAACAGGACCACCTGAAATGAAACGTATGAGAAACCACGAATAACGTACACAAGACTCACCAATGAGGCAAAGAAAATGGATAAAACAACTTACCACCACCGTTGTGCCCTAACTGAAAGGCAGCCTGGAGCAAGTTGTTCAGATCAGCCTGTGACAGGTTAATACTCCACCACGACCACCCAGCACCACCACGACCACCACCGCGTCCACCATTGCGACCACCTCCTCGTCCTCCACGCACTCCAGACATGATTCTGGCAGAAAGAACGAGAAAATTTAGTTTCGCAGTTAAAGATAACCACTAATGTTCACAAGATTAAAGCCAGATCCAATCCAGGACTATCCCCTCAAACCCAGAGCTCACTAAGGCTTCCATGCATTTCGCTTTATGATTTTGTGTGCACCCAAAATGATAAAACGCTCTACATGGTCCTCCAAGTGTTCTCCTAGTTCAAAGTTCAAATCACCGAACATAGACTCTTAGCTACACACCGTAATACTACGGTAGTTCATGACAAGTGTTTCTATTGGAGTGCGAAGGGAGATGTCCGAGCCTTGGACAATTCTCAAGAGCACACGAGTTACTCCAATAGACTACACTGCCTAGGTAACAAGTAACCCAACCTAAGATAGAACGGATGATGTAACGTAGAAAGACCAACGATTTAGAGACACCCCGACAAGACCATACGTAAACCACTATAACGTTTAGTACCATGTGATCGTCTAGTGTGTGCGACTCGGCTATAGACTAGACTCTACATGCAGTCCTAGTTCACTATAACCATTGGCTCTGATACCAATCTGTCACACCCTCAAAATCCACTTGCGGAGTTTTACCGCGAGGCGCATGACAAACCAGGATCCAAACCAACGATCACAATAAACAAGTCTAAATGTAATTAATGCAATACCAAAACATAGTCTTAAAATCCCGTTTACAGCGAAGCTTATGCAAAATAAAGTTCAACATAAATAACCAAAGTTCAATGTTTATGAAATCATGCAACTCTATCTAGACGCCGTGCAGACGCGTGCGCCCTAGTTCCATGTGCTACCTTAGCGACCTGAGAAAACATGTAAAAGTTTACGTCAGCACAAAAATGCTGGTGAGTTTACAGGTTTGCAGTTCAAGTACCAAGTTCACCTGTCCATACTATAACAAATAGAAAACCAGTATACGCTAGCTAGGCGTACGTTTTGTTACTACCACGATTGGAAAACCATTACTAACACGAATACCAAAAGCATGCCCGATGTATGTTCCTGTTGTTCCTGTTGTTCCTGTTTGAGACAATATGCACTCGCCCGGCCCTCCAAGCCGACGAGCGGGGTTGGTCACTCCCAATAGCGCTATTCACATTTCCCCGTTGTGCAAACCCGCACATTCATGGTTTCCCCCGGACTTCCAAAGATCGTGTAGTATACGTTAGAACCCATAGTATGACAGTGGTTACCAAATAGTTGTTTTAACACATGTTTTCTCCCCCGAAAACGTAAAACCAGTTAAAAGAGGGGCCGTAAACTCACCTTAAGTTGCTTTACTCCTAATCCCGAGTAAACTCAGCTGCTATGTTAGTCCCGTACAGTGGCGACCTAACATACGACAGTTACAAGTACTTAGACTAATAACCCGCAGGTTAATTAGTCCCTAGATGTCCAGACCATAACCAAGTTCGTTTTGAAAATACCGTGACTGTTTAACTGACCCAATTGACAAGACTCGACATCCCCTTTGGTGACCCGAGACTCCCCGTGTTATGTTTACGCTCCAAAACATACAATAACGCATCTACACTTAACATACGTTAACGTACAACAAATTATAGCACATAATTCACGTATCACCGAAATACATCCAATATATGTTACCAAGTTATTAGACATGTTACGAGGTTCCTAGCATGTTACTATATGTCAAACCGGGTCTCGGAATGCTAATTTACACTTACAGCAGCAGTACACGCGATTAGGGAGGCTAATCGCGTGAATGACCACACGACTAGGGCTAATCGCCCCTAATGTTAAGCGATTGGGGCTACTCGCCCCTAGTGGCACGCGATTGGGGCTACTCGCCCCTAGTGGCACGCGATTGGGGCTACTCGCCCCTGTGTCACGCGAGTGGGGCCTAATCGCCCCTAATGCATGCGAGTGGGGGTCTACTCGCCCCTGATACAGGCGATTAGCAAGGCTACTCGCCTGTAACCTTGCTGTTCCGGTTTTTCGCGCGTTTAACGCTCCAAATCAGATCCAGAGCGTGTGTAACTACCCAATATCATCCCAAACACTATCCTAAACATGTTTAACCCAAAACCCTTCGTTATCCTCGTAGAATCAGTCCTGCATGCAACCAAAGCAATCCAAACACATACACATAGCATGCAACATTCAATTAACGCATGTAATCATAACCCTATTAACCAATTACTGAGATTTCTATCATTATAATAACAATATTAATTCTGACCTAGCATGATAACACATCAAAACATCATCAAGATTCATAAAAATCCTATCTTTCTAATCATACATACCCACAACGCATGTTATTAGTTATAATCCGATTAATAACTCTTATTGACGATTTTCAGAAATCTTTTTCGTTTTATGAACAGGTCTGGACCATTAGGGATTGATTAAAAACGTTTACAAAGTGTTATGGATGAGAATCAAACCTTGGAATTGTAAAAGGATGATGGTTAGACCTTGAAACCTTGTGTTTTTGATCAAAATCGTCTTCCAGAGGTTGTTTAAGTGTTGGGGCGGTTATGGGACGACTAGGGTTGATATTAGGGAGTTTAGGAGGTTAAGTATTGTATTTATAGGCGTTTCTAGTCGTCCAGCACGTTATAGGCGAGTATGCAGCAGTTACATGCGATTAGGGCTGCTAATCGCATGAGATTGGGCCTAATCGCCCCTATGTACACACGATTGGGCTCCTACTCGCCCCTATAGATGCCTACTCGCCTCCCTTATAGGCGATTAGGCCTCCCTAATCGCCTATAGGGGCTGGTTTGGTGCGTTTTGCGCGTTAAACCCCGTTTTAACATATGTTAATACATATTAACATACCGACAAGTCATATAATGATTGTAAACACATAACACAAGTAAATACACATATTTACCCTCGTTCACCAATTCCCGGGACTCGAGACTCGTACGTTCCGTATGCCCTGACGATCCTACAATCGTCACCGTTTGTACACTTGGTTAAGGACTGACATCTAACGAACCTCTAGACCAACATCCAATGATCTTCTAGACTAACCAATAGTTCCCGAACCATAACCCGACTCAACTAACCCAGTTAAGTACAATATACGCGTGACTCGCTAAGGTAGACTTTCATCTAGACAACGTTGTTAACCCGAATTTTGCCAGTGTCACAGATGTTCCTCATGATCCGCCTTGTTCTTGGAGTAAATCAGAATGTCGTCAATGAACACGATGACGAACTTATCAAGGTAAGGTTTACAAACGCGGTTCATCAAATCCATGAACACCGCCGGTGCGTTAGTGAGACCGAAAGGCATGACCAAGAACTCAAAATGGCCATAACGAGTGCGAAAAGCAGTCTTCTGAATGTCAGCTTCCCTGACGCGCAACTGGTGATAACCGGACCGCAAATCAATCTTCGAATAGTAGCTGGAGCCCTGAAGTTGGTCAAAGAGATCATCAATGCGAGGAAGAGGATAACGATTCTTGATGGTCACTTTGTTCAGCTCACGATAATCAATACACATACGAAGACTTCCGTCCTTCTTCTTCACAAATAAAATAGGAGCTCCCCACGGGGAAGAACTCGGTATGATGAAACCCTTTTCCAAGAGTTCTTGTAACTGGCTGGACAACTCTTGCATCTCAGGAGGTGCAAGACGATACGGAGCTCGGGCAATAGGAGCTGCGCCCGGAGTGAGATCAATACCAAACTCAACCTGACGATGGGGAGGAAGACCAGGTAAATCCTCAGGAAACACATCAGAAAAGTCACGAACCACCGGAATATCCTCGATCTTCTTCTCATCGTCAGTAGAAACGTTAACAAGTGCTAGAATGGCTGAACAGCCCTTCCGAAGATACTTACGGGCTTTCATGCTAGAAATGATACTCAGTGGAGCACCGCTTTTCTCGCCATGAACCGAAAGAATCTCTCCATCAGGAAGAGGGATCCAAATAACCTTGTCAAAACAAACGATCTCCGCGCGATACAATGATAACCAATCCATGCCAACCACAACATCAAAACTACCAGGGGTACCGGCATAAGATCAATGGGGAAAGACAAACCCGACAGTTCCAAGCGACATTCCCTAAGGGTGTGTGTCGCTTCGATTTTTCTTACCATCAGCCAATTCTATTAAGTACTCAGCCTCTAAAGGTGTGGGTACTATATCTAGCAATCGACTAACATCCAAAGATACGAAACTCTTATCGGCACCAGAATCAAACAAAACAGAAACATAGCGATCATTAAGAAGGAACGTACCGGTAACTGTTTCTGGATCCTGCCTAGCCTCCGCAGATCCAATGACGAAAGCACGTGCAGTCCTGCCTCCGCCGCCGTTGTTCCCGTTACCGTTCCCGCCCCTCCCATTATCGCCCTGCTTCAGTTTGGGACAGTCACGCTTGAAATGTCTCGTGTCACCACAGTTATAACACCCCTGCCTCCCCTGAGTCCCCTGAGCAGCAGGAGCGGGAGTAGCCGCAGGAGTCTGAGTTGGGGTGAGTGCCACCTTGCAATCCTTAGCATGGTGCCCCAACTGATGGCACCGATGACAACGAGCCCTATCACAACCCCCAGAATGGTGAAAACCACACTTGTTACACTTGGGATGCTTCCCAACATACCCACTCGTCTTCTGCCCAGAAGAAGACCCAGATGACTCAAACTTCTTCGCCGGCTGTGCTGGCACCACACTCTTCCCCACACTATCCCACTTCCTCTTGTTCCCCTCAGCAACCTTCACAGCAGCACCCTTGGGTGGCAAAACGCCTTCCGCCACTTTCAGGTTAATCATCCGATGAGCTGATCGGACAACTTCAGCAATAGTGGGAAGATTCCCAGCGGCCACCAACCCAGCAATCTCGGGCACTAGTCCAGACACATAGTGCTCGATCCTCCTGTACTCGGGTGTGTGTAAATCAGGACACAACACCACCAGCTCATTCCTCCTCACAGTGTATTCCTCAATCTCAGACCCAACATCTTGTAACTCCAGACCTCATGCTCCAACTTCTGTATCTCCTCTCTCGGACAGTACTCACCTCTCAACAGCTGCACGAACTCCGCCCAAGGCATAGTAATAGCCTCCCCCAATCCCATGTTCTGTGTAGTAGCATTCCACCACGACAGTGCAGGCCCCTCAAATGTCGCAGTAGCATACTTCACCCCGTCCCCAGCAGGACAGTTACACATAACAAACACAGATTCCACCTTCTCCAGCCATCGGAGCAGTCCCACCGCTCCCTCAGTTCCAGCGAAGTTATGGGGCTGACAGTCCCGAAACTTCTTATAAGAGCACTGAGGTGGGGGTGGATTGGCACCAATACCTGAAACACGGTACACGAGTAAAACACAAACGAAAGGACACGAAACCCGAAAATGAGGCAAAGTCGACAGAAATCAACTCACCACCCATGGCATTAATCCCAGCCTGGAAATTTGCCATAGCCATGTTCACTTGCTGCTGAAGCAAGTTGTTCAATTCAGCTTGGGTCATGTTGATGTTTCCACGACCACCGCCTCCAGCACGACCACCGCCGCCAGCACGGCCACCACCGCCACCACGACGTCCACCACCGCGAGCACCAGACATGATCTAACAAATCAAGAAATCGAGAGATTTAGATTCACTTCCAGTGTCAACCACTAGAACTTACAAGAGTTAACCTAGGGACAAATCCAAGACTATACATCCAAACTCAAAGTCCATCTGGATTTTCATGCATTCCAGTTTATTATTTCGTGTGCACCCGAAATGATAAACTGCTCTACATGGTCCTCCAGATGTACCCCTAATCCAGACCCCAGTCACTGAATATCGCCGCCTAGTAACGTGTGACGATAGGTGCAAGTGTGAGAAGGCATGTGTGTGCTAGGACCAACAAAGTCAACCCCTCCTTCTTCAATCCAGAAGAAGAAGACAAAAGTAGGTAAGAACCCAAATAAAAGCGGATGATGTAACGGAGAAGCATGATGATGATGATGTAAGGACACCCCGACAACGTTAGTACGTATCCCACTAATAGACCCAAAGTATGTGACCGTCTAGTGTGTGCGACTCGGCTATAGACCAGACTCTACATGCAGTCCTAGTTCACTATAACCATTGGCTCTGATACCAATCTGTCACATCCGGCCCCTCTCATCACCAATATTGTCCGCTTTGCCCATCCAGAGCTCACGGATTTGTTTTTGGTTGCCCAGTGGAGACTTCCCAGGAGGTCACCCATCCTAGAATTTCTCCCACCTGAGCACGCTTAACTGTGGAGTTCTCCTCTCATCCACTAACATTAAGCCCCAAACGCGTTGGTGATTTAAGAGGCAAGACATTACTTATGAACCAAGGATCTCTCCTGGCCACGGCCGATGTGGGATTTTCCTGGGGTGTCACAGTTTCAAACTCTCGATTATAAGAACTTTCTTTATCTGAGTCTTTTTCACATAGGTAACTACATGACCACCCCCATATAGAAAAAAAGCAATAAAATCCTCCCATCCCCTCCTCTTCTTATCAATCGAGTGTTTTCTTGATTTTGAGACTCATTCCACACATATAAAAATAAAACTTTTTTGTAGCCTTATTCAGCACTTTGCCTCCCAAACAAACCACTATCTTAACTACTCAATATTCGAATTGGGAAAAAAACACAAAAGATAAATAACTGGTAGTAGGAACAAAGAATTACTTTGTCAAACTTCTGGCCATCTAGATCAAGCTGATCAACCCTAAATATGTCTTCGAACAAGGCTTAAACCATCCTTCAACCGGTAATTAAACTCACCTACAAAACAGAATCGTACTAAATTATACTAATCAAAACATAAAACTATTCACACACCAACGAGGGAGGATTCCCTACGGGTGCACTAGTGATCTTCGGATTGCACACCTTTAGGATTATGTTCCACCTTTCTTAAGAACTTCATTCATCTCGGGAGATTAAGGGATGAGTTTGTTAAGTCACATGATCACTAAACCAAACTTAAATTTATCTGATCAATAAGTTATTAAGTTGTCACTTTTAAAAGATAAATTAAACAAGGATACTTTACCCAACTCTCGTTTGTACAACGTCGTTAATTTCTTAGAGGATCCCTCGTCACACAAGCTGATGGCATGTGAGATCCTTCGGTATGGAAAGCGAGAGTTGAGAGAGGTGGAATGGATTCCCGGTCAAAATTAAGCTTTTACATAAATTTAGGGAGATAAATTAGAGGACCCAATGCTTAAACGAGTGGCTTGGCGGTGGTTTGGGAAATGCCTAAAAAGAAAGACTCAAGCTTTCCAAAAATTTACATGGTAGTGTGAGTTAGGTAACACCACATTGTCAATCAGGAGAAGGCCGGCTTACGGGCAGAAGTCCGAAGACACCTTTATGGGGAATCATACACTTCCCCTGTGCGTGACCCATAGAGTTGCCAGAACGTCACCCCTTGTTCATTTCTTTTCTCATCACCGATAATTAAACTTAATTATTTTTTTATAATAAAATTGACTACTTATACGGAGGGTCCCCGAGATGTGCATGTTAGATATCCCTGCTATTTTTATCTTTCTATTTTAATACCAAACCCTTTTCAAAACCCAATTTTCTTTTAGAACCCCTCAGTTTTATTTTCTTTTTAAAACCCGATTAGTTAAAGTGATAAAAGGTTGAGTATGGGAAAGTGTGTTCTTTGGAATACGATACTCGCTATTTACCCTAGAAATCTATACTATACACGTTAGGTTCTCTGCCTATGTGTTGGTTTTAGTTTCCAAGTATTTATCGTTTACTTATAAATTTAAAACTTGTTTAAAGGTTTAGTAAAAATTAATCTTTTTTCCCAAAACAAATGTTTTGAAATTAACACATCAAGTTTTTGGCACTGGGTAAAATGATATCTTTTCTAATTACTAAAACCAGACGCATCAAAGTTTTTAATGTCATTGTCGGGGAACACAATTACTAAGCACTGGATGAATCCATTTTTACTTCCCCTGCCAATGCGGGACAAGAAGACTAACCATTTAGATTCCCAACAATACAACAATTAATGATTCAGTACTTAACCATTCAGATCCTCTTAACCATTCAAACTTCTTAATGATTCAGCACTTAATCAACCAAACATCCCCTTAATATCATTTTAGGGTTCTGGGTTTCATATACTCTGTGACATCATATTCTGAAGGTGTGATATTACATTCTTGAGTATGTGGCAGCCTCTTATTGGTGTTTGATGTGGGCTAGGGTGTATGATTCCTAAATACCATCATTTTATTTTCTTGGTTGTATTTGACACTGACGTTTCTTAGGATTTACGTGTTATGCTCGAGTTGTTAAAAAATATACCTCTTAAGTTTTAACGATTTAAATAATTTAAACTAAGTTTTATGTACGATGATCGAAGTTATAACAATAAACATAATAATTAGCAAAATCATAGTATTAGAATGAGTGAAGCTACATACCTATCAAAGTTGGACCCAATTTTAAGTGTTAAATGAGTTTTCTAGGATCAAATACATAGTGACAAAAAAGGAAGTCGTAGAAAGGGTATCAAACGAAGTTTGAACTCATTCAAACGACATTGGAACCGTCTTATCAAACCATATGATCTTAGTTTTTAGGTTTTCGATTTTTTTTATTTTTAGCTTGTAATTTTTAGAATTTGTGTTATATCATCGTGTCTTTTCTTTGTTTTCGTCATTGCGTCATTTCTGTGATTCGTTGTGTCTTTTTTCCTCGGTATTGTGTTATATTTGTTGGCATTGTGTTATATTTTGTAACTCATTGTGTTATATTTCGTGATATATTGTGTTTTTTGTATCCTTCTCATTTTTGTTACACAATGTAAGGTAACTTGACAATATATATATATATATATATATATATATATATATATATATATATATATAGGGGAGGTTTATCTTGAGAACGCTAAATATTGTGAGAACCGTGAGAACAAGTAAAAAAATTAATCAAAATCAATTTTTTTTAATACAAACCTCATTATAATCAAAATACAACATTAATAAACGAATTTTCTTTCCAAATAATTCATCTTTTCTTGCAAAAAACACTTTCAAATTAACTTTTTACACATGTGTAAATGAAACAGTTTACACATGTATAAACAGTAAATTTACACATGTGTAAAAACAAATAATTTTCGTATATGTTTGAATTTTTACGCGTAAATTGTGTTTTTGAGATTGTATTTTAGTAATAAAGACAAGTGTAAAAAGAAATTTTGAATTTGAATGGTTTTAGATGCCGTTCTCACGGTTCGCACGAAATATAGGTGTTCTCAAATTAACTTTCTCCTATATATATATATATATATATATATATATATATATATATAGGCTAAGTATTGGGAAGAAACCTTCCAAAATGAAGAAACCCCACAAACCCATCTAGTGGCTCACATTGCTCCACATCATTCATCTAAATCAATTATTTTTTTATTCAACAAGGGCTATTATAGTAATTTTGCACCCACCACCACATATATAATACTCTTTTCTCTCTCTTCCATTTCAAATTTCAATTCCCCTTATCTTCTTCTCCTCTCATCTTAATCTACCTCTCTCTCTGTATAACTTTTTCTTTCCAAGATCATACACCAACATTAACCCATCACCATCATCATCATCTCGAACCACCACCACCACAGCATCACTGTCGACGACTGGAAAACACCACCGGGGAAGACGATCGGAGAAGACGACCGGAGAAGACGACCAGAGAAAACGAAGAAGACGATCGGAGAAGACGAACCAGGGAAGACGATCGGAGAAGACGAACCAGGTTATGAATGATAAATCCCCTTTTTTATGTGCATATATTGTTTTGAAGTGTGAAATAAGTGATTAATATATTTTTTTAAGTTTGTTTAGTGATTAGGACATTTCGATCTATTTTTTTTTTTAAGTTATAGATTCATGGTGTTTTTTTTGTTTTTTTTTTATAAATATTCATGTGGTGGCTGTGGGTTTCACGTTAATATTAGTTTTTTTTTTTCATCTATTCATGGTGGTTCAAGTTAGAGGTTTTGTTTATATATTCATGGTGTTTCAAGTTATTATTAGTTTTTTATGGTTTTTTAATTATTCATGACTAATTTGCTCTCTCTTTTTTTTCTATGTGTTTAGTTATAGCAAATCTTTTTTTTTCTTTTTTTTTTTACGGTCAAAGTATGTTTTTTTATGCAGTCTAAATGTATAATGTTTGCAGAGTACAAATTTTTGTCTGTTTTTGCAGTAAAAAATATCTGTTACACACGTAACAGAAAATGTCTGTTTTGTCATGGTGTTGCAAGTTAAGTGTTTTTTATGACTAATTTGCTCTCTGTTTTTTTTTTCTATGTGTTTAGTTATAGCAAATCCTTTTTTTTTTTTTTTTTTTTTGCAGTCAAAGTATGTTTTTTTATGCAGTCTAAATGTATGATGTTTGCAGAGTACAGAGTTTTGTCTGTTTTTGCAGTAAAAAACATCTGTTACACACGTAACAGAAAATGTCTGTGTTTGTCATGGTGTTGCAAGTGTTTTTTATATATTAATGGTGTTTCAAGTTATTATTTGTCTTTTTAGATTGTTATTTTTGTTTTCCAAAAGATTCACGTCATCATTTTTAGTAAGCATAATAATTGATTTTATTTTTAATTTGCTTTTTTTTTAATTCATAAAAAAAGACCATTAATATTTCACTTTTTTTACAGGAAATGTCTTCTTTTTGGGGGTTAGGTGGTTTAATATATTTTTTTTTAAGTTGAAAATAATTGTTGTTTTTTTGTGTGTTACTAGCATCTATTTTTTTTTTTTTGGTGATTTATTATGTTAAACATCGAGAATGATTTTTCGTTTTGTGTTCATGTTCGTAGTACTTTTGTGTGTTAGTTAGGGTGTTTTTATCGTCTATATTTTCGTATAATCTTTGTGTTGAGTTAGGCTGTTACGTGTGTAGCATATCCGTTTTTTTGCAGTCAAATTCTGTTTTCTATGTTTTCTAGCATATCAAATTCTGCTCTATGTTTACTACAGACTACTAAAGTTTTTGCTGTGTTTTCCTGTTACACATGTAACACTCGTGTGTTTTTGCACCATGTCTGTCTATTTTTTTTGTTTTCGAATGTATGAGTTTTTTTATGTTACCTGTGTGTTTTTTACAGAAAATGTCTTTTTTTGTATGGCCTCTATTTTGTATTATGTATTTCTTTATAAAGAATCATTTTTATTATTAAAGAATCATTTGTTAAGGTGTTTTATCTGTGTTTAGTTATACCATATCTGTGTGTAAGTTAAGGTGTTACGTGTGTAGCATATCCTTTTTTTGCTGCAATGTGTATTGTGTGCAGTCAGAATGTTTGATGTTTGCAGACTACAAAGGTTTGTATGTGTTTGCAGACAAAAAACGCCTGTTTACACACGTAACACTCGATTTTGCCATGGCTTATTATTTGTATATTAAATAAGCTGTTTTCCGCATCTTACATTAGTTTGTTTTTTTTTCGTATTAAAAATGTCCACATTTACCCTCTCTTTTTAACATATGTTACAGATGCTTTTTTAGTCGAATCATGAATTCCAACCCCAGCACTCCCCCTTGGGAGGTTTTTGAGGCCCGTCAGCATCTCAACCCAATCGCACACGAGCCGCCTCAAAATGAACCGGACATGGCAATTGCAGCTGAACCTGAATTACCCCCACCTGTTGAACTAGATATCCTTTCTGTTGCAGCTGAACATGAACCCCTACCCCCTGTTGACCCGGTTATCCCGCCCCTAGAACCAGTTATACCCTTAGAGCAGGGGGATGATGGGTTTGTAAGCGACGAAGATTTCGATTGGAATTCGGCATTTGATTACGTTTTCCCCGAAAAATATACGCCACCAGAAGACTATATGACACCGGAGGATGATGCGCATGATGTAGCTCACACACCTGAATGGGCTGTTGGTTACGAAACAGACCCAGGGGCTGAATATGAAGAACCATATGAACCGAAATATAACATACCTGGGTTGTCGGTTATGTCTCAGGAAGGTGGGCGTATTAGGGCAGAATGGGAGGGTATAAGTTATACCGAGGAACAGTGGGCTTTTTATGTCAAATATGGTTATTGGATGCCGTCTGCTACTGTTGGTTGCAATGCAGGATGTCTGGGTTTGCACATTACATATGAAGAATTGGCTTTTTATGAGAAGAATGGTTATTGGAAGCCAAGGGGTGGTGTATGAATCTTTTAATAGTATGTTTTTGTTGTTGATACAGTATGAACAATATGTTTGTGTAGCTTTTTTTATTAGTATGGAACAAATGTTGTTGGCTGATGATCTTAACATATGATGTTTGTCTCATGTTGTTAGTTTAATCTTAAAGTTATATATTATGTTTGTTTGTTGGCTGATGCATCTTAACATATCAATTCTCGTTACGTATGCAACAATGCTAATGCTGGTACAATAAAACGAAAAAAAATATGGTCTAATAAAAAAAATAATAAATAAACATTTTTTAAATAATATAAACGGGCAACTCAGTTTTAACCTATGTAACACAACACATGTTACATATGTAACACGGGACGTCTGACAGCTTTTATAATAATGTGGAAAAGTAAGAGAGAGATGACGTGATGGGGTGTCATATCTGCTTTTGTCAGTCCCCTTTTTCAGAAAAATCAAATTACCCTATTACCCTTTCTTGTCCTTTTTCACCCATTTAATTAAATCAATATTATAGAAAAATTTGTGACCATAGATTTAATAGATGGATGGCCAAGATCAAGTTTACAAGGTTTCTTCAATTTAAGAGGGTTTTTATTTAATCCTTGCCCTATATATATATATATATATATATATATATATATATATATATATATATGATTTTTATAAAGCAAAATTAACCTCTAAAATTACGAGCTCTAGCTTGGTGGCCTCGTCGGCCACCATAAGGGCCTACCGTGAGAGCAGAAATATGGTATGATTTGAGATCGATAATTGTGTTTTTGTATGTTATGTAATATATATACACGTATCCACCCTTTAAGTAACACCGGTTCACTAAACTATATCAAAAAGTAGCAAACAAAACACTAAACCATATCACCGGAAATGATAGCATCCAGCATGTACCCTTAGTCATGTGAATGTATGTGTAAATCATAATCATTAATTGGAACAGAGAAAAACATTGATTGATAGGTTATAATAAGGAATCTGAAGTGCTTTCTTGTTTACAATAATTTTCATCAAGATTTGTTTCATCTCTCTTCTTATTCTTACGCAATAATTCCATGATATCCCCGTTAAACAGTAAAAGTTGATCTTATTATACTCATACATATCTTCCATACCCCACCACACCAGAATTATATTTTGGAAGCTGTCTTCCTTGTCTCAGCTTTTCCTTATTCCAAACCAAAACCTAAAGCCAAATAGTAACCAAAAAGTCATGTCTTTTGATAATCCAAACTCAACTCGTTATGTGGTCAATTGGTCATTTTAACATAATTAAACTTATAAGTATTTTTGTTATATTTTAAAGTTATAGTTGGTTTTGTTAGATTCATACTTGATAACACCTTTGTTTTAATACATATGTTTAAAAAGTTGAACGCCCCACTTACGGTGTGCGCATATAATGTATATATGTGTGGCCATCGGGGGGCAAAAGTAAAGTTGCACTAGTTTTAACGTTATTTTACTTATTTCGTGAAAATAACGTTAAAAACGACGGACGGTTAATCATGCATCATGTGGTGGCGTTGATAGCCAAAAGACAAAGGGGTACATGCACCGATCGGGTTTGTCCCGATTGCTAAGTGTTATGTCCCTTATGTCCAAGGCTTGATACCAAACCACATCGAGCCGGGGGTCTCACTGGAAGCAGCCCCTCTATTCTTAGGGGTAGAGGTAAGGCTGTCTACATCTTACCCTCCTCAGACCCTACCTTAGCTTTGCTATAGGTGGGATTAACTGAGTATGATGATGATGATGATATATAAAATTTCCGTATAACAAGTTAAATATTAAACCACCTAAAACCAAAAGATAACAATCGAAATATATATATTTTTGTGACCTTAATATATTTTGAGACACCATTACTATCTTAAAGAAAATTTAGGTCTACATGCGTATTTAGGATATTCAAATTGAGTGAATAGCCAAAATCATCCCTAACGTTTGCAAAAGTGTGCAAACTTAAGGAATGATTTTGGCTACTCACTATATTCAAATGTGATCTCTCGTTTATAAATGGGGAATCCAATGTGTGTGCGTGTCATTTTTTTTCAAGCTTGAAGGTAGCTTTAGTTTATATTCATTTTTCTTTAACTTTTTGTGGATAAGGTTGGTTTTATGCTTGAGTGATTCAACTTTAGGTACAAAATAAAAGCATAGTTCTTGCCACTTGATAGATACCCATTTATACAACCCCCTTTGATTGATTGTTATTTATGTGGTAATAGATACTCTCCGTTAATACACCCCCTTTGATTCATAATAAGTTGTAAATAAGAATGTTAGTGGTTGTTGTTACGTTTAAATGTCATTTTCTTGTTTGGTCAATCTTATATATGACCTATATTGCCGTTCAATATATATGGCAAAGATCATGTACAAAGTGTTTTTTGGTAAGAAACTGTGAGAATCAAATGAGAATAATTTTTTTATTTTTTTTTTCAAAATTCTTTTCCCCATATTGTTAAACATTTATTATAGTATTGAAAACTAAAAAAAAAAAAAAAATTGGTGTAGAGTAATTACATAATTACTCTAGTGTAAACTAATGTATTTACTTTAATGACGTAATTACACTAAAAAATTTAATTTTTTTTGTATTATTCATCTAGAAAGTATGTTTAAGCACATGGGAAATTTTTTTTTTAAAAAAAATAATTTTTTTACCCCCTTTGATTATCACAGTTCTTACCGAAAAAATACTTTGTATTTAATTTTTACTCTCTCTCTCTCTCTCTCTCTATATATATATATATATATATATATATATATATATATATATATATATATATAGGGTAGGGTTCCTGTAGAATATTGGTTTGTGTGAGAAGTGTAGGAAGGATTAAAAATTGACATGTATGCAATTTTTTTTGACGTATTCATGATGTTTTAGATTGTTTTGCTTAGAAAAACACCAAACATAACGAATTAATAACCGAAAACAATGTATTTTAAGCAGAGTGTTTTAAGTAATTACTAAGGTGTTTTAAGCAGAGTGTTTTAAGTCATTACTATGGTGTTTTATCTGTAATGTAAATTTAATGACTATCATACATTGGATTGTGTTTTAAATTTTTGTATATTGTTGTGTTAAGTGTTTTTCAAGCCAAAACAACCCAATACATCATTCCAAAATAAAAAAACATGATGCCTACATGTTAATTCTTAATCATTCATACACTTCTCACACAAAAACAATATTTCTACAGGATTCTCTACCTATATATATAGGGGAAGTATCGTTAGAAAACCCTCGTTTTTTTGAGTAAACCCCCAGAAAACCCTACTTCCCAAGCCTTTTTTTTTTTTAAATTAGGGCATGTAATATACATGTTTTGAAGTGTTTTGAGAAAAAAAAATCAAAAAAGCGCCGAATGTTTTTTTTAAATAAAATAAGTTGTGCATCATAACATATGTTAGCTTATTTTTGCACTGGTAACATATGTTATGATGAAAAATTATTTATTTAAAAAAAAACGTTTGACGCTTTTTTATTTTTTTGGCTCAAAACACTTAAAACCATGTATATTACATACCCTAATTTTTTCAAAAAATAATAAAAAAAAGCTCGGGAAGTAGGTTTTTCTAAGGGTTTTCTAGAGTTTCCTCAAATATTTAGGGTTTTCTATAGAACCTTACCATATATATCTATATATATATATATATATGACCTATATTAATTGATGCATGTTCATAATCCAACCATTTACAGCTGTTTTAAAAATAATAATCCAAGTGACTCTTTTAAATCTCATTTGTTAGTATATACAAGTATTGGATATGTTAATATAATTAGACCACTAAAAAACTACTCTATCTATCTCTCTTTTAACGACCAACAAAACTTTTATTTCAAAACACTAGCAAACAAAATCCGAAACATGCCCTGGAATCAACAATCGAACAAAAACAAACAAACAAACAAAAGCCGAACACAAACTATCCGAACCAACCCCATTTTTGTTAAATCGAACCTACACCATAATTCCCAAGACATATCCGTCATCTTCCCCAGATTTTTGATCCACAAGTAGCTCATTATCTTGATTTCTTCCAAAGTCTAGTAATGATATTCGAATATCATCTAACAAAAGCTTCCATTGATGTTCCTTCTTCGTCATCCAACTTAACGGTTGTTGTAATAAAAAAATTAATTAATAACCGACTTTTCCAAAAATGTGTTGCAATTTCCAAACTAAAAAAAGAAAAATGTTTTAAAACCGTTTTCATTTGATCTGGTTTTGTCACACCCTCAAATTCCATGTGCGGGGTTTTGCCGCGAGACGCGTGACACACCAGGATCCAAGTCAACGGTCACAATAAACGACAACTAAATGTAAAGATACGTAAACCATTCATTAAGTTTAAAAGAGTTAACAACTACAACGGAAGCATAAAATGTCTTTACGTCTCATAAAGTAAGTGACAAAGGTTTGACAATGTTTGAGACCATGCAAATGAATCCTAGACGTCGTGCGACAACGTGCGCCTATTAACTGCTACTACCTTAGCGACCTGATAAAACATACTAAAAACATCAGCACATAATGCTGGTGAGTCACAGAGTTTTAAGTTTGCAAAAGTAAGTAATATTTGTAAGTCCAGACCAATCAATGTTTGTAAACCAGGCCAATCAATGTTTGTAAACCATGCCAATCAATGTTTGTAAAACCCGGCCAATCAATGTTTGTAAAACCAGGCCAATCAATGTTTGTAAACCAGTCCAATCAATGTTTGTAAACCAGGTCAATCAATGTTTGTAAAACCCGACCAAGCAATGTTTGTAAAACCTGGCCAATCAGTGTTTGTAAAACCAGGCCATTCAATGTTTGTAAAACCAGGCTAATCAATGTTTGTAAACCAGACCATCCAATCCTTACATCTATACCTAATGCTAGCTAGACATCGTTACATGATACTAAAGTGTCGTGAACCATTGCTGAACTGTGACATCCGTCCCCTCGTCTTTCGTTAAATTTACAATATTAGTCCTTCAAATATTTCCATTATAGTCCCTGTAAGTTTTCGTCGTTTCCAAATTTAATTTTTAAAGCGAACTGAAATTTTATCACTTATAGCTATGGTGGATCGGGTATAAGTTTTAATCAAACGCCTAACTTGAAACATTATTCGGAATGAGTTTTATATAAAAAAAAAAATTTCAAGTTATAAAAGTTTTAAGTTAAAAAGTTAACTTAGTTAGTTGTTATTAAAGGAAAACTAACTATAAAACTTTGAAACTAACTAAAGGAAAGATGAGGGGCCAAAAGTGACAAATGCTGAAAGTTTTAAAAGAAAACAACTTGATTGCTGCTGCTACACGTTTTTCCGGCAGGTCCATGTCGCCGCCGGCGACATTTTCCGGCGAGGTAATTATTGAGTTTTAAAGCACTTTTAACGTGTCTTGATCGTTCCATAACGTATATTCATCACGATACATCCGTTTCAGGTATTAATCATGTATTTAAACATGTTTTTAATCATGTCTTAATCAATGAATGGTGAGGTAACCGTCGTTCCTCATAACTAGCTTTAACGTTTGGATTTTCCTAACAAAACTATAAATTGACCTTTGCAAATCATTTCTGCACCGAAACCCTTTCCAAACCCACAAGAAACAGCAAATAACAACGTCTATAGAGCTATCAATCGCGTTTTATTAGTTCGGTTCCTACACTTCTTGTTCGAGCATCTCTTCGCATTGTAAGGTTATTTTCTTTATGCCGTTTTATTCCCCATTAAATTCCGAACAAAACCCCCTTAATACTGACCACTAATCGTGTATGATTATGATTATTGAAGTTGGGTATAGGGTTAGGGTTCTTAGGTTTTAATTTGGGGAAGAAGATGATGTTTGTATTTATTGTTAAAAATATTTTAGTTTCAAATAAATAAACAAAACATGATCTAGCCTAGTGGTGTGTGTGTGTTGTGGAATGAGGTGGGCCGAGTTCGAGTCCCCATGGCTGCAACATTTAGAGTTTTTTTTTCTTTTCTTTTTTTTTCAGATTTTGTATTTCTTATTTTTTTTGTTATTTATTTATAAATATATATATATATATCTTAAAATATTCATAATAAATTCATCTTTTGCCCAAAAATTATGAAAATTTAGGTGTAGCTTCTTGACATCATAAAGAACATTTCCACATTTTTATTTTCTGAAAAATGTTTTATTTTTATATTTTTATTGAATTAAATTGTTTTAATCATAAATAATTGATAAAAAAATCATTTTTAATGATTTTAATCTCAAACTTTTTGAGTAATTATTTCTAACCATTCTCAACTGAAATAAAAATTATTGGTCAATAAAACATTTATTTTTATTAATTTTCCCATTTTTAATCATTTAAACATGATTTAATCTCATTAAATCAGTTTTAAATATAAATAAGTTTATATAAATTATGGGAAAATTATTCTAATATGTTTACATCAGAAATCATCCATTTTCTATAAAATAAATATTTTTGGATCACGTATAGTATTATTAGTCTTATTTACGTTTAGTTAGACATAATAAAACATTTATTTATTTATACAATTTAAACATCTATTTTATAAATGTTTTTCTTATAAAATAGAAATAATCGTATGATTTAATGTCTTAATTATTTTTTTTTGTTGAATCGTTGTGTAACACAAAAATTATTTATATATATATTTATGATTATCGTATTATTTTAATTTAGTTAAAGTAACTAACTAAATTATTTTGTCTTAATTATTCAAACATATTATTATCTAAATATTTAATCGGTAATAATTATATTACCTAAATCATATTACAAACTTTGGTATATTATTTTTAATATACAACTTTTACATTAATTCGACTAATCATAAAATCTCTAATTCCCCAAATCGACTTAGCAAACCCTAATGCCTTAGACCCTAGATACCTTAGACTTTGTAGACTTTACCTTACTAGTATTCATATACGTTATAGGTTGAATTCCTCGGAATTCTCATTTCTTAGCTCACAACCGTTTAAGTGGATTTCGACCGCTTTCACAAACTGTGAGTATATCTTTCCCCTTTTTACTGTTTTATTATTTTTGGGGTGATTCATGTACTTATTATCAAGTTTCTATTACTTCTTACTAAAATAGCAATTCTCCTGTGTGTTTGCTTTATGTTAGTTTTGTGTGTCTATGACTTGTCAAAATCATTAACCTTTGAGGGCCTGACATTTCAATGAATAGTACTATGGTATATACCCCTTGTGACTCTGTTGAGAGACCTTGTTCATTGTCTTGTGATTCATATTACTAAAAATGTTTTGATTCTTGATTCTTGATACTTACTACATAGGGTTGATTTTGAATGGACATTTCTTAAATTACATAATTGCAAATGGTATACAACACAGGAATTGCGAAACGTTTTGTACTATATATATATATCCAACGGATGTACTCACCAATACATTATATGTGTTGACAAATTATTTTGTACATGTTTCAGGTGACGTTTGATCTTACTTGCTTTCACGCTTAGGATGGACCTAGTGCTTAAATAAAAGTTGAACATTTATTTTCTATGTTTGAGATATCTATTAAGACTCTTTGTATTTCATTTTGAATAATGGAAGTTAATTGCTATTAATATTTACATTTTAGTCCATGTGCTTTTGAACAATCGTCAATACGTGACACCTCGATGTTTCCGCCATCGGTTGGGGTGTTACATGAACGTTAGAAATGCCTCAATACCCGCCACCGGACATCACTCGGTATCGTAATGTTAGATAGGACAAATATGAACCCGCCACCGACCGCCAGTCGGCCCGAGTAGGGCTTGCCATGCCCAATAGATCTATTCACACTTTCCCCGCTATGTACCCACATATTAATGGTTCACTAAAAGTTAGGAGGACTTTAATGATGTAATGTCATTTAGTATCCATGTTATATAATGTAATATGATGGTAAAAAAATTCGTAGGTTTTTAAGTTCGTAAGTCCGTAAGTTTTTACCGCATGTTTCTCCCCCAAAATGAAAACAGTAAAATGTGGGGCTGTGAACTCACCTTCATTTGCGTCTTCTAAATAGAATTACCGACACGAACAGATAGTCCCAAATATCGGCGACCTATCATAAAGTTTGTATAAGTGTTTTGACTAATAACCCGTAGGTTAACTAGTCCCCGATTGTCCAGATCATGACTAAGTATGTTTGAAAATGTGTTTGAACGTTGACCTGACACACCAGATGGACCCGGCATCCCGTTGGTGACCCATTACACAAATTAATCAAGTACATATAGTTTACACACAAGGTTCAAGCATAAAACACATAGTTTGCATCAAAAATTGCAATTATGGAGTCGTGGAGTCGAACCAGGTCAGAACCAAATTGGTTCGACCTATATGGGGGTTGAATGAGTCATTTCAAAGTTGGTTTGACCTCCTTCCAACTGGTTCGCCCTCTCGAAGGTGCGAACCAGTTTTCCATTCGACCCAACTGCTGCAAAAACTCATAAAACGCACCAAATCACATCAAAACAGTCCGAAAACATCACGAAACATCACAAATCACAGCAGTAGATTACTTCTAATCTATCCTCCTGAAACCCTACCAATTATATCCCAAAATCCGTCCGTTTCATTGAGAAATCACAACTTACCCAAAATGGCAAATTATAGACATGTCACATCAATGCATGTAATCTTTACCCAAAATGGAAACTTATCAAATCTACCTCATAAACAGATCATTATGCTCATATTATCATGTATATGAAAACCTATAATCATATCATCAACAATACAATCAAGAACAAACCCTAGATTTAGCATAAAACCCCCAAAATGGGTAAAACATCACCAATCATCGATTACACCCTATAATAATCATAAACCATCATCTAAGATAGTCCTAGATCATTAATATATCATCTATACATCATTCAAACATCAAATAACATATATCATCTCATTTAACATCATTAATACATGGATTTTTGTATGAAAAGTCATTATTAATGAAAAGGTTTTGTTTAGAAAGGTGTTAGAAAGGTTTTATCCATAAAAAAAGGTTTTATCCATAAAAACTCCCTTGAATCAGATCTGGACACTTAGGGTTTGATAAAAAACGAATGAAAAATGCTTAAAAAGGTTTTAGATCAAGAACACACCTTGAATCTTCTCTTGTTTATGATGTAGAACGTGTTTTTATGTAAGGATCTAAAAAACGAGGTAAAAAACTCCTCCTTACAGGTTTGGGGTTGTTAGAGAGCACTTGGGGGCGGTTTAGGGTTTGAAATGATAAAAAAGTTGCAAAGTATGGTATTTATAGTATCAGTTGGTTCGCACCTTTCAAGGGTCGAATGAGTATTCATTCGACCTCTACACAGGTCGAATGAACCATGATGTTGTTGGTTCGAACCCCCTATGGGTCGAACCAGATTGAAGTCCAAATCTCTACAGTTTTGTCGTTTTAAACACATGTTAACACATTCTAACACTTGAACACGCAATTCTAACACATGTTAAGTATATCTAATCATATAAACATAATATAAACATGTATTTACACATTGCACATCATATATGGAACAGTTCACGTTTGTTACTTAATCTTATTCATGTAATTCACCAACGGGACTCAAGACTCGTGTGTGCGTATCATACCCCCAATGATCCTCCGAATCATTGAACCCTGGGCAATACGTAAATGTAAACCGACTCAGTTGACCCAGTTAAGTACGTTAGACAAATGTTTTCGCTAAGGTAGACTTATATATTTGAAAAATATTACCCTGAGTTTGCCGGGTGTCACATCATCCCCCCGTTGAAAGAATTTTCGTCTCGAAAATTGCCCGAAGTCGAAAAGAAAGAAAGAAAAATTTCGGTTGCTACAGGTTTCAATCGAACTGATCCTATTCGGTTCCTATGGATTCAGATTATTCCCTTCAAAACCGCTTTAGACCCGAATCGGTTTGAGTTTAATAAAATGTTGACATTTTTTTTTATCAAACCCAAATCAGTTTTAAAATTTTTAAAAAAAAAGTTTGCCACTCCCTTAATAGTTAATACGAAGAGAAATGTTGAAGTTCAACTAAGGACCTAATATGCATGAATTAAAAGCCCAAACCAAGAACCCAACAAAAGCCCATATACTTTATGCCTTGATAATGTTCAAGAATCAAACATAATGCATTACATAGTTGAAAGAAAACATTGAATTGATAATGATGTCCAATCCAAGATAATGACACTTAGAAAAATAACACCTAATAAACAACAAATTCATCAATTAGAGTTTTAAAGACAATCATTTAGAAACCTATATCCCAAATTGCTTAATAAATCTAATGGGTATCCATTTACCAAATATAATGAATTTCTTGTAATGATGTATGTCGACAATCTTAGATCGTAAGTATTTGTCGTTTGAAAAAAGGACGAAGACAGTTGGCAAAAATTATATGATCTACCAAATATAGCATTCGTCATAGGAATCATAACATGTTTTAACTATTAGACAAGATCGTTGTCCAACCACAACTTCAACATATTACTTTTGTAATATAAGTTCCCTCACCTTAATTTACCAAAAATGTACATGTATGTTGGCCACTATGTAGCATGATGCACATCTTATAGTATATGTTCTTATCTATGCTTGTGATTATGCACACATATATATTTGTAGACCTTTTCTGCTAACGTACAAGTATTTTTTTAAACAAAGTACAAGTTATAACTTGTTAGAAACAAGTACTTTGTTCATATTGTTGTAATCATTTCATTTATCTCTAAACTCTAAAGAGTGACAAAAGAGGTCCACACACACTTAGTTAAGATTTATTATTGCATGCAAACGTTTTTAATTATGTGTTTACATTTATTTTTAGAATAGACATTTTAGTACATTGCTTTTAATTCAATACATATTTTTTTTGAGGTTGGGAGGGGGATTCTAATGTATTTTTCTTTATTTTTAAACTAGATTTATACTTCGGGAGCGTTCTGGGGTTGTGAGAAATATAGTATGACATATCAATTTTACAAACGAAATAGACTGATGCATTTTACAGTTAAATGTAAGAAAACTTCGGGTAGCACATTACCTAAAACAATTAACAATGTATCTCAAATGTTAACGCCTAACCTTAAACAATGTATATATCTAATATTAAAACCTAACTTTAAACAATGTACAACTCCAATGATATCACATGTTGTAAATATAATTCATATTTACTGGTTTGAACATAATTAATGACTTGCTTATACATGATTAATGTATAAACTGAACACTTTGTGTTTTTTTTTCGTATAGGAACAAAACCCCACAAAAAAATAGTCGTGTTTTTCTCCGTTTTTATATAGACTATGGTACTTGTTGGAAAGATAATAAAACACTCGTTAATTTGGTGTAATTTTTTTCTTTAAAAAAATCCTGTATATAAAAGATATTAACGTTTAAAAATTATAGGGGGGAAACATGAGAGAGAAAAATCCAATTTTGTTGTTAAATTCTTTTTTTCCCTAAAATCACTTAATGCCACATGACACCATACATGCCACTATTAACGTGTAATGCTACAAAACAATCGAACCTTCGTTAAACCCTTCATGAATTGATCGGAATGAAATTTGTTTATATATTTTTCGCTAGCTAATCAAGATGTAGTCGAAGCCATCTCACCTACTCGTCAATTGGTAAATGATGCAAACTCGTTATAGTGTCAAGGTGAGATTTTGGATTGTCGGCTTTGACACAACCCCACACCAAAAACGTAGGTTTTGAGACTTCACTTCAGTTTGACTTGGATACCTTTGGAATTGTGCTAAATTACACTAGAAAATGAATTTGAGAAATTCTGCCATGTGAATAAGAAATATGTATTTTGATGATTATTAGACAAAATAACTTCAATTTATATGGACATAAGCTATCACAATGTCTTATTTGGTGGTTATACGGCTAAGGATCTAACCACAGGCAAGTACATCAGCAACCATTCTGTTGCTACAAAGTTCAAAGTTGCCACCAAGGTACAATATTGTTACTGAAGTAGCACCATGCTATCTATCTTCATTGGTCAAGTTGTTGCCGAGACGTAGCAACTAGCATAGGGTCTTGCCCTAAAACCCTCATCTAGGGGCGCAAAGGCCCCAAATCCTTAGGTTTCGTGGTGTCTAAAATAGCCCTTTGGGAAATAAAATCTGATCCATCAATTTGATAATATTTTAATCGTAGTTTAAAAAATAGTTTACATTATTTATTTCGTTAAGGCTAAATGGCACAATTTTACAACTCGACCTAGGCACCTGAGTTTTCAAGGCCGGCCCTACTTAGCATTCCTTCTTTCTTGCTTCATTAATCCAATAAACGTTTAGACACATTGCTTTGATGGTGATGATTGTTATTGATTCAATACAATTAAAGATCTCCTTCTTAACCCCTTTCAATTTTTTCTTCATTTCTTAAAAAACAAACTTCAAGTAATTGTATCCCAATCCATTGTTAGAGCAATGAAAGGTGATTATTGTTATTGATTCAATACATTTGTTCATCCCTTATTTCCTAAGAAGCACATTAAGATTTCCTTAGAGATGATGGCAACAAAAAATAAAATAAAATACATTGGATAATTAACCGGAACCGACCCATAAGCGACTGTTAACCGACCAATGATTCACCAACCATTGGTTATTACGATGGTTAAGCAATCTTCCATAACTGAAGCTCGATCATCGGTTATGTTTAAGCCTTTATAACCTAACCAAACCGCCTTTTTATTCCCCTACCTTAAACCCTCAAAAACTACATTCTAGTCCACCGAAAACCCATCCGGCCCAACCCTACCAAAAATATGATTTCTTACACCAAAATTAGGCCCAACCTATGAAGACATCCACTACCCCAACATGATTAGTTTAGTTCGTGGTTCCTATTCCTAGCCCTAGGATAAGAGACCTCAAATTCTCAAAACAAAACACTTAAGCCCATATGAAAAATCGATATGGGCCTAAACATGCCTTTGTAGTTTGTTCAGCCAACCAAGCCGATTAAGTAAATGGGCCTTCAGTACTTGACTAATTGGGCCCTAATGTTCAACTTACACTCAAATCTAGTAATCTACCAAAGCACAACTATTATTGGGCTATGATATAGATTTGGCCCAACCCGTTTCAACACGAATCAAAACAAGCCATGGGCAACTACACAAATAATTTGTAGTTTGTTCATCCCGCCGAGCCCCCTTTCTCCTCAGTCCACAAAGACAAAATGTAGGACTACCGCCAACGGTTCATCACTGAAGAAAGGACTCACTAAGCCGGAATTACTAACTAAGACTAATCTAATATGAATTAATAGACTAATTTAATAGAAAAGAGCTGTCTTTTCTGTATACTTTCCCCGCCATTCGTTGGGCTCATGATTCACATCATCTGGGTTAACGGTAGTTCTTTTATGATGACGATATAAACACTTATAAATATACCAATATTGCGGGATAGCCGCATTCTGAAGCCGCAACAATAGAATCTCCGGTGCAACCGGTACAATATCTTCAGGAGGATCTACATTATAAGCCAGAAAATAAGTGACCATGATGTAAACGAACATAACCGAGCTCGAGCTAAGGTCCTTTTAAAACTCCCCTTGTTTCAAGATGTATGTCTCAAGCTCAAGTTTGACTTATAATAAATATTCAAGTTTAACCTCAGCTAAGCCTTGATCTGTTTACTATTTTAATAAAATTTATTTATTCATTTGTATTTTATCCTTACACTATATTTATAACTATAGTTTCATATATAAGAAAAAGTAGATTATAGTTAATTTACTATGATTCTATATATAACAATATTTATTGTGTAATTATATATATATTATGTAAAATAAAAATTATTATACATATAATTAATACTTGTTTAGGTTCGCAAACCTGATCAACTTGGTATGTGAAACTTGGCGCGGAGCTTGTTAGATAACATCAATCTAGGACTAAAGCTTAGCTCAATTCAAGCTTTAAACGAGCTGATCTCAAGGAACACACGAGTGACTCGACTGGTTTACACTCCTATAATCATCATCTATGAATCGACAAACGAACCTTGAGATATAATCAGAATTCAGAACAAGCAACTTCATTTCATCAAGAACTTGCTTCCAATCTGATGATATGATCAAGAAAGAGTTATATAAAAAGAATCAAATGGACAAAAAAAAAACTTAAGGAACCCATGATACAACAAACAGTTTCTTGATAGTTGATAGACTTCTGAAGTAACAGTTGTGATGATCTGAGAATGACAAGAAAATCTTTGATTAAAATCTAATAAACAAACAATCAACCCTTTGTAGGTTTAGACATAATTGTGGATTAGATAGAAGATAACCGACCGAAAACCGCATCCTAAATCTGTTAAAGATCATCATAATCTTCAATCACCATCTGATGTGTTCATAACTACAAAGATCAATAACAATGGAAGATCAAGAAACAGTTATTCATGAGTTAAAAAGATCCGTTAACCCGTTAACGGGCTTCCTACTTTGGGCTCGAGCCCAAGAAATCCAACTTATCAGCCAAGAAATTCACATCATCAGCAGCAGACTGTTCATCAGATCTTTCACCAAACAACTCTTCCCAAAACTCATCATCCAGTTCTTTCTCCCCACCATCATATTCGAGATCATTTCGTTCATGTTCTCGTTCTTGATTCCTTTTAGATCTACTACTAATCCCTTGAATCTCTAAAGCCAGCGCCTCGAGTTCAGACACTTGGAACGACGAACTATCCATAAATTCCTCCGGTTCGCCTTTAATAAGCTTTGACCCACCACCTATTTGGCTTGATTCACCAATCTGGTTCTTGATGGCTTCTTGAAACTCCTTACTTTTACCATGTTTGACCAATTTCTGAACAAAGTCTGGATTTTGCATAGCCTTAGCCAAGAAATTCATCATCTTTTGCTGTTTTTGCTCGGTCCCTTGTAACCGCAGCTCCATGGCTTGAAGTTGGGCCCTGGTGATTTGCTGCTGTTGTTTAAGCTTCACTAACTCCATCAGTAGAACTTGTTTTTCATGCTTTAGATGACCAACTTCATCTACATTATTCGCCTTTCCTATTTCGTTGTTAACCAAAGCTTGTGCATTAGCATTAGGTGTTCTTCTTCTCTTAATGTTCTTCAAAACATGCCTTTGCCCCCTTACAAACGCCTCGTTAGCGAATTCCCATGTATCTGGATCGATTTTTCTAAATCCCTGCATTCAGAAACCAAAGCCCTAAAGCTAAGAATTTCCAACAAAACAAACAAACAAAAAAAAACATGTGAAAATGTTTCTACATTTGATCAACAATTTTTTTATGCACAACAATATCATTGTTATTGTTTTTGTGTTTTTTCAACAATTTCTTTTAAGGGAAACCTTATACACAAACTTTTAAAAGAACAAACCTTAGGGGGATGGGACATTACACTTGAATTTTATCACTTGATTTTCACCAATCTTATACTGGCACATCACTTCACTTCACTGACAGAAAGTCAGAAACACAGCTTTGTAGGCAGCACTACCCTAAACTACCTTAAAAATAAAAGTTCCTCACAAAACCGTCCAAAGTTCAACGGTTCTACTTCACTAATTCAATATCTTTATGAATCAAAATCTTTGAAACAGTCTATAAACAACATACATTAAACACACAACAAATATATATATGCAATATCTTTAATTACTTCATCATTTTGGCTGCTGCAAATCTTACCAAATTTCAAGAACTTTTTTTATAATTTTTTAATGGTATCACAGGAAATTAATCTAAGATTTAGAAAAAAAAAAAAAAAAAAAAAAAACTTACATAAGTATTGAGCTGTCTGACAAAGCTAGAGAAATTATTATGCTTAAAGTATCTTGGAAGTAGATTAGTAGAAAAAGCATGTGGATCCAACACAACAAAGCTTTGACCTCCTCTGCTCCAACTAATAATATGATCAATACTTTGGTCATTCACCATATCATAGATTTTTGTCAAAAATGGTGGGGGCCCAGCATCATGTAGCCCTTCCATTGGCTGTGGAGCTTCTTGTTTTCCCTTACCACCATCACCACCACTTGATTGATACTCTTCCTTTACAACTGAGTAAAAAGGGTTCATTACCACTTTCTTTAAATCCAAGATAAATCACAAATTAATAATCTTTTTGTTGAAAACTTAGATGGGTTTGTACTTAACTACTTGCAGAAAAATCCAAGATAAAAAAAAAAATATTAGAAAAAGACAATAAAATGATCAGAAAATAAAGTTAAAAAGATTAAGAACATGTGAAACACAAATCAACAATCTTTTTTCTTATGGGATGATCAAGCTTTGTAAAAAATAAAAAAAAATAAAAAGATTTGAACTGAAAGAAGAGTTTCAGTTAGAAACAGAAGACATAAATGGAAAGGATCTAGAGGACAAAAGGACAGTTGGGGAAAGATTTGACAAGTGCAAGATTCATATGCAAGTGATGGATTATCTTCTTTGGGAAAGGTTTATATGTCAAATTAATGGGATTTTTTTTATTGTAAAACATACATTGATTTTAGGAAGAAAAAAAAAATGCATTAAAAAAATAATAGAAAATGCAACTTGCAAGAGCTTCAGGATGGTAGAAGGAAGACGAAAGTTCTAGACACTACTTAAGAGAACCTTCTCTTCCTCTAAATATTATTTTATTACTAGTAGTTTTTTCTCTTTCATTTTGGAAAATTATTGGATGAAAACAAGTTGTGGGGTTTTATTGGTGTAAAATGATGAAGATGTGACATTGGTTTGTTTGTTTGTTTTTTTTTTTTTTTGGAACTTAAGTAATTACACTCCACAAAATTATAAATCTAGAGATTTGAGTATAGAAGTGATGGCAAGTGTTTGTGTTATATTATTATTTTGGTGTTTTATTAAAATGAAAAATTTGTAGTCAAGTTTGGACCTTAACACTCCCATTTGTGGTCATGGGCCTGAATTGGATCTCCATAGTGCCGATTATACATTGGAAGGGTCCACAAGTGTTTTGCATGACCATAATAATGAGGTGAAGGCTACTATTGCTTTAGGGGCACTGTTGGGTGTTCAGCTCAATGAGTTTTCGGATATGATTCACGAGGCGATTTTGGATGAAGGATTACAAGGTGTTCTCAAATGAATTGTCTATCAATCAATATTAGAGGGGTTGGGGTGGCAGGTAAAGCGACGTGGATTAACAAAATAAAAAAAGAGTTCGGTATTTCTTTTATTGGTATACAGGAGTTCATGGTGAGTGACATTAATATGTCTTTGGCGTCTAATTACTGGGGAGGTTTGGGTTTTGATGTTGAGAGCGTTAACGCCTTTGGCAATTCGGGGGGGATTCGAAATAGGTCTAGTTGGAATAATGTTGTTTGGAAGGATTGGTGTACATACCCGTTAGGGTGATTGTTTTCGGTTGTTTTTTTTCTCGTAAGTCCTCTCTTTGAGGACTTTCGAGTTTTTTGTTAATGAAATTTACTTTTCAAAAAAAAAAAAAAAAAAAAGTCAAGTTTGGAATGTTAGTTAATGATTTTTTTTATTTGTGTGTAATGTAAGAAAAAGGAAGAAAAAAATGATATTATTTTATTTATTTTTAATTTTTTAAACTCAAGTAAATGCACTTCATAAAATTATAAACCTATAGATTGAGTGTAAAGTGATGGTAAGTGTTTGTCTTTTATTATTATTTAGTGATTTATTAAAAAAATGAAACTTAGATTTTCAATTTTAATTTTTAATATAGTAGGTTATTCTATTCAAAAGCGGGTAACGGCGTAACTTGTAGCATGTTTACCTGCTGCTCACTTGTAAAACTTGTTGGTTTTAATGAAATCCTAACAAGATTAAACAAACAAAAAATATTTAATTATATGTGTTTGATTTATGTAAGGTAAGTTAGGAATGTTAGTGATTTTTTTTCTTTAACTATAACCATTTTTTATGTGTTTGATTTAATAAAGGTAAGTTAGGAACGTTAGTTAAAGATTTTTTTTACTTGTATGTAACTGAAATTGAAATTAAGAATAGAAGAAAAAAATGCCATTATTTTATTTATTTAATTCAAGTAGATGCACTTTAGAAAACTATAAACCTATAGATTGGGTATAAAAGTGATAAGAAGTGTTTGTGTTTTATGCACGCCTTGAAATGCACCAATCTCAGCATTCCGAAGGCACTGAATTGAGTCACGGCTACTTCATACGACATCAAAGTGTCGATTTGGAACCGGGTGGCCGCAAAAACAAAACCCACACTTTTGGAAGTGGACTTCGTATAGGGCAATCTTGCCCTTAGTGGGGGTCAGCACCGTCTGACAAGGAGACGGCAGCTCCGGCTCCCACTCCGGATGAATCTCGAAAGCATTGCAGAACTGGTCGAAACTGCCTTGCCTCCACTTCACCGGCGTGTTGAACATCAACTTCTTCTCTTTTATCTTCTCCTGTGGCAATGGTTGCTCAGGATTTTGCTCCAGTGTCTGGGAACTGCTCCTAGATGTCTCGGACATGGTCGGAAAAAGGGTGAAAAGTTTGATGAAAACTGGAAAAACTTGCCAGGATACTTGAAGATTCGTTGGAAAATTTAAACACTTACCGGAAATCTTGAAGATCGGCCGGAAACTTTAAAGCTTCGTCGGAATGTTTGAAGATTGCAAGGGAGATTTTAAGAGAAAACTGAAGAGTTTGGTGGAAAAAGTGAAGGTAGAGAGAAGTTATCCAATTATTTATACCAATTGCATTTAATGCGATGGGTCCCACCAAGAAGAACGAACCGTCAGAGGTTTCACCTGGACGCTCAGGATCACGCCGCGTGTCCCACTCGCCACCAGAAGGTTACACTAGCGCGCGTGGTACTCCACGCGCCTGACACACCAAACCTGGGCTCGAAACGTGTCAACCTCCAGAACGTTGCCAGCTGCATGTACGCACGTGGACTCCCATGCTCCTGACACAACTCACGTGATAATCACCACGTGGCAGCATCCTGATGCTCCATTTATCCACTTGCGTGCGTGGGCGACCACACGCTTGACAGCAGAAGAAAATTTCGTCTGTCACGTGCCAGACATGACAGCCATCATGGTGCCGTCTGACACATCACCAACCTCCTCGACTCCCACAAAAGTGTCCCGTCAAATTTAATGTAACTTTTCAAATTCTTGGTGCATTTAATTCCATTCATTCCCACATTTACTACAATGATGGCAGCGCATTAACTACGTCAAAAAGGGAGATACATCATCCGCCCATATTCATTTCAACAACCAAGCTCGCCACATCACCGCGGGCGCCAGTTTTACGTTAACACATAAAGACGTTCTCCGCCTGAATCCTCCTCATCATCAGGCCTGCCACGTCATCCACGGCGGAAGCTTGACGTAAAATTCGAAAAGACGTTCTTCGCATGACCCCTCCTAAGAATCAGGCATGCCACGTCATCCTCGGCGAAAGCTTGACGTAAAATTCAGAAAGACGTTCTCCGCCTGACTCCTCCTCAGGATCAAGCATGCTACGTCATCCTTCACGGACGTCTGACGTAAAACTCAAAAAGACGATCTCCGCCTGACTTCTCCTTAGGATCAGGCATGCCACGTCACTCTTCGCGAACGTCTGACATAAAACTCAAAAAGACGTTCTTCGCCTGACTCCTCCTCAGGATCAGGCATGCCACGTCATCCTCGGCGAAAGCTTGACGTAAATTCAGAAAGACGTTCTCCGCCTGACTCCTCCTCACGATCAAGCATGCTACGTCATCCTTCGCGGACGTCTGACGTAAAACTTAAAAAGACGATCTCTGCCTGACTTCTCCTTAGGATCAAGCATGTCACGTCACTCTTCGCGAACGTCTGACATATAACTCAAAAAGGCGTTCTCCGCCTGACTCCTCCTCAGGATCAGGCATGCCACGTCAACCTCCGCGAACGCCTAACGTAAAATTCAAAAAGACGTTCTTCGCCTGACTTCTCATCAAGATCTGGCATGCCAAGTCACTCTTCGCGGACGTCTGACGTAAAACTCAAAAAGACGTTCTCCGCCTGACCCCTCCTCAAGATCAGGCATGCCACGTCATCATCCTCGAACGCCTGACGTAAAACTCAGAAAGACGTTCTCCCCCTGACCTCTCCTCAGGATCAGGCATGCTACGTCATCATTCGCGAACGTCTGACGTAAAACTCAAAAAGTTCGTTCCCCGCATCATTCTCCCCCGCGGAGCATGCTACTGCAACAAAAGGCTGAAAAACACGAGGTCTGGATGAGTTATCATCTACGATCAATCACAAATATAGTCTAGTCCTCCACCTACTCTTCATCAAGACCAGGAGAAGCACTAGACTGGGGGCACTTGAAGGGATAGGGCACCTAATCATGGCGCGGATTGCAACCCTATCCCATAAAATACATTAATTACAAGGAGTCTGCGGGAGCCCAAGCCGCGGATATCAACTTCATTCCAATAGCAACGCCAGTTCCCTGACGTCCGCAGAGCAAGTCCTGCGCGAGATAACAAAACCACGCTCGGGATCACTTCGGCTGTGTGACGTCACTATTATAAGGGAATCTCCTCGCGTCGGCCCACGCGCAGAATATTCGACTAACCAGCTTTTTTATTACGAGGACGTATGGAAGATCAAGAATGAAGAGGATCATGTCAGACGCTAAACAAGCTCTGCGCCAACTAGAGACCAACACATGTCAGGGGTGGTCCAACAACCCTTGAGAACGTACAATGATATGACTGCTTCCATGCTTCCCCCATGTTGTTGTGAACAGTACACATCATAGCACTGTGCAGGCATGTCCACCTGTTGCCAGACGTTACGTCAGACACCACCAGTTGGCCAACCATGCTGTGTCAGATAGAAGCGCTGCTTGTGCCCAATCATGTTGCGCCACGTGGACTTCCAGCTGTGCAAACCATGCTTTCTCTCTCATCAGCATTATTTACCACAAGCTACCCAGCCTTTTGATCTCTCGCTCAAGTGGTTGGAGGGAGGTGGGAAGATTTTCCCCTTTGGGTTTTACTACATGGGGTTTTCGAATTCGAGTTTTGTAGCGGACGAATTTTGCCCAACTGTGTGATTGAGGTAGGTCTTACCCCTTAGTAAGGCGGGTTTCACCCTTCATTCGAACTCGGGTGACTAGTCTGCTGATTAACATGGTTGAAGCAAACTAGTGAGGTTCTAACTGATCTACACCTTAAAAAAAAGTAAACGCACTGCACAACATTATAATCCTATAGGTTAAATATAAAAGTGATAGCAAGTGTTTATGTTTTATTAAAAATTGAAATCAATTTTATATGTGTTAGATTATGTATGGTAAGTTAGGAATGTTTTATTGATTTTTTTATTTGTTTGTAATCGAAAGAATTGGAAGAAAATAAATGCCACTACTTTATTGGTTTTTTATTTTTTGAACTCAAGTAAATATGCACTTCCAAAAAATTATAAACCTATAGATTTAGTGTAAGAGTGATAGCAAGTGTTTGTGTTTATTATTATTTAGTAGTGTTTTATTAAAAACTGAAAATTATAAAATCAATTTTATATGTGTTTAATTTATCTAAGGTAAGTTATGATGTTACTTATTGATTTTTTTTTATTTGTTTGTAATTGAAGGGGAAATGGATTTTAATACTCCTAACTATCGTCTGTTTGCGGATATCACTCCCAACTTTCACTTTGGCCAATAGCACTCTCAACTTTCAACTTAGTTTGTTCCATCACCCCCAAACTAACGGAGGTCTAACCTGGTTAGTTTTCGTGGCCAAAATATAAAAACCTAAACTTAATGGACAATGTACGTGGCACAAATGTAAAAACGTAAACTTAAAGGACCTTTTTGAAACTTTTTTTATTACTATTATAAATCCCCCCACACCCCCACCCCTCACCCCTCTTTTCTTCTTCTTCTTGTGACAGACAGCCATCCCCACCAACCACTGTCTCCACCGCTATCCCCAACAACCACCGCCTCCATCCATGAACACACCCACATACACTGTTTTAGTAGAAAGAGGGAGACGCAGAGAGGATCTGGTGGAGGAGCTTCAGCCACCATCTCCGGCGAAGCTACAGCCATACCCCTCCGATAATACTCCCAAACCACACACCCACACTCTCTTTCATAAGCCACACATACACATACAAGATACAGAATAGAAGAAGCAAAGGAGAGAGAAGCAACAACCGGATTACAGCAGCGGCGGCGGCGATGACTTTGTCATCATATCATCATTAAACACAGCCGGATTACAGGGGTGAGGAGTGGGGGTTAAGTTGGTCATCGAGGGTGGTTATCCGGTGGCACACGACAACAGCAGTAAGGGGCATCTTCATCACCGGGTCTTTGTCGAATGGTTGCAGGTCGTTGTTGTATGGTGACCAATTATTGATGGTGTGGTCACGGTGGCACAAATGGTGTTCGATTGGGGGGTTATTGAGGTCGATGGTGGTGGTTACAGGTAGATGATGGTGGTGGTAGGTGGTCAATTGTTGGTGATCTAGAGAGAGGAAATGGGTGGGGGAACTTGGTTGTGCCATACGTAGCGGAACCTGAGGTTGGTCAGGTTGATCATGAGCCTTGTTATTTCTCCTCAGCTGCTCGGAAGACATGCTTTAACGACTGTTTTTATGATATATATATATAGGGGAGGATTAAATAAAAACCCTCCTATTTTGAAGAAACCTTGTAAACTCTATCTCAACCATCCAATGTCATGATCAATGGTCCTCCTTTATTTAGCAATTTCTATTTAAATTAATACTGAATAAAGCACATGGAGAGTACAATAAGGGCATTTATGGTAGTAAAAAATGCATTGGGAGTGTAAACCTGCCATCTTATCATAAATTCAAAGAATACTAACCTCTCTCCTCTCTCCTCTCTCATCATCAACATACACCACACATGTTCATCTTTAATTCTTTCCTCTGGATTCTTTCTCCATGTTTCCCTCTTTCTAAGAACACTTACCCATGTTTTGATTTAGAAAGTAACATAAAAATTAACGAATTTTGTTGTTGTTCCAAAACAAACCAGACGAAGAAAAGAATATTTCTGTTGGAGTCTGGCGTCACATAGCAGGCGACGGGAATCTCGTCGTCTGTCTAAAAGGTATGATTTTCATGATTTTCAAACATTATTTTTATATATGTAGTTAAATTTTCTATTATAATTACAATATACAATGTTGGATATCCGATCTGGGTTTTATTTTCATGGTTTTTGTAGTTGTTATGAACTTGTTGCCGGAACAGTGGATTATTTTGTATGAGCGTTTTCTTTAAGAAAATAGTTTTTCCAAAATTTTGGGCTTTTTGGTTTTTAGTTAACAATAAGGATGTAATTGTATATTAAGAAATGAGATATGCAATCAGAACATGTGAAAGAACTTTTATGAGGTTTATGTGTGGGGATATAAAAGTCTTTGGTGTTTTTGAATAGATATATCTAACACTTCACCTTTTAGATTGCATCTTTTTTTAGTAAATAAACTAGTTCAAAAGAATATATAAAAAGAGAGAGAATATATTTTTTTTTGAAGGAAAATACGTTTTATACTTTCGAACCGAAGACAATTTACAAAAATGATTTGGTTTGACTTTGACTGTGGGATTTTTATTAGATTAATAAAACTTACAATTTACATGCCATATATGTATTAGACCATGATATTTACTTGTATGAGTTGTTCGGTTTATCTAGGGTAATTTTAACTAATCCAGGTGTGTAACATATGCTAAACCTCGGCATACATATTTAATTAACCAACCAGTATTGTTGCATACTAAACAATGTTGCCACTGTTGTTGCATACGTAAAAGAATTAAAAGAATTCCTATGTTTTATGTGCCTCGACCGATGAGGATATTGACCATATTTTCACGGGATGTGGTTTCAGTATGGGCGTTTTGCTTGGGGTTGGAGCTTCGTGCAAAATCGGTCCATTTTTCGCCTTCCAGTTTTCTGATTTAATGACAATTTTTTGATTCGAGCTCTAATTCAAAAAAAAAAAAAAAAAAAAAAAACAGGAAAAAAGGTTATTGAAGGGTATTATGATGAAAACGTGTTGGGCTATTTGGCGAGCGCGAAATAGGAAGATCTTCGAAGACATGGAGCCCAAAAGTTTGTGAGGTGTTGGCTACTATAAAAGCGTTGTTTTTTGTTTGGTTTTGATACATTGAACATGGGTTGTTTTTTGTTTGGTTTTGAATACTGCGTGTGTTATATATTTTAACGTGTTGCAGACAAAACTCATATGACTGTTACATATGCAACACATGCAAAAAAATGTGTTGCATATAAATTAACAAATTCCAAAAAAATGACAGACGTGTTGTTGCATGTGTTAACATTTGAAAAATGACAGACAAAACTCATCTGACTGTTACTGGCATGTTGTTGCATTTGTTACAGACGTGTTGTTGCATTTGTTAACATTTGAAAAACCGGTTAACATTTGAAAAACCAATCATCTGTAGTGAAAGACAAAATCCATATGATTTTACTTTTTAAAATTCTCTACTTTTTAATTCAAAAATCATATTAATATTAATAACATATAACGTGACATATTCCGTAAAAAGTATAAACCAAACACACATTCTATTATTAAAGCCAACAAATAAATAACACCACCTTGCAGCCTTAAAAAAATAAGTACTCTCTACCTCACTTAACAGGCAATGCATATAAACAAACTACGATGCGTTCACATTCTACGATGGACATTTGATTAAAAACTAAGCAAGCAACAATAAAATAAAATAGAAAAATCAATCCTTTCCTGAATTTTCCATCATAAAAACTATAATAAAATAGAAAAAGTGGGCGTAACAAAAAAAACCGATAAAAAATGGTTATTACAATCAACAACTATATAAAAAAATGATAACACAACAATGATTACAATTAACACAACAAATGCCAAAAAATGACAAAACAGGTATCTTCATTCTTCATAATCAGCTTCTTCTTTAACACAAAAATCTCTTTGCCTACGAAGAAAATCAATTCATCAATTTACATATTCGAAATATTTTAGCATACGTTACAGGTGTGTTGTTGCATGTGTTACAGACGTGTTGATATGGTAAGCACTAACAACATCTTTAATTATTTATAAAAAAAGATTACAAATCAACATTAAAAAACATAAGAAACTGTTTCCATATAACTCTAATTATTTAAAATCAACAATAAACGTATCAAACATTTCATACAAAAAATTATTATTTTAAACAATGATCAACCTCCTCTTTAGCAAGGCGGGTATCTTCAATCTTCATAATCAACTTCGTCTTTAACACAAAACATCTTTTCACCTACGAAAAAATTCAATTCATCAATATACATATTCGAAAATGTTTAGCGTATGCTGCAGACGTGTTGTTGCATTTGTTAACATATAAAAACTGGTCATCTGTAGTAAAATGCAAAATTCACATGATTTCACTTTAAAAAAATTCATATTAATAATAATAACATATAAACAAGGTTAGTTAATTCTAACGTACGTTACAGGTGTGTTGTTGCATGTGTTATAGACATGTTGATATGGTAAGCACTAACAACATATTTAATTATTTATTAAAAAAAGATTACAAATCAACGTTAAAAAACATAAGAAACTGTTTTCATATAACTCTAATTATTTAAAATAAACAATAAACGTATCAAACATTTCATACAAAAAAATATTATTTTAAGCAATGATCAATTTCCTCTTTAGCACGGCGAGTATCTTCAATCTTCATAATCAACTTCGTCTTTAACACAAAACATCTTTTCACCTACGAAAAAATTCAATTCATCAATATACCTCGGGTACCTTCGTTTATTACCGGCGAGGAAAAACAAAGTTTGTAGCAACCACCACCAGGATCCCCCCCCTATAACCCCTCCACCACCAAAACCACCGCCTTCAGTCCTCACTATCACCGCCGCCCCTCAAAGTCCCACCGCCACCACAACCGGCCTAGAGAAAGAGGGAGATGATGTTACAGAATAATGATGTTCATAGTCTTCATCTTCATCGATTGAACAGGATGATGTTTGAGAAAGAGAGTGTGGGTGAAGAGGAAAGCTAGATTTGTTTGTTTGAAAATATAAAAGAGAGAGAAAGAGGATCTCTTATATATTATATTAGATTAGATTGTCAGGATTTGAAAAGGATAAAAAGAGAAATGACTGAAGTGCCCTTGAATTAATAAAAAATGATTTTGTGTTGTTAGATGATGTGGCACACTCACATCCACTCATTGAGTTTGCGGGAGTTTCTTCAAAATTTTGGGTTTCTTCCCAATACTTTGTATCTAGTAAAAAAACAGAAACTAATGTATACCAACTTAGTGGTGCTGTTACATACGAAACATACGCAAACATAGATTTCATCCCATGATCAATGACATTCCATTCAAGAATTTTTTCCCAATTCTTCCTCTATAATATGCAATATTACATTCTTGATAAGGTGCAAAAAACACGAGTGTTACATGTGTAACAGGATTTTTTTTCTGGAAACACAGACAAACTTTTGTAGTCTGCACCCAGCATACATTTTTTACTGAATTACAAAGCAACCTTTGACTGCAAAACAGATACGCTACACACGTAACATCCTACCTTAACACAGAAAAAAACACCCTAAGTAAATTCACAAAGATGATACGACCATATAGACGAGAAAAACACCCTAACTAAACACAGAGAAAACACAAATAACAACATTCTGAAAAGTCATTCTTAAAACAAATAACAACACATTTTCTGTCTTTAGTTATAGATAAGACTATATGAGAAAACACAAAAACAGACATTTTCTGTAAAAAAGACATAGGTAACATTAAAAAAAACTCATACATGAGAAAACAAAAAAAACTAGACAGACATGGTGCAAAAAACACACGAGTGTTACATGTGTAACAGGAAAAACATAGACAAAACTTTTGTAGTCTGCAGTAAACATAGAACAAAATTTGATATGCTAGAAAATATAGAACAGAATTTGACTGCAAAAAACAGATATGC
This sequence comes from Ambrosia x helenae, assembly GCA_030844895.1. Taxonomy (NCBI): domain Eukaryota; kingdom Viridiplantae; phylum Streptophyta; class Magnoliopsida; order Asterales; family Asteraceae; genus Ambrosia; species Ambrosia x helenae. The sequence continues at coordinate 26,922,937 of CM061229.1, read as the reverse complement.
TACACACGTTACAGCCTAACTAAACACAAAGATTATACGAAAATATAGACGATAAAAACACCCTAACTAAACACAAAGATACTACGAACATAAAACACAAAACGAAAAATCATTTTCGATGTTTAACATAATAAACACCCCTAAGTAAAATCACAGAGATGATACGAACATATGGACGAGAAAAACACCCTAACTAAACACAGAGAAAACACAAAATAACAACATTCCGAAAAGTCATTCTTAAAACAAATAACAACACATTTTCTGTCTTTAGTTATAGATAAGACTATATGAGAAAACACAAAAACAAACATTTTCTGTAAAAACACATAGGTAACATAAACAAAACTCATACATTCAAAAACAAAAAAAATAGACAGACATGGTGCAAAAACACACGAGTGTTACATGTGTAACAGGAAAACACAACAAAAACTTTTGTAGTCTGCAGTAAACATAGAGCAGAATCTGATATGCTAGAAAACATAGAAAACAGAATTTGACTGCAAAAAACAGATATGCTACACACGTAACAGCCTAACTAAACACAAAGATTATATGAAAATATAGACGATAAAAACACCCTAACTAAACACAAAGATACTACGAACATAAAACACAAAACGAAAAATCATTTTCGATGTTTAACATAATAAATCACCCCAAAAAAAGAGATGCTAGTAACACACAAAAAAACAACAATTTTTTGTGTGTTTCTAGCATCCCTTTTTTTTTTGTTGGGGGTTAGGTGGTTTACTAATATGTGTTGTGTGTATATATATTTGTCTTTGAAAAACAATGTACTTATAATTAAACTGTATTTTTATAATAATAATAATAATAATAATAAAACCACAAAAAAAAACGTTAAACAATTGTTGGTTCCCTAAAAAAACTTAAGATTACCACCTCTTAGGTTTTACATACTGTACTTCCTAAATTATTGATATTGAATCAACAAACTTGTATTGTTTATTTAGGTAAAGCTAAGTTAATTTAGACAATGCATTCTTAATGATTGTCAATATATACATATCAAAACTGTTAAAGAAGAACAAGAATAAGAACTGGACCTAATGCATATATGAACCTGGTGCAGATATGAAGCTAGATGAAAACGTGGGTATGAACCTCGGGTACCTTCGTTTATTACCGGCGAGGAAAAACAAAGTTTGTAGCAACCACCACCAGGATCCCCCCCCTATAACCCCTCCACCACCAAAACCACCGCCTTCAGTCCTCACTATCACCGCCGCCCCTCAAAGTCCCACCGCCACCACAACCGGCCTAGAGAAAGAGGGAGATGATGTTACAGAATAATGATGTTCATAGTCTTCATCTTCATCGATTGAACAGGATGATGTTTGAGAAAGAGAGTGTGGGTGAAGAGGAAAGCTAGATTTGTTTGTTTGAAAATATAAAAGAGAGAGAAAGAAGATCTCTTATATATTATATTAGATTAGATTGTCAGGATTTGAAAAGGATAAAAAGAGAAATGACTGAAGTGCCCTTGAATTAATAAAAAATGATTTTGTGTTGTTAGATGATGTGGCACACTCACATCCATTCATTGAGTTTGCGGGAGTTTCTTCAAAATTTTGGGTTTCTTCCCAATACTTAGCCTATATATATATATATATATATATATATATATATATATATATATATATATATATATATATATATGGATTGTTACGCTAGTTGTTTGAGATCTCTTAGGATCTTGACACTTGACATGGTGTTTGGCCTTTCTCTCAGGATATAAAAAGGGGTTTTCCTTTTTCGTTTTTAATTTTTACTTTTCCCCAAAATCCTTTACTCTTTCTTTACTGCTGTATTTGCCGGAGGGTGGTCACAGAGAGGCTCTCCATCCTCCCCTGTGACGAGCCTAATGGTTTATTAGTTTTGCAGGTATAATTCAAAAGATCTAATCAAGCTAGTCATCTTCCTCGCACCTGAAAGGTAAGAGCTAACGTTTTGGATCTTCAATTTTAATGCCCCATGCTGACCGTACTGCCACGTAAACCAATCATTAAAATGGGCCTTAAAATTAAAGCCCCTCACTATACATGGTCTCAAATATACTAGTACCGCTAACGTGATATCTGGTCATTGGTAGACATCCATCGAAAGTTTGTACTTTTTGGAAATGTTTCCAACAAAAATTGGAACAATCTGCCAAGGGGTGAAAATGGAATGTAAACATTGGTGTTGAGTTTCAACAAGAGATAGACGCTAAAACTATCAATTGTATTTAAATAATTAATTACATTTGAAAGTAATAAACATATATAAACTAAAAGAATAAATGATTAAACTATGATTAATGAAGTTCCAACGAAGCTCATTCGTAACAACAAACTGCTTTCATAACACTGTTTTAGGTGCTGTCTGTTTTTTAAGAGGTAAAAGGTCTGCAGTCTGCAGACCACATCTGTAGACATCTGCAGGAGAAGAGGTGGACCAAAGGTCTGCAGTCTGCAAGGAGAAGACTGTTTGTTTGTTAACGTCTGCAGGCTGTTGAAATTTAAAAAAACTGATTTCTTAAAGCAAACAATATTTTTTCAACGTTGAAATTAAAATAATACTTATACAACACTGAAATAATATTCATAAAACCGCAAATAACAATGTTTCAACTAATTTATTCCACATTTTGCATTAACTGCTCGGCAATTTCATCTCGTAACTGAGTCATATATTCCCGATCCGATGTAGTAGCATGTGCTTCAACCTCGTCTTCAGCAGCATCAACGTGCCCATGATCCAAGTATACATTCAACAAGTTATATAGGATAACAAGTATACATATCAACAATTAAGATCAACAATAATACCCATCATCCAACTATACATGTCAACAAGTAAAAAAATACATCATCCAACTATACATATCAACAATTAAGATCAACAATAATACCCATCATCCAACTATACATGTCAACAAGTAAAAAAATACATCATCCAACTATACATATCAACAACTAATATCAACAATAATACCCATCATCCAACTATACATATCAACAAGTAAAACAAATAAACAAGTAAAAAAATACATCATTCAAACTATACATATCAACAACTAAAAAAAACATCATTCAAACTATACATATCAACAACATTCAAACAGATCTGTAATCGAAGCATACATAGCAAAAGGTAAAAAAAAAAATACATAAATACATCTAAAAAAAGACCTAAACTGATTTTCAAAAAGAACAAACCTGATATAAAAAAAAAGAAAAAAAAGAAAAAAAAGATACAATATACATATCAAAAAAGAAAACAAAAAGAAAAAAAAAAACCTAACCTAACAGATCTGAAGACGGGCTAAGGGAAGAAGGAACATGGAGGACGAGGGAGGACGCGGGCGGAGGTGGGAAGAAGGAAGAGGGAGGACGTCGAGGAGGAGGGACGTGGAGGAGGACCGAGGGGTGACGCGTGGGGGAAGAGGGAGGAGGGAGGAGGAGAAAGGCGGTGGAAGGACTCGTGGGGTGTAGGAGAGGAGATGATGGGTGAAGAAGCTAGGGTTTGTGTGAAGGAGATGAGATGAGGGATGAAGGAGATGAGGGATCTGTGTTTTAAGAGAAGTGAGAAGAGATGAGAAGAGTTTTAAAAATGTCTTCCCCAAGAAGAGGAAGGGCAGATGTTTTTTAAGCCAATGTCTTCCAAAAAACAAACGGTCTGTTACACCTCAATGTCTGCCCGCGTCTGCACGAAACAGACAAAAGAGGTCATGAGGTGCTTCTGTAAAAAAACAAACACCACCTTAGTGGTTTAAATGGTGAAAAAAACACATGTATCATCAAGTGTGGAAATACTTCGGTTCTTCTTAAAAGACTCAAATTCAATCATCACTTGCATAAAAATAGTGAGGTATTTAGTGCGAAATGATGGTGACAAACTCACTTAAGGGGGTTCGATCCTTAGCGTTACCCTAGTTTTAATCTGGCTGTTACTTCAGCGAGGCAACTCGTGTGAAGGCAGTACGGTTTCCGAGGGGAAACCACCAAGGCAGTGGCGAAGCTTGAAAATTTGGACTGGGGGGTCGGAAGTTGTGACACCCGGCAAATTCTGGTTAACAACGTTGTCTAGATTAAAGTCTACCTTAGCGAGTCACGCGTACATTATACTTAACGAGGGTTAGCTAGATAGCTAGATAGGACATACGTGCATTGTTGTGAGTTAATATGTGATTACATGATTAGTGAACCTCGGACGTTGGTGAATAATAAACTTATGTGTCTCGGTGATATCTGACAAACTTATGTGAAAACCATACGTGATTATGTGAACCTAAACCGAACACGTTAATAAAAATTATTAAAAGTGGAGCATGAGGTGGTTGGGGTCTTAAAACATGGGGTTACGCTTGGTATGGCCCAAAATAATGAAAACATCAAAGAAAACAGGCTATACAACAAACTGGGCCGCTCAAAACGGATTAAACCATTCCAAACGGCCATTCACAATTCCGAACGGGTGTTCACAATTCCGAACGGGTGTTCGGAACACGCTGACGTGGTTAAACCGCCTTAAACTACTATTTAAGCAACCTTAAGCCTCTTGTATCTCCTAAACTCAAACCCTAATCGCCCCTACTGCCCTATTTACGAATTATTAACCCTAAACCACCTGCTAAAGCTCAAGAACATCAATCGGGAAGCTTGGAGAGCGTTCGGTTGGTTGTTTTGGAGTGTTTGTGGTATAATCTTCATTCCCTTATGTTTTAATCTTCTTTAAATTGTCTTAAAACATCAAAACCTTGTTTGTCCAGGTCTGAAAGTATTTTATAAAAGTTAAAACATGATGATTACGAAGATTAAAAGGGTCAAGCACATGGTTATATAATGAATGTTATATGTTTTGCATGATTATGCATGTTCTTGATGTTTTAGACTTCTAGGGTTTGTGAATAATGATGTTTGTGATGTATAATTAGGGTTTTGATCAGATGTGGTTCTTACTAATGTTGTATGATGATTATTAGGTGTTATTGATTGATAATATACAACTAGGGTTTGATATAATTGATAATATTGCATGATTAGAATCTGGACAGATTCTGAATGTCGACTTGTAGGGCCTGTTTCGTGGCTTGAAAATAATTGGTTTGATCGATTCTTTGCATGAATAGATTGTACATAGTCTTAGCTTTTTAGAATGGGCAAAATCATCTGATTTGGATGTCGTTTGATATGTTTTTGGAATTTTCATTTAAAATAGGTCAGGTCAGAATTTCGGGTATCAAACTGAGTCAACTTTGAAACATCATAAATCAAGTTTTATAAAGAGTTGGGTTGTGAAATTTTTACAGAAGGTTAATATTGGAGTAATATGAGTTTTCCAAGTGGATTCATCCCGTTTGGATGAATACACAATTTTTGGGAATTTATCTACCAAACTGACCTGTTAGGAAGGTTTTCTGAACATAGATGTATTAGACGAATTTTAATTATTTTTGTGTTTGGATTTAAGACAAAACAAAAATAGGTATTGTTAAATGAATCCCAAAGAAAATTCAGTAAAAATTTGGAAGGTTAACTCACTGATTTGCTATTTTAAATAAATTCGTTTTGATGGCGCACAATCTGTCCTGAAAACACAGATTGTGTATTATGTGCTTATGTGATTAATTGAGGTCTTAGGTGGTATGGAATTGACATGTAACTGAAGTACACTTGTCTGAGACACATACGGAATGTAGAAACCAATTGTAACCAACGTATTCACCAACGGGTCCGTAGGATTTACTTATGCATGTAGAATCACTAGGTGTCACTTACACGCTTTTGAACATTTAAAACGCCTTGGACAAACGAGTTATATGGTGTAATGATATTACGCCTATACTCACTTAATGACACTGTTATTAGGGTGTCGGTAGCATATATCACTTGCTGATCGGATTCTTTGCTTGCACGTTAAGGTGAGTTTACGGCCCCTCTTTTAACTGGTTTCACTTTTCGGGGGAGAAAACATGTGTTAAAACTTATGTTTGGTAACTACTGTCATACTATGGGTTTCTATGGTTTACTATACGATCTTTGGAAGTCTCGGGGGGAACCATGAATGTGCGGGTTAGCACAACGGGGAAATGTGAATAGCGCTATTGGGAGTGACCAACCCCGCTCGTCGGCTTGGAGGGCCGGGCGGGTGCATATTGTCTCAAACAGGAACAACAGGTTTACTATTCGGGTACGACATCTGGTTTGCGAGTTAGTAATGGTTTTCCAATCGTAGTAGTAACAAAACATACGCCTAGCTAACGTACTTTGGTTTTCGATTTGTTATAGTATGGACAGGTTGAACTTGGTACTGTGATTACAAAACCTGTAAACTCACCAGCATTTTGTGCTGACGTAAACTTTTACATGTTTTCTCAGGTCGCTAAGGTAGCACAATGGAACTAGGGCGCACGCGTCTGCACGGCGTCTAGTTAGGATTGCATGGTTTTCAAACATTGAACATTTGGTTTACTTTTGGATTATGTTTTGAGAATAAGCTTTCGCTGTAACTGGAGATTTAAACTATGTTTTTGAAATCGCATATGTTAATTTAGACTTGTTTATTGTGATCGTTGGTTTGGATCCTGGTTTGTCATGCGCCTCGCGGTAAAACTCCGCAAGTGGATTTTGAGGGTGTGACAGAAGTCAACGGTCACGGGACGGGATCTAATTTTTTTCTATAGTTATGGTTCGGGTGATATGTTTGGGTCGGTGATTCGATTCGGGTCGAGTCAAACACTAAATACAATAAATATCAAAGTTCTAAAGCATTGTTTAACAAACAATTGAACAAAGACACTAAAACATTAAAAAGAAGACAAATGGTTGGTATCTGGATGAAAAATTACAGTTCAGCTCGTTAACCTTTAAGATTTTTGAATTCTTCAATGATGGATAGCAGTGCAAATGAGCCGAGCTAAGCCCGAGCTCGAAAAACTTATGAGAGCTCGAACTCGGCTCGTTTACTATCTATTAGTTAATATTTTGAATAAAAATAATATAAATAATTGGCTCGGAGCTCGATAAATGAAGTTCAGTCCGGGCTCGTTTAGTAAACAAGCTTAAATCAGGGGGTAAATATTAATAAATCTAATATTACACTAAGGCTCGATAAAGGCTCGAGGAGCCTAACGAGCTTCATATGCTAGACTGAGCTTGGGCTCAATTAGTAAACGATCTTTGTTTTAAGCTCAAGATCAGGCTCGACAAGGCTTGGCTCGTTTCGAGCTTTTTGCCAAGCCGAGCTCGAGTAGCTAAGAGATAACAACTCAATCACTTGCAAATTGAATCTACTATCCCGCTCATGTAGTTGGTGGGCTTAGGACTTTAGGATATGGGCTTTATATTTACTTTGTTTTGGGTTAAAGTTTTTGTTTATATAACTATTTTTTTAAAGCAGGGGGTCAAAACCGTATATACCAAAAAAATTCCATATGAAGACTATATACTTGAAACTAATGAGCGGAAATTCAGAGGGCCGGCCGCCCCTTGAATGTTGCGTCCCTGCACCAAGGCCGATGATCCTGTACGTGGCCCGATAGAACATCGTCAGGCCTGTCTTGACGCCTTGCCGGGTTATCAATTCAAAACGAGCCGATAGAGTGAAAATGGATCACTCAAGTCGCCTTCTAAAAATTCTATATGATATCACCGACCCTTTCACCTCAACTAAACCCCAAAAGAACCAGTAATAACACATACTCCGTAGTAGCGTGAGGAGATACGACCAAAGGAAAACGCTGTATTTTACCTATTCATTTAATTATTGTTGTTTGTCGTGATTGGCCAGAGCAGAAAAACTTGTTTAGTGGACGTATATGCGTGGTGTGGGCCCATCATAATTAGTGGCGTCAGCCCTTGATTGGATCTACGGTTGACACTATCCTCATTCGTTGATTTATAATTGTTTTACTAATTTTCTTCAATTTATATACTTTTTCGAAAGGCCAAAAAGGCGTTATGGGCTTATGTGGAAATCCTTTATTTTTTTTTAACGGCAACCCACTTTATATATAGATATAAAGGGCCAGCAAGCGGCTGGGGAACAAAAGAAAACCAAACATACAAAACAGCAACAACCAGACAAGAACAAAACAAAACAGCCGACAAACAAAGCAAATTTAGGATACACATAGGGCATCCGGTCCTTCAGGTCCACAAATTTAGGGCATCCGGTCCTTCAGGTCCACAAATTTAGGAAAAACTCGATTATCCACCCGTTCGAAGGCACGATAATGAATAATCGGTAAAACATGGTATCCTTCAAGGCTTTAACTTGTGACCATTAAGCCTCAAATTACCTATTAGGGGCAATTACATATATCCCCTGTAAACTTTATAAATTACATATATACCCGGTCAAAAATTTAAATTACATATATCCCCTTCCCAAAAGTTAAAAATATCAAATATACCCATTTTATTAAAAATATATTCGAGAATGACTATTTTACCCTTTATTAGTAAATTAAAAATTACTCAGGTAACTTCTTTTTCCTCTTTTCTGTTTTTTCAATTCATTTTTTAAGCCAACATTTTCGTTTTTTTTTCCTTTCATCATGTTTTTATTTTTTTAATTTTTTCGACAATCAACAAAATTTGCCAAACTTTTTCCTTCGGTTTATAGTCTCTCTTATATTCATCTTCAAGTTTTCTTATGTTTTTTAGTAGGACAACGATTCATTAAAAGAAAAAAAAAAGCTTGTGGCCAAGTAAAGGGAAATAAAGGAAAGAACAACAAATACACCATAAAGAAAGATTCAAATAACCCACGAACACGATGGGAATCAAAGGCGTAGGGTTTTTTTATGTTGAAAAGGGTATTTTTGTCATTTCTCTGCAAGAAGGGGAAATATGTAATTTAGTTTTTAGGTTGGGTAAATATGTAATTAAGGTTTGAAATAGGGGGATATATGTAATAATTCCTACCTATTATTAGGCCTTCATTCCACTTCACCAGAAAATGGAAAAAGTGGATGATCTTCAATTTATATACTAACTTATAAAATATATATGTAAATAGGCATAAATTTCTCAATCTTTATTTTTTTTAAATTTATTTCAAACATATACTCACCTTCAGATAGTTCTTATTAGCGGCACAATCAACATAAACAAGATTATTGGAGTATAAAGTGTGTGAGTTTCCCGTATCAACTCCATGAATTAAGCAATTAATTCAATAATATTCTTCAATTATTTAGTTAATAGGGTTAGGATCAAATACACAAGACACTTTTTCTAGGAAGGGTGAGAAGGATTGTGATCCATTGATCATATATTTGAAGGGTTGAGATTAGTTTGTTTGAAAAAAATAAATAATAAATTAGAGAAAGGGCATAAAAGGAAAACAACATTTGTTGACTTTCTCTCTCCACATGCAAGGCACATGTCAATTCCCCCCATCATTTTAAAACGTCTATAACTTTTTCATACGACATTTTTTTTTCAAAAAAATTTCACCATATTAACGAGCGTTTTTTTATCTTTAATATGAGTACCACATTGCTACATTAAAATTGAAAAAAAAAATTCGTGCTAAATGGGTTTTTTTCTCCGTTGTGTCTTCTGCACGTTCATTGTGTTATAGTATGTATGTGTGCTTTATAAATATGTTATTTATGTTTTTTTAGTCTACACATGATTTAACTTTGTCCATTGTGTTTTTAGTATGCTTTTAATTGTGTTTTACGCAAATGAGTTTTGTATTTAGGTGTACATTGTGTTTTATTATGTTGTTCATTGTGTTTAAGTCTATTATTCATTGTGTTTTAGTTTTCTGTTCATTGTGTCTTTTATATGTCGTCCATTGTGTTTTATTAGACTGTTCATTGTGTTTTATACCCTATTGTTTATTGCATATTTAATTGGTACTCATTGTGTTTTACGTTATCTCCATTGTGTCTTACGCAACTGGGTTTTCAACTTTTTTTCCAAAAGTATTCATTGTGTTTTAATCTTCTGTTCATTGTGTCTTTATTATGTCGTCCATTGTGTTTTACACAATTGGGTTTTTAACTTTTTTTTTCAAAAGTATTCATTGTATTTTAGTCTTTTGTTCATTGTGTCTTTCGTATGTCATCCATTGTGTCTTATGCAACTGGTTTTCAACTTTTTTTTTTTTCAAAAGTATTCATTGTGTCTTTAGTATGTCGTCCATTGTGTTTTACTAGACTCTTGATTGTGTTTTATACCCTATATTTAATTGGTGTTCATTGTGTTTTACATTCCATTGTGTCATACGCAAGTGGGTTTTGAAATTTTTTTTCAAAAGTATAGCAATATGGTACTCATATTAAAGATAAAAAGACGCTCAATTTTATGGTATAATTTTTTTAAAAAACGGATGACGTATAAAAAAGTTACGGGCATTTAAAAATGAAGGTAGAAATGGCATGTGCTTGCATGTGCATGTGTTTTTGACAAAATTACCCCTCCCACTTGTTAATCCTTTGGACACATGTCATTTTCTAGTGGCTTCTCACCCTTCTCATTTTTTGTAGCCTTTGTAGAATAACCCAACCCTTAGTTAATAAGTCTTTACATGATCATCTCATTTAGTTAATAAGACCATGTGTAATGAGCATTATACAGGCATGAATAAACATGATAATGCCCCCAACACCATCCACTTGGGCATTATATGGGCATTATGAGTGTGGGGCATTTCTAGTATAATGCCCAAATATGATAAAAAAATATGGAAAATAATAATTAAAAAGGGCATTAAGTGGTTTTAACCATTACACATTTGTGTGAAAGGGCATTATAATAATGATGTGGTGGAAAATGTCCCCTAATGGGCATGAACCATTACTTATGGTCTAAGTCTTTGCATGATCCTCTCCCTAAGATCAAGCTACATAATTCTCTCCCCAAGATCAAGCCTTTGTAATTAGTGTATTGGTTTTTGTATCTCTATAAATTGAGTTGTAAACTTTGTAATCATTTGTCAAGTATCAATACAATAACATTTCAACCTTTATATGGTATCAAGAGCCTAAAAGCCTCCTTGAGCCATCTTCGATCCCAACCTACTCGACAAACACCTTCTGTCCGCATTCTGCTTTTTTTTTCTTCTTCTTTCGATTCACCATGGCCAAACAAATCACCCACATTACCGCCGCCACAACCCGAAACCAAGGGCCACCTCGAACTACCAATACCAACACTCGCCCGACTCGCAACAATAACACCTATTGCTACTATCGTAACATTCCCGGACATGACACTAAAGATTGTCGCAAACTTAGTCGCTTCCTACGAGAACACAATGTCTCGCCTCAAAATACCAACACCCCGGTGGTTAACTACATCACCTCTCACCCAATGGCTACAACCCCATTTTGGATGTGGGACACCGGTGCGTCCAACAACACTGCGAACAACAACCAACAATTTCCCATTCTTTCCGAATACGGAGGACCCGATAAGATCGTGCTAGGTGATGGTAAAGCTCTCCCAATAACTCATATTGCTCAAACAACTATTCCAACAAAATCTCACCCACTTCTTTTAAATAACATTTTAATTGCTCCCAATCTTCAAAATAATCTTATTTACGTTGCCAAAGTTTGTCGTACTAATCGTGTTTCCGTTGAATTTTTTCCCTATCATATTTTTGTCAAGGATCTACGCACTCATGCGGGGAGTGAACGTCAATGATGTCTACTATGGACCAATCTCCTTGTCTCGTCAAGCCAACAACACCTCAACAAACTCTCTTCTCATGTGGCACCACATACTTGGACATCCATCACTTCAAGTGTTCAAGTCTTTAATTTCTAGATTGAGACTTCGTTGTAATAAGGTGACCCATGAGTCTTTTCATTGTACTTCGTGTTCCCTAAATAAAAGCCACAAACTACCTTTTGGCAAAAACTCTTTTGTTGCCAATCAACCTCTACAACTTCTCTACTCCGACGTATGGGGTCCCGTGAAAATGTCAATCGATGGCTTTAAATACTATGTCATTTTTGTTGACTATTTTTTGAATTACATTTGGTTATACCCAATCAAACGAAAATCCGATGTCAAAATTCTTTTTCCTCAATTTAAATCTCTTGTTAAATTTTTTTTAAAACCAACATTGTTGCGTTGTTAACTAATAATGGGGGTGAATATATGGGTCTTTCACCTTATCTTGCCTCTCAAGGTATTTCCCATTACACTACACCACCTCATACACCGGAACAAAACGGTATTGCTGAACAACATCACCGACACGTTGTGAAAACCGGCCTCGCATTACTCCACTACTCCCACTTACCACAACATTTTTGGTCTCATGCTTTTCAAACCGCTACCCACCTCATAAACCGTTTACCTACACCCACTCTTCACAATAAATCACCCTATGATGTGTTGTTCAACACCGTTCCTACCTATTCCAAACTTAAGCCTTTTTGGTTGCCTTTGTTACCCATGGCTAAAACCATATGCCACTTCAATACTACATTCTCGGTCCACGACATGCATCTTTCTTGGCTACTCCTCCTCTAAGGCGGCTTTCAAATGCTATGACCCTCTTAATAAAAAACTTTATCACTCTCAACATGTTGAATTCATTCCCCACATATTTCCATCCCAAACCACCAACTCCACCCCTATACATATGTCCTTCGACACCTTTTTAAACCCGACACCCTCAGTTCTCATTCCCTCCCCACCGCTTCCATCTCCTGCCTAAAATTCTCAACCCACTCTATCACTCGAAGCCCACTAAAGCATCCCACCTGCAGCCCAACAAAACACTCCACCCGAAGCTCCAGCACCTACTCCACCCGTAGCCCAACAACACACCCCACCCAAAGTCCAACCAACCACCCTACCCCACCAAACCTCCCACGGCCCAGTATCATCTCCCTCCACCTCCCCAGACCATCCACCACCCTCCACTTCCACCGTCTCTCCTCTCGGCCTAACACCAAAGCCCACTAACCAGTCCACACCACCCACCGATTCCACCACCTCTACACCACTCAACTCACCCAACTCACAACACCATCAACTCGACTCTCCCAACACTCAAACTCCACCGCCTCGTAGACAACCCAAACCCAACCCTAAATACTACAACTCTAACTTTGTCAACTCCACCACCATTCATCCATTACCCGTGTCCCTTGAACCATCCATCTATACTCAAGCCTTGAAGGATCCGGATTGGCGTCACGCCATGGATCTTGAGTATAATGCACTCCTTCACAACAACACATGGGAACTTGTACCTCACACAACCCAAACTCCTATTGGTTGCAAATGGGTATTCCGAATCAAACGCAAACCTGATGGCACAATTGACAAGTACAAATCATGTCTCGTTGCCAAAGGGTTTCAGCAACAATATGGAAAAGACTACCATGAAACATTTAGTCCCGTTACTAACCCGTTACAATCCGCACCGTCCTCTCTATTGCCCCTTCAAAAGGATGGTCTTTGCGTCAACTAGATGTCAATAATGCGTTTCTTCACGGGACTCTTCACAAGGATGTCTTTATGATACAACCTATCGGGTTCACAAATACGGAATTCCCACGTCACATTTGCAAACTCAAAAAATCTCTCTATGGCCTTAAGCAAGCACCGCGTGCTTGGTACATTGAACTAACCAATTTTCCCATTCGCTTTGGTTTAAAAAAATGTATTTCTGATCCTTCACTCTTTGTCTACAATCCCAATAATATCACTTGCTATCTCCTTGTGTACGTTGATGACATTGTCCTTACCGGCAATCACAATCCGTTTATGGATTTCTTTGTTCAAGCCCTAAGCAAACAATTATCCATCAAAGACTTAGGCCCTCTCCATCACTTCCTAGGAATCGAAGTCATTCCTACGACTCATGGTCTATTCCTTTCTCAACATCCTCACACATTTAAGCACTTCCGACTCGCTTTCTTCCTATGACTCCTCTCCTCCCTTCGATCCCACACCCTACCGAAAACTGGTAGGTACTTTGCAGTACCCCGCCTTCACTCGTCTAGACATCTCCTTTGCCGTAAATAAATTATCTCAGTTCATGCACTCACCCAAACAATCACACTGACAAGCTCTCAAACGGGTACTCCGATATTTGAAAGGAACGATCCATCATGGGTTGTTCTTGAAGCGCAATACTAACCTTACCTTACAGGCTTTTCCAGACTCGGACTGGGGCAGTATTAATGATGGGGGACGGTCTACTATAGCATACCTCATATATCTTGGGTCCAATATCATCTCGTGGAAATCTGTTAAACAAAAAACTGTTTCTAGATCATCTACCGAACTTAGTTTGTTTACAAATCAAGTCAGCTCAACTTGACTCATTTTACAAACCGTACAAATTTATAACTAGTTCCAAACCACAAGCATTTTAACATTCCTACTTTGACTAGATTAATACTTAGAGAATGTTTGACTCTCCAATTTTCACCTCCTATTGACTCAAAACTTGTTTAAAAAGTCAAAAGTAAAAAAAAAAAAAAGTTGTGACATCCGTCACCCTCGACTTTCATCTAATTGTCAAAAAATAGTCCTTCAAATATTTCCATTATAGTCCCTGTAAGTTCGCCATTTTTAAATTAAATTTTAGAGCGAACTAAATTTTATCATTTATAATTATTACGAATCGGGTATAAGTTTTAATCAAATACGTTTGTGGAAACATATTCGTAAAAAGATTTTATAATAAAATTTCAGTTTTATAAAGTTTTAATAAACTTTTAAGTTAAATTAGTTAACCAAGTTAACTTTTTAAAAAGAAAAACCTAACCATAATATAATTAAACTAACGTAGTTAAACTGGAGGGACTATTTATGCAATTTATGAAAGTTTCAAACAAGCTATCTTTTTTTTTCTTGCTGCACGTATTTCCGGCAAGGGAGTGGCCGGATCCGGCCAAACTCCGGCCAAGGCTTAACGCCCTTATTTCAGCCATGTAAGCTCGTTTTCATGTGTAATCAATGTATCTCCATCAATTGCGACCGGTTACAAAGGAGTTATTACGTTATATAGGTCACTAATCGTCTGATTTAATAGGTTCATTCGTAACCGTCGCATATTAAACCCGGTCAAGGCCAAACGACGTTAAAACGTATAGAAGTGTATAAATTGAACGACCTTTCAAGTTTAGACGTGCCTTCTAATCATTTCCCCTCTCTTTAATTCCTCTGTTAGTCGCTCAAATCCGGTAGCTCGATGTTCATAGATGTGCGAATGACATCCACTTGCCCACCTTAATTCGTTACTGTAAGTTCATGATTATCATGCCGTTTTGTTAGTTGGTTGTCGTAGGTCAAAAGCCCCACATAATCTAGGACTAAACGTTTCTGTGTCGCTCGATTATTTTTGGGGTTAGGGTTAGGGTTTGGTTAGGAGATTTGGGGAAGATGATGGTTGGAGATTATGGTTAAAAACAATTCTTTTTCAAGTAAACTACCAAACAAGGCTTCTAGACTAGTGGTTGTTCTTGTGGGTTGACAATGAGGGGATCCAGGTTCGAATCCCCTTAGAAGCATCAGTTTTCTGCTCTTTTTCCATTTTTTACTTGGCTATTTTTGTTTATTTTCATTAAATAAATATATATTAGTCATAATCTTAAAATATTCCTAGAAAATTTATTTTTATTCCAAAAATTATAAAAATTTAGGTGTAGCATCTTCACACCCTAAAGAAAATTTCTACACTTTTATTTTCTGAAAAATATATTATTTTCATATTTTTAATGAATTAAATTGTTTTAATCATAATTAATTGATTAAAAATTCATTTTTAATGATTTTGATCTCAAAATTTTAGGATAATTATTTCTAAGTATTCTAATCTGAAATAAAAATTATTGGTTCAGAAAACATTTATTTTTATTGATTTTCCTATTTTTAGTCATTTAAACATGATTTAATCTCATTAAATCAGTTTTAAATATAAATAAGTTTATAAAAATTATGAGAAAATTAATTTCATTAACTTACATAGGAAAGCATCCATTTTCTATAAAAAATAGCATTTTTGGGTCATGTCTTGTATTATTAGCATTATTTATGTTTAATTAGACATAATTAAACATTTATTTATTTATTTACACTATTTAAACATAGATACGTTTCTTATAAAATAGAAATTTATTTTGTTTGAAAATCTTAATTACCATTTGTTGGATTATTGTGAAACACATAATTATTTATTTATACATTTATAATTATTGCATTTATTTATAATAATTAGTTAAAATAATTAATTAAATTACTTTGTTTTAATTATTCAAACATATTTTTTTTATCTAAATATTCAATTGGCAATAATTATATATTACCTAAACCATATTTACAAACTTTGGTATATTATTTCTAAATATATAACTTTTATAATAATTCGATTTATCATAAAAACTCTAATTCCCCAATTCGACTTAGCAAACCCTAATGCCTTAGATTCTAGTTACCTTAGAATTTTTTTAGACACTTCCTTATTAGTATTCTTACACATTATAGGTTGAATTCCTCGGAATTCCCACTACTTAGCTCACGACCGCTTAAGTTGGATTTGATCGCTTTCGTAAACTGTGAGTATATCTTTCCCCTTTTTACTGTCTTACTATTTTGGGGTGACTCATGTACTTACTATCAAGTTTCTATTTTCTTTCACTAAATGCAATTCTCATGTGTGTTTGCTTTATGTTAATTTGTGTGTCTATGACTTGTCAAAATCATTAACCTTTGAGGGCCTGGCATTTCAATGAATAGTACTATGGTATATACCCTTGTGACTCTGTTGAGAGTCCTCGTCATTGCTATGTATTACATTACTACTAGCGCATACTATATATATCTGCTTTTCTTTACATAGGGTTGATTTTGAACGGATATTACTTATTACATAATTGCAAATGGTACCGCACATGAATTGCTAAACACTTTTCCTACTACTTTTATTCAAACAGGGTATGCTCACCAATACATTTTGTATTGACCAAATCGTTTTCGTACATGTTTCAGGTTGTTTTGAGATGCATCCTTTAAGCTTTCGGATTTATATTTAAATTTTGATTCATTGTATTACAATTTAGTTGGCAGTTAGAATCGTTGTATTTCATTTCAATGTAATAAATTATTTAATCAATGTATTCAAATTTACACTTTAGTCCATGAGCTATTGAACAATCGTCACTACGTGACACCTCGATGTTTCCGCCATCGGTTGGGGTGTTACAAAAGTGTTTAGGCAATGGTTTGAAAATGAGCTTTTAGGAGTTTTTGTGCTTTGAAAATGAGAAAAGTCATAAGTTATAAATTATGACTTTTGGATTAAGGAGAAAAGGAGGTAGAAGAAGGAGAAATGAGATAAGGAGATGGACACCCAAATATGCTAGCTCCTAACTAATTATCATAAAGGGGTTAGGATCAAATACACAGTAAAAGAAATATAAGAAGTCGTAGGAAGGGTATCAAACAGACTCTTATTGAACTCATTCAAACGGGCATTGGAACCGTCTCATCAAACCATACGATGTTAGTTTTTAGGCCTTCGCTTTTTTGGGTTTTTAACATTTAGTTTTTAGAATATACGTTATAGTATTGTGTCTTTTATGTAGCATTGTGTTTTTTTTCTTATTTTCATCATTGTGTCATTTTGGCAATTCATTGTGTTTTTTCTTTAGCGTTATGTTTTTTTTTTTTGCATTGTGTTATATTTTATGGCTCATTGTGTCATATTTCATAATCTATTGTGTTTCGTAATCTATTGTGTTTATTGTATCATTCTCACGATTTTCATTTTTGTGTAGGATAAACTGACCCTATTATAAGGTATCAAAGGTATCAAAATCTGAGCATTTGGTCCTTCAAGTCTGGTATCAAAGCAGAGCATATACGAACAGAACCAAAACAGAGGTTTAAACTATGAAAGCTTCACAATTTATTATCAGAAAACTAACTCAAAAACTGATACAATAAACACCCTATAACTCGATGTTTATATAGGACTAGAATTCTTCTTCTCCAAGCATCATAATCCTAATACATTTTTTATTGATATCTTTAATTACCCTACTAGATAATTACAATCAAATAATTAATACTTATCTATTTGGAAATCTTTATCTTTAATCTTAAAGAAATCCCACCAATCTCTCCACCGACTTATGGAGAGTCGGCTATTACGAACACGTCACCAACATTCACCCCCCTAATTGCTGACTCGCAATAGGGAGATCTTGAACTCCAAGCATTTCTCGTAATTCTTTGAACTTCATTCTTGGAAGAGCTTTGGTTAGAATATCAGCCTTTTGTTGATCTTCTGGAACGTGCTCCACCTTAATCTGATCTTCTGAAATTCGCTCTCGAATGAAGTGATACCGGGTATTAATATGTTTCGTATTCTTGTGAAATACCGGATTCTTCATTAAGGCGATGGCAGATTTGTTATCAACTCTCAACTCAACCTGTTGTGGGTCTTCTCCTGTCAACTCACTTAAGAGTTCTCAAAGCCATATAGCTTGACACGCTGCAGCCGTTGCAGCCATGTATTCAGCTTCGCAAGATGATAGAGCAACCGTGGCTTGTTTCTGTGTACACCAAGTTATTGGCGACCTTCCATAATAAAACACATGCCCTGTTGTACTACGCCCGTCATCTCTATCTGAATTATAACTACTATCACTATACCCAACCAATTCCCTTGAACCTCCACCATAATAAATGATTCCTGAACTGATGGTACCTTTGATGTAGCGCATTATGTGTTTGACAACATTTTCGTGAGACTTCTTTGGATTGTGCATATATCGACTTACCATACTTACAGAGAATGTAAGATCAGGCCGAGTATGAAGTAGATACCTCAGGCATCCCACTTGTCTTCGAAACTTTGTTGTCTCCACACTTTCACCTTCCTCATCCTTCGTCATTACCGCTCCGGGCTCCATTGGACACTTAGTCGAGTTGCTTTCTAACATACCCCATTCTTTCAGAATTCTTCTTGCATATGCTTCTTGTTTTATTACTATACCATTCATTTGCTGCGAGACTTCTATGCCTAGATAGAACGACAGTTTACCAAGATCCGTCATCTCAAAGCTTTTCTCCATTTGCTTCTTGAACCGCTTTATCTCTTCTAAACATGATCCGGTTACTACCAAATCGTCAACATAGACACCGACAATCAGCAACTTTCCTTTATTGACCCTTCTGTATACTGCTTGATCATGCGAACACTTTTGAAAACCGAAGTTCTTCAGTGTTTTGCCCAGCTTAGTGTTCCATGCTCTTGGGGCTTGCTTTAACCCATAAAGGGCCTTCAATAACTTGTAAACTTTAGCTTCTTCCCCTTTTTTGACGAAACCTTCTGGTTGTGTTACATACACGGTTTCTTCGAGCTCTCCGTGTAAGAAAGCGGACTTAACATCCAGGTGATGGATTTCCCATCCATTGTTTGCAGCCAAAGCAATCACAAGTCTTACTATTTCTAACCTTGTGACAGGCGCAAAAACTTCTTCAAAGTCTACTCCGTACCGTTGCACGTAACCTTTCGCAACAAGACGAGCTTTGTACTTGTTCACTGAACCATCCAGATTTTTCTTTACCTTGTAGACCCATTTGAGACTAATCGGTTTACACCCTTTGGGAGGATCCATTAGCACCCAAGTTTTATTTTTTTCAATGGATTCTATTTCTGCTCGCATGGCTCGGGTCCAATCCTTGTCTCTACCAGCTTCATTAAAACACTTTGGCTCGCTTTCCTCAGCTAGAAACAACTCAAAATCATTAAACTTTTGTGGAACCATAGGAACACGGGTGGACCGCCTTAGACCAGAATTTTGGCCTGTTTCGTGCTCAGTAGCAGCTGCATCATGTACCGAGAAGGGACTGTTTTGGGGCTGATTAGTAGCAGACTGATCAGTAAAGCTATTTTGGGCTGATTCTACCTGAACCGAAGGGACTGTTTGATGTGGGCTGCTGTGAACAGACCCAGACTGAGCTAATGAACCTGTTATTTCAGAAGGGATGTTCTCAGCTTCTGTTTCTTCAGCTGAGAACTGTTCAGAATTTTCGCCATCAAACTCTTGTTCTAACTCCCATTCAGCGTCTCCTAGAACAACCTCAAAATCTTCCCACGCTTGGTTTTTACTTTGTTTCTTTTCGAACCAATTCCAGCCCGTGTCTTCATCAAACTCCACATCCCGACTTACTACCACCTTGTCTTCATCAGGATTGTATAACCGGTACGCCTTGGATCCCGGCTCGTTCCCAAGATGCACCAACTTCTCACTTCTATCGTCTAACTTGTCGAGGAATTGGGATGGGACTTTCGTATAGGCAATGCACCCAAAAACTCTTAGGTGTGAAATGTTTGGCTTTCGCTTCTTATAAACTTCATACGGAGTTTGATTTGTGAGAGCACGTGTAGTAACTCGATTTAGAACATAAGTCGAGTGACGAACGCCTTCACCCCATAAGTCTCTTGAAACATCCATAGCTTTTAAAATACTTCTTGTCATTCCGATTAGCGTTCTATTTCTCCGCTCCACCACACCATTTTGTTGTGGTGTGTATGGGGCGGTGAGTTGTCGAGCTATTCCATTGACCCTGCAAAAATCCATAAAAGCATGTGATGTAAACTCGCCTCCTCTATCTGTGCGAAAGACTTTAATCTTCAATCCCGTCTCTTTTTCTACAGTTGCTTTAAATCCTTTAAACGTCTCAAAAGCTTCACCTTTTGCCTTCATCATAAACGTCCACATGTATCTACTATGATCATCGACCAAGACGAAGATATATTTTCTACCTCCATGAGTAGGAGGAGTTATCGGTCCACACAAATCTCCATAAACCAATTCTAACAGCTTTGTTGCTCTAAAACTCGTTTGATCCGGAAAAGAGTTTCTTGTCTGCTTACCCTTCATACATGCATCACAAATCTCGTTAGTTGAACTTATTTTTGGTAGTCCAACAACGAGTTCCTTTGATGCCATTGTCTTCAACGAGTCATAACTTGAGTGGCCAAACCTTGCGTGCCAAATTTGAGGAGTAACGTTCGCCTTGGTTAACAAACAAGTTTCTTTCGTAACTCGAAGTTTGATTTTGTATAGGCGATTCATCTTCGGGACTTTCATGATCAAAACGCCATTAGCTGCATACATCCATAGAAACTTGTTTTGCATCACCACCTTGCATCCGTTATCTGTTGCTTGACCTAAACTCAATATGTTGCAACGAAGGTTAGGAATATAATAAACATTAGTAATGTATCTCTTTTTACCATCATTGCAGTGTACGCATATCGTTCCTTTTCCCATTATTTTAACTTGTGAACCATCACCAAACTTGACTAGTCCGGTTATTTGTTCATCAAGAAATAGGAAGAATAAACGTTCTCCTGTCATATGGTTGCTGGCACCGTTGTCTAAATACCAAATCTCGTCATTTGAATTAGATTGATATCGTCTTGGTACAACCTTTTCTTCGTTTAAGAAAATTTCCCCATCTATCTTTTGCAACATGAGTAAGGTCTCCTTATTTTCCTCTTGTGCCAAATTTGCTTCATTTGCCTTAAAACGATCTGGGCAAGTAGACGAAAAATGCCCCATCTGATCGCATCGGTAGCACTTAACCGTTGATCGATCCCTCTTTGGCCTTTCTTCAGACCGATTCTTGGAATGGGAGTTTGAATCTTTGCTTTGACCGTTGCCTCTTCCACGACCTCGGCCACGCGATCCTCCTCTTCCTCGACCTCTACCTGAATCACGGTATCTTTGATTAGTAGAAGATTCTCCATAAAGCAACTTACTTTGGGTTTTAACTTGTGGTTCGACTCCTTTCAATCGTTCTTCAAACGCTTTAAGCCTTCCCACTGCCTCTTGAAACGCCATCGTCTTTAGATCTGCGAATTGCTCTATCGAAGCAACTAGCGAGATGTACCTAGGAGGAACAGATCCGAGCAACTTCCTTACCAATCTTTTCTCTTCAAACACAGTTCCCAAGCTGGCTGCTTTGGAAACTAGAGAACTTATCTTAGCCGCGAAGTCATCAATACTGTCTCCATCTTTCATCTTCAATCCATCAAACTCTATTTGTAGAGTTTCCATTCGTGCTTCCCTTACCCGATCAACGCCCACGAATCTGGTTTTTAACGCATCCCAGATATCCTTGGCTGATTCATACTGGGCCACTTGGATCACGAGTTCTTCTGGAATCGATTGGAACAATAATGCTACTGCCATGTCGTTCTTTTTTGCTTCAACGGGAGTTGCATCCTTTGGTTCAATTGCTTCCATAATTCCGTGCACTTTGAACAACGCCTTTACACGAATTGCCCATACGTTGTAGTTTACTGAATTTAGCATAGGACACTGCAGAGCCGTTGAGTTGTTTTTCTCACCCGTAACAACCGGTCTTGCTTCTGCATCTCCCATCTTTCTGTTTTGATTTTTTCGGGAGTACGTTTGTGTTACCGGGGATTTTGGTGGCTGATCCAGATCTTGGAATCAAACACCCAACCGAAAACACAATACAATCTGTTTTGTACACTGATCAAGCAAGTAATCAGTCAACAAACAGAGTTTTTTAACTTCTGTTCTGATCAGACCCTGCACAGCCTTTTCCTCCTGATCCTTAGCTCGATCAGAAAAGTCTTCTTGCGGATTCCGATTCTTGCTGCCTTGATTGTTCTTCTTTAGAAACCAAGGTGCTGCCTTCACAGGTCCCAAATTCGTTCCGCTCTGATACCAATTCAAGTCTGGTATCAAAGCAGAGCATATACGAACAGAACCAAAACAGAGGTTTAAACTATGAAAGCTTCACAATTTATTATCAGAAAACTAACTCAAAAACTGATACAATAAACACCCTATAACTTGATGTTTATATAGGACTAGAATTCTTCTTCTCCAAGCATCATAATCCTAATACAATTGTTATTGATATCTTTAATTACCCTACTAGATAATTACAATCAAATAATTAATACTTATCTATTTGGAAATCTTTATCTTTAATTTTAAAGAAATCCCACCAATCTCTCCACCGACTTATGGAGAGTCGGCTATTACGAACACGTCACCAACAGTCCTTTGGGGTGTATCTTATATTGTTGCACCACCTTTTGAAAAGAATATTTTGCGTGGTTCAAAATTTAACACATGACAGTAACTAGCATCTCATAAGCTTAATCAGCCAGTCAGATGAGATTATTAAAATACCATGATTCTTAACAATATTATCGTCTCTTTTAACAAAATCAAAATCACGCCGTTGATTTGTGAATCAAAGAATATATATATATATATATATATATATATATATATATATATATATATATATATATATATATATATATATAGTGTAAGTATATAGAGAAAACCCATTTTAGAGTGAAAACTGTGGAAACTCTAACTTCCCGATGTTTTTTTTTATGAAAATTTTAGGGCATGTAATATACATGATTCTAAGCATTTTGAGCCCAAAAAACCAAAAAAGCGCCGAGCGGTTTTTTTTAAAAAAAAAAAAAAACCGTTTCTGGGTAACACATGTTACAGAAATAACATGTGTAATTTTCGTGTAACATGTGTTACCCGAAAACTTTATTTTTTTTTTTAAAAAATAACCGCTCGGCGCTTTTTTGGTTTTTTTGGCTCAAAATGCTTAGAATTATGTATACTACATGCCCTAAAATTTTCAGGCCCTAAAAAGTTTGGGAAGTTAGAGTTTCCACGGTTTTCACTCTAAGAGTGGGTTTTCATAATATCCTTCCCCTATATATATATATATATATATATATATATATATATATATATATATATATATATTTCTAAATAGGGAAAAATTTTATTATTTTATTGTAAGTTGGTGAAGTGGACATGTCATGCACTTGTCTCAACATTTTTAAAATACTAATATATAATTGTAATATAATTAATTAGTATTAAATGTGTGGTGGACTTTTTTAGTTGAAGAGACGAAATATGTGATTCCATTCATATATATACATAGCACGAGTAGAGAGGATCGCTTAGAAAGTAATCAATTTATAAGTGGAGAGTTTTTAACTATGGTACGTTAACCAGCTATGTTATGAGGTAATCCTCTTTCTTTCTCTCTTTTATTAGAGGACGGGGTAGTACCCAAATTATTTTTTCACTTCACTAATTTCAATTTTCAACAAATCCTATAATGTCAAATCACTTCATTGATTCACTTCACTGATTCACTCCACTGAAATTATTTTTTAGATGCAGCACTCCACCGATTCACTTCACAAAAAATATTTTATTATAAATTAAACAAAACCATTTTGCAAAACATAGACCTCCCACTGTTCATCATCTTCAAACTCTCATTTTACAAAACACAGACCTCACACTTCATTGCCCTCTTCATCATCATCATCATCCCACCTTCAATTCCTGCTCCACAAAAACCCTACCAACTATACCCTTCATTCCTCACTCACCCCATCACTATTATTATTATTATTATTATTATTATTATTATTATTATTATTATTATTATTATTATTATTATTATTAATGTTATTCCAATCTTCAATTCAGCTGTGGAGTGATATTTTTTTATGTAGTGGTGGTCAACGGCGGTCAACAGAAAAATAGAGAGAGAAACTCCCGTGAAGGATCCCGTTAATTAGAACCAGGATTTGGTTCACGGATCCACTACCAGCACTGGTGGTGACGGTGTTACCGTGCTGGTAGTGGGGTACCTGTGACCAAATCTGGTAACGCCCCATCCCCTTTATGTGTGATCAACATTATGTAAATGCTCAACGAACGTTCATAAACTATTTGTGATTTGTTCTGCAGAATACTCATTGGCTTAATAAACGAATAAACATGATATTTTTTATATTTTTATGCATTTAATTAAATAAATTTGTTTAAAATGCTATATTTTTCTTTCTTTTTTTACACCTACACATTACTTTTTATGAGCGTGATTTTTCATCTTTTTTGTCGGTAGTAGACTGAGCATTGTGCTAGGTTATTATAAGTAACTTGTGGGTTTACGTAAAGTTTATAGCCAAATCGCACAAAGTTTGGAGGAGGATTTTCGCCTATCACCCCGTCAGAAGGCCGTATTGGAATGCCTACAGAAGCCTCACGCCCAAGACTTCCTTACTGTGTTACTTATCGAAGGCTTGGGACAAATAATGTCGGTGGTGGAGTACACGGCAATCCTTAAATACCGGCTGATGATACTCATTTTCCCTAATGACGAAAGTTGTCCGGTCTGCCGGAAAGCATGCCTTGATAAGTATGGGGAACATGCATTACATTGTAAGGAATTGCCAGGGTTTAAATACCGGCACGATTTTGTCCGGGACGCATTGGCAGACATCCTTAGAAGAGCGGGGATCTCCGCAAGAAAAGAGGCGTCAGTTAATTTTCTCACAGACCCCGCTGAGGGGAGATCCACCTTGCGCCCAACGGATGTCCTAGTGTTTGGTTGGGAAGGTGGGAAACATGCGTGCGTTTATCTTACCGGGGAATCCCCCCTAGCTGGGCTTCGTGATAGTGGGTTTGTAGCCGGGCAAGCGGTCATGAGAGCTTAATCCAAGAAAGTGGAAAAGCACGCTAAAGCATGTGAGGATAATCAACATGTTTTCGTTCCCCTGGCCTTTGACACGTTCGGTTCCTTGGCACCGGAAGCGGTGCGGTTTTTGGCTCGGGTTCAGGGGGTAGTGCACAACAACTTTTTCACCCCTCAAGGGCGTGGGTTTGTTTTTAGCAGATTAGGATTTTCAATCCAGAAAGGGGTGACGGCGCAGCTTGTTGCCCGCCTATCTACTGTCCTTATGTAATTTATCCTTTATTTTTAATAAAAAATTAAGAAGGTAAAAAAAAAAAAAACCATGATTCCCCTTTTAAGTTGACTATGTAATCTAATGCACTAAAAAGATGATCGATTAATTAAGTATCTCATCTCAAATCGTGTTTGAAATATATGAAGTAAATTAATGGCTAACACCACTTATGAATCTTAATGCTTAGAGATCACCTGCAAGGAATTAGTTTCCACGTTTTGTTTTTCTTAATGATTTCATAACTGGACTGGACGTCGAACTGGAATCCCCACTGGTTCACCGGACCGACCAGCCGATCCGGTCCAGGTTTAAAAACATTGGTTTTTCTAATTTATTTATTTATTTTGTAACTTGGGTTCAATCGCAACATATTCTAGTCTATAGAACTAAGCACAGAAATACAATAACATATAAAATTTAGTTGCAACAGTATAATTCAATTGACATAAAACATGTGTTGAACATGTAAGTTGTGATGTACAAAGGTAATTAAATATGTAAATATCAATTTTAATTAAACCACAGGAAACAAACAAAATTAAATAACGAATATATGATTAGAAAAAGACAGTCAATAAACATTGATAAACTTATGCTCTCATCCTATTTAAGTTAAAAAAGTTGGGTGTTTGAGATTGATTTATAAAATAATTTATTGACTTAGCTTTTTGAAAAAGCCTATACGATAATAAGTAATTTTTCACCTCAATCCCAAACAACCCCTTAGTGTAAAAAGAGCAGAAGCAACAAACACCACCACGCCCCAACATTGATTAAAACTGCAAACTGCAAACAAATACAAGTTTCTCCCAAAAAGAAAAGGCTTACACCTGTGATCACAAACAATGTTGTCGATTCAAGATATACCAAATCTTCACTAAAACTTTTTATCATACATTTTGTTGGATATTATAGAGGTGAATGTGAGTTAGTTGTGTCTCGCATTGGTGGGAAGATGGAAATTGGAAGACTTTATAAGGTAAAGTTTGAGTGGGAGATTTGAAATGTTAAAGTTACATTATCCTCTGGCTCCTACCCGCGCGCAGGGGGGGGGTGCAAATATAGGTTCTGGCTTGGAAAAATCCTTGAACCAACACGATGCCCGCATGACCTACGAACACGAATGCAGCTCAAAAAACCCGGGTCCGACCTACGGACACGAATGCAGCTCGAAAAACCCGAGTCCGCGCGATGCATGATGCAGAACACACAAAACAATCACATTCGCACGACCTACGGACACGAATGCAGCTCGAAAAACCTGGGTCCGCGCGATGCATGATGCAGAACACACAACACAAAACAATCACATTCTCTCACAGACAGTTTGATCGACGCAGTCTCATCCCGATTTCTTTTCAGGCACTGTTGAACCGGTGTACCCTAGGAACAGACGACGAATCTGTTTAATCAAACACAAGCCCGGTTCTGTTAATCGGTTTTATTTCTTTCTGCTTGTTTTGTTTACAGAATCGTTAAAGACTCCATTTTGCTGTAAGAATTCTAACACATTTTAGAAAAGACTCCCTCATTCCCTCATTGTGGTGCCAAAAAAAAAATGCATTGCAACCACTTTACATTTGCTCAAACTGGTAGAGATAAATGTAGAAGAAGCTTTAGCAACACGGAGATGTGAAGAAATGAGATGTATATTTGGAGAAGAATGGAAGATAGGGTTAATTGTGTTTGGGATGGGAGGAAACAAATGGTTTTGGGAAAAGGTTGGGAGCAGTGGCGAGGCTTAGTTGGGGCGGGAGGGGGCGGCCGACCCCCCGAATTTTCGTGCAGAAGTTCCGATTATATAGTATTCGTATAGAAAATTTTGTAAATATAGGGTTTCGACCCCCCGAAACTAGTGACTTTTGACCCCCTGGTGACTTCCGACCCCCCGAACCTTCGGGTCAAGCTTCGCCACTGGTTGGGAGGAAGCCAAATATGTTGGATATAAAAATTTTAGATGCAGGGAAATAATTTACGGGGTTATGATACGGTTCACACTTCACAACTTCACTATGATAACTATGCACCTCTACGATGGCTACGTGGGTAGTTGCAGTAGAGTTAATATTATTTCACTATAATTCATATGTTTGTATTTTGTCTAATTAGGTAGTTATATTTTCATTTTTAGTAGGGATCCAGTAACTCCATGATTTCCATATTTTTAGTGGTAGTGGATTATTATTTTCCTATTTAAGTTTTTGTATTTGCATTTTGTGAAAAGGAATGAAAAATATAGAAGCTTTGTGCTTGATCTCTTTATCTTGAATTCTTGGAAGTTTTGTAGGTTTTTAAACGTTGATAACTTTTATATACGACATTTTTTTTTCAAAATTTTTTTTTTGTATGAAATGAAAATTATATTTAATTAACGAGCGTTTTATTATCTTTTCAATGAGTATCATAGTAGTATACAAAAAAACACACTTTTTAGTGGGTTTTTGTTTATGCAGAAAAAAACACAATGTGTTTAGCTAATTCATTAATAATGTGAGGGTAAATCAATAATCATTGTTAAGATAGTATATATTTTTTGAACCTACTACTACATATAAGAACCTGCTAACTATATATATATTCATAGATGTAGTCAGTTTGATAAGAATCTAATTTTTCGTATATTGATTGGTGTTGTTAGGAACATGAATAACAAAGGTTGCTAAGCCGGTTAGATATAGCCTATGATTTTTTGACACCAGTTAAATCTCTAGCTAATAATTGATAATTAAATCTCTAGGTAAATCACTAATCATGTTAAAATAGTATATATATGTTTTTGAACCTGCTATTACATTACATAAAAGAACCTGCTAATTAACTACATATATATTCACAGATGTAGTCAATTTGATAAGAATATATTTTTTCGTATTTTGATTGGTGTTGTTAGGAACATGGATAACAAAGGTTGCTAAGCCGGTTAGATATAGCCTATGATTTTTTGACACCAGTTAAATCTCTAGCTGATAATTGATAATTAAATCTCTAGGAAAATCACTAATCATGTTAAGATAACATATATGTTTTTGAAGCTACTATTACATATAAGAACCTGCTAACTACATATATATTCACAAATGTAGTCAGTTTGATAAGAATCTAATTTTTCGTGTTTTGATTGGTGTTGTTAGGAACATGAATAACAAAGGTTGCTAAGCCGGTTAGCCTATGATTTTTTGACACCAGTTAAATCTCTAACTGATAATTAATCACTCAACCATGCATGTCTTTTAGATCGTTTATAATGTATTTACTTTGAAATCGACTAACAAGTGGTAATTATTGAAATAGTTACTTAAATTATGTATGAGTAGAGAAAATAGTTAGGAGACATGAAAAGTTACCATCCTATAATATTTTTAGTCGATAGTAGTTAGATCATTTTTATTTATTTTCAAAATGAATTTTCACTACTTACCTATTGATTTTTTTTTATTCGGTGTCACCTAAGGTGATCGATTGTATATCCATAATAAAGATTGAACAAGTATGTCATTCTTTCACATATGATCATTGTACAGATCATAATCGCCTATCATCATGACATATAATTTGATAACAATTTGGTTGTTATTTTCCCAGTTTTACATTGCAGCTTTAGAGTGTCTTGAGAAAGTGATAACATTGTACAAAGACTTCACTCGATCAAAAAGTGCACACGTAGAATTAGAAGTAGATTTTATGAGTTAACGAGTGTTGATCTTTTACAAATTTCTTTTTTCGTCTGAAAGAAACGGTCTATTCCTTTTATAGTACACATTTTGTCACTTCATATAAAATTTTTCTATCCTAGAAAACTACCGGGGATAAACAATATAAAATATCATAAAAAACCTAAATTATTGTCATAAATTTAAAATGTTACTAAGAGGGTCCGGTGATCAAATATGGCTGGCTTGAGGTGCCACTAAAAATTAAAAGTTGTAAACCAAAAGCTAAATGTCACAAAAAAAAAAAAAAAAAAAAAAAAAAAAAAAAAAAGTGCGTCACACTATATGACTTTTTATTTGTAGTGAGTACAAATGGTTGGTTATATGTTTCATTTCCAAGTCTCAATATAAAATGTAAAAAAAAAATAGATAAATAAATAAAACCCCTAAAAATAGAGAACGCATTTTTATTTACTGATTTTTGAGTCCTTTTTACTCGATGTTAATATCCTCTTTGTAAACATGTATTTCTCTTCATGTGTACAACGCATTTTAACGGTTACAAATAATAAAACTCAAAACCAATAATTAAATAAAACAAACATAAATATATTAACACTAAACATAAAAAAATACAAAATATTAAAACATTAATAAAACAAACATAAATAAAAGAAACTTAAATTTGACGCAACAGTTTCTTGCATTGACATGGTCGAAACTGTTACGGTATCGAGATGCATAATCCACCTGCGTGAACTTGACAGCCAACTCCGCGCCAATGCCCGGGTGCTCCCTCAAGGTGCGGTTGTAGAGGGTGCTCCACCGATCACATTTATTATTCAGATTAGTCCATTTTCGTTGCAGGCTTTCGATGGTGCGGTCGTTTACACCGACTTGCTGGTTGAAGTCAGCCATGACACGGTCCCAGAACCTGGTGTCCCTCCCCGAGCCCTGGCGGCGTTGGCGTTATAGAGTAGGATCGTTTTGGGCATCTTGAATACACACCACCAAGGCGATTTCTTCTTCTTCCTCCTCCTCCTCCTTATTCTTCTATCTTCTTCTACTTCTTCCTCCTCCCAGCGCGTCATTGTTTTAGTTTGAAGGGTGTGGGTGTGTGTTTTAACCGTGGGTGTGTATGTGTGTGTAACCACGGTGGTGTGGTGTGTTTATATACACAATTGTTAAACGGTTTTGCATGCAAAAACTTAAATTTTCTGACCGTTAGGTGGATACAGTTTAATGGCAAATTAAAAAAAAAAATACCGTTAGGTAGCTACGGTATGAATGCAGAAACTTAAATTTTCTTACCGTTTATGATGCTTTGGTAGCAACGATTTTTAAACCGTGTAAAAAAATTAAGTTTAGATCTTTATTTATTTATTTAAATGAAAAATAAATAAATGAATCAGTGGAATGATATGTTAATAGAGGATTAGTAGAAATCAGTGAAGAAATGAGTGGGGTCCCCCCTCCCTTATATGTTTCATTTCCAAATCTCAATAGAAAATGTAAAAAAATAGATAAATAAATAAAATCCTTAAAAATAGAGAACGCATTTTTATATACCGATTTTTGAGCCCTTTTTACTCGATGTTAATATCCTCTTTGTAAATATGTATTTCTCTTCATGTGCACAATGCAATAATACCTTCAATTCATAGGCGAAAATTTATTTTGTCAACCTTGTTTGAAAATACAAGAATTTAACATGGATAATTACATACACAAGTATCAATTAGCATACATCGACCCTTAGCATAAATCCCTCTTTTGTGTTTGCATTCATTGTCGCAAATGGTCCTATCACACCTACCATGAGAATACGACCAAGATTCTTCACACGCTTCACCAATCATTACCTCTGTCGCTAAATTTAACATAAGACGCATATCGATCAATGAATAATAAGTAATAAGTCATTAAAAGTGTGTTAATCATACATGATAGAAGTCATATTGATAAAAGTTGCAAACGTAGAGGACGATCTATAATCAATAATGAATGTGTAGCTTACCAACAACGGTGACTATGAGCAAGAGTGCAAGATAAAGCTTCGTAGATGTCATGACTTATTTCTTGATATATAATTAAGAAGATTATGGATTGATATCTTTCTTTCAAATGGTTTTAGCATTGTACAATTTATATTGTTTACCGATAAAAGCTAAATGAGCTTGTGACATAAATGCAATAAATACGTTTTAATTACAATAAAAGAGCCATTTAGGCTATAGGGTATGGAGAGGGGTGACATTCTCATGATGGGCCTTCACCTTAGCTGTCACTTCAGCGTGGAGTAGGGGCATCAATAGGATGATGGTCCAAGGGTGTGGAGGAGACTCATCATCCTTTAATATATTTTTTTAATTTGACCGTTGCCCAACGTCATTGTCCCAACCCCAACGTTCAAAAAATGGCACGGCATGCCCGACTTGTGGTTGCCTGCTATGTCGTTGCCGCCCTAAGGGGGGTGTTTGCCAGGGGCTGCTGGCCCTTGCCGGGCCTCATGCCGCAACCACACCCTATGGTCTTAGGACAACACTTTTTTTCTCTTGGTTGGTACATGAGTGAGGTGTGGAGAAACCAAAAAGCCATGTCTCTTGCATTTATTATTTAATTAATGGGATATTCTAAATACACTCACCCTATTTTTCATTTACACCACTCTATAAAATTTAATTACTCATTAATTACATTTGACTAGGTTAGGCCAATGAAAATAGTTCTCTTCCTATCATTAATTATATTAAACAACTAAAACTTTATCAAACATTAATTACTTTGAGTGATTATTTACCATGTGGTAGAAAAAATATTTTCATGTCTAGTTACTTTTTCTATAATCTTTATCTTATAAATATATTTTACGTGTCACGTCAAATCTTTAAGATCGATACCATGTTTTTTAATATAACAAAATATAAATGGTTTTAGTTTATTAACTTTAATCAGATAAACCATTAAATTACCATTTATTATTAGCTTATGAAACACTTGCATATGACTTAAAAGGTTGTATCTTAGAATATTAACGGTTTGTTAAAAAAGTCTATAAAAACTAATTATTCTTTACCATGTATTCTTTAGACTATGTGGTGTTGGGGCGGCTTGGGCCTGTCGACCTCGTCTTGGGCCGGCCAACACCACCCCGACCGACCCTCACACGGCCAAAACGACCAAAATCAGACGCCCAAGCCGTGTATTGTGATTAGTTGTTTGTGGGGTGCATGTCCTGTGAATAAGTGGAGTGATACGCAATCGGGGGGATTCAAATTTGTTCGGGCTTAGAAACTTTTGAGGAACGAATCAAAGTGCGCGACAGTCCCATACCACATAGTCTTAAAGGAGTCGTTAAAAAAAATTGACTTAAAAGGACTAAAGATTCAATATCTTTATGGAAGCGTAATTTATTTTTCTTGTATATATATTTTTAAACATCATTTGATTTTTTCAAATGTTTCTCTCTATAAAATATTAATAAATAGTAAAACAAAGAAAACATGTTGGTTAAGGCTGTCCGGAGTGGGGGCGGGAGAGGGGCGGGAAGGGGGGAACACTGCCGCCATACCGGCGTGGAGGGGGGCGGGGGGCAAGTCACCGGCGTGGGGCAAACCAAATGGACACGTGGCACAGCATTATTGGTCAGGGTTTTTTTTTTAACTTTAACACAATATAATATTATTTCCTTCCCCCCCCCCTCTTCCCCCCTTCCACTCCCCACATTTTTTTCCCCCCACAAGGGTCCCACAAGTGCCACATGACGCTGCATCCCCCTCTTTCCCCCTACCACTCCGGATAGTCTAAAAAAAATAAACAGTACAAAATCTTTAACTACACATTCCCTATAAAAGCTAATTATTTAGTACTAATAAAATAATACATAAAAAATTAAGTGATTTAATGCTGAAGTAATAATAGTTGTATTTATTAAGAGGTTGTTGTAGAGTAGGGTGTAAATAGCAACACCCTTAATTTATTTTTTAATATTAATTTTAATTACTTATAAAAGTAACAAATAAACAAAATAATGTTAAAATAAATACTAAATTTTATTAAAAACTAGATATTTGCCCGCGTTGACACGCAGTTTACCAACGTACGATTATTTGGAGTAGTATAACATATAAGAAAAATAAAGTATATAAATTTTATTAAAATTAAAAAGCAACGAATACACATTTATTCAAATATCGCTGAAAATTTCCTTATAAACAACATTTTTTGTTTTAGTCATCACTTGCCCATCAGCATCCAGTATAAGTAACTTAACGTCTGCCCTGCTTTTAACTCTTGATAATGCGACATAAAGCTGGCCGTGTGAGAATACAGGGTTTCTTAAATACAATCCAACCTTCGATAAAGACTGTCCTTGGCTTTTATTGATGGTCATTGCAAAACATACGCTTATTGGGAATTGACGCCTTTGGAACTTTACTGGAATCTTGATATCAGATGGTATCAAATTTATTCTTGGAATAAGAGTTTTGGTACCAATGTTTCCACCTGATATGATCTCGGCTTCAATAACACGCTTTGCAAGTCTGGTGATTCGTAATCTCGTTCCATTGCACAAACCATTTTGTTGATCTATGTTTCTCAACAACATGACGGGTACACCAACTTTAAGTGCTAAACGATGGTTAGGTAACCCAGAAATTTTTAAACCATTAAGGACATCAGGAGAGTATAAGTCTTCCTGTGAATGGTTATTACCATTCTCAATCTGACATATACTATCAGAGCTCAGATACTCGACTTCATCTCCAGGAAACAATGCAAGAAGCCTTTCATTTATATCATGTACGACTTCATTTGTAGGTGCAAGTATTGCTCGTTCTCCAAAGTAATCTTTATCTTTGTAAAGTTGGATAAGTGAAGGGTAGACGAAGTCAATTAATCTAGAAATCGGATCTGATGTACCCTTAATAAGAAGATCATCTGGAATGTCCACATCAAACTCATCATCATGAATTGACTCACCAACTTTACCCTCACCTAATTCAAGAAGCCAGTTTGCAAATGCCTTTGTTTCATCGGATTCAGACGTGTTGTTACCCAACGTTAACCTCATGTTTTTTTGTTAAAGTAAGGACTTTGCAACTATTCCAAATAGGAGAAGAAGTTATTGATGCATTTAAAATATCTCTTCTACTACCATTTGGAACAACTGGAAGGATCTGTCTAAAATCACCACCCAAAACCATAACCTTACCACCAAAAGGCAAATCAGAATTAGGTGAAGAATTTGACTGCAGGACGTCTTTCATTGTACGATCAAGTGCCTCAAAAGCATGCTTGTGAATCATTGGAGCTTCATCCCAAATAATTAACTTAGTTTGCTTCAATAAATCAGCAATATCACTATTGGGCTTTATGCCGCACAATGATTGTTCAGTAACACTCAAAGGTATACGAAACCTAGAATGCGCTGTCCTTCCACCAGATAACAGCAGAGAAGCAATACCACTGGATGCAACGTTCAAAACAATTTGTCCTTTAGATCTTATGGCAGTAGACAACGTTTTCCATAAAAAGGTTTTACCAGTTCCTCCAAAACCATAAACAAAGAGTAGCCCACCTTTGTTACCATCAACCGCATGAATGATTTGATCAAAAATTGAACGTTGCTCATCAGTTAAAGAACGTGAATGGGTATGAAATTCCTCAGCCAACGTACTTACTTGATAATTCAGCTCATCAAGAATCAAACGGTTATTTGCAGATGATATCGAATCATTATCCGGATAAGGCATAGAAGGAAACCTACGTAGGCTTGAGTTATTCCGAAGCAACTGTTTCTCAATTTCAAGCAACGTAAGGTTCTTTATTTGTTCATCAGGAAGAGACAAACCTAAAAACGAAAAAGTTTGGAACATTCAATTTAAAAGAAAAGGGACATTAAAAAAAATAAATTCATTAAATTTCGAAATTAAAATTTGTTACCTTCAATTTGGAATACGTCTTCGTGTCTACGCATAATACCATCTGACAGATACTTCCATGATTTTTCCCAAACATGCTCAGGCCTAGATAAGGTATTAGACAGCAACATCATCGCAAACAAATTACGAAGAGAATATCCAGAACCTGTATAATGAGCCTCTTCAATAGCTTCTACATATTCTTTGTCATCGTCTAAGAGGCCAAGAGCATAACATGCATCACGAAATGTTGGTAAGATTTCTCCATTGACCGTTCTTATCTCCTCAAATGATCTAGGGCCTTTTACTTTATTTAGAAGAACTCTCAAAAAATACGCCTCGCCCATAGATGGATTAACCATGTGAACACGACCAATTGCCTTACCCATCTTTCGAAAGTCCCATTTTTTTTCTTCATCTTTCCAGACAAATTTACTTGGGATTTCAATGTAACTTAGTTCACGTGCCACAGCTTCGTATTGGTTCAGTTCCATCCATTTTAGAAACATTGCTGCAACCACCGTTGGTTTGTCGAGAACATTTTGAATATTTTCTTTTGGACCATATACAACACTTTGCTCACCGGGCAGATGAAATGGAAGCCTTATAACTGGAGGGTATCTGTAATGCACTTCATTTTTAAATATTTTCCACGAAGCTTCACATGCTGAAAGGAACCTACAATCAAAATGTTTTTTGATTTCATCTTTTTGCATCACTTCTTCACCTTCTCCATTATCTTCTACAAAAGCAACTTTAGCCATATCAGGTCCTTTATTAATGTATTTAAATAAATACTTAATTGAAGCAGCCTGGTTACACCATTCAACATTGATATGAGCTTGGTAACGCCTTAAAAGTTTTGCATTATAAGGGACCACATGTCTGTTGTCTAACGTAGCAGTTCCTTTTTCAACAAATATCCCTGACTCTTTTCTTCTATAAACCGGATATCCATTTGAATCTAACGTTGAAGCAGAAGAAAACTTCTTTGGAAATTTCTTGGAGCACTTACCGTCAAGCATGCACGGACAGTTCGGATATTCACGTCCACATGGTCCATGAATCATAAAGTCACTCACAAGACTAAACAACTCCGGATCAACATTCTTATCAGGGATTTCAGCCGAAACAAAACGATCAACGTGTTCAATTGTGAGTAGCTTACTGGCTTCTTTAAGAAACAGACAGATATGAGCATGGGGCAGTCCACGTTTTTGGAACTCTATAGTATAGACCGCTGAAACATAAAGTAAAACAATATAGTTAGAAAGTTAATTAATAAAAACACGGTACTATTTAGAAACAACAAATAAAAATTGTATTAGTATAAGTGAATAAAGATGCTTATATGAATATATATTGGAAGTTTTTTTTTTCGTAATGAATTTTACCTGCTGAAGTTTTGCCCAACAGTGCTTTTTCACGTAAATCTTTCATGATTGAGTCTAGCTTAACTTTGAATAGTCTAGCTAAAATATCTGGCCTGTCTTCTGGATTTGTCTTCTTGTCTTTAAGAAACCGTCTAATTTCAGGCCATTTTGGATTGCATGTGATTGTAATAAAAAAATCAGGGTATCCATGCCTTTTACAAATAGCCATTGCATCAAGATAATTTTCCCTCATGTAGCGTGCACCACCAGTAAAAGAAGAGGGTAAAATCACAGGTGTCCCTACTTTTGCCAAGTCAGTAGGTCCATTTTGGTTCAACGTTTGAAGATTAGTATAACTTTCACACCTAAGTTTACTTTGCTGGAAACGGACATAAAATAAGCGCTCACTCTCAATCATTGTATAAACGTCAACCAAAAACTGTTGAAGAAGCCGCCTTGCATTCAAAATCAATGAGAACTTACCAACTCTGTCCTGAATATGATATGCAAAATACTCTCTCATTGAACACTTTGAATCTACCTTCTTTTTAGATTTCTTCTCTTCCCTATGTGGTATATCAACCCTATAACAATCTTCTCCAAACGGAATAAGCAATGGATACTACAGGGCTAGATACGACGGATGAAGTTCAGATATACGCTGAAGTCCCCCTGATCTTGATTCCACGACAATATCTCTATTGTCAAGCTGGTCATCATTGTCTGAAAAAATAAGAGCGGCGATTTCTGATGAAGTTGGTAGGTTGTATGTTCGGCCATCTTTAGTTCTCCTACCAACAAGACGCAACTTAAGGGTAACTTCAGGATTTTCATGAAATCGATCTCGTACACTCCTATAACTTTTCACAAGCTGATTATTTGAGTCTAACATCGACTTCAGGTACTGAATGATTTCAATGTCAAGGAGGTCAGAAATATCCTTACACTTTTCCTTTTCCTTACTGAAATGAATGTAAAAATAATTTTTAATAAATTAAAATTTATATACAGGGCTAAAAAAAGTAGAATAAAATTTTTAGAATATTACCTATAAATGTTTTTTCGGTTTGAAACTTCATTTTCAGTGTCATATATATATAACTGAGAAAACTTCGGTTTCGAACCATCATAAGGAAGAAGACCACCCATCGTGTGATAATTCTCACCACTTATTCTGTATATGAAGGGAGCCTTTCCACTATTGATATTTGAATCAACCTTCCCTCCCATTGAAGTAAAACAAAACATAGAATTGAAGCGGCGAATGTGCTTTAAGAAATATTTGCTCTTTAATTCTATGTTCTTGAAAAGGTTATGATAATCTAAATTGCTCTCTTTGAAATCTGGAAGTTGTACCTTTCCATAACCACAACATAGCATATAGCTTGTTCTTCCACCAACATTTACGCTTCTAAGAGCTTCTGATCTCCACAATTTTGCATTACACATTTGACATACAACCGTTTGATTACCATGATCGAGATAATCTTGCAAACAGAATAAATAAAATAACATTAACTTATAAAAGAAAAAAAAAAGCTTTTAAATGTTTTGTAAATTTAATATTTACCTTTAGAGACACCCTTAAATTGCAAACCTTCAATTGTTTGAGGTTCCACATTTTCTTCGTCAGACAAACTAACCATTCGGACAGGTGAGATGCAACGTCGATTATTCCTTGATGTATTAATCGGTTCTCTTTGAGCAGAAGATGATGCAAGTGAGACCGTATTAACATCAGTAAGTCCACCTGTAATTAATCATAACATTTCAAGGTTAGTATTAATAAGATTCAGAAATTCATTAGATTAATCGACACAAAGCAAATTGCACCAGATGGGGTTGGATAAGTAGGAGTTCTAAGCGTGTTATCATTTGAACACTCATGTGCAACAGTGGGTTGTTTTCGAGCTCTAGTAACGAAACCAACTTTACGTATTTTTGAATCAAGTTGTGCTTTTCTAAAGTTTCGTAACTCTGCAGATTTGTGTCTTTGGACTTCAGGCACGGAAACTATGGATAAAAATAATATCAGTTTGTATATTTCAATGAACGTTTAGTGTTAAAATAAAAGACTAATATAAAAAAAAAACTTGTATAACATAGAATTATGATACCGTTTGTAATATTGGAGAAAGGAGTTCGTTGTGTAGAACCTGATAATACATAATGAAATAACAAAGAGACAGTGTTAGAGTAAAAAATTTGTCATCAATTTAAAAAGTAAAGCTATCGAATTTTTAAATGTCATACAAATTTATTACCAGAAAAGGATGCGTTAAATGGGTTGTTGAAGCTTGATTTAAAGGATGACATATCGATTGAAACTAAAGTACTTCTGGATGTTGATGAGTTTGAATTTTGACATTGTTTAGCATTGAGTCTCTTAGCATCCATTTGTAGTTTTCTGGATTTTCGACACTCCGTTGCAATATTTTTATTGACTTCAAGCGTAGAAACAACGTATGAAATACTATTAGTTTTTATAATGCAGTCAATAAGAAATCAGGATATTCTTATATAGTAAAACATGTAGTTTAAATAAATAAAAATACCATTTGATAAAGTAGACAAAGGATTTTGTTGCAATTGTCCTATAAAAATAGACGAACAAATAAAATTGACTTAAATTATAAATGTGGATTGGAAGTTCAGACTGTATAGAAAGACTTAAAAGTAAAAAGTGTTATTCGTTGGTTTACCGGGTGTAGAAACATTCAATGTACTTTGGAAAGATGAGCTTTGCTGAATATAATGGTTGGAACGTTCAACGGAGTAACGATTAAATATTGTAGTTGGCGGCACATTTTGAATTCCATTATTATGATTGTTCACCTTGCATCTCTTTGCATCCAGTTGTAATTTTATATATTTACGACACTCGGCCGCGTGCTTAACTTTTTCTTCATGGGAGATAACTGTGAAGAATTATGTATTACTTACATAACTAAACGCTAATATAAATAAAGACATATATAACTACGAAATAAGTGTACCGTTTGAGATATTAGATAACGGCGTTCGTTTGTCATCACCTTATAAAAAATCGAAAAATTAGATGACAAATCAAAAATAATACAAATAGAAATACATTGTATATTTATGCCAAAAAAAAATTACCATTCGAACTGTTAGATAGTCTTTTACGTCCCATTTCAACTAAAAGGAGGCAATTCTACATAAAATGCATCATAAGAGTTTAACAAAATATAAACAAACTTAAAATTATGGATGATAAGTTTATATATATGTAAACATTCAACGATATATAATACTTAACTAACAATATATTATAAATCAACATAAACTACAAATAATCAAGTATTACTAAGAAATATATAATACAGCAAACTAAACAAAACATGTAGATAATCATGTTATACGAAAATATGTAATATTGAAATAAAAGAATTACATACCTTCAACTTGTTTGATAGAACAGTAGAGAAAACAGAAAAAGCAAAGATGAACTCTTGAATATTTGAGTGTTCTGATTTGTTTGTAAGACTGAATGGATTACTTTAGGAGAAACATGTTGTTTTGATTTAGAGTAGTAGGCTTTTATAGATTTTTCAAAATTAAATTTGTAGTCAAAAAAGTTATTTAATATGCTTAATTACTTACCATGATTAAAGAAATTTCAGGATTTGAATTTTTGGTGTAAGTATAATTCAAATTTTTCGAAAATTTGAATTTATGCAGATTTCAAGTTTTTTATTTTTAGTAAGTGTGTAATTACAAAGAATTTTTAATTAAAAATGTTAATTAATACGCTTAAATACTTACCATTATTAAAGAAATGTTACTATTTGAATTTTTGGTGTAATTATATTTTAAAGTAAACGAAAAATTCAACTTAATTATATTTATTTTTTTATGTTTTTTTATTAAGTGTGTAATTACAATACAGTTGTTTAATTTAATTGTAGTATAGCAACTTTGTAATTTTAACATAATCTTTTAAATTTAGTACTTACAATTTTATATTAAAGTAATTTAAAAACATTTATTTTAAAAAAATATGTATAAACGGAATATAATTAAATTTTAGTCAGACTTTGTTGAATAATGTTATTGAATGTATTAGAACTTTATGTTTGATCAATTGTTTGTAAATAATATAAATATGATAAAAAAATGTGAATTATATATAGGTTGACTTATAAATAATGTTATGCTTCTTATAAACAATTCAACATAACGTATAAATCATAAAAATTTATTCAACAACGCAACAATTATTTGGCAAAGGTAAGGAAATAAACATAAAGTTCAAACCAACAATTTATTCAAATGAAAAATAGTAGCAAACATCAAACAAACCATAATAAAAAACAAATTGTCTCACACCGTAAACAAACATCCGGAAAATTAAAAAAAATATATAGTAAACAAACGGATAAATGTTCTTATTTTTCAAGCTTTGGGATCAACAGGGGGATCTCAACTGATTTGTCAGTGCAAACTTTCTTATCACCCTTACGCACTTTGGTAGTAGACTCACTTGCATCATCTTCTAGACCGTAAACTTTGTCAAGGCTACGCTTCACTTCCTGCTCGTCATGGACAAAACTAACTCTGCAAGATGATTCTGGAGTGTTGTTATCTCCAACAGAATCCTACAAAAGTAAATGAAAGGTAAAAAGTTTGATAATAATAGCAATTTAAATTTAATTGCGTGAGTGATTTAAGAGGTGAAAACAAGCTTAAGAGAGACTGCATTTTGTGTAGACGATTCAACTCCATCAAAGTTTTCAAATCCAGGTTGATCCACCTAAAAACATTAAAGGATTTGTATGTGTCAAATTATATAGTAAAACAATAAGAATTATTTATAAAATCAACTTATAAAGGAATATAGGACGGGAATAAAAACCTGAATATCGGAGAACTTTTGTTCTAGTGAAGAAACTATCGATGACTCATTCGTAAACTTACGTATACTATATCCGTCTAGGTGCTTGTCAATATTGAATTGACCAACTTTAATTTTGAACGCAAACTTTTTGTCTTCAAGAGCATGAAACTCAGTTGGAGTTGTTTTTTCTTCACCAGAAACCTTAATAACAAATGACATACATAATATAAAGTAAAATAAGTAACTTGTTTTGGACTGAATATAAACAACTTACCTGCTTAGATTTTTCTAAAAGCTGCATTGCTGACATTCCCAGCAATTTCTTTGCTTCACGATCAAACAAAGTAAGGGATGTAATACCAGTAAAATCCTGA
Organism: Ambrosia x helenae; assembly: GCA_030844895.1. Classification (NCBI taxonomy): domain Eukaryota; kingdom Viridiplantae; phylum Streptophyta; class Magnoliopsida; order Asterales; family Asteraceae; genus Ambrosia; species Ambrosia x helenae. The sequence goes on along the minus strand of CM061229.1, from coordinate 26,880,955 downwards.
ACCCTTAATGGAATTCTAAACCTACATTTAAAAATAACAAAATATTATTAAACAAATTTAATAGTGTTTTACTTTAAGATGTACATATTTAATATAAAGCCTACACTGGATCAGCAGAGACGATGTGCTTTGGACATTCTTTATTGGGGCAAACTAACACCTGTTTAAACGAAGTAACATCTGTTTCTTCATTATCATCAGGTAAACTTAAAGTAGGCTCCACCTTGTGATTACAGTGCTCACATCCCAAATAATACCACTCATCCTTATCATCGACACCCTTAATGGTTCCAAGAACAATGACCTGTTTGTTAACCTACAAAAGAAACAGGAATCGGTTAAAAATGAATTTTAAATAAAACTTGTATATAATGATATGATAAATCAATTGAGTCTTACCTCTGTTATCAAAGGAAGATCACGAATAGTGCTGAAAGGGGTTTTATTCAAGAATTCATCATTAATATTCATACTACCAGACGATCCAAGTGATCGTTGTACAGAAGATGATTCCGTAGAAAAAAACTTTTCAATATAACTGTAAGTAAAAAAAATTAATATAACATATATATCATAACTCAAATATATAGATATATGTAAATAATTACAGGATAATTTAAACATATCACCTTTTCTTAAAAGCACGAATATCGTCAATATCTTCATTGATAAACAGTCGAGTTATATTGAACCCATTTTGCAAACTTATATTACTTTTAAACGTAAAAAAAAAAGCAAGCGTTATTTTTTTAAAAAAAAGTAATAAAAATGTCTAATGTAATACAAACTGTAAGAAATGACAAACCTTTATAATTAGTAAAGCTACCAAATTGAACAATGAGAACAACATGGACTTCAGCTTCATTCTGCTTGATGTACTCGAACATCTGCTCACTATATTCATCCCACAAAGAACATGACATTTTTACCCCACTACATACAATACATTTTTTATTAGATCATTCATAAATTTCAAACATGTCTTCCTAAGTATTGATCGTAGAAATGACACATGAATATAACATCAAAGATTATGAGATAATAAATTATGATTCGAAAAAATGAAACACATACTCTAGATCAATCAAGATAAGGTTCATTTTCATTTTCAACCCAGCTTTTGTTTCTAGAGGCTCGGGTGGACTCCATTCTTCAACAAACCCAATGAAATCTAAAATATTTAAAATGTTATTTCAACTAATATATAAGAAGAAAAATTATAAGAATAAATATATATAAAAGATTGAGGTTTGGAAAACTACCAATCCTCTGTTCCTGAGAAAGGTTACCAGACTTAATAGACTCAAAAGAAGAGAAATTAAAACCATATTGGCTACCATCAAATCTGTTACACTTTGTAAGATTTGTTTCAAAAGTAAACGATAATATGTCATTTTTAGAAAAGTGTTTAACAGATTTGTTATCCGCTAGTTGTGGTCTATAGATATAATATGCTTCATTTTCACGTAGAAATTTTTCATGCTTCTTCATGTATCTATTCCACACAATCGCTTGCATTTTAGAACCCTGCGTGAAAATATATAATTAGAAAACATAGTTTGAGCAGAAATAATATTAAATGCAGTCGTGTAACATATATGTGACAAAGGAAATGATGATATCAAATCTAACCTGTTCATCCATAACAACCATATCAATAGCAAGAGTTTCACCTGGTATCTTTCGATTTGCTCTCTTCCAAAGTCTAAGTACCTTAACTTTGATTGTGTACTGACTCAGCCGCCATGTTATGTCATTCAAAAATGTTACATTATTTGGATCCATCTTCCTGCACGTGTGTAATATTTATCACAAATAACCGCGAACTAAAAAATGTTAGTACTTTTGTGATATATAAATAAACAATGTAAGAATGTTAAGTAGTATATGCTACCTGCGAAAGTGTAGAAGAAAAAGATTGAATGATAATGGATTGAATTGTACATCTATTTATAATTTCGTATAGCTATCATAAATAAGGAAGAAATGTTGTATTTTTAGTATAGATTATATAAATAGGAAACGAAATATGAAATGGCAATCTAATTGATTAAGTTTAAAGGTTTCCATAATACATTTTCAATCAACTTAAGTGGTCAAAGTTTCCGAAATTATGAAAATAATTGTTGTTTCCGAAACTTTATTGTAAAAAAGTCAACGACTAATATTAGGATATCAAAATGCTAAATTATAGCGTGATTATATAATAAGTATAAAAAGTAATCAATTAGATATCCTTAATTTAATGTCTTTCCAAAAATCTTGTTTGTCAAATTAAAACGGTTTTAATTTGTAAATTATTAATTAGTTTTGACTTTAAAATATTAAAAAACATTTTCTTTTTTTTAAATGGTATTAGAAAACAATTAACATTTTCAAATAAAACGGTAAAATTTTACATAAGCATTCATATGTCTTAAACACAAACCATATCACAAATGTATTTCTCAAAAGACATATCAACACAAAAAACACACCAATGTATGTGACCACTAACAGTTAATCACCTTCCCAAAAACCACCATACCAAGGTGCTAACAGTTACACACCACCACTATATTCACGAAAAAAAGTCAACGACATAAATTAGGATGTCAAAAAGATAAATTATAGCGTGATTGTAACCATAAAAAGTATTCAATTACACATCGTTAATTGATTGTCTTTCCAAAAATCTTGTTTGTCAACATAAAACGGTTTGAATTTGTAAATTATTAATTAGTTTTGACTTTAAAATATTAAAAAACATATATATTTCTTTTAAAATGGTAGATATAAACATTTGGAAATTTTTCAAATAAATGTTAAAATTTTACATAATCATTCATACATGGATCGTGTTTACTTTGTTAAGCTATTCTTATACAAAAAGTTTTTTGTACGAAATTTAAGTTTCTTAATAATGAGAATGATTAATGTTAATGTCATTTAATTTACCAAATTTAAGTTTTATCAACAATATTAACAAAGTCAACAGTTAACATCTAAACTTGTCTAAATTTTAATTCTCATTATAGCAATCACATCATATTAAGCATATTTACCTAATTCTAAAAAAAAGCATATTTCCCAAATCATTGCTAACAACTATTAAGCCATAGAAGATCATATGTCTTAAACACAAACCATATCACAAATATATTTTTCAAAAGACATATCAACACAAAAAACACATCAATGTATGTGACCACTAACAGTTAATCATCATCCCAAAAACCACCATAACCAAGGTGCTAAGAGTTACCCACAACCACTATATTGATCAAAAAACCACCACCACTTAGGAGCAAAAGTATGTGATTCAGATCCAAAAAACTACCACCAGTAAGATAACTAATTACCATCAACCCTAACTACTTTAGAGAGCTTGAACAGACCTCGTTTTTCAAACCAACGGAAATGCACCTGATCACCAGCCTGCAAATCCATATCAGCAACAAACACAGACATACCTTTGATGTAGTAACGCTTACTGGATCCCCTGTCTTCAATACCAACAGAAACACCCCAACTATTTTGCTCACCATCCTTAATTGTCAATGACCTCGACCTGTTCAAGCCATTGGCTCTCGCCCATTCTGTCTTCATCCGCTAAAACAATAACCATACATGAAATTTGTTAAAAAAAGGTTTATTTAGCATCAATATGATTATAATATATTGCTTTAACATATAAGACTTACAAAATGCTTGTCAACCACAAACACAACTGGAACGGCCCAATCTTCTATATCAGATACATCTTCATCCGAATCAGATTCATCATCCTCAGCTTCCATATCATCTCCATCTGATTCCTCTTCTCCATTATCATCGGAAACAACAATTATTTCCTCATCATTATGGTGATCATCCTCGGGCTGTTCAACGTCCTCCCACAACTCGGGAGGCAGAGTGAGCTTGTTTTTCTCAAAGATGGACAACTCCAATGTTTTCTGTTAAGTTTTAAAATGAAAACATGAAAAGTGTACAAATTTATTCTCTATATCTCAAAGAAAATTAATGATATTTATTGAAATTTAGAATCGACAAACAAACCTCATTGTAAATTTCAAAGACCATCAGATGATCTTTTGTTATCTTAAACCTCTGTTTCATGTACGGCCATCCCTGAGTAATGAAAATCTCATCACCATCGTATTCAAGCTGTATCTGGAAAACATGCCCTGCCCAAAGATCAATATGTAATAACTGTTATCATTATGAACATCAAGATTTAAAAAACTCTCATTTATTGGTAAATCATTATCTAATAAATAATTATATACATGACATTACCTGGAAATGAGCTAACCATAATCGGTTCCATTGGAGGGTTTCGATTGTACAAACCATGATGAACGAAGCAACTTATATGCTGGAAAGTTGAAAAACAATGTTGAAACATTACTACATATTAATTTATTTAATGCGTTATGTTATGGTTCTACACAGCAGTTCAAAAACATACCAGGCGATTCACATCACTGAGTGGGTCATCAAGTTTGCAGTAGAAATACTTGCCTGGTGCAGCTATGGCATCCTGATGAAAAGTGTACATATTAAAACAGTTGAGCATTTCTTCGAACTCAAAAACAAAGTTACAACCACTTGGGTAATTTAGCGTGGTTATCATATGCTTCCAGCCGTTGTAAAAAAACCATTTCCCAGCTATATTCACGACTTTAACTTCAAATGATCTCTCATCTAAAGTATGAATTCTGGTCATGTCAGTAGGGAAGCCATACTTCGTAATCCATTCTTTATATTCGCCAGGCAAGGCCTACAAATCAATACAAAAAAATAGTTGATTATAATATAATGTATTGGATTTTCAGTTTGGTGTTCTCCATCCGATGAGCAAATTTATGACGATAAACTGAAATCCAACAAATAAGTTTGTTGAATGATTTATGATACATATCAAACACAGTGCACTGATCAATGAACATATATTAACAACCAACGGATTTTTTACGCATAACAAAGGTCGCTTACCATACATAGACGTTCTTTGCCCTCTGATTTGACCCAAAATCCGGACACCATTCTGAGACGACCTATGAACCACCTGTATTATCATTAAAAACAAATTAAAACATGAATTCATATAACTAAAATTGCATCATTAGATGAATACATAAATGACAAATCTGAAAAATTTTAAAACCTCATAATTTTTGAAAACAACAAACACATACCTAGTAAGTGAAAACAAATAACAATACCTAAACAATGATACTGATCATATCACAAAATTGAAAATTATTAAAATCTCATAATTTTTTAGAACAACAAACATAAAGCCCCAAATCTGTAAAATTAATAAAAACCATCAAGAATACAAAAATAAAAGTTTAATATTACAATCTGAATGAAATATTAGAATATGAATAGGCGATGATTAGAGAAAAAAGAAAGAACCAATATCATTCATCACTTAGATCTGATAATAATTACAAAAAACAACAATATATAAAAGGAATCGTATCAAGAAAGTTGAAACAATGATTACCTTGAATGAAATATAGAGGAAGAGGAATGATCGGCGCCGGAAACATAGAAAGAAACATAGAAACACAGAAAATCGATTAAATCAGTAAATACTTATAAGAATCAACGATATTTAACACAAATCGTACAAATAGAGTGAAGAAATAATTACCTTTAATGATATACACGAAGAAGATGAACGATGATGATGGTATGTGTAAACGCGGATGGCGATCGAGGAATCGCCCAAAGAATCGCCGAGAAGATGAAGGCGGATTTAGGTTTAGGTTATGGATGATGATTATGTTTTTGGGTTTTATATTTTCTTTTATTTTTTATTTAAAAAAAAGAAAATTTTATAAATTACAAGAGGCAGGACACGTGGCACAATATGGGAAGAGAGAGGAATTGAGGTGAAATGAGGGAGTGCCAAGTGTTCTCATGGACTTTGTTTTATTAGATGTATAGAAATGCAAACCATCCTAAAATTAAAAAAACAAATTACAAAATGAAAAAAAAGAAAAAAGAAGATTTCCTAAAATTTTAAAAAACTACATTCACTTTTGATGAATTTTGTCTTGCATTTTCTTCAACACTACGCGTTGTTCTTCGGGATAAGTAGAAAGGTCGGTCGACATAATTTTCCACTCTACCACCGCTTCCGCTTCCTCTATCAACCTAAGCTTTTCCTTCATGATTTTTATTTTTTTTGCATTTGTTTGGTTAAAAGCTTCCATTTATGCGGATAAAGTGTCAAGCCTTGAACCGCTCCCGCTAGACGATGTCATTTTCTTTTTCGCCGCCGCTTCCTTTCGAGCTTTATCCCGACCTACATTAGTACTCATAATATTTATATGTTACAAACAAATTGTAAACAATTATGTAAAAAAAATTATGTAAGTTTATAAGCCTATGGGGCGTTGCTCCTCCTCAATAGGTGGTATGTCGAGCTCGGCCTCCTCGTTGATATCAATATCAATTGGAATGGACGGACCTCCTTTTTGAACTTTTTTTTCCTCGTTTGGCCCATTGAGCCTTGTTTGGGACCGTCGTCCATTTTTGTTCATTTTTCAAAACCGGCCAAGCCCTAATCATCGAGAAAGCTTTGTTATACTCATTTTTATACTTGCGCAAAGCCTCCTTGAAAATATTTTGCTCATTCCAACCACTAGACGGGTTCGACTTAATTTGGTTATAAAAACCATTATATCGAGCACATTCTGTGTTGATCTTTCTCCACTTCAAGCTACAAGCATCTTGTAGTTGATACAGTTCGGCTTGCATAAACATATGAAAGTTTTCAACAATTTTGAGTCATAACACCTCTTGCGATTGGTTGGTACCTACGATTAAAAAAAATTAATTAAAATATTTAAACAATATATATATTTTGCGAAAGTTATGAATGAGAGGAAAAAATTATTACCAACCGCGGCGCGTTTTGACGAAGCAACTCACGCCTTAGCTAACGCCTCCTCTTCAATATCGGACCATGGCTTGGCTACTCCATCTTTCGGATTACCACGTCCCGTACCTTTTTCTCTAGCTTTACCTTTAGCTTTTTCTTTGGGTGGTGAAGGTTGAGTTTCGGGAAATATATCTTCATCGTCCTCCTTCACGTTTACGGGTTAAGATAGACCGATAGGTGTTGTTGCATCCTTCATGTTTACAGGTTAAGATAGACCGATAGGTGTTGTTGCAGGAGGTGGTTGTGGAGAAAATTGTTAGCTAGTAATACCAATAGAATGTAATTATTATATCATCCAATTACCAATAATACCATTTCTGTACTTTTTGCTTCAAAAATCACATATTAAATAAAATCAGAACGAACTATATCACAACCATATATTATTAAGGTTAATTCCCATCCTATATATAAAGTCTGTCTCCAAAAATAGGACAGTTCCAATTGCAAGAATATAGAAACAGGGGAAAAAAGATTCCAAAGAAACACAAAACACCACATGTTAATGCACAAACTTGATTGTTTACATTATCAATATCCATCAAGTGTTATATTTGCAACATACACAAACTCAAAAATCTCTCTTTTTCTTCACCATTTGTGTAAACATTGCAGCATCTAAATTTTCTAAATTCTTGGATAAATTAAGGTTCTTGGCTGTTCACACGGCTTCGGAGTTCAAGCATTTCTTGATGATTCGGGTCAAAAGAGAGGGCGGCGCGACAGTCCCGCATGGCACCCGATACATCCCCAATATGTTCATGAAATGCTGCTCGTAAATGCAATAAGTGCAGGTCGGCTTTGAACGCTATCGCCCTTGAAAGCTCAGCGATCGCTTCTTTCTCCTTGTGATTGTCCATCAAGACTGGAATTTGACCATAACCCAAATGAGATGTTTGGCACACATGTATATAAAGAAAATCTTTAAGCAGTTTCAAAGACTATATATGCGATTGAAGCGGCAAATTCTAGATTTGGTGGTGCTTTATCTGTAACGGGCTGAATAGGTAAAACGATAGCTAAAAAAACAAACGCGCCAACCTTTTCTTTTATAAAATAAAGTTACGTCGAGTATGATTACAGACAATATTTTATTTTGATCGATTGTGCTACCTCTAAATTTCATTAGAAGAAAACAGTAACGGAACTAGATAGAAACGGTAGGTAACTTACCTGCTGCACGGTATCTGTAAGGGTAAACCCGAAGAGGATCTAAACGGGTGACCATTTCAAGATCCAGTTTTGTCTGTTCACGTTCACAATACTCGGATCTTTTTTCATAAGCAGATGCATTGTTCCGCGCCTTTTCAATCAACTTTGTCATTTCTTCATAGGCAGCTGGCTTGTCATTTTTTAAATAATGGACACGCGCGAGCCCCTGGTGGGCCCTTGTGTGTCGAATTTTAAGGGCGTTAATGTAGCAATCGGCTGCAAGGTCTAGCTTACCAGAATCTACATAAACACTTCCAAGATTGTTCAAAGCCTGCCACAAGTTCCAAGTGTCAGCAAACAATTAAAATTGCATAAATTATCAAACTTGTTCTAATAAAGTGATTTAGTAAGTTTCTATATAAGCGAATGACCGACTCGGCCTGCTTCTTTTTCAGTTAAATATTTTATTTGAGCCCATTTGACCCGTCAAAGATAAACATATCCCAAACCGACCCATATACATAAACGGGGCAAATTTGCCACCTGGCCTTTGCGGAGCCTGTCAGAAGGGCATTTAAGAGCATCTTGAAGAAGTGCTACAACGGTTGAAGAACAAGTAGGATCTTGACTAGAATCTGCTAAAGCATAAGCTTTTAGAAAGAAGGCTTCAAAAGATCTATTCAAATCAATAGATTCTTCAGCTTTCTTTAACCCTTCATCACAATGGCCCGTGTCATATAATATCCAACCCTCATAAACTAAACGTTCATGTTCGCTTGACGCATGTTGCCGCGCCAATTGTAAACTTCTCATTGCTGCTTCCGGGCAATTTAACCTGAAATATAATCATCGTTTATTTTATATATTACGTCTAATGGAGCCACACACATGTATATACATGCATATAAAATGCAATAAAACATAAAGAATAATGTAATATAGTACCTGAGGAGAAGCAAAGATTGTCTAAAATATAAAACTCCTTTAGCCGTTTCAGACTCGAGCATTTGATATATTACAGAAAGTGACCCGATATCATCAACAGCAGACCACCGATCATACAACTGTAACCAATAATCTGCAGTTGTCCAATTTGGAACATGCTCACGAACTAAAGTTTGAAATTGCGTTGCGGGTACTCGCCCTTCAAACATCCGATAATCAGGGGAAATCGTAAGAATAGCCTGAACATCACATATAGCCGACTGATAATCTTCAAGAACTAAATAAAAACAAAACCTCAATTCCAAACATTCAACCGCAAGTTTGAAACCAAGAATCTTGTTTATTTCCGCCAGTGAATCTTGAGCATTTTGTTTTTTCATCAAAGAAGCTGCACGGTACATATACGGGTACGTTAAAGTTGGATCCAATTCGGTTGCTTTTTCAAGATCTTCCCATCTTTTTTCATTATTTTCACAATATAAAGATCGTTCTTGATACATCCACCCAAGAGGAGCGTACTCCGAAATAACCGAGCTAAGCTTATTGTAAGACTCAACCTTTTCACCCTTAATTTGACCGATTCTAGTCAAACCTATGACAGAATAAACATGTCCTTCACTCAATGCAACCTCAAAGACTCGTTTGGCTTCATCATATTCTTTCTTGGCTAATTTTACACATCCTAACATATGATACGCCACCATCTTTTGTCGACTGTTTTCCGCAGAATCCACCAACTGTTCCAAGAAAAGAGCGGACTTATCGGATCCCGGATCAAGATCCATAGCAACCTGGCTTAATAAACAGTAGAGTGAAAACGAAGAGGACCCCACCATAATCGATCTATGCAAACTGTTAACACTGGTCAACAAACCAACAACCCGTTCATCATTAAGCGAATCTGGGAGTTCTTGAAGGAAAACCTGCAAACATGAGGCAGCAAGAACCGGGCAATTCTCTTCGAGAGCATATTCCATAAGTTCGACTGCATCATTTCTTGATAAAACACATTTAGAAAGTTTCCTATCACAAGAATCTTTAAGATTCTCACAACAAAATTTACTCGAAAACACCATGATTTCTAGTAAAAGTTCTGTTGATAAGTCGGGTAAAATATCGGTTGAGCTAAATTCACGTATCACCTTCATACCCGTCGATGAGATATCGTTTTTTGACAAATCTATGTCTTCAGATACCGATTCAAGAAAACACCCGTGAAGCATAGAACGAAAAGGAGGTGAAAGGGTCGCCATTTTTTGCCTATCACACGTTATTTTCTCATCCCCGATTCTAAACGAAACCGTTCCCGATAAATTACTCTTTTGATCAACCACTGCACCATCAACTAAACTAGAACTTACTACAGATGGTAGCTCGAAACCAATATCTACCAAGCCAAACTCTTTAGAACATTTACCACACGATGAGAGTAAATCGGATATAAGTTCTTCACCACGTTTTTCATATTTTAACCATGCCCCAAAAACAAGCCGCTCATGAACCGTACTTGCTTTGAGCCAAGCTAATCTAAGGCTTCTTCTCATTAGTTTAATGTCACCGAGGCCTTTAAAGACTTGAAATTGTAATAAATAGAGGTTTGTACGCTCATATGGAGGGCATGATTCGAGTTCTTTGTGGATTTGGGCTAAAACTTCTACATAATCAACAGGTTTAAAGAATGGAAGAATCGGTGGATCGGGCACTTTGATTAAAGATTCTCTACAAACAAAACAAGCACACACAATCAAAAGGATGAATTTATTTATCTATAACCACAGCGTGTTTTAAAAGTATATTATGTGATATCGAATAATCAAGATTAAGCATAATCAACATAGTAAAAAGAAAAATAACTAACTCACTCTACCCTAAATGATAATCATTTAACCATATGCAAATGAAAAGCTTAACAATGAGATAACCATATGCAAATGAAAAGCTTACAGTGAAGAAGGCGAGTGAGGCGAAACTTTCGAAAGCTTTCCTCTTTCAACTTGCAGCCATGATTGTGGATTCAGAGCATTTAGATGAGTTTCTTTACAAGATTCAGATGGAAAGAAAGTCCTCATTGGGCATAACAAATGAAAGATATCCCAATTCCCCACAATACCTCAAATTAGGGATTTTTTTAACCAAAGTTCACAACTTGAACAAATCAAGAACATCCAAACCCTCAAAAACCCCTAATTTGAAAAGGGTTTTCTTATATTTGTATTAAAAAATTTCCCAGATCTCCAAAACAACACAAACTTTAACAAATCAAGAAAATTTATACCCTAAAAAGTTCCCATCTTGATAATAATAATAATAATAATAATATAATTAATAATAATAAATATCCAAGATCTTCACACTAACAATTAGGGTTTCGAGGGAAATTTCATCAAATAAAATAAATCAAGATTCAAGAACAATCAAACCCTCAAAAAAAATCCCTAATTTCCAAATGGGTTCTCTTAATATGATAATTTTCTGACTTAAATCACGAAAATCCCTTAATAATTCCACAAGATCTCTGCCAAAAAAAAAAACAACCAAATCCACATTAAATCACCTAATCTTTAAACCAACAACATAATAAAAAAAAAAAAAAAACACAAAAATAATATTAATAATAATAATAAAAAAAAAGAAATTACTAACCTTGCTTTAAATAAAGAAAGATCCACAAACAAACCCACTAATCTAGTGGTTTAAATGAACAAACCCACAAGATTAAAGTGAATGAATCTGAAGAAAAATTCAATCTTTAGCTTTTTTTTTTATGATTATATTCTTTGGTTTGTTTGGTAAAAGAAAAAGTTTCACCTTTTTTTCTTTCTTTTTTGAAGTTGGAAAACATAAAGATTGAAGCTCATGAGATGTTGTTCTTTGTTGGGTACATAAAAGAGAACAAGAATTTATTGGTGCCAGCACATGGTACAAGTGTTGATGCACAATGTACAAGTGTAAAGATTGCAAGATTGGAGCTGTTGATGACAAATTGACTAAACTTAAACTGCTTTTGTTTCAAAGATATGTAAGAATAATAATCTACATTTGAAAGTGAGTAACTCAGGAGTGATTGGTGGGGTAATGTGTTGATGTTACAAAATTTAAAAGAAATATTTCTAATGTTGTTTAATGTTTAGTGGTTTATAATTATACCATAAACATTTTTTTTATATTATTAAACGTATATAAAGTTAGTTTTTTATGTTTTTTAAACCTATATGAACTTAGTTTAGTATGAGAAAAAAAAAAACAAAAAAGAAGTGAGAATTAAATACTATAATATTTATGAAATGAATTAATTGAAGTTTGTTGGTTTATTAAATAATAATAACTAGTGTTTTAGTTACTTGCGCTTCGCTGCGAGGCGCTCATGTCGTTATAGGTTTGGTGAACATTGAAAAGAACATTATTAGCGATAATAAGTGTCGTACCGCTATCTAGCAATTTTCATCAATTACGTGGGCCAATAATCTTCAATTACGTTAGCAATTTTCTTCTAATAGGTGGGCCAATAATCTTCACTTACGTGGGCTGATTTAACGAAGAATATTCCGTCGGTCTAAACATTTTAATACTCTACAAAACCTATCCTAAATTTCACAACCATTCATCTCTCAAATAATATAATAATAAGATAACATTTAAATAAGAAAATAAATAAAATATTATGACATTGTTCAAGTGTCTTTTATTTAATATAGATATAATAATAATAATAATAATAATATTATTATTATTATTGTTATTATTATCAATACACAAATATATACTTCCATAAACAATTAAACATGTACATAACTATACGCGGACACACGGTACATATAAACACGTACCAACAAAGTAAACATGATATCATTGAAAACTAAGTATAGACTATAGACAAACAATGATAACGTGAAAATGAAATTATGTTTGTACGTAGTATTTGAGAAAAGGAGTGTTATGAATTATGAGGTAAAATTTGATGTGTAGTTGACTTAGGGGGTGTTTGGGATTGATTATTCAAAATAGATTATGCGTTTTGGAAAAGCAGGGGTGGAGCTGCTTATAGATTATTGCGTTTTGGTAGCCTAAAAAACTGATTATCTGCGTTTTCAAAACGCAATCCAAACACTAAAAACTGATTATCTGCGTTTTCAAAACGCAATAATCTAAAAATTAGACTCAAAACGCAATACCAAACACCCTCTTAGCGTGTTTGTGAGTGTTAGTAAAGGTGTTTATGGGTTCGGTTATTGGTTAATTTTGTTTTGAGTTTTATTTGGTGGTAACTGAAAACCGAGGGACTAGTTTTGATGTTATTTTATTAATTTCGTGAAAATAACGTTAAAAACGAGGGACGGTTAATCATGCATCATGTGGTGGCGTGGATAGCCAAAAGACAAAGGGGTACATGCACTGATTGGGTTTGTCCCGATTGCTGAGTGTTCTGTGCCTTATGTCCAAGGCTTGATACCAAACCACATCAAGCCGGGGGTCTCACTGGAAGCAGCCTCTCTATTTTTAAGGGTAGAGGTAAGGCTGTCTACATCTTACCCTCCTCAGACCCTACCTTAGCTTTGCTATAGGTGGGATTAACTGAGTATGATGATGATGGTAACTGAAAACCGAACCGAACCTAAGAAGATAAGTGACTAACTAAATTGATTAACCGCACACGAATTTCGTTACGCCTTTGAATAAAAATCGAATTAATCGAATTAACCAATTTCAGCATATTTGCTTTCTTTAGCTATAAATTTTTCTTTAAGTCTATTGATCTCTAGATGATCATAAACTCGTTTATTATCATACCTTTTAGATTTTGGTTTTCTCTTGTACAGAGAACTAGAGAAGTGTATAAGTAGGGCTTTAAACGAATTGAACTTTTAACGAACAGTTTACGAACAATCCGGTGGGAAGTTCGTTTTTGTTTGTTCGTTTAATAAATGAACGAACGTGAAAAAAGGTCGTGCTCGTTCGTTTATGTTCTTAAACGTTCGGTAATGTGTTCGTTTATGTTCGTCAATGTTCGGTAACGTGTTCATTTATGTTCGATAGTTTAATAGAGTTTTTTAATTTTTATAATGTTTTTCACATTTTTAATTTTTATTTATTTTACCTAAATAAGTAAATAATTTATGTAAGGTAAGTATATGGCTATACAAGATCAACAAACCCTACTTTTACTATAATCACTAAATAAATAATTAATAAAAAGTTTAAGTTTAAATAACCAATTAATAAAGACTTCAAGTTTTCAAGTTTAAGATGTGAGCTTAGTTTTTTTAGACTAGTGGGGTGCCCGCGCGTTGCGGCGGAAACACAACATTTGCTAAAAATGAAAAAACAACAAAAATAAATATGTGCTGATAAATGCAAACAAGGGTATGACACGTGTCATATGGTCTTGTTGTCTACTACATGAGGAAAAGAAGAATATCATAGACTCATCATGAAGGCTTGGCACGATGACCAAGCTTTGATATGCGTGTAAGTTTTGATTAACATATAGTAGTGTAAGGTTGGACAAATAGAAGTTTGTCTTTTCCTATTATTGTTTTTAAATTTTGTGGATGAAGAGGAAAAATCTTACCCGGATGATTGGGCAGGTTTGGATCCTCTTAGAGAAGGTGAGATTGAGAGTGTGCTCCATCTTCTGTTACCGGATCTGCAATAATAAAGAGGAAGAAAGGATAGGACTGTAGAGAGGGGCCTAGGCTTGGAGGAGAAAACTCTCCTCTACCTAGTTGTAAAAAAGTGGGGTGCTCATAACTTGCCAATACAAGAGGTGGAGACCTCTTTATATAGGAAGTTAATGGGCCTTCCAAATGGACCCAAATCAATGGGCTATCCAAATGGATCCCCTAACATAATTGGGCCAGGCCCAGTTAGGAGTTTCTCTACAAGTCTCAGGTCCAGTAGCGCTGAACCTCGCGAACGAGTTAGTACAAGATAATAAACAATATTAATATTAAATAAGTAAGTCCGAGACGGAGACCCGCTCAAGGCGGTTCGGAGGTCCGTTCCGGGTTATACCTCTTCAGTGGATAACCTTCTTAAATACTTTATTATATAGTATCTATACTATATTATAAAGCATGAGGGAATGATACCAATCAAAGTTAAGTAAATACTACATTTTATGCTTATAGTACAATACTTGATGAGCTTAGTTAAGGGGCAAGTTTATCTTTTTTCACCATCATATAGTATACATAAAAATTAAAGCCGCCAATTAATAACACACTTAAATTCCCCATGTAACTCTTATGGCTCAATTGTGAACCTTTGAATTTCCTCAAACCAATTTGGTTTCAAATCCTATATCTCCTATAATATATTATGAACTCAATTACAATATTTGTGGTTGCTCTACGGAAACAATGAACCGGAAGAATTGTGTGGAAGCACTATCACAGGTAATGTTTTCACCCATTCATTCGATTAAGAATATTGGGTATGATAGGGAAGGATACCAACCAAAGTTAAGTAAATACTACATTTTATGCTTATAGTACAATACTTGATGAGCTTAGTTAAGGGGCAAGTTTGTCTTTTTTTGTCACACCCTCAAAATCCACTTGCGGAGTTTTACCGCGAGGCGTATGACAAACCAGGATCCAAACCAACGATCACAATAAACAAGTCTAAATGAACATATGCAATTTAAGAAAACATAGTTTAGAATCCCCAAATACAGCGGAAGCTTATTCAAAACATAATCCAAAATAAACCAAGTGTTCAACGTTTGAAAACCATGCAATCCTAACTAGACGCCGTGCAGACGCGTGCGCCCTAGTTCCATTGTGCTACCTTAGCGACCTGAGAAAACATGTAAAAGTTTACGTCAGCACAAAAATGCTGGTGAGTTTACAGGTTTTGTAATCCAAGTACCAAGTTCAACCTGTCCATACTATAACAAATCGAAAACCAAAGTACGCTAGCTAGGCGCATGTTTTGTTACTATCACGATTGGAAAACCATTACTAACTCGCAAACCAGATGTCGTGCCCGATGTAGTAACCTGTTGTTCCTGTTTGAGACAATATGCACCCGCCGACCCTCCAAGTCGACGAGCGGGGTTGGTCACTCCCAATAGCGCTATTCACATTTCCCCGTTGTGCAAACCCGCACATTCATGGTTCCCCCCCGGGACTTCCAAAGATCGTATAGTAAACAATAGAAACCCATAGTATGACAGTAGTTACCAAACAATAGTTTTAACACATGTTTTCTCCCCCGAAAAGTGAAACCAGTTAAAAGAGGGGCCGTAAACTCACCTTAAGTTGCGTTACTCCGTAACACGAATAAACTCAGCAGCTATGCTAGTCCCGTAAAGCGGCGACCTAACATATGACAGTTACAAGTACTTAGACTAATAACCCGCAGGTTAGTTAGTCCCTAGATGTCCAGACCATAACCAAGTTCGTTTGAAAACACCGTGACTGTTTAACTGACCCAATGTACAAGACTCGACATCCCATTGGTGACCCGAGACTCCCCGTGTTATGTTTACGCTCCCAAACAAACAATCATGCAATCACACTTAACATACATTAACGTCCAACAAGTTATAGCACGTAGTTCACGTATCACATAATTACATCCAAACATATGTTACCAAGTTATTAGATATGTTACGGGATCCTAGCATGTTCCTAGATGTCAAATCGGGTCTCGGAATGCTAATTTACACTTACAGCAGCAGTACACGCGATTAGGAAAAGTCAACTAGCATTTAGGTTGGTCAACTGGCATTTAGGAAGGCTAATTGCATGTAATATAGGCGATTGGTGGTCATAAGACATGTAAACCATGAGTTTATAGGCGATTAGGGCTATAAGACATGTATTTCAGGACTTAACTAGCATTTAGGATCACAATTGCATGTAATAGAGGCATTTAGCCCCCAATCGCATGATATATAGGCGATTAGGGAGTCCTTATAGGCGATTGGCCTCCTAATCGCCCCTGACATAGGCGATTAGGGTTGCTAATCGCCAGTAACCCAGCTGTTCCGGTTTTTCGCGCGTTTAACGCTCCAAATCAGATCCAGAATGTGTGTAATCATCCAATATCAATCCAACAACTATACCAAACATGTTTAAACCAAAATCCTTCGTTTAACCTCGTATTATCAGCCCTGCATGCAACCATGTAATCCAAACACAATACACATAGCATGAAACATCACATTAACATGCATAACTATAACCCTAATGAACAATTACTCAGATTTCATTAACATGATATCATTATTATTCTGAAACTAACCTAATAACATGTTAATCATCCATCTTAAATCATAAAAACCCTAGCTTTTAATCATAAACACACATAACACATGTATGATAGATAGAATCCGATTAACAACACTTATTAACGATTTTCAGAAAGCCTATTTGTTTTAGAACAGGTCTGGACCATTAGGGATTTAATAAAAACGTTAATAAAGATTGCATGGATGGAAACCACACCTTAGATTTGTGAAAGATTGATGAAATAAGCTTGAAACCTTGTGTTTTGATCAAAAATCACGTTCCAGAGGTTGTGTGTGTGTTGGGGCGGGTTATGGGACGACTAGGGTTGATATTATGAGGTTTAGGAGGTTAAGCATTGTATTTATAGTCGTTTTTAGTCGTCCAGCACGTCCCATGCGATTATGCAGCAGCTTCATGCGATTAGGGTTGCTAATCGCATGACCTCCATGCATTTGGGGTCTAATCGCTCCTTATGGCATGCGATTAGCCCCCAATCGCCCTTAATGTTGCCCACTCGCCCTCCCTATAGGCGATTAGCCACCCCTAATCGCCTATAGGGGCTGGTTCCTTGTATTTTGCGCGTTAAACCCCGTTTTAACATACGTTAACACATATTCACATACCGACAAGTCACATAATGATTGTAAACACATAACACTTGCAAACAAACATATTCACACTCGTTCACCAATTCCCGGGACTCGAGACTTGTATGTTCCGTATGTCCTGACGATTCTACGAATCGTCACCATTTGTACACTTGGTTAAGGACTGACATCTAATGAACCTCTAGACCAACATCCAATGATCTTCTAGACTAAACTGATAGTTCCCGAACCATAACACGACTTAACTAACCCAGTTAAGTATAATATACGCGTGACTCGCTAAGGTAGACTTTCATCTAGACAATGTTATTAACCAGAATTTGCCGGGTGTCACATTTTTCACCATCATATAGTATACATAAAAATTAAAGCCACCAATTAATAACACACTTAAATTCCTCATGTAACTCTTATGGCTCAATTATAATCAAACCACGTGGTGAACCTTTGAATTTCCTCAAACCAATTTGGTTTCAAATCCTATATCTCCTACAATATATTATGAACTCATTACAATCTTTGTGGTTGCTGCGGAAACAATGAACCGGAAGAATTGCGTGGAAGCACTATCACAGGTAATGTTTTCACCCATTCATTCGATTAAGAATATTGGGTATGATGTTAAGGTGAATAAAGTTCGAACATAGTAGGTTTCTATCTCAGTGGTGTGATGCGATCCGAAGACTAAAAGAGGTTACAAAACCCAAGTAATTCTGTTCTTGATGTTTGTTATTATTTCAATAAAATGTTATTTTTGTGAGATCACAGGTAATGTTTTCACCCATTCATTCGATTAAGAATATTGTGTATGATGTTAAGGTGAATAAAGTTCGAACATAGTAGGTTTCTATCTCGGTGGTGTTATACGATCCAAAATCCCTTATGAATCTGCAAAAACAAAAGAAAATGGTTCATTAGTTGTTTTCATGGTAGAAGGCAACCATAAGATATCAGTAAGAATAAGGTCTCATAAAGGTACAAATTGAAGAAAGAAACAAGTGACAATGCCTACTAACAAACCAAAGATTATAAAGAGAATAAGGAATGAGAGAGTTGTTCATTGATATGTATATAATAACAACATAATGGCCACTATTTATAGGGTTCTAATAGAAGGTATATACATAAATGAGAAAAATGAGTTAGGAACATGGATAGTCACTAATAATATATAAAGGAGTTAGAAACATGGATAGTCACTAATAACTTTATTATTTCATAATCAACTTAATTGTTAATGTAAAAAGACAACTTCACCCCTTTACCACCTTCATTAAGTTATTGTACCATATGTATTATATGTTGTAATTACTTAAATTTGGTTGGAATCCTTCACTCATGCTTTATAATATAGTATAGATACTACTTTATTATGTTTACCGATGTAAGACCCTAACCCGTAAACACGCGATTAACGCTTAGGTAGCGTTTGGTATGAAGGAATCAAAGGTGGAATGGAATAGATCATTCCCATGGAATGCAATTAAACATGTTTGGTTACCATATAGTAATAGAATGGATTATTCCATAAGGAATGTGATTCCTTCAATTTTAAGGGTCTGTTTGGTATGGGGTAATGGAATGAGAGAGGGAATGAAATGGAAGAGGTAATAGAATAGACATGGTAATGGAATGGATCATTACCATTCGATGTCTTGTTTGGTTATCATGTGGGAATGGAATGAATTATTACTTTGTGTTATTTGGTATGTAAGAAAAAAAGAAAATATAAAATCGATGGTGAGTGGTGGGTGACGGCATTGACGATGGTGGTGGGCGGTGGCGACGGTGGTGGCGGTGGGCGATGGCGGTGACGATGGTGGGTGGGCGACAACGGCAGTGGTGGGTTGCAGCGGTGACGGTGGGTGGTGGTGGCGATGACAGTGGTGGAGGCAGTGGGTGGCAGTGACGATTGTGGTGGTGGTTGGATGGTGGTGACAATGGTGGGTTAAGATGATGGTAGATTGGTAGCAATGGTTGTGGGTGGCGGCAATAGGCGGTGGTGGTTAGGTGATGACATTGATGGTGGGTTGTTATATGGCTCATTTGCTGCCATATAACAACCCACCATCGTTGTTTTGGCCTTAATCAAAAATCATGACCGATTAAACCTAAGAGGGTTTGGGATTGAGTTTGGAGATGCAAAAGTGCTTTTGGCTAAAAGTGCTTATTGGCTTATGACTTTTTGAAAAGGAGTTTTAAAAAAAGTGTTTGGATTAGCTTTTGGGATGAGAAACGTCAAAAAGTCAATAAATTGTTGTTTTTTTTAAGTGTTCCGCTTAACTTATTGTGAATATTGGTTGTATGGGTGGTATATTTGTAATTTTTTTCCAAAAGTCAAAAGCCAAAAGCCAGGATTTCTAACTTTTCAAAAACAACTTTTCCACCCTTAAAAGCCAAAAGCCAAAAGTCAAAACAGAAAGTGCTTTTGGGTTACACAAACAGCTTATTGACTTATTGGCTTTTTGAAAAAACCAATAAGTCAATAAGTTGTTTTGAAACTCAATCCCAAACACCCTCTAAGTGTAAACCGATAGCACCTTGCAGGTGCTATTATATGATGTTTGTAGTTGTGTTTTAGAATATTTTTAGAGGGTGGATGATAGAGACCGATTCGAGATGGTCAATCTCCCAATAGACCTGTAGAGTGGGTTAGGCTCCAAAGAACACAAGATTAGAAATAGAACTTTTATCCAATTTTTCTTCCCCTCATATTGAAACATGAGTGCCCTTTATATAGGCTACCAACAAATGGAAATAACTTCAAGAAACTAACATCAAATAACTACCTAAACATGGGCCACTAACCCACTACTCTAAATTAACTAAAATAAAGAAACATGGAAAAGAAATGCACTAAAACAACTTAGATACTCCACACGTGAAGATGCATGCTTGCATGGATGATGTGGGGAAACTTGCTAGCCATGTATTAATCAGAACGTGGGTCGTATCAACTCCTCACCTCTTCAAATTGTCCTTGTCCTCAAGGACCAAATCAATGGAAGAGAGGCACCACGGTGGTCGCCACTCGAGACGTACAACGGCGTTAGGAGCGGTAGCAACGTAGCACACGGTGGTTGCCAAGGTGGTCGCCACTTGAGGCCTATGTCTTCACCTCCTATTGGTGTTAGATAGGGCATAAACAAAGGCTTTCTAAGATACCAAAATAGCCAGAATTTGATTCCATCGGGTTCATCTTCGGCTTGGCTCACAAGCTCTTTGTTGGCTGCCGAAGTCACAACCATTGTTAAGGCTTTCTTGGGCATCTTCAGTCCACTTTTTGAGATAGAAACAAGCAATTTGGTGGCTGCTGTGCATAGAGGTTGAGTTTTCATAGCGTTGCAATAGAGCTGGATTGGCGATTGTGGTTTAGCCGGCAGTTTGGTGGCTGTGGCGGTGGAGGCGGGAAGTTCGTGGCACTGGTTGCGGTTGTAGTAGTGGTGTGGTATCGGTAATGGATGGTGGTACCGGTTGTGTCATTGGGGAAAAGGATGAAGGCCTGAAAACTGAGGAACCCGTTTTCGTATCATGAGTGATGGTTGCGATCAGCTTATGGCACCATGGTGGTCTCCATTCTCGTCTTTCGGTGGCGTGTGGTTCTATATAATGCATTGACAAGACTCGGATGTTATCGTGCTTTGTTTGGGTGGTACACACGTCGTTTTTATGGCTGGTTTTGGTGAGGATTGTGGTGCCAACGAGGTAGTGGAAAAGGGTTGTTTGGGTGCTATTTTGGGAGCAGGTTTGGGTGACGTGTGTGGTGTGGACGAGGTGGTCGAAGAGGGTCGTGTGGGTTTGGTTTTGTAGGTCGTTTGTTGGTGCCGAATCGTGCGTTTTTGGATGCGGATGAGGATATTTGATGTAAGAATAGTTTCGGGGCAAATGGTTTGGGCGGCGGTCTAGGAAGTGGTGGTCGAGGCAGCAATGGAGGCGGCGGAGGTAGACCTAGGCGAGCGTTATACTCAACGAGGCGTTTTTGGTTTGTCTCGATCGTATCCCACAATTCGTCAAGCAACAACATGATTTTTGAGGTCATGATGGAGGTGAATTCGGGAATGAAAGCACCAAATGATAGAGACCGATTCGAGATGGTCAATCTCCCAATAGACCCGTAGAGTGGGTTAGGCTCCAAAGAATACAAGATTAGAAATAGAACTTTTATCCAATTTTTCTTCCCCTCATATTGAAACATGAGTGCCCTTTATATAGGCTACCAACAAATGGAAATAACTTCAAGAAACTAACATCAAATAACTACCTAAACATGGGCCACTAACCCACTACTCTAAATTAACTAAAATAAAGAAACATGGAAAAGAAATGCACTAAAACAACTTAGATACTCCACACGTGAAGATGCATGCTTGCATGGATGATGTGGGGAAACTTGCTAGCCATGTATTAATCAGAACGTGGGTCGTATCAGTGGAAATGGCTCATTTGCTGCCATGTCTCAAAACGAACGATCAGATGAAAATTCCTCAAACACAACATTGATTTGTTGATTTCATTGTAAAACAACGACTATCATTTGTTTTAATGTTGTTTATCTCTTAATTTATATTATTCTTTTAAAAGGTTTATCGATAACGTTTATGTTTACTTGACTCCTTCATGAACTGTAACAAGGCAACAAAATAGACGCAATCAACGTCACATATTCCATCTCTCCACGTAACAAACCCGTCGCAACGCGCAGACACCGGCACTACTTAGTTATAATGGCTCACTAAAGAAAACATGGAAACAAAGAGTCAAACAAACTAAGCACAAAGTAAGTCATAACGGCTACAAACTCAAAGATAAATACACCCAAGGTTACAAACTCAAAGATAGATACGCCTAAGATTACACACGCAGTTAACAAGGAGTAATAAGACATACACCCACAACATATTTAGAATGGTCTAACGCCAAACGTAGTGGAACCACCTCGTGGAATTTTTCATGCCTTGGGGGCGGTGTTGCAACGTGAATGGGGGCGCGAATTGCCTCTTCCACGCCCAATTAACCCATCATTACACACGGTCTAAGAGGGATCATCCTCAAACAGTTGAAGTTCGAAGTTAGGCTGTCTTGGATGTCATGGACGGTTGTGGTTTGTTCTTTGAAGGTTGGAAAATCATTAATTAGATGATGCACTTTTTTTTATCAGTTTCATAAAGATGAGGATGACTTCCTGTCCTCTATGCTCCGTTGATCATCTATTTTGTTTTTTTTTCTTTCCAACAATCTATTTATTTTTTCATAAATAAACCATAACAAATGTCAAATTACATAATGATGACAGGTAAATGGGTAACAAGTTGCGTCGTAAACCTCTTTTGAATTGCAAATCCTACACTGCTAAAAATAAAACCTTGGTTCTTTGCAGACGGGGAATTACTGTGCACAACCTTTTGTACCCGATTCAGGAAACGGATTGCCCCAGGGACGCAAATAGCAGAAAAACGTGTTGATACTGAGAGTGACATGATTGTGAAGAATAAGTTATTGGATGTACAACTCGTTCTACAAAATTTAAAAGAACTCATTTACCAGTTATGGGTGACATATGTATGGTTTAAATCATTATCAGTCACCATTCACAAAAGTCGTGTGTTGTCATGAATATATATAGATCTAGAAAAGGTAGTAGGGTCTCATAGAAGAATATGATCGACCGACACATAGATTTTAATAGATTGTTTACATAAAATAATATTAATATTATTTTATAAATTTATTACACTAAAAAGTAGATTTAAAAAACTCGTTAAGTAAATTACTTGACTAATAAAATTAAAGAATATTGGTGATAGATAGGGTTTCCAGCGTTGTATGACGTGATAACTGTCGACAAGATGACACAGGAGTAGATAAAGAACGACACTCGGACATACCAGTCCGCTGCAGCAAATCAAGCAAGTAACGTTGTTGTGATAAATGTAACTCATCGTCTGAAAAAGTCACCTGGACACCCAAGAAGTAGGACAAAGTGCCTAAATCCTTGAGTGCAAATTGAGAGCGTAACCGAGAAATCAAGTCTATCACAAACACAAATAAACTCCGGTAATAATAATATCATCCACATAAATCAAAACATAACATGTAATGCCATCTCGATGGTACACAAACAAAGATGTATCCGAAATACACTGTGAAAACCGAGAGTGTAACCGAGAAATCAAGTCTATCACAAACACAAATAAACTCCCGGTAATAATAATATCATCCACATAAATCAAAACATAACATGTAATGCCATCTCGATGGTACACAAACAAAGATGTATCCAAAATACTCCGAAATACACTGTGAAAACCCACTAGCAATAAGAGCTGAAGAAAGCTTGGAAAACCAAGCTCAAGGTGCCTGCTCCAAGCCATAAAGGGCCTTTTGCAGGAGACATACATGCTGAGGACGAGATGAGTTAACAAAACTAGGGATTGTGCCATATAAACAACCTCAGACAAATCCCCATGAAGAAAGGCATTGTTAACATCAACCTGTCGAATATCCCATCCTCTGGAAAAGGAAACAGAAAGAACAGTACGAATAGTAGTGAATTTTACAACTTGACTAAAAGTATCAGTGTAATCAACCCCCTCAGTCTGTAGAAAGCCCTTAGCAACAAGTCGTGCTTTATATCTACTCACAGTGCCATCAGGATTAGTCTTAATCCTGTAAACCCACTTGCAACCAACAATGTTGGCACCAGTGGGATCCGGAACTAGACGCCAAGTCTGGTTGGCATAAAGAGCATCTATCTCAGTACGCATAGCATCCCACCAAACAGACCGTTGCTGAGCCTGATGAAGTGTAGTAGGCTCACTGGTGGGAGTAGTAGAAGCAAGAAATGTAACATTGTCAGGAAACTGTCTCACCTGACGAGTATGATCCCAGACCGAGTGGTCATCGGATGAGTACCAGTAGTAGTAGGAGGAGGAGGAGGAGGAGAAGGATATGGTGGAGAAGAATGAGGAGATGGTGGAGAAGAAGATGAAGTGGGAGGAAAAGGAGGAGAAAACGAAGGAGGAGAAGAAGAAGAAGAAGGAATGAGTAGGAGGAGGAATAAAGAAAATAGGAAGGGAGTCAAAAACAGGAGGATCTGAAGATGAAGAGGAGCCGGGAACATCAAATACCGACTCATGAAAGGTAACATGACGCGAAGTATATGTGCGAGAAGAAGAATGATCATAGCAAAGATAGCCCTATAGCTAGGAGCATATCCAACAAAGATACACGATGTAGATTTAGGTGAGTTTATCCTCACGGGTATCACCCAAGAAAGGATAACACAAACACCCAAAAGTACGAAGAATGGAATAGTCATGACGAGAACCAAAAAAGATCTCGTAAGGAGAAGAGAAGTGAAGAACTGGTGTGGGAAGCCGGTTTATAAGAAACACCTGTAGCAAAAGCACCATACCAAAAACTCTTTGGTAGACGCGCATGAAACAACAAAGCACAAGCAACTTCAGAAAGATGTCGGTTTTCCTCTCTGCCACCCCAATTTGTTGGGGAGCGTAGGGACAAGAAATCCGATAAACAATACCCGACTCAGAAAGATACTGAGTCATCCGTCCACGAGTAAGCTCAGGAGCACCATCACACTGTAAATGTTTGATGTGCAAGAAAACAAATTTTCGACCATGGGTCGAAAATGTTGAAAACAATCAATGGCCTGAGACCGACGAGTCAAATGATACATCCATGTAAATCTACTAAAATCATCTATGAATGTAATGAAATATCGATAACCAGATCTAGACAAAACAGGTGCTAGTCCCCAAATGTCACAATGAATCACATGCAAAGGGGTAATAGAATGCAACACAACAGAATCAAAAGGTAATCGACAAGCTTTAGACAAACTACAAGAATTACATGGCTTATTTGAAACTTTATATTCACTAATTGATTTTTATTATTGTTTTAACATGTAAAACTAAGTTCTAAACTGAGATTGTTTGGCAAGAGCATGTTCAAGGAAAGACTCAGTTATAACATTCCATAACTGAGAAGCAGAAGTTGAATTTCGAGAGATGTGCATTAAGGAAGGAGATAGACTAGAGGTTATAAGAGCCATGACATAACCATCCATTTGTTCCCAAGCAACATGATTAGTTGTTCCAACATATGGAATATGGACATCAGATTTCAAATAAGCAAGTAATCCAAGAGTTTTCAGAATTGTCAACAATTGATGCTTCCAATTCAGGTAATTTGTGTCATCAAGCTTGATTGATAGAAAATTGACAATATTAGGTAGTGTAGGATTGTTATTTGATTGTGTTTATGATGTTGCAGATGAATTGATTGAATCCGCCATTGATTCAACAGCAAGAACAAAAAACAAAGGAGCGGGAAAAGGACGGAGAAGGAATGAACATAATTAGAGTAGAACGAAGGAAGATCAACAATGGAGGATTATCGACAATTCAAGTAAGTTGTTGAAACCCTAACAATGGTGGCTCTGATACCATATTAAAGAGAGAGGGAGAGAGAGAGAGAGATGGGGGAGGGAGGGAGAGAGAGAGAGTATTTTTGTGTGTAAAATACATACTCAACATATATATAGAAGAAGAGAGAGGCTAATAGAATAACTAACTTCTAACCGCCATACTAACTAACACTATCTCTAGAACCATCTAGATCAATACTCTAATACATTTGACAATTCCGATATGTATACACTAGCTCATTTATTTTCTTGTTATCTTTGATCTTGAATGTGTTTTGAGAAGGATCACTAAGAATTGTTATCTTATAAAACATCACATTTGACTACTTAAAAAACATATTAAAAAAATGAAACTATATGCTAATTTCCCAAGCATCTCTCATAAGCTTTTTACCTACCCTTTGAAACTATCTTTCAACCAATTTCTTCAACATTATAAGAAAGATAGACTTATTATTTCACGAAAGCCTTAAAAGAATAATGTAGCTTTGAAAATATTATTAATTTATTAGTAATCGTTCAATTTACATTGTTGCAAGCCAATAAAGGTGTTTGAATATATTGCTGCTTATATGTATTTAACTTTTATATATTTGTTATTAAGGGGTTGAATTTTGCTAAGAAAGTAAAGTTGAGCTGATTATTGTTGTGACAAAGAGTAGATGTTGCTACATTTTATTTCTTGAAGGACGAATTTTGTAAATGTGTTAGATATCTAAAACCAACTAAAGAGTAGGGTTAAGAAGATTTGCTCATCTTCATTCTCTCAAGTTCATTCAGTCGATAGGTCTTCCCTAAATCGACCTTGTATTTTTTAATCATGTTTTATTTGATTGTATATGCCTTGTATTAATGTCATTTTCTCTCTTCGCGTTGAAGAAGAGATCGTATCTACAACTGGCAAATGTACTATCCAACGGAAAAAGTGAGGCGTGAAACCCTTGCTAACTTAAGTCATGTAACGTTAGGTTGTAATAGGGGTGTAAATGATGTGCATCAACTGAAGAGCTACTCAGAATTGGATCGGTAAAATGCTCAAATTAGCCAACCTTAACGAGCCCGAGCTTGAAATATGACTCGTTTAGTTATCGAGTCCGAGCTGGAGCTTTACATACAAAGATCGTATAGGCTCGCAAGCCCAAACAAACTTCCTATTATTTTGTCTATGCATGCAATTTTGTCCATTAAAACAAATTTACTTTTTACTAATAACAATGGTGAGCCAAACTCAAGCCAAGCTTTGGCACATTTAAGCTATCAAAACAAGCTCGAGCCGAACTTTTAGCTCATTTCAAATCGTTCTCAAATTATCTTGAGCGGAGCTCAAGCTCTTGGGTATTACTTTCCAGCTGAGCTCGAACTCAAAATAGCAAGCTCGAGTCTCATAAAAGCATGACGAGTTGAGCTCGAGCCCAATCGGGTCAGCTTTACACCCCTAAGATGTATTTGGTTTTATGTAAAACCGACGATTTTGGGTAATAACAAACAGGTTTGGGTACTGTGGTGGTTGAGAGTACCAATTTTCATAAATTATAAAATGCTTAGTGATCATATAATGTTCGCTTGCATCTTTCACTTTATCTTTATAATCTTCCACACTTGCATAGCTGCATTGATCTTCCGACCTGAAAAACAAATATAGAAGACCAAATGCAAGTGTGCAAAATTAAAGATTAATAAATTAAAATACAAGTTCAACATCGCCGAAGTCGAATACAATTATCGAAGATGTTTACCCTTCGGATAGCTCTCGTTACTCTCAAATGCCGTTGACAAACACAAACATTTTACAAAACTATTGCCGATACAACACAGAACTATGAAAGCAAGCAGCACCTCAAACTAGGAAACAACCACTCTACTAAAATACTAAACTAGGAAACCCTGGAATCGATACCTACCATATCTTAAGTCGCATATTTACCTTTGATAAATGCTTAAAGCTTCTGACATCCTTCGTCATCTTTAAAGGAACGGGCTTCCACAAGTCCATACCTGCACAAATTCAAAAGCATCGATAATTAATGGGTAGCGTTGGGTTGACCTGGAACACTTTGTCCATATTTTTAACTTTGTTTCATAAATAATTATTGGGTAAATATGATTACAATAATAATAATAATCTATTTTTTGAACAAAACGATTTAGAAGGTTGTATGCTACAAAAACAAAAATACACGTTGGACAACACTCGACGGGTTCAACAACCAATTTAACCCGTTCTCTTTTTAGCTAAGATTTAAAAATGAGATTCCATAAAAAGGGGCACAATACCTTTTGTCAGCAAGGATGGGAAAGAGACTTGAAATCTTGAATAGATCACTTAAATTTAGCTAAAGCGGTTAGGGGTGTTAGGCGGTCTGACTGGAGGTGGGGAGCAAGTAGCACTCCTACTAAACTGCTCAGGTAGGTGGTTATTAGGGTTCCCAATCTGATGGTTAGCATAAACATCAAAGGTAGCTCCTGCTTTCCTCTTGCTCTTAAACCTTCACCTAACAACAACGTGAGAACCGAGAAGAGAAAATAAATTGATAAATAATTAAACAACTGGTTGCACATATAGTCGAAGATACCTGTCTTTCCGTTTCTCTAGGTATCTTTGGACTGATGCTTTTCTGCTTGCTGAACCTTCAGCTTAAAAATATTAATTGTAATCAAGAAAAATTGTTAAAAAGAGAACAAGCTCATAATCAAATCAAGCAAAAAAAAATATCTTAATAATCGGCAGCTTAGCTCTTCGCCTCATCATACATCATATTCTGGTTCCACATTTTATAATAAAAAAAACTAGAGGTGGCAAAATGAGCAAAGCTGGGTGCAATGGTAATGGTCAAAAATGGTAATTTTGTTTCAGGTCAGAGCTCAGATGCAAGGTTAACCTGAAACACTTTTGTCCAAAACATTTAGCCTTTTCTGCAAGTGTATCATATATGGATACGAGCTATTAAAAATAACACTGTTAATTTGTAATAAAAGGATTCGAAGGTTTGAGAAACAAAAAAAAAACAGATAAAAAAACAGGTCAAAAATGCCTTAAAAAATAAATAAATAGATAAAGGGGTCAGAAACGCTACTAAAACAGTAATGATTGTGATGCATCAACAGAAAAAAAAAAAAGAAGTTTGATAAAAGATTTGCAATTTTGCATAGTTACCAGAGTTATCTTCACGCGATATGTGGTTCTCTTCTTTGTGCAGTTGATAGCTATCCGTCATTCTCACTGTAAGCACACACATACAGATCAGAAATAATGCAAGAGCTACACCAATAAACACTTCGATTTTTAATTACCTAGCATAGCATTCCAATTCTGACCGTCTTTTAATTAAGAACTCCACAAAGTAATGGGATTAAGATCGACCAACTATTCGAACTTTATGTACACTGTTAAACCCACAAACATATTTGTCTCTGAACAGATCAAGTTTTCTCAAGTGTTTTAAAAAAGCTAAACAAGCAATTCTTCTGAGTTTTTAATTTGGAAAACATAAGGAGTCAATGAATCTCTCACTTAAACAAGTTATATAAAGTTATAACTATATTCGCTCCGTGGTACATACTCCATATCAGTTCCTGGATTCAGCCTAGTTTCTTTTAAATATCTATTGTAATCGGTCCAACATCTTCATTTTGTCAATGAGGTTGGACTTAATTTGGTTGTAGAAAGCTATGAACAGGGAAGGCGGTGACATATACTTTGTGCGTTATTTTGAGAACTCAAGTCCTATAAAAAGTTTGAAGTATTCATGAAAAATAGATGGCAATATGCAGGACAATGGTTAAAACTATAGTAGCTTTCATGCAGGCACTAATAACCAACCACAGCAATTTAGCCATAACAAGACTTCCAAACAAAGGAAGAGTAAACTGGCCAAGATGAAATTATTATTTCTACCATGGCCAATCTGAATTTAGTAACACTTCTAGGATCTCCATGATTATCGCCTCAATTACTAAATCCCTCATGTTTCAGTATAACTAATTATGAGCTCCCACATTCTTTGAACTATCGCATCTCGTTAATAATAATTGACAAACCTGTCTGCAAGACTGGTGAGAGTACAGGAGGGAAATCTCGGCCCACATTGATGCTGGGAGATTGCAATATCTTGCCATCAAATGGATCATCTTGAGAAAAATGGAGCGGGCTTGCAGCAAGCTGAAAGAGTGCCTGTGCCTGAAATTGTACAGTTTGTGAGATCACTGTGTTAATAAATAATGATAACTGAAGTTGGTATAAATTATATCATATACCTTATCAGCTGGGACATCATCATAGACATTCACCTTGCCACTATAAAATATTGTCATTTGTCCCTTTTTCTCTTCTATCCCACCAACAACAATCCTGGAAGATTCAGGTAAAAAGTTGGTAATCTGGAATCCACATTTATAGTTAAGTCTTAATCTATCTTTTGCCTCTTAATTCAAGTAATCAACTTATAATACATATTCAAGTGTGAGTAATGAAAAACATTTGTTGCAATGCACAATAAAAAGTTATGTATATTTATGTATTTCTTCACAATCTCGCATATCATGTATAACATGTTATTCTTCATATACGTATGATGCAAGTGATACACAACATTCACATCCTTTTAACATTTCAGCTTATTCATTATTTGTGAACGGAAATTGGACCAAGTGAACACCGTATGGAAATTGGCCCATGGTCATGAGTCATGACAGACGAGAATGTATCTATGATCTATCCAACACATGTAATTTGAATTACATTTTCTAGCACTCATTTCAGATGGTTATATTATGCAACCCTGAATAAAAAGTGAAGAATCATACATCTCAAGTCTCAACCACCAGGATGTTCAGTGCAAAAATCAACTAAAGGCTTAAGATCCTAGTATAAACTTGATGTAAACAAATTTCTCATTTTTGCATTGGTTTGTAGATTGCAATAAATGAAAGGAACATAAAATCATTGGCCAAGCCATACAACATTAGCCTTAATGAACATAAAATCATTGACCAGGCCATACAACATTAGCCTTCACAAGATTAACATATCAAAAGAGAGCTGAAAGCCTGAAACATGAAGAACAAATTTGAACTTCTGGATCAGTTGAGATTTAAGAACTACTCAGGCTTGCTTTGTTTATTTTGTAAGCAGTATATACACACATACGCATACAGCCACACACACACACACACACACACACACACACATATATATATATATATATATATATATATATATATTGATATGGTTTATAAAGCTTAAGAGTACAAACTAATATACAAAGTTGTTCATACATGCCCTGTTTACCTCAAAGGTTAATATTAAGTGAAAATGGCTAAAGCAAAGTAAAAGCAGCTGTCTGCGGGGACTCGCACAGTCATATATATTATAAAACAAAAAAAAAGGGCAACGCTAACAGACTAGGTCAAGTGGTCAACTATCTTTTCCTTCAGATATCAATGGGGCATGGGCCACCATTGAAAGAATAAGTAACCATTTAGTCATAAGAAAATGCAAATGAGATTACTTGCAGGAACCTTTAATGTTTATGGTCAGTTATAACTTATAAGTTATAAGCTTGCCATGTGAAATTTTGAACTTTCATCACCAACAAGAAGCTATAATCAAGGCAGTGTATATCCTACGCAAAAAGCTAATGCCACATTCTTGCACTCTTAAAAAGACAATAAGACTAAAGCAACTTTTTAAAACCTATCATCATTGATTAACCGAGAACCAAAATCGGATAAAGAACACACTACACATTAACATTATATAAACAATCCAAGTCTTATGCAATAAGTTGACCCACATCCATCATGCACCATCAACCGAAAGAATCAATATATCAATATAAACTATAAAATCAACTAAAATCCACTTAAAAAGATAAGCTTGAAATAAATAAATAAATAAATAATGCCTTTGTTATCAATTCAGGGTCACATTCAACTATTCAAGAAACATCTGTCATCATTACACATAATACTAATAATACACATAACATAAGAAAAATGGTTACCCAGGAGGAGCAGAATCATTATCCCCCATAACATCAGACTTGTCCGTATCATTACGGTGACCGGGTACTGATTCTTCAGCTGAAAGAGAGATCTCCGTATCAGCACTTGTTCCTTTCTGGACCTACATTCCATATTATATTACAACATTTATACAACATTTCAAAGCTATAGCAGCTAACATAATAGTAATAGTAATATAATATCCAAAAGCATATAAAGTGTAAGCGTGTTAGTATTAACTTTGTTATCAGTATAATATTACCAATAACCATTTCCTAATTAAAATATTAAAAAAAAAAAAAAACAAAAGTGAAAACAACATTAATTAATAATATCCAAAAGTAAGTAACAACCGTACCTGAGTGGCTGGGCTTTGTTGGAGGCGAGAATTAAAGAACCGTTTCCGGCCTCCTCCGTTGTCATCGTCGGAGTCCGGAGACGGTTCTAATAAGGCCTTGAGCATAATAACCTGCTGGATCGCCTGTGACTTGTTCCACGACGGCCGTCTCATCCCTACCAAAACAACATTAAACACACTGTGAGGTTAATAATAATAATAATAATAATAATAATAATAATAATAATAATAATAATTTGAAAATTGACGGTTTAAATAATAATAAGAAGAAGAAGAAAACCTTTTTGTTTGAGGAAACGGCGGCAGTCTTCGCGAGTGAGTTGCGAAACGTCGTCGTCAGTGAGGAGATGGAGAGGTTTATCGAGAGGTGACGTGGCAGGGGTGGAGGAAGGGGGATCCTCCGTGGACATGGTGGAGAGATTAGGTCAAATTGAAAGGATATAATAATAATAATAATAATAATAATAATAATAATAATAATAATAATAATGTCAAATTGGGGGAGAAAGGGGGGAGGAGACTGATGAGTGAGGTTTGTTGTGTAAGTTTGGGACAATGTATGATTTTGGTTTTATAAAAGGAGGAGGGGGTGGTTTGTGAATTGTTATTGTGGTTGTCCAATAGGAAGGCTGTAACTTGCCACCCCATACTGCCACGTAACTCTCTCTTTTTTTTTTTATACTTGGAAATATATAAAACTAGATTATACAATCTAAGTATCTCGGGGTTAAGAAAATCTAATATGACATATCAATTTTATATATGAAATAGACTGATGTGCTTTACAGTTATATGCACGAAAGCTTCAGGTATCACCTACTCTAAAACAATTAACAATATATCTCCAATGTTAACGCCTAACATTAAACAATGTATAACTCTAATGTTAACATCTAACCTAAAACAGTGTGTAACTCTAATATTAATATCTAACCTAAAACAATGTACAACTCTAATGCCACCTGTTGAAAATGGAATTCATATTTACTGGTTTGGACATAATTAGTGATTTGCCTATACATGATTAATGAATTACCTGAATACTTTTTGTTTTTTTCTGTATGAACAAAACCTCACAAAAAGTAGTCGTTTTTGTTCTCCATTTTTTATATAGCACTATGGTACTTGTTAGAAAGATAATAAAACACTCATTAATTTGGTGTAATTTTTTTTCTTTAAAAAATCTCGTATATAAAAGATATTAACGTTTAAAAATTATGTAAAAAAACATGAAAGAAAAAAAAATCCAATTTTGATTTTAATTTTTTTTCTAAATTCATTTAATGTCACATGTCATGCCATTTTTAGTTTTAATTTTATATCATTAATGACATGTCATTGCCACATGATACACTCAAAGGGAAGGATGTCCGCCCTTTTAAGTGTCATGTGAGATTTATTGCTTTTAATTATTATAATAGATATATTAAATTAATATAGATTTATATTATTATATATGTATTGCGTACAGCTGGTGTATCGAGTATTGTTGTATATGTTTTGATGTCTAGAGATGGTATAGAAACCTATGGTTATGAGCAATTATATAGTGGATAAAAAATTAGGAAGGATATCAAACGGACTTTGATTGAACTCATTCAAGCGATATTGAAATCGTCTTATCAAACTCTACGATCTTAGCTTTTAGTTTTTTTTTCTTTTTTTGGGATTTTTTTAGTATTTAGATTTTTGTTAGATCAATGATCATTGTGGCTTTGTGTCATGTTTTTATTTTTGTCACTTTTTCGATTCATTGTGTATTTTTACTTAGCATTGTGTTATATTTTGTGGTCCGTTGTGTTATATTTTATAATACATTGTATTTTTTGTATCATTCTCATTTCTTTTACGTTGTATAATCTAAAAACGTATGCTATGTGAATGGACTTTGAAGTACATACATTCACAACTGATGCTCATGTATCATATGGAGTTTCGGGTTCTATTTAGGGTTTTCATATATGTGATTTTATTGTTTTTTAGATTGTTCTTAATTCTTTTTTATTATTTTTCAGGGTTCATGTTATTTGTGTGACCATAGATTTTTTTTTTAATGGCTAACAAATTAATCCCGAGCATTCTCGAAATATCCATTGGATGAAGGAGTACTTTAAGAGTAACCCGCTTCTACCAGTAATTTCACATCAGTTCCCGGGAAAAACCCGTCGCCCGAAGGCCCACTGAGGTAAACACACAGCCCAACAGCAACATTTTGGTGCCGATAGAACTCGAACTCCCCACATTCCATAAGGAAAACAAGGAATGTATCACTCCACCATAAAAGGATTCGCTGTGTGACCATAGATTAATATGTTATATTTAGTTTGTAGCTGAAATTAATAAATACTTTTGTTAAACTCTTGGAAATATCATAAAGTAAAAGAGAAAGAGATAATATCTGATGTGTATTATTTGATTCAGGTGGATATTTACGAATCTAGCTGAGGTTTGGTCCTTTATCTTTAAATCGGAGTCTGTATTTCACTAAAATTTTCTCTTTAATCTAGTAGATATCATTTTTCAAAGATGGGAGAAATCATGAAGC
The DNA here is from genome assembly GCA_030844895.1 of Ambrosia x helenae. Classification (NCBI taxonomy): domain Eukaryota; kingdom Viridiplantae; phylum Streptophyta; class Magnoliopsida; order Asterales; family Asteraceae; genus Ambrosia; species Ambrosia x helenae. The sequence continues at coordinate 26,845,718 of CM061229.1, read as the reverse complement.
TTTAGCTTCCCCTTCATTACACAATAGAAGAGATCTCACCACTAACTTCTCGCTTTTTTAATGGCCAACGAAACTAATGCCTGACTACTCGGAGACGCCTTGCCCCTTAGGCAAAAGCTCTCCATGCGCTCGGGTTTACAAAAAAACTGCCCACCAGAAGGCCCGCTGCGGTAAAACCCGAGTAGGTTCAGATTCGATCTTGAGACCTTTCAACCCCAAGTTCTAACCCTCATTTTTTATGCCGCTTCACCCGAAGGTTAGGTTGGGGACACTAACTTATCGCTTTAAAGGAAAATTATCATCCATATTTAACTCGCTTTAAAAGAAAATGATCATCCATATTTAATTATTTATTTATAGTAGCGACAGCTACTATTTTATCTTTGTAAGTTTACAACATATAGAAATAAGTGTGTACCAGATTTACAATGGAATATACATATTAACACTTTTTTTTTCTTCTTCTTAATCTTTGGATGTTATAAATAGAAGATTATCAGAGTTGTTTTCTGCTTGGCTCGTTTAACAGATGAGACACATTTAATTAAATGCAAGTACTATGATATTTTTTTTTTTGAACGGCCAACGAATCAATCCCGAGCACTCTCGGGCACCCTTTTGGCGAATCAGGTACTCGAGAGTACCCGGGCCACCAATTGCCACCAATTCCCGGGAAAACCCAACCACTCACCCACCCGAAGGCACGACGGTGAAATAGTCGGTAAAACCGGTCGGGATCAGGACTCAAACCCAAGCCAATGGCCGGGTCATCCCTCATTTTCCCTCCACCAATGTCCTCCAAATGTAGCTAGTGGGAATTGAACCCAAGCATCCCATAGGAAACTTTAGGCCCTCAACCAACTAGGCTACAAGTGTTAGACAATGATATTAAAGGGTATATGTAATTGGGTTTAGAGCATTTACATTAGGTTCTCCATAATTTTGTGAATGAATCCCTCATATTTCAGAATGAAGTTATAAATGGTTGTGACTTGTGAGTAATGAATATATGATACCTACTCTTCATAGTTAAATTAGGGAACACACTTTTCAAACATGGATGGTTATTTTACTAATTTCGTGAAAATAACGTTAAAAACGATTGATGGTTAATCATGCATCATGTGGTGGCGTTGATAGCCAAAAGACAAAGGGGTACATGCACCGATCGGGTTTGTCCCGATTGCTAAGTGTTTTGTGCCTTATGTCCAAGGCTTGATACCAAACCACATCGAGCCGGATGTCTCACTGGAAGCAGCCTCTCTATTCTTAGGGGTAGAGGTAAGGCTGTCTACATCTTACCCTCCTCAAACCCTACCTTAGCTTTGCTATAGGTGAGATTAACTGAGTATGATGATGATGACTTTTCAAACATGTATTTTTAATTATTTTTAAAGTGATTGTGAGTGAATAAGAGAGAAAAAGTAATGATAAAAATTAGAAATGAGAGAAAAAAATATAGTGATTTTTAGTGTACCATGTGGTTGCGAGTAGCGGTGTTCAAAGTCGGATTATCCGAGTTTTGGATATCCGAAAATCGGATAATCCGAAATTTCGGATAGTCAATGTTGAGATCCGAATCTGGATCCGAAATTTCGGATATCCGAAATTTTGGATTCGAATAATCCAACGGATAATCCGAAACTTAAAAAAAATCACATTCTCTTATGCCAAAAGTCTAAAACCGAACTTGTTAAAACAAACATTCAATATATATTATATTTTTTAATATTCCAAAATTGAGAAAAGCGTAGTATGCTAGTTTAAGGTTAGAGTTAACATGGAATGGATTAAATATATAGTATATATGTAGATAATATTATATAGGGGAGGGATAATTTGAAAACCCTCCCCACTTAAGAAAACTCATTAAACCCATATCTTAACCATTCATTCTATATGATCTGTGGTGAAGATTGTTTTTGAATTTTGATTAAAAGTAAAGATGTAATTTTAGTCACAAAAGGGTAGTATTGTCTATGGAAAATGATCTATTCTCTTTCTCCTGACAAAGATCAAGTCATCCCCTCTCTTCTCTCTTTAACAAAAACATATGATTTCAAAACTTATCTCATCAAAAAACATAAATTAAATTATAATCCAACAACAAAAACATATAATTTCACAACTTATCTCACTAAAAACATAAATTAAATTATAATCAAACAACGAAAACATATGTATTCATAAACTCATCTCACAAAAACATATAATAAAGTGTAACCCCACAACAAAAAACATATGTTTTACAACTTATCTCACAAAAAACATATAACAAATTATAATCCAACAACAAAAACATATGTTTTCACAAATTTATCTAACTAGAAAAATCAAATTATAATCCAAAACAACAAAAAAGTATATGTTCATTATTTGAACAAAGTATCAGTATAACAAAATAAATTATATAAAAAAAAAGTGACAAAGTCAATCTTATTGAATGGGAAGCATGTGCAGTTCTATGTGCTTACATTAAAACCACATTAAATCCATTACAACAAAAGATATACAAAAAAAAAAGTGACAAATGCCACTGAAGCATACATCAAAACCATGAATGGGAAGCATATGACCAAAGACCACCACCAAAAGTTGACTCGCTATTTGTAACCGATCTGGGTTACTGAGAGAGAGTAGAAAACAAAAAACACAGATCTTGGTATTACTTTGGGTAGTTGTACCAAGTGCAGAAACAATTGTACCTTGCTTCTTCTTGAGATGAGATCTGAAGACGGACGACCGACCGTCACAGCCATAACCACCTATACCAACCGTCACAAACCAACTCTTGGATTTTTTCTTGCTTTGGGTCTTGTTCTTACTTGATCTGTCAACAGCCATATACATGTATAAAATGTTGAGTAGGTTGGTCCTTTAATTATTATGTGTGTTTTGAGTTAGGAAGATAGAGATGAGGGGTGAGAGAGATGAGGTAGGAGAGTGGTTTACACTTTACAGAGAGAGGGGAGTTAAGGAGAGTTGTGTGTCATGATCTAGAGAAAAGAGAGATAGGTGTAATGTCTATAATGCTCCTCTTTCAATCTTTATGATGGTAGACGTGGAAGAACCATAGTCATACAATGAAGTTTTCTTGGTTTGCTTAAGTGGATGTGGTTTGCAATTTAGAATTCCCCATATATATATATATATATATATATATATATATATATATATATATGATTTGGTTCAAATGATAACCTTTTCTCAAATTGAGAACTGAGAGAACCATTCTGGACCACAAATTTCTCTAAGGCAATTTTTTTTTGCTTTAATCACTGCTTTATATGCATGAATTTTTTTTAATTTTTTTTTGTATTTTTTTTCAATATACACATTATACAATTGTATTATACACATATGTATAATGCAATATATACATATGTATAACTGAAATATACACATATGTATAGCTGAAAAATGCTATATACACATATGTATAATTGCTATATACACATATGTATAACTCAGGGTCGTCCCCGAAAATGTTAAAAAAAATTGGGCCCTCGGCGAGATAAAATTTAGGCCCTACCCGCTATATACGGCACAGGTACAGTATAAAAGATCAGGGGTAATGTTTCAAAATTTTCTCATCTTCTCCAACCCCCCCCCCCAACAAAACACACACACACACCACATCACACAGTGATTGATCTAGAATAAAATATCAGGGGTAACGTTTCAAAATTTTCTTTTTTTTTTACCATGTACAACAATCATGAAAACTACTATATTTACCTACGTATACCAATTATTCTTTTTACAATAAACAACTTTGAGATCAAGTATAAGTTGGTAAGTTATTAAACATCCTTTAATATTTCATGCATTGAATTAAAATAGTTATAAAATAGTTTATTATTCAAAAGTATCATTCGTTTTACGAATTCATATAGATGTATTTAGACACTTTATTAAAAATAAAGCAAAGTAAATTTATATACTAACTGAAATAGAAATAAGCAATAAATTAACAAAATATATAAACAATTTGCAACCTTTTCTTTTTCGAAAGTAAAATTGAATTACTTGGCAGGTCACCAAATTCAGTAGTCAGTACAACCAAATATTTTTATTTAATTCAAAATATTAGTATTACGCTTTTCTTGAGAATTGAGCTTTATTTTTATATTCTTCTCTTTCTTCTTTTTTATCTTATACTACAATATTCTTGTCTTCTTCTCTGCAATTTGGTACAAGTTTTTGCTAATTTTCTCAGTCGGCCGAAAAAAGCTCCGACAAGGCAATTTTACTCTTCATTTTATTCTCCGTCCCTTCCATCGCCGGGCCTTGTGAACATGCTCGTCAACGCCATCGCCGGAAGAAACTTACAGTCACATCGCCGAAAGCAAATCTGACGGGCCCTTCGGAGGCTCTAGGCCCGGCGCGATCGCCCACCCTGCCCTTGCCCCGGGCCGGCCCTGGTATAACTGCTATATACATATATAAATGAAAAAATAAAAAAAAAACAATTTCCTTGTATAAAAAAAGTGCGATTAATGAAAAAAAAATTTGCCTTTTATATGAAATGTGTGGCTCAGAATGGTTCTCTCAGTTCTCAAATAAGGGTTGGTTCTCTTAGGATCCCTACCCTATATATATATATATAATATATATAATATATATATTTTTTAATATTTCGGATAATCCGATTATCCGATTTTTTTTTAAAAATAGAATCCGAATCCGAAATTTCGGATTATCCGATTTTCGGATTTTTCGGATTCGAATTCGGTTTCAGATTTTTTTTGAACACCCAGTGGCGGATCTAGACTAAAACTTAAGGGGTAACGTTTTTTTACCTTACTAAATACCTTCATACAATGTAAACGAAACAAAAATAAAAATACGATAATAAATAATGTTCATTTTTTACCACACTTTCATAAGCAATATATTTTTTTCTTGATTAGCGCTTTATTCTATCCAATTATTTGTCAAAACATCTTACATCACAAGGCTTGAACTCGAGCTTGTCTCGTTGGTAGTGTCTAAATTTCAAGCCCATCTCGTTTATTATTTATTACTTAATATATTAAATAAAAATAATATAAATAATAGACTCGTTTAGGCTCGCGGGCTCGATAGGTGAAAAGTTCGGCTTGGCTCGTTGGTAGTTTCTCAAGCTCGACTCGTTTAATATTTATTACTTAATTAGTTAATATATTAAATAAAAATAATATAACTAATAGACTCATTTAGGCTAGCAAGCTCGATAAGTGAAAAGCTCGGCTCAACTCGTTTACTAAAAAACTTTAAATTAAGGTAAATAATATAAAATATTAATAAAACTAATATTATGAGCCTTACGAGCTTCACATGTCAGGTTCGTGCTCGGGCTCGAAAAATAATCGAGCTTTGTTTTAAGCTCAAGCTCGTCTCGGGCTCAATAAGGCTTGGCTCGTTTCAAACTTTTTATTAAGCCGATCTTGACTAGCTTGTGAGTTGTTCGGCTCGTTTGCACTCCTATTCAATACTTAAACCATGGCCAATGGGCTTGTATATTTTAATTAATCAATTACAAATGGAATGAGTTATGACCTATAAGTTTCTATCTATTTTTATGTTAGGCTTATATTAAAAACTTTGAGGGTGTGTTGGGTTTTAAAAAAATCGAGAGGTAATGTTACATAATCTTCAGGGGTAACGTAATACAAAAAACATAAACATACGTAAAAATTTAAACTACTCAGTAAAAGTTGAGAGATAACGGACGCCACCCCTCATTATATGATATGTCCGTCACTGTGCATGAGAAACCTATTGTGACTGCTAGAGTTGTGGGTCAAATCATCATTAGTTTTTAATTTAGATAAGATAAACTTTTTTTTTTTTTTTGTGGTGCATAATGTAATGACTATGAATCTATGATATGATACATCTGGCTTATTTAGTACAGATTTAAATTCGATTTTTAGAATTGGTTCAAGTAAATATGGTCATGTAGTTTTACATTGACCATCAAAAGACATTTTTATTATAATAATTGCTAAAGCCTGTGAGGAGAACCAACACGTTTTCGTACCCCTGGCATTTGATACCTTTGGCGCTTTGGCACCGGAAGCCATCCGTTTCCTGACCAGAGTCCAACGGGTTATTCATAGCAGTGTCACGACCCCGAGGGGGCAGGGGTTCGTTTTTAGTAGGCTAGGGTTTGCTGTCCAGAAAGGGGTGGCGGCGCAGCTTGTTGCTCGCCTGCCTGCTATCTTGATGTAATTTTTCGCGATTTTCTATGAATAAAAAGAAAGTTTCTGAAAAAAAAAAAAAAAAAAAATTGCCTTTTCTTTAATTCGTCTATACAAGCTTTGAAATCAAAATTACCATATATTAGAACTTATTACTTTTAGCTGTAAAAATCAAAATTTGAAACGTCTAAAGAAAAAAAAATGATTTGACATTACATTCCTACGTCTTGGTTGATGGTCCATGAATGGTACAACGTTATTGGTTTTATATCATATAATACAAGTATTTTAATGCAACACATGACAATATTTAAGACGGTGGGGTGTGGATCGGGGCAAGCTTCGGTGGGATGAGCTGGCTGGCTTCCCCCTCGGGAAACACCGCCCCACGCTTTTCCTTCGGCACAAACGGTGGATCACCACCGATTTTATCAATCATTGTTTTAATATTATATATATATATTTTGTCTTTTTCTCTTTAAAAAATATTACAAAAAGGATTGGGGAAGGGGGAACCATTTCCTTGGTTTGGGGGATGGAAATGGGGAAATGACATGACGTTGATGTGAATTCAACTAGGGGGAGGAAAGGGGAAGGGTTTCACACCCCATAGCCTAAGGTTCTTGGACCATGTTAACTAGACAGATTTTGCCATCTAGTGTTCATCACATGCTACCCTTGTAGATACAACTCTAGATCTAAGATATCTACTCACAAGTTATGTGATAATATTTAGGAGTGTCACTTCTAGTCTTGTTTTGGATCAATTAGTCAAAAAATGACGATTCTCCATCTTTGTCAAGGAATGGTAGTAAAGCACCCGCACCACAAGTTTGCCATCTTTTAAGCAAAGGTTGCTAGGATGGTTATTTAACACGTATGTCATATTTTGTGATGAATAGAACGATACTGAAAAGATACGTACCTGCACACGCATAGACCCACATCGCACACATCATAATAGAATAATCAATAAAAAATTATAAAGGCTTTGCATGCCACATAAGGCATGCCAGCTAATAAGAGACAAGGAAAGGGACGTGTGGCCAATCAACGGAGAAAATTTCCTGTTCCATGGTCTCCTGGAAAGAAGAAAGGACAACAAGGACACTCGAAAAGAACATCCAGCCAATGACAGAAGGACAACACAATATTCCCCAACGGTTGTCAACCGTGGGGCCCGCGTGAGACAACTGTCAATCCTCAATCTACCAATTAGAACACGATTCCTACTACTATAAATACCCTTCTCTCATAGAGAGAAGGGGTTGGTCATTTTCACTAACAAAAACCTTAGAATAACTACTCTCAACTGTAAGAGAAAGACTGTAGTCGAAATACTTGTAATTGTGTTATTCGAGTTCCTTGTAATCGTCCAGTCAATCGTCAATAATATATCTCATTAACCTCTTTATACCAGTGTTTCTTCAGTTACATACGAGAGAGTGACATTATATCATACTCATGAAGAATATAGATGTTTTATGCTTGACGTTTTTAGACGCGTTGACAAAAAGTTGATATTTATCTATCTAGTGGATGGTATTCAATAAGTATTTGAGATCAGACATTCACTTTAAGTTTAATATCTCTCATCCATGTGTTGGACTTGAATGTTATTAAATACGTACCCGACTCAGTGACTCACCATGTATGTATGCCAACTAGATATTGCAACAACATGTTGGCTTCATCTATCCTCACCAAGCAACGATTTGCTAATGCACTCATGTATATGTTTGGATATACATTATAACACGCACTTTCATTTCCTGAACTTGAAGATTTATTAGGGCCATAGATAAACTGCAACGTCGACTATAATACTCTTTCTTTTTTATCATATGCGTTGTTTGAATATATCAATGCTTAATCTCTAATCAAACCAAATACGTGTTGATTATCGGCGTTTATACCTTGGATTTCAAATATATATGTTGACTTTAAGTGTTTGATATGTAAATGCATAATCATTAAGTTGATGTATGTATTCACGGGCTATTTGCACAATACATAGCAATATATCATTGCCAACGTCATAGGATATATCATTGCAGACGGCCTTTGTATTGATCTATTAGACAAATCATAATAGGGTTTTGTCATTTCTACAAGGAGTTATAAAATGGTCTAGTGATATCTAACAATATTTGAGGAAAATACTTTTCATTTATTCAATTGTAATTTTATTTAAGAAAGAGTAAACCAAATTATATGAGAATGACAAGCAAATGGAAAACAAGTTATGCCGTTAACTTTTTTTTGGATTACAAACCCTATTTTGCTAAATACAAACTCTTGGTTTCTGGAGGTTGGTGAATCACTATAAACCACCTTCTGCTCTCGATTCAAAAAACGGACTGCCTCGGAACAAGCTGTTTCTTGTTTTGCAACCTTCTTTGGACTCCGCCTTCAAAACCGCTTGCCCCGACACAAACCAGTTATCTCGGAGTCCTACAAGGGGGGGGGGACACCTCTGTAAGGTCCACGCAAGCATGCTTGTCACCTGCCCAACTAAACATAAGAACATCAGGGGGCGTAATTAAGGTGGACCTTCTTTCAAGCGGGTTAGTCAAAAAGTTCACAGGGGCCTCTTTCTTAGCAGATATCCTAGCTCACTGAAACACATCCTCCAAAACATCCCCGACGAGATCATGCCGGTATTTGAACCCCAGTAGCTCCTTGTAGTGGAGCGTGAGCTCACCACATTAATTTGTATTCGGATTAAAAAAAAGTATACTTATATCTTGTATATAAATAGGTATAATTCTATATTTATACTATATATTAAAATACAGCTACAGTAGCTACAGTAACTAAAGTACTAAAGTCAATAAAAAGCCCATCGTTTTAGATTTAACTACAAAGATACCATTCTAATGTGGGTTTGGATAGTGGATTTTTGGAACTAGAAGGGTATGAATGTGAAGTCAAGTACTAAGTTACCAGGTTAACCACAAAGTCACCACCACCAGCTGATTTACAAGAGAGTTTGAGTATAGGCAATAGAAGAGAATGTCGGTGATGAGTTACTCACTTTATGCACTTTGGTCCTCCTATATCTATACTACATTACAACGGAGGAAATGCGTCTACAAATGTTATTTTACATGAATTTTAAGATGCCATAGGAAAAGTCTCATGCTTAAAACTTAAATATCATGTAATTTTTTTCATTTCTACCCTTTATGCAAAACCTACTTGTACACATTATTTTATTATAACCTCCAATTAACGTTAATCTATATCTATAATCTATTATCTATGTTATATTATAAATCATTTGAGAAGTGTATCAAACAAAATTAAGTAATTACTAAATTTTATTTACAAAATTGCAATTTCATATAAGAAATTTATATATAACAAAATTATACAAAAATGTTTCTACACATACAAATATATACATATACACCTTAAAAAACTGTAAGAATCAATAAAAGTCGAACTTTACGTTTGGGAAATTGGATTTTAACACCCTGAACTATTAACAATTGGCTGTTGACGCACTAAACTACAAAATTGAACAACACCGCACTGTACTTTTAACTTATTGGCCTGTATCACCCTCAGACTAACCATGGTTAATTTTTGCTGACGTGGCATGGTGACGTGTCCATTTTTTGCTGATGTGGCATGGGGAATTGGATTTTAACACCCTAAACTATTGATTATTGGCTGTTGACGCACTAAACTACAAAATTGATAGATTTGAGCTTGGTTCAAGAGTTTCAAGTCTAATTGTATTTGATTTGGTTTGTGGTGAATCATTTTGTTAACATACACATATAAATGGTTAACACATCAAACACAAACCAAATCAAACACAAACGAAATGATTCACCACAAAGATGGATCTTGGTCCAATGATATAAAGAACCTAATGACCGAACAATACAAATAATCGAACTACAGAAGACAGAGATGATGACTTGAAACTCTTGAACCAATCTCAAATCCATCAATTTTGTAGTTTAGTGCGTCAGCGGCCAATAATCAATAGTTCAGGCTGTTAAAATCCAATTCCCCATGCCACGTCAGCAAAATGGACACGTCATCATGCCACGTCAGCAAAATGGACACGTCACCATGCCATGTCAGCAAAAATTAACCATTGTTAGTCTAAGGGTGATACAGGCCAATAAGTTGAAAGTACAGTGCGGTGTTGTTCAATTTTGTAGTTCAGTTTGTCAGCGGCCAATTGCAAATTATTCAGGGTGTTAAAATCCAATTTCCCGAAAAAAATATTTTTGTAACACCTTTTCTTTAAAAAAAAGTATGCGTATGAATTGGTTCACGAACCGAACCAAACTGAAACCGGTCACCGAAACCTACTTGTACACATTCTACCCTTCATGCAAAACCTACTTGTACACATTCTACCCTTGTTGGATCAGTATGCTCTTTAACAGTTGCTTGCTTATCAACACTTATGTGTTTTGCAAGTTTAATCAAAGCAATTTTTGCAGCGGAATAAGTTATAAAGTTTCACTATCAACAGGAGTTATTACTCCCCTTGGATGTTTATAAACTAAAGACAGTTAATGAGAATCTAAGCAATGAATGTATATGATAATAAATAAGCAAATAGATTCTCAGAATATGAAATGGAATTTCAAGTTTAAGCTATGAAGGATTTCAGTTTTCAATTAAAATCAATGTCTAAAATAGTGGGATTAACACATCTATTTATAGACGAACAGATACATGAACCTTGTTACAAAAGCAAGACTGCAACAGGCTGTAGTCTTGGAACTTGTACAAAAGATAAAGTAATAATAAACTAATAAACTACTGAAACATAAGGGCGGTGAAAAGATTCTATTACAAGTGCTGATGAGTGACAAACTACTGATGAGTAGTTTGTCTTCAGTAGTTCTTTAGTAGACTTGTCTGGTTTGACTTCAGAACTTCTGATCTTTATTCTTCAGTACTTGTTGAATCCTTCTTCAGTACTTGTGTCTTCTTTCTTCGGTAGTTTCATACTTAGAGTATTTTGGCAGAAGTAGGAATTAGACCAAGGTTAGCAAAAGAGGTTTCAACAATCCTTTTTGTCCTTACAACCCTTCATGCAAACCTACTTGTACACATTATTTTATCATAACCTCAAATTACCATTAATCTATATATATAATCTATAATCAATATTATATTATAAAAGCATTTGAGAAGGGTATCAAATAAAATTAAGTAAATACTAGAATTTATTAAAAAAATACAATTTTATATAAACAATTATATATAACAAATTATACAAAAATGTTTCTACACATACAAATATATACCTATACACCTTAAAAAGATTGTAAAATCAATAAAATCGAACTTTACGCCAAAAAAAAAAAAGAATTTGTGATGCCTTTTCTTAAAAAAAATATTGTGTGCATGAGTTGGTTCACGAACCAAACCGAAAACCGGTCTTTCAAACCGGCGAAACCGGTTTGGACACGAACCAACATGAACCGGTTCGGTTCATAGAAAAAAATGATCTGTGCACGTCTATAAAGTTCTCAGGTTGGGATGTCTTATGTGGAATATTTTCAACTAACCTAACTTCCAATTTCACTTTCCGAAGCCATCAATAGAAATTTATAGTGCACTTGATTAGCAGTTATATTGTATTGATTTTATCATGTGGAAAAAGTTATGAGTATGCTTCTATGTAGGTTGATTTCTTCTCCTCGGCAATCTCTCTAAATTTGGCACTTTCAACATATTGAGTATGACTATTAGTATAGTAATAGTTGCTAATGAGTCAAATCGCTACTTCCATTTTTATTACCGGCATGTAGGTCAAATTGCATATATATGGTATATAGAACGTAGCATGCTATCATATCTCCTTGTAGCCTTTAAAAAATTACTCCACTTTGAAGCACAGGTGCTTACACACACACACACACAAACATACACCTTGTATATTGATTCTTTTAATCGTTCTAAGGTTTGAATTACGTTTCCGCCCTGTATTGTCGACCCCGCCGCAACACGCGGGTTCCCTGCTTGTATTCAATAATCGCCAAGAAGTTTTAAAGGGGTTGTACATATCCTGTAGGAAATAGGGTTCACTTTTTTTTTTATTAAAATAATAATAAAAATAAATATAATAACGATACTATCGTTATTCGTAGGAAAGATAAAGTACAATACCGTATACAAAATTAAATATAACGAAATTAAGATACAAAATAAATGTACCTTATCGAGATTCAAGCATACATTTTAGAAGAACTTCAACCGTACCGTCTCGTTAGAAAGCTCCACTGCAAGAATAGGAAAACCAAAAGTTGATGTTTTTGGTTGAAACACGTGTTTGACATGCTTCCCTTAAAACATATTTCGCGCATCATCTCATACGGTCTGTCTCCCAGGGTACAACAACTAGAACAATAGAGTATTGCCAAAGATTGCTCTCATGCCAGAGATTCCACCGGGGTATAATAGTGGTGTTTCGAAATATCTAAGAAAAAGAAAGTTGTTCAACGACTTGAGAGTACTCCTCTCAATTTGTAAAAATGTTTCTAGGGAATAGAGATTCTCTAATCTCATGTCTCCAAATATGAGGCCAAGACCTCATATTTATATTCACATCATGTTGAAACATTTTAAAAATTAATATCGTAATTAACAAGATAATCAAACTTGTAATAAACAATATTAATTCGTATATAACGGATTAAAGTCTTTTTAAGTGGTCCAACTAAAACTGTCGTTTTGTTTATGACACGAGTTGAAACAACCTTTTCTAACAGCACGAGACTACGCATGAACAGGCACACCGGCCCGCGCTCGTATGTTGCGTAAGGACCATGATGACGCGTGCTGACCAGGGTGCTCCCTGGTCATGGGCGCACTATAGTCCCGCGCACATAACGCTACGTCATCCGCGGATGACCCGAAACTCGCCACACGTGCATATGCGCGACAAGCAGACGCGCACCAGAGTCCGAAGACGTGCTATCCACTCATGCGCTACTTGAAGTTTTACGGTTTACGTCAAAAATATAAAGGCGACTCACGGCGTTGCGAGTGTGTGAAGTGCAATGTGTGCCATCAAAGCGCCACATTGAGCCCATCGCCCACGCCCCGCGTGCACGTGTGCGAGTACGAGTTAAGGGTGCTTCGCACCCTTTAGGGTCCCAATAGTGTTTGACTCAAGCTAAACAATATAAAAGGAGTGCTCCTTCTTATAAACCACTTTATCTTTTGTCATCCCACCAATGTGGTGGGACAAAACTTAATCCATTTTCTCATCTTTTGTTGTTCTAATCTACAACTTTCAAGCTTCAATATCTCATTCATCTTAGCTCTATTTTAGACGTGGTTTGGTTTGTTGTGATACTCTCACAATATAGTACACAAACCCGGAAATAATTATTTATATAACACTTATATAAATACATTTATTTAAGTCCAAAATTAGTGAAAATCATTTTCACTACCCACTTTTCCAATAATCCCCCACATGAATGGAGATCGATTAAAACACACAAATTCCCCGATGAAGCCTCAACAATCGAGTATTTTCAAAGAGGCTTTGCGCAAGTACCACCGTTAAGGGCGATCCAACAATTCCAACAAAACCCGAACACTTTCTCCCAATTTAATCCAATGAATATATGCAAATGCAACAATCATTTCCCACTCTTTTTCAAACAAGCCAACAATTTTCTCTACAAGCACCTCCTGCACTTTCACCTATCGGTCCGTCTCAACCCGTCGACAAGGAAAGTGACGACGAAGAGATCGTTCCGGAAACTCAACCTTCGCCACCCCAAGGTAAAGGTAAAAGTAAAGCTAAAGGTCCTGGGTGGGGTAAACCAAAATATGGAACAACGAAGCAATGGTCTGATATCGAAGAGAAGGCGTCAAAACGCGCAGTTGTTAGTAAATTTTTTTTGCGTGTATATATATATATATTGTTTAAGTTTTTTACTAATATAATATACTTGTTAAAAATGTTGGTACTAGTCAATCCCGAGAGGCTTTTTGAATCCATGTGGTTGAAAACTTCCATAAGTTCATGCAAGCAGAGCCATATCGAGCTATATATTTTGTTAGCTCGAAGTGGAGAAAGATGAACAAAGTTTGCGGTCGATTTAATGGTTATTATAACCAAATAAAATCAAACTCGCCTAGTGGGTGGAATGAGTAAAATATTTTCAAAGAGGCTTTGCGCAAGTACAAATCAGTGTCAACCCGATCCAACTCGCCTAGTGGCCTCAAACTGATTTTGACCACCTTTGACCAACCCAAAGCAGTTAGGTTCCTGAAATGTACACCTCTAGTTCCAACTTGCAAGAAGTTCGTTGTTCAGCCCAACCATAGTGGGCTGTCCAAAAATTATTTTAGATGTATATGGGCTAATGGAAAACTTGTCCAGGGCAGCGGCATAAAATGATTTTTTAATAATCAAAACATTTTTTTAAAAAAAATTGAAAGTTGTATTTCAATAATCTGAAACCTATATAATTGGAAAATATATATTACAAAACCACCTTGCCTTTTTTTAACGGCAAGTGGTGCAGCCGGTTGAGCTCCGACTAACACCTTAGGCCAGCGTATACTTATTACCTATACCACCTGGATTGAGGATCTCCCTAGGTAAAACCCCCACATATGCTAAACATGGCTACGACCGGATTTAAACCCTCAACATCCACATGACCTCCGCTCTACCCCCCCCCCCCCCGTTTCACCAATGAGCTAGGCTTCATTGGCTTGCCATTTTATTTTTACCTTTTATTTTCACTAAAGTTGGTTCGGTCAAAAGAGGACCAAATCTGTTTGAGTTCTATTCTAAGTTTTTTTTAACAATCAAACGGAACCATTTCGTTTCACCGATATAAATACATACATACATCCCAAAAATCGCCCCGACTTAATTAGCCATAAGCTACATGGGCCAAATAATCGCTAACCCGATACAAATCACACAAACCACCTCATACAAAACAGGTTACACCCCAATCCATACCCTATGTTTCACCTTAGCCGTTATCGAAGATAGTGAAGTCCCACCACTTTGTCTTATCCACGTCCGGAGTTCAATTTTAAGTAAAGAGGAAATAATTTATTTTTATCTACTGAAATCTATGTTGAAGCAGCATAGTCTATAAATGGTCAAAACCTGTACGTGTCATGTTGTTTTTGGGACTTCTTCAAAAGTGTTACCTTTTTGTTTCTTTAAATACGAATGCAAACACGAATTTGACCTAACCTCTTTCATACACAAAGATTAAGCTCATTCATACGTTCTTAGGTAATCTTAACATGTTCACACTTTTCATATTGTTGATTTAAAATATAGATTTCAAGAGAAGTAAGGTTGTGTGAGCGCGTTGGAATATTCTTAAACACTCGTTTATAGTTGACGGTATATACTATCATAAAGAGAAGTTGTAGCTATTGATCTTTGCTATACTAAATGGAAGTTGTAGTTGTGATCTCTACCAAGATTATGGAGAAGTAGTAGTAGGCATACGTACCAACATTAGGGAGAAAATGCAGCGATGATCCCTAGCAAGTAGCAAGATTATAGAGACGTTCCTGCTCAATAGTTGGACTCATTAACTGGTAGGAGTCTTTTTCCTGCTCAATAGTTGGACTCATTAATACAAAGGTTCAACCACAGGATTATTTTTGCAATACTTACATGTGTGTTAGAGTCATAGAAGGACACAAAACCCTAATGTAAGGTAAATTGGTGATTGCGGTCCGGAACGTAATCATGAATTTACAGGTACGTTAAGGTAGTGTGAAATTCTATAATGGTTTTCGGTAGATAACCACTTACAAACTCTAGTTACCTGTTTAGTCTTTCTAGTCAATTAACTCATGCATCTTTTTAGGATTCCAAAAACTTAAGTTTAGTGTTTTACTAGATTCTTATTCTCCTTGTTAGTTCCGACGAACCTAATCCAACCCTTAAAACTCACACATATCAATCCCCTTATTCAAATTATTCGAAACAGATTTTTCTACTACCTATAAATTCATGTCGTGCCTTAACTCAAAAGTTTCCAAACCACAACTGCCTTAATTTCTACCCAATCATCTTCAAACCTGTGTTTTTAAATAACTTTGGGACGAAATTTCCAAAAGTATGGGAGACTGTAACATTATGTAATTCTACTATATTTTTAAATTAATAAAATCCACGTTTATTTCATTTTCGCACTTATTTTACGACCTTGTACTAACTACTTATCTTTCCCACGGATTTTAGACATGTCAAAGTTTATCATACAATTTTTAGTTTTTCAAAAATCTTTTATTTATTATATATAATAAATATTACAAGTTTATTCTATTATAATTATAAAATTCTATAAAAATATCAAAACGATTTTATAAAATTCCACAAAAATTATCCTAAACTTATAAAAAAATAAACATTCCAGAAATGATTTTTATTTCTGAAAAATCATTTATTTAATATTTTTAATCGATTTTTGTTATTTTAATCATAAATAAATCATAATAAATTCATTTTTCATTATTTTTGCATCAAAATTTCACATAAATTATTATTAATCATTTAGATCAGAAATATAAATTTTTGATTTGAAATTTATAAATTTTAAATATTTTTAAATACTAAGTCTATATTTTGTCAAATAAGTAATAATATATATATATTCATTAATTAAGGAAATAATTTTATAAAAATTATTTTCACATTTATTACATTTTAATTCAACTACTTTTAGTTAATATTGGTCAGAAATATTTTTATTAATTATTTCTTTATTTATTAAAGTTATTTAACAATTATTCAAATTTAATCATAAATCAATTAATAATCCCCAAATTAGGAACCCTAGCACATTTTAGACTAGAAAACTTAGACTTATTAAGTTTTCTCCAACACTTATTTGTTACCTTGAAATAGGGTGATATTTTGGATACATACGAGCCACATTTACGTATATAACAAAGGTCTCCATTCTAACACTAAGGTGAGTTTACATAGCCCCTTTTTCTGTTTACATTTTTGGGGTGAAACATGTTTAAAACATTTTATACACTATCATTTACTCATACTTACATTGTTGAAACTTGTGATTCAATTACACTATCATTTACTCATTCTATCATTTGACTGTAACAAAAAGACACAGTACAATCATTAACATTGATCAAGCCGCCTGTTTAGATTATAGCGCTATAGGTCTGACAAACCCATCCCCCCGCATAAATTCAGGGATGATCGATAACAGTTACACTTTTACTAACTTGCGAGTTAGGTCTCAGTCGACACAAGGTTTGATTGTACAAAAGACGCATTGTTACATGTCGGACTCATATTCTATCATTACTCATTATTATGCTTCAACTATGATTGTTATACAACATATTGTTTTCAACTATATGCAAAACCTATGTATTCTCACCAACTATTTATAGTTGACCCCCCATCTTTCCAACTTAAACATGTTTCAGGTTTATTTGCTATTGGAAGTTGTACAAGTCTTGAAACCCATAGGAACTTTGGACCTAGTTTATGTAAATCAAGTTTATGTATTCATTTAATTGTATGACAAATTGTAAATTGTTTAGTAATATTAAACTTCCATTTAGTACCATGAGCTATTGAACAATCATCACTACGTGACACCTCGATGTTTCCGCCATCGGTTGGGGTGTTACAATAACCGATCGGACAACGGGGAGCCACAATCAATTCATAGTCATGATGATCTTTTTGGTAAACAACTTCAAGGGTATCCATTTAAGCATAGTCATGATGATCTTTTGATATATATTGTCAAGTAAACAACATCCGGTAAATTCCATGCCGAATCCGTAGACATGTTAAGTAAATAACATCCGGTAACTTAAAAAAGGCCCCGTCTGCTAGGGCCTTTTTTTACACGTTTTTTTATCTTGGGCTAACCAAGCTTTTGTATATATTAAAACTAAACTTTCATGAACGGTACTAGTTTTATAATACATCTATGATGCTTCTTGTAGCCTTATTTGTTAGTTTTTGTTAATGTTTACATATTCACTAAGGGGTTGTTTGGTTGATTAAGTGCTGAATCATTAAGTTGGACCTCTTAATGGTTAGTTTTCTTGTCCCGCATTGGTAGGAGAGCCTCATTCAGATTCAGCCTAGTTCGGTGCTTAATGGTTCAGTGCTCAATGATTCAGCAACATCCCAAATCTTAATGGTTCAGCCTTAACTATTTTATTCAGAAGTTGAAACAAACGCGCTGAATGCTGAATCATTCAGCGCTGAATGGTTCAGAACCTTGTTAAAAATAAAGATATAAAATGTGATTCAACCTTTTGGACCGAACATATTTGGTCTGGACATGTTTATTTATTTCAGGTATTTGGGCTTATTTTAAGCTTGCTTATGATTTGGGCTTATGGAGGTTCAGCCCAGTTGTGGCTCAGTTGTGTTCGAGATATAATTGTCACCGTTGGATGTGATCCGTGTGCTCTTGATCAATGGCTGAGATTATTACTTTTGTGTTTGTTCGACGAAGGTTCCAGGAGCTCTATAAAAGGGTTTCTCTCTCTTCATTTGAGAGTTTAGCTCAGATATTTCTTTGTATTCGTCTCTTTGTATCCTCTGGTCTTGTATACCCTTTCTAGGGTTTCTGTATTCTTGTTCTTGTAAGGTTTCTTTGTATTTTCTTAGTTAGTCAATCAACTGGTCTTAATAACCAGTAGATTGCTAACCTGGTATCGTTTATAGATCTCTATAATTTTAGAGATCTAGGGTTTGGTTTGGGTACTTTTGGGCTGGTTAATAATAATATTTGTCACCTGTTTTGTCGCTATCTCTTTCTGTTGATTATTGTTCTTGAGTTTGTTGTGGTTGTGTTTTACATTTTATTATAGATCCATAGTTTTTTAACAAACCTCATTAAGAGGCTTACCAAACAGCCACTAAGCGTAAGATATACATATCTGGTTGTTTTTTTTATTTTATTTTATGGCAGCGGAGAAGATGTTACTACTTTCAAGTTTATATGCATGATTATTATTTTTTCTCTCTCAATGAAGGAAAAGACGACTCGCCGGAACCCTATTCCGGCACACATTCAGGTACGTTTAACTAAGTTTTTCTTATCAAATCTTCCGGATCGTTGTAGTGGGACGGATGTTGCGGAAGCTATTAGAGGAATGGGGGATATCTTTGATATCTATATCGCACGTAAAAGAAATAAAGAAGGCAAGAGATTCGGTTTTGTGACGATGTTGGATGTGAAAGATTCTTCGGAGATGGCTAGGAATGTATCAAAGACTCGTATGGGTGATTACAGACTGGTGTGCAATGTTGCAAGGTATGTGTTAGAAGAAGGGGAGATCCGACAGCCGGCTCCTTCGGCGGTTAACCAGGCTCCTAAAAATCAAGGTAATGCTGGGGAGGGATCTTTTATGAAGAAGGATAAGGGGATCAACTTTATGTCTTACAAAGAAGCTTTTTCCGGGGTATCCAAGGGTAAGACTGTTGAGGTTGGCAATGATGTCAAGGCGTTTGAGGATCTGTATGGCAGGACGATTTTGGTGCGGGTCACCTCTTTGTATGTTTTACAACGTATTAAAATCATTCTGAAGGAGATGAAGTTGCATGAAGGGGTGGTAAGGCTTCTGGGCGGTTTCCAGGTGTTGATAGAGTTTCTTTCTAAGGAACATGCGGAGATGGCGTTGAACGAAATTATTGGGAGACCTGAATTATTTTCCAAACCGGAGATTTGGGACGGTCAACCTAATCACTTTGAGAGGATTGCCTGGGTGAAAGTTTTCGGAATTCCGTTATGCATTACGGATAACAATGTGATTAACAACGTGGGAAGCTTGTTCGGGAAGTGATCAAATCGGCGAAAGTGGAACGTATGGGATTAGATACTTCCTTTCAGTTTATTGGTGTTTTAATCAAGCATGGTCAGCGGATACAAGATGAGGTGTTTTTACGATGGAAAGGTAGAACCTTTAAGGTATGGGTCATGGAGGATAATAACGAGTGGGTGGAGGAATTTATAATGGATAGTACGGAGTTCGCTGAAGGTTCGCCGATGCAAAGGGAAGAGGAAGGTGATAAGGTGTTTGAATCGCCGGAATGTTTATCGGAAAAATCATCGGTCAAAGAGGCAGGTATGGAAGGTAGTAAAGGCGCGGATTTGGAGGAGAAGTTTCCTAAAACTATGGAGGAGGATATGGAAACTACTAAAGGGGCTATTAATGAGGAAGTTTTTTTCCCATGATATTTATGGTAATTTGAATGGAGAGTTGCGAAAGTTTACTCCAATTATTAATGAAGAAGATTCCAATGTGTCTGGTTTTTTGAAAAATGTGACTAAATTAAAAAGGAAAAAGATTAACAGGCTTAAGGAGTTGGGTCAGGAGAGTGGTGGGCATTATAGTAGCAGTAATGATAGGCCCGTTAAGGGGCCCAAGACGTGCTTTAATGAGTCTGATCCATTTGGGCTTGATCCATTTATTTTGGGCAATGATGACCATGTGGTTAAAACTAGGGGGGATGGGCCGGTCCAGTTTTCCAATTCGTTTCAAGTACTGGGGGATCTTAACGATGATGTTCATGATTCAGAGACAGGGGGCGGCGAAATTTTTGAAGAATTACTTCCAGGGGTGGGTCAGCAAGCGACAACGAATGTTCATTCAGAACCTGGGGGTGTTTGCGAGGTGGAGAAAGAGGTCACTAGTACACGGATCTTGGGTAATAGCCTGGGTGCCCAATTAGACGGTTTCGATGATTTGATTCGAGGTTCCATTCAGGTTCAAGGTGTACAAACAGGTTTGTCATGAATTGTTTATCCATTAATGTTAGAGGGATTGGAAAGGTGGGGAAAGTTTCTTGGGTTAATGGTTTGATTCGTAATAATGGGTCGATTTTATAGCGATTCAAGAGACTATGGTGAATAATGGGAATTTTTTTGATTTTGAGAAGATTTTGGCCTAGTAGTGGTTGTGGGGTTGATGTTATGGGTGCTAACGGGAAATCTGGAGGGTTGGTGTCTCTTTGGAACACAAAAAAATTTCAGAAAATTAATTCGGTTATGGATCAGTTCTTTATTTTAACGTCGGGGAAATTGGTAGAGGATGGGACTGTTTTGAATCTTGTCAATATTTATGCTCCTCAAAAAGTCCAAGAGAAAAGACGGTTGTGGGATCAGTTATTGCAATTGATCAATGGGTATCAAGGGTTGTGGATTTTTCTTGGCGATTTTAATGTTGTTAGATGGCCAGAGGAGAGGAAGAATTCTAAGTTTCATACTGGGATGGCTTGTGATTTTAATAATTTTATTGATAGTGCTAATTTACAAGAGTATTTTATGAGGGGTAACCAGTTTACTTATTTGGCTGGGTCGGGAATAATGCTAAGATGAGTAAGATTGATCGGATGTTGGTGTGTCAAGATTTTTTCAGTAGATGGCCTGAAGCTGTGTTGAGAGCACTCTCTCGTGATTGCTCGGATCATTGTCCTTTATTGCTTACTATAACTGATTATAATTATGGGGCTAAACCTTTTAAGTGGTTTGATTCATGGCTTGACAGGGACGATTGTGAGACGGTAGTGATTCAGGCGTTGGAAGCTTGTAAGGTGGATGGGACTTCTGATGTTAAATTACATAAGAAGCTTGCGGTTGTAAAAAATGCTCTTAAGAAGTGGTGGAATGATACTGGTAAGAAAGAAGAGGGTGAGATGGCTCTTATAAAAGAAGATATAGCTAAATTAGAGAATCTTTTGGAAGTTCGGGATCTTGAAGAGGAGGAGGTGTGATTTTGGAACAAAGTAAAATTGAGGTGGAAAAATATATATGGCGGAAAAATAGGGACCTTCAACAAAAGGCTAGAGTGAATTGGGCGAAGTTTGGGGATGAAAATTCTGGTTTTTTCCATCGGTGTATCAAAGGTAGGAGGGCTACAAATGCTATTCCTGGCATCTTGGTGGATGGGTGTTGGGTGGATAAGCCGGCGTTAGTTTAAAAGGGAGGTGCTTCGTTTTTATAGGAATCTTTTTAAAAAAGATTTCAGTAACAGACCTTCTCTTTTTTTGTGATAATTTGAAACAGGTTCCTTTGGATTGTATTGATGGTTTGATCGCTCCTTTTTCTTTAGATGAAATCAAGATGGCGGCTTTTGATTGTGGTCCAGATAAGGCCCCGGGGCCTGATGGTTTTAATTTCAGATTTATCACTCATTTTTGGAGATATTTGGAAAATGACTTCGTGAAGGTGTTTGATGATTTTTTCCAAACCGGTTCCATTAGCAAGGTTTGCAGCACTTCCTTCATTACGTTGATTGCTAAAACTAAGACGCCGGTGGGTTTAAAAGATTACAGGCCGATTAACTTGATTGGTGTGATTAGTAAAATTATTTCTAAAGTTATGGCGAACAGATTAAAGACGATTATTGGGAAGGTGATCTCCGAAACGCAATCCGCTTTTATAAAGGATAGAAATATCCTAGACGGTCCTCTTATGTTGAATGAGATTATTGGGTGGAACAAGAGAAATAGAAAAGAAGTGTTTCTACTGAAAATTGATTTTGAAAAGGCATATGATAATGTTAGCTGGGAGTTTCTCTTATCTATTCTTTCTCAAATGGGGTTTCCTGAGAGGTGGATTATGTGGGTGAAGGGTATTCTAAACTCGGCACGCTCGGCGGTTCTTGTCAATGGTGCTCCGACTTTTGAGTTTGACTGTCAAAAGGGGATTAGACAAGGAGACCCTCTTTCTCCTTTCTTATTCCTTATTGTCATGGAGGCTTTGGATTGTCTTATAAGAAAAGCTACTCATTTGGGGTTTATGGAGGGTGTTAGTATTACAAATGATGGCCCGGTCTTGTCTCATTTACTATACGCGGACGATGCCTTGATAATGGGTGCTTGGAATAAAGATAATTTGATGAATACGAACCGTTTACTTCGGATATTTTACTTATGTTCCGGGTTGAAGATAAATATTCATAAATCGGTGATCTTTGGGTTGGGCGTGGGGGATGAGGAGGTGGTGAATACCGCAAATCTGTTGGGATGCAGAGTGGGTAATCTTCCGTTTTCATATCTTGGAGTGAAGGTGGGGGCTAATATGAATCGCATCTCTAACTGGGATCCGGTGATGGAGTCTATTAGGGGTAGATTGAGTTCTTGGAAGTCGAAACTTCTTTCTATTGGGGTCGTTTGACGTTGCTAAAGTCGGTCCTTTCGGCGTTGCCGGTTTATTACCTTTCTTTATTTAAAGCTCCTTTGGCGGTGGTAGAGAATATTGAAAAAATTATGCGTAAATTCTTGTGGTCCGGTTGCAAAGATGGTAGAGGCATTTATTGGGTGGCATGGGACGTTGTGACTAGACCTAAGAAGGAAGGTGGGCTTGGTGTTGCTAAATTGTGCGATGTTAACACGGCATTACTTGCGAAATGGGCCTATCGTTTTAAGTCCGAGGATAATGGTTTTTGGAGCAAGGTTATTATGAGCATACATGGAGGTAAGAATCGATGGCGTTTTCTCCCCTTGAAGAATGCCTATACTGGTTGCTGGAAGAATGTAGTTCGCCTGCTGGATGGATTGGAGATTAATGGTTTGCGTTTCAATAATTGTTTAAGGGGTAAACTGGGGGATGGAGGCAGAATTCTGTTTTGGAAGGATGCTTGGTATGGCAATGGTCCATTGATGGACATATGGCCGGTTCTGTTCGCGCAAGATAAATGCAAAAATGCAACAGTGAAAGAGCGAGTTCAGCAGAGTGGAGACAGTGTTCGTGTTGCGAGTTCGTGGGTATTTAATACAGACTCGGTAGCTGCTATTTCAGAGGCTCAAGATGTTCAAGAGGTTTTTTCTCAGGTACGGCTAAATGGGAACAAAGATTCGTGGTATTGGAGTCAGCACAGCAGTGGAAAGTTCTCTGTGGCTGCAGTGAAGGATTGGATGGGTCACAAGTATGGGCCGCCTCTTGGTCGTTGCATGCGATGGGAGTCTTGGATCCCGAGTAAAATCAATATTTTCTGTTGGAGATTGGAGTTAGATCGGATCCCGACTCGGGTGGCGTTAGCTAGTAGGAGTATCAACATAACGGATATCAGTTGCCCTTTTTGTGAGTTTGCGCAGGAAACGGCTAATCACTTGATAGTGGAATGTGCTTTTGTTAAGGGTGTTTGGGAAAAAATAAAGGTTTGGTGTCGCATTCAAGGTACATGTTTTGATTCTATTGCCGAGCTGCTGAAATTGGATTTCTCCGCGTGTAACAATAAGTGGCGAAAGAAGATATTGAGAGGTATTGTGATGCTTACTTGTTGGAGGATTTGGTTGGAACGAAACAGCATTGTTTTCCACAAGTCAAGACATAAATCGGTGGATATTGTAGCGAGTATTAAGGCATCCTCTTTTTGTTGGATTAAACATCGGGCTGGTTTTAAAGATGTAGTTTGGAAGGATTGGATTATGTACCCATTGTATATGATGTAATCTGGTAGGAGGCCCTCGTCTTTTGGTCCTCCTGTTTTTTAATGAAAGTTTTTGTTCAAAAAAAAAAAAAATACTATACTGTAAATAGATAACCATTACATGGAAATGATTAGGCAAATGTTGACTTTGGAAGTGGCAGTTGATGATTCCATGATCGGTTGGTATTTGTTCTTATATTTAATTTTGATTGTCGTAAATCAAAGTGAATTGAAAGTACCGTTGTTTGCCAAATGATATTTTTGATCTTAGAATATCGTGCATTCGACACCCCTCGCACTATATATTAGAACAGGCCCGTATCTTGCATCGCTTTCTTAGAGATTCATACAATAATTTTGAACAATATGAATCCCACTTCAAGAACTAAATGTTTGGTGACAAGAATTACCCGCTGCAATGCGGTGGGAAACTACTAATCAAAATGCCCTTTTAGAGCACCAAATAACATCATAGTAGGCTCTTAATGTTGAAATCATGTGTGTTGTACAATAGAACCGATACCTAAATAGTAATAACAACTTTGACTATTGTCAAAAACATGATATCAAAACTTCAAGAACTGATTTATTATCCCAAACCAAAACATTTAACCCAAAACATACATAGACTCTTAAGATACAAAGAAATACTCAAAGTCACCTAAATATACTGTACAATCGAAATCTCATAATTGTTGGACATAATATTTGTTTTATCCTAAGTTTAGGAAGTTGTAACCGAATGGGTGTGACATATCGGTTCATATGGTAGTTGTGTTATTTGTGAAGGGACATGTCGGTTCACACACACCCTTTCACAAGTATAAATAGGTTGTAATGTGATCATTTGTATTTGGATGATTCAATTATAATATAGCATGTTTCTGTAAATTCTCTCTATTAAATCTCAACATGGCATCAGAGCCTTGGTATCATTGATCCATCCATGTGGAAAAGAAAGAGAGAATCATAGAGAAGATTCATCCCCTGTTTTTCAAAAAAAAAAAAAAAAAAAACAGAGACAGTTACAAATTCGGTTAATAATGATTCACGGAACGATTTTTCCAACCCAGACAATAAGGAAGATTGTCATTTGAAGATTGTAACCGTAAAAGAGATAGAACATCACCGGAAGAAAGAATCCGGTGAAACTCCGGCGAAACAGAAAGACTCCGGCGTGACACTGGACAAACAGAAAAGTAGTTAGACGCGATTGATTCGTGTTTCAAACGGTTATTCGTTCCCTTGCCTTTATAATCTTAGAACAAATCGAATATTTAAAAGAAAGTTAATCATACACGAATTTAGAAGAACGGTTTCCGGCTCCTATTCTTCATTTGGAAGAACATATATTTTCCCGCCAACTTTTTTCTTTCAACAAAATTAATAAAAACGTTTTTTTAGAGAAGTTGAGTAATCAAAACATCAAGATCAAACGTTTTTCATTCCTTAAGTGGATTTCCAGAATCAAAACAGAAAGTTAAAGGATTACCAGGAAATTATTACCAAACCGTAAAATAAATAGAACCGTATTTGATTTGAAGATTCAAGTAAGATTTGATATAGGATCAAATCAAGAGTGTTAGCGAAACGATTTAGAAAAACAAATCGTTTAACTTGAATCAAAGAAAGCATTAAGAATTGCAACGGGAAGTTTTTTGGCAGAATATTTTGAAAGTTTATTGGAGAAGATTGACTTATTAAAGTCAAACAGAAAGTTTCGATGGAAAGTTTTTGATCCTTTCAGAAGTCAACGTACTCATTTTATAAAAGGGTAAAGTAAAAACAAAATTAGTTTTTGTTTAAACAAGTCATCGATTAAAATTGAAGGATCAGTTTTTTTTTGGAAAAGAATACACTAATCAAAGTTTAGAAAGAAAGTTTAATTGAAATATATTTTTCGGTTTGTTAAAAGAAAATAAAAATCAAATAAGTTTTGATTTTTTTTAAAACATTCCACACAGCAAGTTAAAATCGAATCATAAATGATTCGTATAGCAAGATACTCCGAGCCCATTTCGGTTCGTCGAGAAAATAATTAGTAAGTAACTCCGAGCCTTTTGGTTCGTTGAGAAATAGCAAGTGACTTCAAGACATCGTGACTCGCTGAGTTAATGGCAAGTAACTCCGACCATTCGTGGATCGTCGAGTATAGCAAGTGACTACGAACATTTGTTCGTTGAGATTAGCATGTCCACTCCGAATTCTATTCGTTGAGTATAGCAAGAAAAAGTTAGACCTTTGTGGCAAGTTAGACCTTTGTGGCAAATTAGACCTCTGTGGCAAGTTAGACCTTTGTGGCAAGTCAGACCTTCGTGGCAAATTAGACCTTTGTGGCAAGTTAGACCTCTGTGGCAAGTTAGACCTTTGTGGCAAATTAGACCTTCATGGCAAGTTAGACCTTTGTGGGATATTCGACCTGTGTGGCAAATCAAGAAAGAAGACCTTTGCTTCAAAGCATCAAGGAACTTAGCAAAGTTAAAGCAAGTACAAGCAAGAAAGAAATTGGGAAAGAAGCAATAACATCGGTTGACAACATTGCAAGTGAAATTTAATAAGATGTCAACAACAACGATGAAGAAAGTTATGGCGACTATGAAGCACAAAGAAAGCAAAGAACAAGAAAGACTCCATTCGCATGCATGAAGAAGAGATCAACCCTACTATGGAGCAATAAAGGATAAATCAAAATTAGGGGGGGGGGGAAATGTTGGACATAATATTTGTTTTATCCTAAGTTTAGGAAGTTGTAACCGAATGGGTGTGACATATCGGTTCATATGGTAGTTATGGGTAGTTGTGTTATTTGTGAAGGGACATGTCGGTTCACACACACCCTTTCACAAGTATAAATAGGTTGTAATGTGATCATTTGTATTTGGATGATTCTATTATAATATAGCATGTTTCTGTAAATTCTCTATTAAATAGAAACACACTGAATCTAACGAAAAACGTTACATGACTCAAATACTAGATGAGACTAAAACTATAAAGATGAATCTGAACTGACGAGAGAGACATAGTGTGGATATAACAAAGTCTTGATGAGAACTTCTAAGTGTTGTTAATCTGTGAAGATCTGTGAAAGAAGGAAGGCAAGGCCACTCCAGATGATTGTATATCCTGTTAAATAAGTCAGCCACTGACTTGAATAGACAAGTGGACATAATTGACGAGTGGGCCTGATCCTAAGTTCAGGCTTTAGTTTAATGTTGAGCCCATTTAATCAATAATCCAGCAGACCACAAGCCCAAGTTTGCAAAACAACATCCAAGCCTCCAAAGCAGCCTGTCACGAGCCTTAAGTCTCCAAAACAATGTGTTGAACTTTTTATATTTCCTACAAAACAAACATCTTATGCAAAATGATGTAAAAAACATTTATATAAAAGTAATAAAACTGAAGTAAATGTATATAATTTTAACAACTATGACCAACTTTGACTATGACCTTGACCAAGACTTTGACTATGACTAGGACTTGGACTTGGACTTGGAAATACATAATTACATATTCAAAATACACAATTAATAACAATGAGAATTTGGTGCATCTTTAATATGCCCCCGCAAGATGGACGACCTTGGAATAAGTCCAATCTTGTATAGAAGTAGATGATGTCGTTGTTTGAGCAAGAGAAGAAGTTGATGAAGTTGAAGATGTAAAGAAAGATGAAGTTGATTAAGCAGATGAATCAAGAGAAAATACATTTTGTGTTTTTTTTTTAATATTGCGGGTGAAGAACATGAATCATTGATAATTTGGTGCATCTCTTATATGGATGAGATATATATGGTTAAAAGCCATAAAAGAGAAATAGAGAAGAATGATCAGAGGGTAAAACGGAATAGGTGATAGAAGATTAGAGGTACAGTTTGTCCGGAACACAAAGGTTGTGGCATAAAAAGGATTTTAGGTTTTGCAAAACCAGGCAGAAGGAGAATAAGTTATGTATGAACTTTGAAGAAGTAACAAAGTGTAATAGTTAGGTAAGTTGATTTTAATGAGGGATGAGAATAGAGTTTTGAAGATGTAAGTTTTGGAGATATTGAAGAGGGGATAAAAAGAAATAGTAGGGGATGTTTTAAAGAAATTTAGGGTGGTGGTGATCACGAAATAGTTGAAGAAAGGGAGCTTTAGGTAGACATGGTGGGGATCGCAGTAGCCTGAAAAGAAATTTAGGGGTGATGGGCGACGGTTCCCATGTTTATAGGATCAAGAGCTTTCTCGTTGGAGATAATGCTCTGATACCATATAACAGAAATGATCAGCCACTTTTTATTCATAATTCATACCCTATATATATACACAATGAAGAAAGACATAACTTAATAATATATTAAATACTAATAACAACTTTGCCTATGACCTTGATTTTGACAAAGACTTTGACTATGACTAGGACTTGGAAATACATAATTACATATTCCAAATATACAATTAATAACAATGAGAATTTGGTGCATCTCTAATAAATAGAACCGATATGTAAACCTACGATATGTAAACCTACGTAACGCGCGACAACAAAAACCACTAGTTTACTTAGTTAAAAAAATATTTTAGAACTACCAGTTGTCTATTATATAAGTGTCGTGTAGGAGACATTTTAGTGAAGAATTTGGAATTAGAGTTTACAACAAAAACTTGAACCATACGAATTGATGATTTGATTAGATATTCATCATTATGTCTTTATATACAGATCACTTATTAATTTTCTTAAATAAATGAATAAAATGTATATATTTTATCATCAACATGTTATGTTCGTAATTTAATATTAATTTATCAGTTTGTTTTATAAAATATTTTGTAACCCTGTTTATTTTCTTGTTAAGTCAAACGTTACGGATATATTACTTCAAGTAAAAATTTTAAAGCAACATGTACAACGTGTTTAAAACCAGCCCTCCCTACCTTCACCAACAACCAACCAACACCAACTGTTGGAAACCGCCCGATCTGTCTACGAAAGTGCTAGCTCCAGCAAATAACCACCTGACCTACTTAGAAGCACCCATTTGTCCCTACCACAATCATCATCATCTTCAACCAAAACACTACCACCACCCATCACCTAAAACACAGCCGACACCACCATTGGCCAACATCTTAAACACCCCAAAATTTGTAAATCCCAAATCATAATCTTAAAACATTGGTTACCTAGTTACGATTCAAATAAAAGCAAACCAAAAATCAAAATCGATGGTAAATCTAATTCAAATCAAACACTAAGCCAGTGGGGTAATAATAATAGTCAAAACATGGGTCGGAGGTGGGGGGGGGTCTTAAATTAGACAGTGGAGATGGGGGTTTTGACTTTTGAGCGGTGGAAAATGATGTGTTGGGGTTTTAGTGTGAAGCTTAAGTGGTGGTTGAAGGTGGAGGATGGCTTAGAACCGCAAAGTAATGTATTGAGGTTTAGATTGCAGGTGGGCAAGGCTTGTCGTCAGAGGGGATGGTGGTCAGTGGATGATTGTGGTCCATCAGAGTTGTATGGTGTCGTGGGTTAGGGTTTGCATAGGCAAGGTGAACGGTGGGCATATGGTGTCAGTGGTGGATGTCGACGGGAAAACAGGGAGTAGCAATGGTGGCCTAGTGGGTTATAGCGATGGTCCGGTGGAGGTATGTTGTGTGATGGTGGATGTTGAGAGAGAGGGGAAGAGAGAAAGTGGGGTGGATTTTATAAATATATTATTGAATATTATTTTTATTTAAAAGCTAACCGAAAAGTGAAAATAAAGAAAAACATATGAGAGAATTACACAAATTGTCCTTTAGTTATTAGTCAAATTACATCATTTGTCCTTTGTGTAAAATTTTCACTCCTTATGTCCTTTCGTTTATAAGCTTGTTACACCTTATGTCCTTTAGGAAAACTTCCGTAAAAAATGACGTTAAGTTAGACATGCGCCCCTCAACTCCTCAAGTGAGGGGCAAACATGTCACGTCACCTTAGTTGAATATGGTTTATTTTTTAATAATAATAAAACCAGACATCATCATCCTTTTCATCTCTCCACCAATCTTCACTGTTTACTTTACTGCTAATTCATTCATTGATTGAACATCATTGTGTTTTTTATTAGCTTTTGGACAAATCTTGGACTATATACCACATGTGTTAATTTCAACAGTAAAACCTTTACCAATATAAATCCACCATTATAGTAATTGTTACTAACAATAGAAATTAAAATTTCGTACTATCTAAATAAGATATTCCATAGCAAAAAACCCTAATCCTCCGAATATGTCAGACGATTCACGGCGGCAAAGATCAGAAGAATGGTAGGACGCTCCATCTCGTAAAGGTAGACGCGGATCTCATGAGGAAACGGGTAGTTCGAAGGTAATAACAATTTTTTTTTTGTTTCAAATCTCCCTCCTAAGTGTTCGTCTTCAGATTTAAAGGATGTTTTTCGGGTTTACGGTATGTATGAGGGATCCTACATTGCTAGGATGTTTGATAGGTTGGGGAAGAGGTTTGGGTTTGTATCATTCAGTGGTGTAATGGATGTGAAAAGATTGGCAGGGGAGATGACTGATCTTTGGATGGGTTCTTATAAACTTTTTGTTTCCTTGGCACGGTTTGTGGATGGGGAGAAGATGGATGTTCCGAAAGATATGGCTAGTAGGAAAGATAAGGAGAAGGTGAATGATTCTCATGCTAACCCTAGGGTTGGGATTCCACAACAGGAGAACTTTCTTAATGGCGAGGGGGTTATGGGTAACAATGGGGGTGGTAATCGTACGTTCCTGGACTCCCTTTTAAACAGAAACAATGTCGATGTGATAACGGTTGATGATAATGTGGAAGGTTTTGCTCGGTGGAATAACGTTTCAGTGATAGGCAAAGTTGTGGATTTTAAGATTTTAACCGAGTTACATAAGCGCTTAAGGTCTAAAGGATGGAAGAATGTGGGGATCAAGTATGTCTCTTGCTTCACGATGTTGTTGGTTTTCAATGATGAGGAGGAGTGCCGTAACTTTTGGACGGATAAAGAAATGTGGGCAGATCTATTTTTTTTTTTCACTTTAAAGGTGGGATGACAAGCACTTGAAGGTGGAAGAGTGAATCACGTGGTTGCAGGTTCATGGAGTACCAGTCCAGTTGGCAATAGATCAAGTTTTTGATTTGGTGGGAAGGAGTTATGGAGAGATTATCAAGCCGGCTAGGATGTCTTCCGAAGATTGTAATTTTTCTTTTGTGTACATTGGTGTGTTGACTAATACTCAGGGTAGGATAGTCGATCGGGTGGATATATCATGGAGGGTAATATGTATAAGGTTTGGGTTGATGAAGACGTAGGAGAATGGGTCCCGGATTGTGTGGAAGAGGTGGAAGTTCGATTGATGTCATGGAGCAGGAAGTATCGGGTAATCGGAACATGGGGAGTATTAATGATGAAGCTCAATGTGTCGATGTGGAGGTGGGCGAGATACATGAGGATGGAAGGAGTGGGAATGATCGAGTGTTTAATATTGGGTTGACACAATTGTGGAAGGAGGTACTGACAAGGTGGTTAAGGATAATGTTTTGGCCGTTCGGAAGAAATTTGAACGGAGACCGTTGTTCAAGAATAGGGGCGATGCGAGTAATTCTCAGGAGAGGCCTATAAACGCCATAGGGAGGATAATGACATTTTTGGGTTGGATAAATTGATTGGTATAATGGGTTCCTCATCTGATCAAGCTGATGCGATTGATAAGGAAGTGTAGGTAGAGTTTTGTACACCAGATCTTAATGCATTCACAGAAGAGGTCGGCTATAATTCGGAGGTTGTGGAGGTAAATGCGAATTTGGTTAATAATCAAGTGGGGCAGGAGAGTGAAGCTATCGATCCTGTTGTGGAAGAAATTAATAAAACATTAGTATTGGGTGAGTTACTAGGAGCTTCCAATATTAGCGATTTTGTTCCAAAGTTACATGAGACGATTAACGAAGAAGGATTTCAATCGGGTGGTCAATGAATGTTATGTCATTGAACATTCATGGGTTGGGGAATTCTAGTAAGGCGGAATGGGTTCGTAATCTTCGGGTTCAACATGAGGTTCACTTCATTATGATACAGGAAACGCAAATGGTGTCTTTAGAGGCAGTGGATGTTGGGAGTTTTTTAGGAAGAGGAGATTATTCGAGTGGGTACCGTCTTCAGGAAGGTCGGGCGGTTTATTATCGATTTGGGATAACAAGATGTTCGCGGTTGAGGTAATGAAAAGGTTTTCGCATGTTTTGCAAGTTTCTGACAGGTTTAAAGGTAATGGGGAGATAAACAAGTTGATCAATGTTTATGCTCCGCATAATGCGGTGTCGAAAAGGGTTCTATGGGCACAGATAGGTGGTCTTATAAGCGACGGAGAAGGTTATTGGATGGTAGCTAGTGATTTCAATTCTGTTAGAAATGAAGGGGAACGAAGGAATTCTTTTTATAACATGTCGAAGCTCACGATTTAATACTTTTATTAAAGAATCGAATCTGCATGAGTATCCTTAAAAAGGACATCGGTTTAAGTTTGTCGCGGGTGATAAATTGAGTCGTATAGATAGAGTTTTGGTGAATTGGAATTTTTTTCTTAGCATGGCAGTTGGTAGAGTATATCGCTCTGGATAGGAGATGGTCGGATCATTGTCCGTTGGTCTTGAAGATGACGTGTAGGAATTATGGGCCTAAACCGTTCCATTTTTTCAAATCATGGTTGGACCGTCAAGACTTCTCGGCTTTTGTTAAGGATGCGCTGAATAGTATCAATGTTGAAGGGACTCCAGACACTTGTCTAATGTTGAAATTCAAAAGATTAAGGAGTTTGATTTCGGATTGCGCAAGGAATTGTTTCAACAAGGAGCGTGGTGAAAACTCAAGTTTTGGAGTAGGAACTCGCTGTTTTGGATGCTCTCATTGAACATCGTCAACTTTTGGAAGAGGATGTATGGAGTCTAGAGGAGATCAAAAGAAGATTACGTGAGCTTGAATTTTTACGCCTTAGAGATTTAAAGGCTAGGAATAATTGGGCTTTATTTGGTGACGATAATTCGCGATTTTTCCATGCTTGCATTAATAAAAGGAAAGCCTCTAATTATATCCCAGGTTTGATGGTGAATGGGACTTGGGAATCGAAGCCGGAAATAGTCAAGAGAGAGGTTCTTCGTTTTTATATATCGAAGTTTAAGGAAAATATGGTTGTCAGACCTAATCTCGTTTGTCATGGGTTGAAAACGTTGGAAGCGTATGATGCCGAAACGTTGACACAGAGCTTTTCTATCCAGGAGATTAAGGATGCAGTGTTCGATTGTGGTGCGGACAAAGCCCTGGGGTCGGATGGGTTTAACTTTCGATTTATTATATCCTTTTGGGATTTGTTCCAGAACGATTTTATTAAATTGTTTATTTTTTTCACGAGGTGGGTAGATTTAGTCCAGGCTTTGGGTCATCTTTTATTACCATGGTTCCAAATATTGGTGATCCGGTTGAGCTTACTAATTTTAGACCGATTAATTTGATCGGGATTGTCAGTAAAGTTGTTTCTAAGGTCTTGGCGAACAGATTGAAGATGGTCATGGGTAAAGTAGTTTCGGATACCCAGTCGACTTTTTTGACTGGGAGGTATATTTTGGATGGTCCGTTAATGGTGAACGATGCGATTTCGTGGGCTAAGAAGCGTGAGAAGAAAATATTTTTTTTTTCAAAATTGATTTTGATAAAGCTTACGATAACGTTAATTGGGACTTCCTTTTGTCTGTTTTAGAGTAAATGGAGTTTCCAATGAAGTGGCGAGAGTGGATAAAGGGGATTTTGGTTTCGGCTAGGTCGGCGATTCTTGTGAATGGATTTCCAACTTTTGAATTCGTTTGTCAAAAAGGCATACTGCAAGGTGATCCTATCTCTCCATTTTTATTTATTATACTGATGGAGGCTTTTTCTTGTTTAATGCATAGAGCTACTCAATTAGGATCTTTTGATGGGGTGTATCTCCCGAACGATGGGCCGGTTTTATCACACCTATTATTCGCCGATGATGCTATGTTGATTGGAGAGTGGTCTTCTTTTAATTTTGATAATATGAGGCGGATTCTCCGGATATTTTATTTGTGATCGGGGCTTAAGATTAATCTTCATAAGTCGGTTTTGTATGGTATTGGGGTTGATAATAATGAGTTGAAGGTTAGAGCGGATTCTTTAAGGTGCAAAGCAGGTGATATTCCGTTTTCTTATTTGGGGATCAAGGTTGGCGCCAATATGAATAGAGTGGCTAATTGGGAGCGGTGGTTACTACGTTTAGAAGGAGATTGTCGAAGTGGAAAGCGAATTCTTTATTGATTGGTGGGCGGGTGACCTTAATTAAATCCGTTCTTTGTAGCCTCCCTACTTATTATTTTTTCAATTTTCAAGGTACCGAAGATTATTATCAAAGAATTGGAAGGGTTGATGAGAAGATTTCTGTGGGGTGGATCCGATGAGGTAAGAAAACTTTGTTGGGTTTCGTGGGATACGGTTACAAAGCCAATAGAGGAGGGGGTTGGGAATCGCTAAGCTTGAAATTAGTAACAAGGCTTTGCTAGTAAAATGGGTTTGGTGGTTTTTAAACGAACAACACCAATTGTGGAGAAGGGTCATCATTTCTATTCATGGGTCGAACCGCAGTTGGGGTATTGCTCTGGTTAATAATGCCTACGCTGGTGTTTGGAAGAATCGTGTTTCAATGTGTAATGGTTTAACGGTCGAAGGAAGAGGTCTTAATAGTGTTTTGCGTGGTCAAATAGGGGACGGGAGAAGTATACGTTTTTGGTTGGACACTGACGTGATTGTCGTGGTACACGTAAAATTTCCAATTACAACTAATAAATAGTGGCAAGAAGGTATCGAACACAGGGAGTTTGTGGAAAATGTGTGAATTCTAGTTTTGTTGATTAACTACAATTAAACTACTTAAACAAAAGTGAACGATTAAGATTTTGAGTGTTTTGATTTTAACTAAAGTAACAACTAATTACTTGTTTAAACTTAAGATTGTTTCTTCAAATTATGGAACAATGATCATTCAAGGATCCGGTTTCTCTAAACACATGTGTGAATTTCAACTAGAAAGAGTTACATAGACATAACTCATGTAAAAACAATTGTTGTGATAAAAGGGAACAAAGTACTCGGATTATATTAACGCGAGGTTGTTTCCCGATGACCAATTAATCAATAACCAACCCCAATCCTTCCATGATATCTCGGTTGTTAGCAACACCAAGAACGAACGATAGAGACTAAAAATTGGTAAATTAATCAACACACTACAAGCAATTGTTCATACATCATAATAACAAAGAGAAAGTATCAAGTTATTATTCTAGAAATGCAAGAAATCACACACAAGAGTTTAAGAAAAACCTTCACCCGAAATGATCACCAAAAGTTTAGCCTCGCATGACTTGGTGAATCATCAAAACAACCATAGTAATGTTCATAAGAATCAAAAACATAAACCAATGTTTGTGATAAGTCTCCAATGAAGATCTTCAGCCAAAAATCGCCCAAAAGATGATTAGAAACGTTTTACAAGGGAGAGATGATGAAAAGACACCATAAAGTGCTCTTTAAATAAAGGAGTTACAACTTTGTGCAGGGGCCACCGTACCCTTACGGTGGCTACCGTAGGGGTACGGTGGAGCTTGAATGCTGACGGCCATCTTGACGCTGCTATACGGTGGGGAATAAGTGCCCTGGGGCCACCGTAACCCTACGGTGGCTACCGTAAGGGTACGGTGGACCCTTTACAATTCTTCATTTTTTCTTCTTGCCTTCCACCTCGTTCCGATGCATTCCGGTCCGTTCCCAAAGCCCGTATTTCGTCGTTTTTAGCTCCTTATTACACCTACAACCAAAGCACCGTAGTCACCCAATTCCAAGCAATATCACGAATAAATGTGGATAAAATAAGCATTTTAACACTATTAAAGGG
Source organism: Ambrosia x helenae (assembly GCA_030844895.1). Classification (NCBI taxonomy): domain Eukaryota; kingdom Viridiplantae; phylum Streptophyta; class Magnoliopsida; order Asterales; family Asteraceae; genus Ambrosia; species Ambrosia x helenae. The sequence goes on along the minus strand of CM061229.1, from coordinate 26,809,152 downwards.
TGTTCGTTGAACCACCCGTCACATCCCCACACTTACCCATTGCTTGTCCCAAGCAATCTATTACAAATCCTTTTTACGAATAAGCAATTATTTCAAAGTCAAGTTTAATGTGCAATCCTCGTACTAACCCATCCTCAACACCCCAATCAACACACCCCTCACTATATCTCTCCTCTCGGTATCAAATAAGCTCTAGCAAAGATAAGCTAGACACACAAAAGGCAAACGGGTGGTTGCACAACCATAAGCTTGTACCTAAATCAATCATCCTCCTAACATGAACATGAGTATAAATCAAAGGGACTTAACGGTTGTAACTTGGCTAAGTGTGAAGGTAGGGAATAGGATATATATAAGTAGCGCAAACTTTACCCGGTCTTTTTATTACAAAACAAACACACGAACAAAGAAACACTACTATATACAAACACATAACATAACTTTACTTGCTTTTTCTCTTCTTTTCCTTTTTCTCATTTTTTTTTCTTTTTTTTTCTTCTTTTTTTTTTTTTTTTTTTTTCATTTTCTTCTTTTCATCATTTTTTTTCTTTTCATTTTTCTAGCCAAACAAATTACATAAACATACTAACACATACTAAACTTAACACTTCAATAATACTATTAATACAAGAATAAACTAAACACAAAAAGACCGGGTCAAGTTGGGTAAAATTTAGGAGCTAGTTTAAGGGTCATCAAACAATAGGCTTTAAGGCTCAAAAATGGGCAACTAAATGTCCAAACCCCCCGCCCCTCTCGCTACCTTGCTCATATATGTAATGTATGAGGTCCAACCCCCCCCCCCCCCCCAAAAAAAAAACCCACACTCGCACTCACGTGATGAGGCTACCTAATGCCCTTATCATTTCTACACCCATGCCCAATTAAGGATTCAAGTCGTATTCAAGCACAAGTTCTAGTGCACCCCCACCCGTTGCCACTCTCACAAAAGAAGAATTTATTTATTTACATATGTGGCTTCAACTCTCGCCAAGAAAAAGAAACAGGTATTAAGGGTTGTCGGTGTGTCTAATGGAGGTTAAATCAAGGTGTTCCAATTTTTACAACATTGCACTTGACCTCAAAATTTTTTTAAAAATCTCCAAAAATTTCCTCCCATCCCCACACCTGGGATGAATTGTCCCAATGCATGGTTTTGGAAAGGAATGATCGCAAATTTCCATCACAATACCACTGTTTTTCAACTCAACCACAACTTTCTTTTTGGTATTTTTTATTTTCTCATTTTTTTTTCTTTTTTTTTTAACACACCACCTACTCTCACAACCCAAATTTCATCATCACAAATCATTAACAATTCAATACACCACCCAACCACCCGAAAACCAAAGGTAAAAACACAAACATAAACAAACAAAATATAAAGCTATGTACAAGAAGCACGACCTGATTAGTAGTAGCGCGGCTGAGGCGGCCCGAACACCGAAGTGAACAAATCATTCCATTCGCCAAAGCCAAATGCTCCATCACCGCTTCCTCCTTGATCTGTGGGTTGTTGTTGCTGCTGTGGGTTGACCCATTGAGAATGGTGGATTGGTGGGGTCGGATAGGAGATGCTTCCATCATACGGTAGCAGGGACCCGTAATCCACCGGTTGTGGATTTGCGACTACGGGTCTCCCCGCATGCCAATCATCATTCATTCTCCTATTCTGATCATAAATGTATCTGTGATTAATCTCCACTTGCTGAGCATAAGCGTGTCCTCGGTTCCATAATTCCTGACGATCAAATCCTTGTTGCATCTTCGTTCCATGCTAGCACCCATCATTGTTTGATGATCAAATAATGTTCGTTCTGAACCCGACCAAGTGTCAAATACCGAGGTTGGGGGACGTTGACTTTCAATTACCTGCTGCATCGATCCCCCAAAGGCCCAACCATCAACATACGCCCTCTCGGTAAAGTCATAAAACCCTCCACCATGGGTCCCACTCGAACTCCCCTGGCCTATATCCAAATGTCCTCCAGCCGGATTGTCTTCGTACTCTTCATCATCACTTGGTGGCGCTTCACCCCCACTCTCAGCTTCATCCTCCTCACCAGGAAAAAGTGCCCTCGCATCTTTCTTTAGCATTCTCCACTTTTGACCCCCACTCTTAAGTTTATGATATCTCTCAGACTCGGAATAAACCCAACCGGACCCCATTGTTGCTAGATCAATAGGTTTGAATTTCTTTCTTTTCCTTCCTTCATCTTCATCAGTTATCGCACCCTGCTGTTTCAACAACCCAGTAATTATTCGACAATAGGGGATGATTGACCTATCCACCGAGTTTCTACATATCCAAACATGATTTAAGATCAAGTACCGAAGGGAAAATTTCGGACCACCGTGCGTCAAGGCGTATAAGATAGGAATCTCGGGAAAAACGCACTTGTTCCTTATCGGCCCGTCTTGGTAACACGTTCAGAATGATAAAAGTCAACAAAAGTTTGGGCTCTATCTTCAAATTCCTTCGATACAATGTATCATGATAAGTACCCGGCAAAAATAAATCACCCAACATTTCCATCCAACGTGGATGCTTGTCTGGACTAATCAACAACTCATCGATGCTCGGGTTCTTATATTCTTTTGTAGGTAGACTATCAAACTTTGCAAGCCTGCGCAACGTCTCATAAGACATTTCCACTTCTATCCCATTTACTTCTCCGACTAACTTCATCTTGGATGGTGAATTATATCTAGGACATCTTAATGTTGCCATCCATTCCTCGATGTAACAACCGGCAAAAATAAGGTAATTCCGTACAAATTAATTAATATATGATTAACGTAATTAAATGCAATTATGTGTGATTTAATTATCAAGGCCTTAGGAGATAGCAATTTCCAAATAGTTCATAGGAATGCATACGTTTATGGTAAAGCATGATTGGATCATGCGCGAATAAGCTATCCGGTATGGACGTTGGCAATTACCCGGTAATAATTAAATAAACGAAAGGATCCCGGACACCCAGGATATAAAATAAAGGGTATTTTCATGAAATATAATGAGTTTTGGAACTCCAAAACCATAAATGAAAACGTCTTGTACAAATATCCCGGTAACGAATAAAATGCGCGTACCGCACCCGATACGCGTATAACTCATAATTTCACCCGGCAAAGGCCTAAATAACCAATCAACGCTTAAATTAGACTATATTTAAGGGTTATTAAAGGTATTTTTAATGTCCGGATAACGCGTGATTAAAACCCGAAAAATACCCGAACGACACCCGAACGACGGGGGATTAAACATAACAAACAATGGGTAAATATTTGAAGTTGTGGACCCCACTTAAACCCACTTGGGGGCCGGCCTACATGGCCTTGTTACATCCATGCAAGTGTGGTGATAATTATAATCTAAAACCTAGCTTAAAGCATGCAAAGGTGTAAGACAAAAGTTGTAAGAAAACACTAGTACAAAAGCAACTCTAATCTTGTCCCCTCTTTTCAAATTTTCGGCCAAGTGCCAAATAAATCCAAGACACAATCCAAACTATCATGACACTAGTGTATGCATGCATGGTGATGGGTCTTGTATATAGAGATCATGATAGTTTATGAAGATTAACCAAGATTTGCAAGCAACCTCCTACCTACATACATACATACACGGTTACATATACACACACACTTATCATATTTTCACAAATATCCCAAGTACACAACTCAATCCTTCATAAGATTTCTTGAATCTTTGAAATGATTACATGTGATAAGGCTTTATATAACATGTGTTAGAGATTGGAGTAGCAAAGCAAAAGTCTTCCCTTCCTTTCTTTCTTGTGGCCGTGGACTTTCCACCTCCCCCATACCTCATTCTTACAAGTTTTTACATCTCCAAAACACTTAAAACAATCCATCATCCAAACCCCTATGGTGTGTTTCAAGCTTGGAGCTTAACCATTAAGGAAGAACACACTAAACCCCTCTCAAAATCAAAGGTTTTGTCTTCCCTAGCCTTGTGCTAGTAGTAAGCTTCTTAACCTTGTTTTTGATTATTATTATTCATGTATGTGTTCTTAGAAGCAAGTTGTACATGAAGGGTTTAAAAGGTGGTTTTGAACATAATCTTTAATAGGTTTTACATGTGTAAAATGGATGGTTAAAGATATGAAAATAAACCATGGATTTGATGATGATAATGTAATAATCTTGAAAATGCATAAAGTTTACATTTAAAACTAAGTAGGATGATGTTTTGGTTAAGATTGTGGAATGAACTTGAATATGTTAAAAGTGACTTTAAATCATCTTATTATGATCATACATGGTGTAATATATGGTGGAACATGCTAAAAGTTCATAAATAAAGAAGATGAAAAATTAAAGTAGCTTACTTAGGTGAATGAAATTTGGTTATGTTGAACAAATACATAAAACACACATATAAGTAGTCTTCCATATGGAATATAAGACTAACAAAAGTGTTTTGATACAAAAATAACTTACCAATAAAAAGTTGAATCTTCAAAGTCTACTATTTTGAGTGAAAAATGTTAACTTTGAAAGTTAGAGTGGAAAAATGCAACCTTTGGAAGTTAAGGGACTAAAGTTGTAACTTTGAAAGTTAGAGGACTAAAATGGATATTTTAGAAACTATTAGTCCAAAAATACAAGTATGGAAAGTTTGGTGTCAAAAATGTAAGTAATAAATTCTAAGGATGATTTTGGTAAATACTAGTAGATATACTTGGGTATTTTGTATAAAAGTGTATTTTTGAAAGTTATAAAAATATAGAGGGTTTTAACATAAGGATTTTTATAAAATAGAGATTTTATAAAAATATTAAACACACTTGAGAAACTTATACAAAAATGAATACTTTTATATAAATGGGAATATAAAAGTGTTGGAAACATTTTTGTAGTTAAGTTAACAAGTTGGGTTAAAAATACATAAGTATTTTAAACCATCCAAGTAACATGTGAAAAGAGGAAGAAATATGGATAATATTTCTATAAAATACATGTTGGGAAAAACTTGGAAAAATTAACTAATCGAGTTAAGATATCGAACTAAGACGCGTTAACGAACCGTACACGGACAAATCATGAGAAAAATGCCATTGCGGCAAGATAAGAAAAATATATATTTTAAGAAGTAAAATATATATACATTATGGGTGAAAACTAATAAACACTTTCCTAAGTGTTGGAGGAATTATTCGTGGGAGAAAACACATGACATAAACAAATGAGACGTTAAACAAACGTATATACTTAACAAGAAAAATTACACATTTATATATATGTACGCTCGTCTCGGCAAAATTCTAGTATATCTACTTAATGGGAAAGTAGATATGTGGGAAGGAAAGCCGCGACGAGAAGACAAAGATATATATATGTGTGTATGCCGTACCAACGAGATCCTAGTATATTTATTTGAATGGGAAAATAAATATACGGTATGGTGAGTTGAATTGGACGTTAAGAATATACAATCGAACGACAAGATCTTAGTATATTTGTTTAAATGGGAAAACAAATGTGCGGCAAAGTGAGTCGGGTCGAGTGTTGAAATATATATTATATCGAGCGATGCGATCTTAAGTATAATTATTTAAATGGGAAAATAATTATATGTTAAGTGACGTCGAGCCGATGATAATAAGATACAAGTTAAGGAAATATTAACAAGAGTAATATATAACTTGTAACACAAAGGGTAATGTAACGCCAACGAAACCTAGGATACGCGCTTAATTAAACGGGATTTGGAATAACTTGTGGTCGGGAGTTGGGTGTACAACTTGCCAAGGCACATGCACTATAGGAATAGTGACTTATACGTCTAGGACGTTTGTAGGTGCGAGACCATCTTTGCTATCCGCCTAGTAATCCAGACAGAGTTTCAGGTGAGTTTCACGGCCCCATTTTAAACTATTTTTACGTTTTCCGGGGAAAGATATGTTAGGGAAAATGTTTGACGGATTTATTACTTGAGGTGTGACCGCCACTCGGGGTTGAGTCCTCGCCTCTATAATCATTTATTCAGGGAAATGAAACCGGAGGAATATTGAATAGTACTATTGGTGCCTGACAAGGCCCACCCCTAATCGATAGCGTCGATTATGCATTAGGTTATGCCTGGGGTGCATATATTCTGAACTTAAGTCGTGGGAAACCGAGTAACGACTTGGAGCGGGGCATATTTATTTTATACGTCTTGGTTTGATTATAGTCTCAAGTAGAGTTATAGGAATTTGCAACTCCTATATATTGTCATAACATGGTACTTCCCAAGTGATCAAGTTTTGAAAACTAAAAACCTGTGAACTCACCAATATATTTTATATTGACGAAACTTTTAAACATATCTTTCAGGTAACTAGATGAAGGAGCACCGGGCAAGCTGGGTCAAGGAATCCTCCAATGCGGCGTCAAACTTTTGCGGGGTTTCACTTTTATTTCCCAAGGCATTTGGGATATATATGAGAAACCTCTATGATTATCTTAAAAACAATTTACTTTTGTGTAATATTTGAACAAGATTTGACGTCATAATAAATGACCCATTTTCTTAAATTACTTGTGTTTAGCAATGACCTTGACTTTATGCTTTGAACCGTCGCGCCACGTGTTTCCGCCATTGTCGTGGTGTGACAGAAGGTGGTATCAGAGCCAAGGTTATAGCGAACTAGAGTATTTTCTTTAAAAACTAGACTATAACCGGAATTGGTTCAAAAGATAAAGTTTTCAAAAGAAAAATATACAAAGACACTAAAGTAATTTTTCAAGAAAGCATTGGGCATGAGGAGATTCCGACCAAGCTAGCCAGGGGTATCGTTATGCATTAACGTAGTATTAGAGGTTAGAAAGGATACTGATAATGTACGCCTTAACTGTTTAATTTAAATTAATTCATATATATATACACGTACGGTTCTTTTGCCAGGATGTCGGACGCTGGTAGTATAGCGCCCAGTATCGATAGCAGCATTCAGATCATCCCTGCGCCACCGCCTGAGCCAGTCGAGCTGGTAGTACTTGACGCAGAGGACGAAGACGTGGAGATGAACGCCGCCGGAGGTTCGGATGACGACTCGGACGAGACGGATCCTAGCGAGGATCCTGATTGGGCACCCGCCGTGGTCGACGCGCCGCTACCCATTGTACCGGCCGCACCGATAGCCCCACGCCCCATCCGAGCTATCAGGGATTTCCCTGAGGGCTGTGCCGGACCGTCCCGGCCGATCCCAGCCCAGTCAGAGACAGTGGAGTCTCCATTCGACCGACAGGCTCACGTGGAGCATGAGCCAGCACCCTTACCCCACATCCACATTCCTCCAGGCATGAGACTCATGCCGATCTCCCGTGGGAGGAACGGGTGGATATCTGATGACTCTGACGACGAGTCCGTAGCGTCGGTAGAGCACATGCTGGTACCCGAGATTCCAGCTGTTCAGGAGGAGCCAGTGGCTCCAATGTTAGAGGACGCACCTGCTGATCCCATAGCCCCACCAGCACCACTCGAGCCCGCACCTCAGGAGGGGCCAGCAGCACATGTACTTGAGGGTAGCCCCGCCGATAGCTCTGAGCTACGCAGGGCAGGTATGGCAGCCTTTGCCACCGCGAGCCCTCCTACCCCCACTGTTGTGGTATCCACTCCAGAGTGGGCCACTGTTTCGGAACCTTTAGTAGCCCCACTAGCCGAGCCTATGCCACCACCTCCAGTAGCCATGAGTATGCCGATCCCCACCTTTCCCAGCATGACACCTGCACCGTATCCTCTAGGTGCAGGGGACCCTTATATGATGCCACCCCACTTTACCCTTAGACCACCAGGTTTTACCCCATTACTGCCACACATACCGATACCAGCCCCCTTTGGGCCATTCCCATCCACACACCCAGATATACCCGGACCATCCCAGCCACCTAGGATGACACCCTTGTCTGGACCAGCATGGTCCACTGCCATCACTTTAGAGCGGGACTTTCAGACTCTCGCTGACACGATGCAGCGCACCGTAACACAGGTAGAGCATCAGACTCGTCTGATGTGGACGAGGATGATAGATGCGCGGGATGCTTTGGCGCATTACGCGGAGGAGTTACTGAGCCTGGACGCTCAGTGCGGTATCACAGGGGATGCGCACTTTGTGCATCGACATTTCTTGTACGAGCGTATCATGACGATCAGTATGACGATCAGTACGCACGCACCGCAGTACCAGTATCCGCCACCACCCCCACAGTGAGGATGTATCAGGGATGCACAGAAGGACCACCAGTTTATGCACATGGTAGCAGCAGTATGGTAGTACAGCACGGGTTATGACACTCGTCTGCATTTTGCCTAGCCGTACGGATATTACGGCACATGATATGATGTTTTATTTATTTCAAAAACAATGTATTGTATGAGAAATGTATTCTCCATTTTGTATTATGAACAAGCATTGTACTAGTATTATTGAAATTAATGAAAAATCTTATTATTATGGTGAAATATGTTGTTGTCTATGATTATTATTGCTTACTCCATATGTTGTGGTTTGTATATTGCGTGGTGATGTTGTGTTGATTACTATTTATTTATGTATGATGGGTTGGTATGTTGTGTGATGACATGGTGTTGATTATTGTGTTCATATTCTGGTTTGTTATTTATGCTTTATATTGTATAAATGTTTGCCAATTTTAACCTTTGATAATTATTATTGAAGAGAAATGGCACCGGCCACTAGAAGCAATAGCGGAGCAGACGGACTGCCCGCAACACCGGCCGAACTCGAGACCATGATTTCTGAACGCATAGCCCGCGCGATCGCGGAGCACGAAGCTGCTCGCTCCGAAAGATCTCGCGACTTGACTGGGAGTGACCGACAGGAAACTTCCCCCACTGGTAAGAAGCTGAAAGTAATTAATAAAGCGATGGGAGAATATCCTAAAACTCCTATCCCGTAATAACATACAACTTTATTAATGCAGAAACGGCCTCGCGGGAGCGTGGCTGCACCTTCAAAGCCTTCCTCGACTGCAAGCCGCTCAATTTCAACGGCACGGAAGGATCAGTTGGCCTGGTCAAATGGTTTGAAAAGACCGAGGCAGTTATTCGTATCAGTGGGTGTACCCCACGTCAGTCGGTTATGTACTCCACCAATTTGTTCTTGGACCAAGCGCTGACATGGTGGAATGGTCAAGTGCAGTCTTTGGGTGATGACACTGCTTACTCCCTGTCGTGGGCAGAACTGAAGGAAATGATGATTGCTGAGTACCGCCCGGCGAGCGAGGTACAGAAATTGGAAACTGAGTTTTGGAACCTCACTATGATGGGAGCGGACGTTACTGGATACACGTCTCGATTCCACGATCTTGCCAGATTAGTGCCGCGGTTGGTTACCCCTGAGAACAACAAAATTGAGCGTTATTTGTTCGGCCTAGCACCGCAAATACGCAGCATGGTCACTGCTTCTAAACCTACGACCATGCGCGCAGCCATTGATCTTGCGCTCAGTCTCACCGAAGATGCCATACGCATGGGTACACTGATCCGCCAAGTTTCGGGATTGAAAATTTCTGAGGCAAGCAGCGTGGAGGCCAAGAATCAGGGATCAAACTCAGCTGTTGTGACGAACGACCAGGGTAACAAGCCGAGGTTTGGGAAAAGAAAACGGGATGAAGGAAAAAGGGACCGAGCGTCGGGTAGCTCGAACAAGAAGGGAAAGGGATATGTCGCCACGGGACGTGGTAATGGTAACAAGCAGGGAAATCAGGGGAGAAACAATGGATTAACTTGTGGGAAGTGCCACCGCACAGGGCACAAGACTGAAGAATGCCGTTCTGGAGCACCGAAAAATGGAGGGGCTAGACCATGCTTTGCATGCGGGTCGTTAGATCATTGGAAGAAGGATTGCCCCAAGATCAACAATCAGGCCCGCGGCCGGGCATTTGTGATTGGAGCCGGTGATGCACGGCAAGACCCCAACGTGGTCACTGGTACGTTTCGCCTTAATGGTCATTATGCCTCTGTATTATTTGATACCGGTGCTGACTTTAGCTTCGTATCCATTGAGTTTAAAAGACTACTTGGATTAAAAACTAGCAAACTAGATACACCCTACTCTATAGAACTGGCTAATGGTAAAACTATTGAAACGAGAGAAGTAGCGAGGGACTGTAAGTTAGAACTCTGTGGGCACGAGTCTGGGATTGATCTATTGCCGGTCGTATTGGGAAGTTTTGACATCGTTGTCGGCATGGACTGGTTGTCCGCGCACCGTGCCATTGTGGTTTGCAACGATAAAGTTATTCAAGTTCCCCTCGCAAACGGTGAAACTCTCTCAATTCAAGGGGAAAGACACGGGACGCCACTAAGGATTATTTCGAGCATGAAGGCTCGTAAGTGTCTAAGAAAAGGGCTTGTCGCATTCTTGGCACACGTAGTGGACAAGAAGGCCGACGAGCGAAAATTGGAAGACATTCCAGTCGCCAGAGATTTTCCGGATGTATTTCCAGAAGATTTGCCGGGGTTTCCGCCACCTCGACAAGTCGAGTTCCGCATCGATCTCGTTCCCGGAGCAGCTCCTGTGGCACGATCGCCATACTGCCTAGCTCCATCAGAGATGCAGGAACTGTCCAGCCAGCTACAAGAATTATTGGACAAAGGTTTTATAAGACCGAGTTTCTCACCTTGGGGAGCTCCCGTCTTATTTGTGAAGAAGAAGGATGGCACATTTCGCATGTGCATCGACTACCGAGAGCTGAACAAGCTAACCATCAAGAATCGCTATCCTCTCCCCAGGATCGACGATTTATTTGATCAGCTCCAAGGTTCCAGCTATTACTCCAAGATCGATTTGAGGTCTGGCTATCACCAGTTGCGTATACAAGAAGAAGATATACCAAAAACGGCCTTCAGAACCCGGTATGGACACTATGAATTTTTGGTAATGCCGTTCGGCTTGACCAACGCACCAGCGGTTTTCATGGACCTAATGAACCGCGTGTGTAAGCCATACCTGGATAAATTCGTCATTGTCTTCATTGACGATATTTTGATCTATTCACGCACGAAAGAAGACCACGAGAATCACCTTCGGTTAATTCTTGAAGTATTACGCAAAGAGAAGCTCTATGCTAAATTCTCGAAATGTGACTTTTGGATTCGGGAAGTTCACTTTTTAGGCCACGTGGTAAACGAGAAGGGCATACACGTCGATCCCGCCAAGATCGAGGCAATTAAGAATTGGGAAGCCCCTCGAACTCCTACCGAAGTACGACAATTTCTAGGCCTCGCGGGTTATTACAGAAGGTTCATCGAGAACTTTTCAAAGATAGCACAAGCTTTAACCATGCTAACCCAAAAGGATAAGAAATTTGAGTGGACGGAAAAGCAAGAGGCAGCATTCCAATTACTAAAAGACAAGTTTTGTGGCGCTCCGATACTGTCACTTCCAGACGGTACGGAAGATTTTGTGGTTTACTGTGATGCCTCGCATCAAGGTTTGGGATGTGTATTGATGCAGCGAGAAAAAGTAATAGCATATGCTTCCAGGCAACTGAAAATCCATGAGAAGAACTACACTACACACGATTTGGAATTAGGTGCAGTGGTGTTCGCTCTCAAGATATGGAGGCACTATTTGTACGGAACCAAGTGCACGATTTTCACTGATCACAAGAGTTTGCAACACATCTTTGATCAGAAGGATTTAAACATGCGACAACGGCGATGGGTTGAATTATTAAACGATTACGATTGTGAGATAAAGTACCATCCCGGTAAGGCGAACGTCGTAGCCGACGCCTTGAGTCGCAAGGAACGGGTTAAACCATTGCGTGTTCGAGCTTTGGGTCTGACTATCCACACGAATCTGACTGAACGAATTCGTGAAGCTCAAGTTAACGCCCTCAAACCCGAGAATGTCAAAGGTGAAAGGTTACGAAAGATGGTTGATTCACTGGAACCAAAAGCGGACCAGACACTGTATTTCATGAATAGAATATGGGTTCCAGTATATGGTGGATTGCGTGAGCTAGTATTGGCCGAGGCTCACAGTTCTAGATATTCGGTTCACCCTGGTGCAGACAAGATGTTCCACGATCTGAAGGAACTTTATTGGTGGCCGAATTTCAAAAGGGATATAGCAGCCTATGTTGCGCGATGTTTGACTTGCACAAAGGTCAAGGCTGAGCACCAGAAACCTTCCGGTTTGCTCCAGCAACCGGAAATACCGGAATGGAAATGGGAACGAATCACCATGGATTTCATTACCAAGTTACCCAAGACGACAAGCGGCCATGACATGATCTGGGTAATCGTAGATCGATTGACGAAATCTGCACACTTCCTCCCAATACGCGAAACGGACAGGTTGGAGAAACTGACCCGTTTGTACATAAAGGAAGTGGTATCTAAACACGGCGTACCTGTTTCTATCATCTCCGATCGGGATAGTCGTTTCACTTCCAGATTTTGGGAAAGTTTGAACGAAGCCCTCGGTACTCGCCTCGACATGAGCACCGCATACCACCCCCAAACGGATGGTCAAAGTGAACGAACCATCCAGACATTAGAAGATATGTTACGGGCATGCGCGATTGATTTCGGAGGTAACTGGGATACGCACTTGCCATTGGTAGAATTTTCTTATAACAACAGTTATCATACGAGCATTCAAGCTGCACCGTTTGAAGCTCTATATGGACGCAAGTGCCGGTCGCCATTATGTTGGGCGGAAGTTGGAGAAAAACAACTCACCGGGCCCGAAATTGTTCAAGAGACCACGGATAAGGTCTTTTTGATAAAGGAACGCCTCAAAGCGGCCCGTGACCGCCAGAAAAGCTATGCTGATATGAGGCGAAAGCCTTTAGAGTTTCAAGTCGGAGACAGGGTCCTACTGAAAGTGTCACCTTGGAAAGGTGTCGCGCGCTTTGGGAAGCGCGGAAAACTGAACCCGCGATATATTGGACCGTTCGAAGTCTTGTCCAGGGTAGGCACAGTGGCATACAAGCTCAAGTTGCCTCAAGAGCTTAGTGGAATACACGACACGTTTCATGTGTCAAATTTGAAAAAGTGCCTATCCGACGAAACTCTCATTATTCCAGCAGACGAAATCCAGATTGACAACAAGTTACATTTTGTGGAAGAACCAATCGAGGTAACTGATTGGAAGGTCCAAAAACTAAGGCGCAGCAAGATCAGATTGGTCAAAGTGCGCTGGAATGCCAAGCGTGGACCGGAGGTCACGTGGGAAAGGCTGGACCGGATGAAGCAAAAATACCCCGCCCTATTCGAGAAGACACCTGTACCGGAGAACTCGAAGTGAATTCCGGGACGGAATTCTCTTAACGGGGGGAGAATGTAACAACCGGCAAAAATAAGGTAATTCCGTACAAATTAATTAATATATGATTAACGTAATTAAATGCAATTATGTGTGATTTAATTATCAAGGCCTTAGGAGATAGCAATTTCCCGCATAGGAATGCATACGTTTAATGGTAAAGCATGATTGGATCATGCGCGAATAAGCTATCCGGTATGGACGTTGGCAATTACCCGGTAATAATTAAATAAACGAAAAGGATCCCGGACACCCAGGATATAAAATAAAGGGTATTTTCATTAAATATAATGAGTTTTGGAACTCCAAAACCATAAATGAAAACGTCTTGTACAAATATCCCGGTAACGAATAAAATGCGCGTACCGCACCCGATACGCGTATAACTCATAATTTCACCCGGCAAAGGCCTAAATAACCAATCAACGCTTAAATTAGACTATATTTAAGGGTTATTAAAGGTATTTTTAATGTCCGGATAACGCGTGATTAAAACCCGAAAAATACCCGAACGACACCCGAACGACGGGGGATTAAACATAACAAACAATGGGTAAATATTTGAAGTTGTGGACCCCACTTAAACCCACTTGGGGGCCGGCCTACATGGCCTTGTTACATCCATGCAAGTGTGGTGATAATTATAATCTAAAACCTAGCTTAAAGCATGCAAAGGTGTAAGACAAAAGTTGTAAGAAAACACTAGTACAAAAGCAACTCTAATCTTGTCCCCTCTTTTCAAATTTTCGGCCAAGTGCCAAATAAATCCAAGACACAATCCAAACTATCATGACACTAGTGTATGCATGCATGGTGATGGGTCTTGTATATAGAGATCATGATAGTTTATGAAGATTAACCAAGATTTGCAAGCAACCTCCTACCTACATACATACATACACGGTTACATATACACACACACTTATCATATTTTCACAAATATCCCAAGTACACAACTCAATCCTTCATAAGATTTCTTGAATCTTTGAAATGATTACATGTGATAAGGCTTTATATAACATGTGTTAGAGATTGGAGTAGCAAAGCAAAAATCTTCCCTTCCTTTCTTTCTTGTGGCCGTGGACTTTCCACCTCCCCCATACCTCATTCTTACAAGTTTTTACATCTCCAAAACACTTAAAACAATCCATCATCCAAACCCCTATGGTGTGTTTCAAGCTTGGAGCTTAACCATTAAGGAAGAACACACTAAACCCCTCTCAAAATCAAAGGTTTTGTCTTCCCTAGCCTTGTGCTAGTAGTAAGCTTCTTAACCTTGTTTTTGATTATTATTATTCATGTATGTGTTCTTAGAAGCAAGTTGTACATGAAGGGTTTAAAAGGTGGTTTTGAACATAATCTTTAATAGGTTTTACATGTGTAAAATGGATGGTTAAAGATATGAAAATAAACCATGGATTTGATGATGATAATGTAATAATCTTGAAAATGCATAAAGTTTACATTTAAAACTAAGTAGGATGATGTTTTGGTTAAGATTGTGGAATGAACTTGAATATGTTAAAAGTGACTTTAAATCATCTTATTATGATCATACATGGTGTAATATATGGTGGAACATGCTAAAAGTTCATAAATAAAGAAGATGAAAAATTAAAGTAGCATACTTAGGTGAATGAAATTTGGTTATGTTGAACAAATACATAAAACACACATATAAGTAGTCTTCCATATGGAATATAAGACTAACAAAAGTGTTTTGATACAAAAATAACTTACCAATAAAAAGTTGAATCTTCAAAGTCTACTATTTTGAGTGAAAAATGTTAACTTTGAAAGTTAGAGTGGAAAAATGCAACCTTTGGAAGTTAAGGGACTAAAGTTGTAACTTTGAAAGTTAGAGGACTAAAATGGATATTTTAGAAACTATTAGTCCAAAAATACAAGTATGGAAAGTTTGGTGTCAAAAATGTAAGTAATAAATTCTAAGGATGATTTTGGTAAATACTAGTAGATATACTTGGGTATTTTGTATAAAAGTGTATTTTTGAAAGTTATAAAAATATAGAGGGTTTTAACATAAGGATTTTTATAAAATAGAGATTTTATAAAAATATTAAACACACTTGAGAAACTTATACAAAAATGAATACTTTTATATAAATGGGAATATAAAAGTGTTGGAAACATTTTTGTAGTTAAGTTAACAAGTTGGGTTAAAAATACATAAGTATTTTAAACCATCCAAGTAACATGTGAAAAAGAGGAAGAAATATGGATAATATTTCTATAAAATACATGTTGGGAAAAACTTGGAAAAATTAACTAATCGAGTTAAGATATCGAACTAAGACGCGTTAACGAACCGTACACGGACAAATCATGAGAAAAATGCCATTGCGGCAAGATAAGAAAAATATATATTTTAAGAAGTAAAATATATACACATTATGGGTGAAAACTAATAAACACTTTCCTAAGTGTTGGAGGAATTATTCGTGGGAGAAAACACATGACATAAACAAATGAGACGTTAAACAAACGTATATACTTAACAAGAAAAATTACACATTTATATATATGTACGCTCGTCTCGGCAAAATTCTAGTATATCTACTTAATGGGAAAGTAGATATGTGGGAAGGAAAGCCGCGACGAGAAGACAAAGATATATATATGTGTGTATGCCGTACCAACGAGATCCTAGTATATTTATTTGAATGGGAAAATAAATATACGGTATGGTGAGTTGAATTGGACGTTAAGAATATACAATCGAACGACAAGATCTTAGTATATTTGTTTAAATGGGAAAACAAATGTGCGGCAAAGTGAGTCGGGTCGAGTGTTGAAATATATATTATATCGAGCGATGCGATCTTAAGTATAATTATTTAAATGGGAAAATAATTATATGTTAAGTGACGTCGAGCCGATGATAATAAGATACAAGTTAAGGAAATATTAACAAGAGTAATATATAACTTGTAACACAAAGGGTAATGTAACGCCAACGAAACCTAGGATACGCGCTTAATTAAACGGGATTTGGAATAACTTGTGGTCGGGAGTTGGGTGTACAACTTGCCAAGGCACATGCACTATAGGAATAGTGACTTATACGTCTAGGACGTTTGTAGGTGCGAGACCATCTTTGCTATCCGCCTAGTAATCCAGACAGAGTTTCAGGTGAGTTTCACGGCCCCATTTTAAACTATTTTTACGTTTTCCGGGGGAAAGATATGTTAGGGAAAATGTTTGACGGATTTATTACTTGAGGTGTGACCGCCACTCGGGGTTGAGTCCTCGCCTCTATAATCATTTATTCAGGGAAATGAAACCGGAGGAATATTGAATAGTACTATTGGTGCCTGACAAGGCCCACCCCTAATCGATAGCGTCGATTATGCATTAGGTTATGCCTGGGGTGCATATATTCTGAACTTAAGTCGTGGGAAACCGAGTAACGACTTGGAGCGGGGCATATTTATTTTATACGTCTTGGTTTGATTATAGTCTCAAGTAGAGTTATAGGAATTTGCAACTCCTATATATTGTCATAACATGGTACTTCCCAAGTGATCAAGTTTTGAAAACTAAAAACCTGTGAACTCACCAATATATTTTATATTGACGAAACTTTTAAACATATCTTTCAGGTAACTAGATGAAGGAGCACCGGGCAAGCTGGGTCAAGGAATCCTCCAATGCGGCGTCAAACTTTTGCGGGGTTTCACTTTTATTTCCCAAGGCATTTGGGATATATATGAGAAACCTCTATGATTATCTTAAAAACAATTTACTTTTGTGTAATATTTGAACAAGATTTGACGTCATAATAAATGACCCATTTTCTTAAATTACTTGTGTTTAGCAATGACCTTGACTTTATGCTTTGAACCGTCGCGCCACGTGTTTCCGCCATTGTCGTGGTGTGACACTCGACCTCATCCAAATACACCCTCCTCTCTTCTTGATCATAACAGTGGAGCGCCGCTTCCCAACCTAGCGCCTTAAATCTATCAAAAACCCCGAATGGTTCAAAGTCTTTTCTGCTCACCTCTCTTTCATAAATAAATGCCCCTGCCTGATCTGGCAACTTTTTAATTTGATCATGAAATAAAGTAGGTTGCCAGATCCTTGGTTTTGCGTTCAGAGGGCCCGTCTTCCATTCCGGCTTATCAGCCGGGTCTAACCTAGGCGCCTCCGGTGCTTGTTCCATCTCTACATCAGACGCAGTATTTTGGGAAACATACTTCCTTCGTTTGTATTGCTGAGCAGGTTGCTTTCCCTTAGCCTTGGCAGCGGATGAACTTGATCCAGCGGCTTCACCAGTGCGTGCCATTTCCCTGTACAATGTACAAACAAACAAAGAAACAAAAACAAACCAAACAAAACACATTAGCCAACATGACAAAAACCTCCCCACACTTGCTTGTTATCATGGTAGTAGATGTTATTGAGCATACACTTCATCCTTGGTTTGACAAAAATTGGGCATGACGCCTCTATAATCACAACATTACCAAAAGCTCACAATTTTCATCTCAACAACACTTCTACTACCACATTATTATCAAACAAAACTATTTACATATTACATTATTAACAAGCAAGTGGGTATAATCTAGGTAAGAACAAAAACCTCTATATCTTACAATGTAGCATAAAAACTAAGAAAATAGGATACATACCTTGGAATAGATGATGCTCACACAAAAGAAAGACAAAAACTTTGAAAAGCCCCAAATTTTTCGGGTTCTAGGGTTTAGAATCCAACCCACTTAAAGTGTTTTTCGTGTAATTTCCTTTCCAAAATCAAGAACTAGATGAAATTTAAGTCAAGATAGACCCAAGAATCACTAGATTTGGTGGAGAATTGAAGGTTTTATGGAGATTTGAAGTTAAAGGATATGGGTGTTCTTGTGTGGTTGTGGGATAAGAAGAAGAAGAAGATGAAAAAGTGGAAAAAGTAAGTTTTTGTTCGGTTTTTAACCAGTCTTCACGTGCAGCAAATTTTTTTTTTTCAGCCCCCACCGTACCCTTACGGTAGCTACCGTAGGGTTACGGTGGCTTAAAACCATCAATTATCCATCGTATGGCAGCGTGTTCTCACCGTTGGGATTTTTATTCCACCGTACCCTTACGGTGGGACTGTAGGGGTACGGTAGGACCTGGGAAATTTTTTTTTTATTTTTTTAACTAGTAATTTGAAAACCTGAAAATTACCCTACCCCCTCGAAAACCCCGTGTTGTCCTCAACACAATGCTAGAACCGTTTTGTGACCCGAACGCCCCCACACTTGTTTCAAACACGGGTTTCGAACACACACAAAAGAAAAATAAAATAAATGCTAACTATTTACACTACCAAACCTGGCCTCTCATTGTTGCACTTCTTCCACCGGGCTTAAGAAATAGCCCGCTTTATCCATCTCCAACGCATTGATGTCATTTCCATCCAAGTATGGCTTCAAGCGGTGTCCATTCACCGTTTGTTGCTTATTGGTGTTTTCATCTAATATTTCAACCTCACCAAATTTACCAATCCTGCAAACGATGTACGGACCCATCCATTTACTTTTCAACTTGTCCGCAAACATCTTTAATCTCGAATTGTACAACCACACCCTTTGCCCCACTTCAAAAATCTTTTTTCTCAATTTGGCATCATGAACCTTCTTTAGTTTGTCTTTGTAAGCCGATGCACATTCATAAGCCTCATCTCTAATCTCCTCCAATTCACTTAGTTGCAACTTTCTTGTTCGCCCCGCCTCATCGTAATCCGCATTTACTGTCGTGATCGCCCAATGTGCTCGATGCGCCAACTCCACTGGCAAGTGACAACCCTTCCCATACACCATCCGATAAGGTGTCGTGCCAATCGGAGTTTTGTAAGCCGTACGGTATGCCCACAAAGCATCATCTAATTTACTTGATCAATCTTTTCTATCCACACGAACCGTCTTCATGAGAATTTCTTTGATTTGACGGTTGGACACTTCAACTTGTCCACTCGTTTGCGAATGGTACGGCGTTGCAACCCGGTGATTCACTCCATATCTCTTCAACAATTTCCCAAAATTGAAATTCTTAAAATGTGACCCACCATCACTAATGATCACTCTAGGAATACCAAAACGGGCAAAAATGTTGGATTGCACAAACTTGCAAACCACCGAATGATCATTAGTCCTTGTAGCAATTGCTTCAATCCACTTCGAAACATAATCAACCGCTACCAAGATATACAAGAACCCATTAGAATTTGGGAAGGGACCCATGAAGTCAATGCCCCAAACATCGAATATTTCTACAATCAAGATTGGTTGTAGAGGCATTTCATCCCTCTTGGAGATACTTCCCATCCTTTGACAATTTACACAATTCCGGGCAAATTCACAAGCATCTTTAAATATGGTGGGCCAATAGAACCCACATGATAGAACCCGGTAGCCGGTCTTGTGTCCACTAAAATGCCCCCCACAAGCGGATGAATGAGCATGTGTAAGAATATCTTTCACCTCCGATTCGGGCACACATCTTCTAATCACTTGATCGGGTCCAACCTTGAAGAGATCCGGTTCATCCCAAATATATTGCTTCACTTGGACCATAAATTGTTGTCTTCGTTTCTTGGTCCAATGATCCGGAATGACCCCCGTGGCTAAATAGTTAACATAATGAGCAAACCACGGTGCATGAATAGTAGATGTCGCCATCAATTGCTCATCGGGAAACCTCTCATTTATTTCTCCAAAATCATCATTTTTATCCACCGGAATTCGAGACAAATGATCCGCCACTACATTTTCACTTCCTTTCTTGTCCCGAATTTCCAAATCAAACTCTTGCAACAATAGAACCCACCGAATCAAGCGTGGCTTGGCATCTTTCTTTTCCATCAAGTAACGAACCGCACTATGGTCCGAATACACTACCACTTTGCTCCCCCAAATATACGAACGAAACTTATCCAAAGCATACACCACCGCTAATATTTCTTTTTCGGTTGTGGTGTAATTCAGTTGCGCTTCGGATAAAGGTTTGCTCGCATAGTAAATCACCACCGGCTTTTTATCAACTCTTTGACCCAAAACCGCTCCAATTGTAGTTTCACTTGCATCACACATAATCTCAAATGGCTTTGACCAATCCGGCGGTTGCAAAATAGGAGCCTTGACCAAGTGTTCCTTCAAAACATTGAAAGCTTGCAAACATTCATTAGTAAAGTCAAATGGAACATCTTTCAAAAGCAAATTACATAAAGGTTTGGTAATGACACTAAAACCTTTAATAAAACGTCTATAAAAACCCGCATGTCCCAAAAATGACCTTACCCCTTTCACATTATTTGGTGGTGGCAATGATGAAATAACCCGAATTTTTGCCTTGTCCACCTCCATACCTCTCGCCGAAATCACGTGACCTAACACAATTCCCTCTTGCACCATGAAATGGCTTTTCTCCCAACTAAGCACTAAATTTTTCTCAACACATCTTTTTAAAACTTTTTGTAACTCGTTGAGACAAGATTCAAAGCTAGTGCCAAATATTGAGAAATCATCCATAAACACTTCAAGCGACTCTCCAACCATGTCCGAGAAAATACTCATCATACATCATTGAAAAGTAGCCGGTGCATTGCACAAGCCAAATGGCATCCGCCTAAAGGCAAAAGTACCATAGGGACAAGTGAAGGTGGTCTTGTGTTGGTCATCCGGGTGGATTGCAATTTGGTTGTACCCCGAATACCCATCTAAAAAACAATAGTATTTTTGACCCGATAATTTTTCAATAATTTGGTCAATAAAAGGAAGTGGGAAATGATCCTTAGAAGTGACGGCATTTAATTTGCGGTAGTCAATACACACTCGCCACCCGGTTACGGGTCGAGTGGCTATTTGTTCACCACTTTCATCTTTGACTACTTGAATGCCGGACTTCTTAGGTACCACTTGAGTAGGACTTACCCAAGAGCTATCCGAAATTGGATAAATAATCCCCGCATCTAACCACTTAATTACCTCCTTTTTAACTACCTCCCTTAGGTTAGGATTCAACCTTCTTTGCGCTTCTCTTGTGGGCTTTGCATCTTCATTGGTGATAATCTTGTGCATCACAATGGATGGACTAATTCCTTTGAGATCGGCAATCGTCCACCCAATAGCCCCTTTGTTCTCTTTCAACACTTCCAACAAAGCTTGCTCTTGAGCCATCTCCAAATTAGAGGCAATAATGACCGGTAATGTGTCATTATCCCCTAGAAAAGCATACTTCAAGTGGCTCGGCAAGTCTTTCAGTTCCAACTTTGGTGCCACTTCTAATGAGGGTTTGGTGCCCGAATCAATTTTCACCGGCAAACTATCAAAATGGTGGGACCATGGTGGTCGACCCTCTTTCAATGCTAACACATCTTGCTTTCCTTCTTCACTCTCCAAATCAAAAGCATATACCTGTTCAGAAAAATTACAAGCACACAATTCCATTCCATCTTTCTCGTACTCACATGGATTGCATCCCTCGATGACATCTGCCATAAAACATTCTTCAACACCGGAATCATTAGTATTGTTAGTAAAAACATTTAAACGCATTTTCCGGTTTCCAAATGTCATGTCGACCGTGCCAAATCTATAATCAATTACCGCATGCGCGGTGTTCAAAAATGGCCGACCCAATATGACATTTTGTTGCTGTTTTGAATCTGCGGATGAGTAATCCAATACCAAAAAGTCAACCGGGTAATAAAATTCATCAATTTTCACAATGACATTTTGAACCATTCCCCGGGGTAACTTATGGGACAAATCGGCTAAAACAACCGTTGTCTCCACCCTAGCTAATGGACCAAAGTCGTATTGATCATACAACCCACCGGTAAAATACTCACCCCGGCTCCAAGATCTAGCAACGCCTTTGCCATTTGAAAATTACCAACTTGAATGTTTATTAATGGCGTGCCCGGATCTTGAAGCTTAGGAGGAAGCTCCCCATTTAAAACTGCACTCACTTGACCGGTAACATTTACCCGCTTAGGCATTTTTTTTCTTTTGTTGCCTCTTTTGCGTACACAATTCTTTCAAAAATTTAGCATATGCGGGTACTTGTTTTATTGCATCAAGTAAAGGAAGATTTATTTTTACTTGTTTAAACATGTCCCGCATTTCTTCTTTTTGGAGACCTCTTGATGCAATAAAATTTTTCTTACCCGGGTCAAGTAGAGCCGATGGAAATGGAACTTGATTCGGCTCATTTTCAGTTTTTTCACTCTCACTCGCTTCCGGTTTTTTAACATTTATTTCTTTTTGTAAAACCGGTGTAACTTCATCATTTTCACTTTCCTCACCCGTGACATCCTCGACTACCCCCTCGACAAAACCCGATGACAAATCAGCCTTAAATTCTTTCCCACTCCTTAAAACACTCACTTGATTAACATTAACATTGTTACCTCGTGAAGAGCCATGTGACAGATTTACCTGAGTATCGCTAGGAAGCTTGCCTTTACCTTTCTTTAATTCCGCCACATCAGTTGCTAATTGCCCCATTTGAGTTGTCAATGCTTGAATGCTTTTATCACGAACTTCATCCTTTTGTATCCGTGCTTCATCAAGTTGGTTTCGCCTTTGCATGTCTTGTTGCATAGCTTTAAGCATCTCCATGACTTCATTTCCGCTTGACGAATCGTGACCCGAATTTCTTTGACCAGTTTGAGCTTGCCCTTGG
Source organism: Ambrosia x helenae (assembly GCA_030844895.1). Lineage (NCBI taxonomy): Eukaryota > Viridiplantae > Streptophyta > Magnoliopsida > Asterales > Asteraceae > Ambrosia > Ambrosia x helenae. Next base: position 26,786,146 of record CM061229.1, on the reverse strand, counting down.
TAGCCACTATTGTATCCGCCTCTATAATTCCCTTGATTGTATTGTTGGCGAGGCACATAATTACCTTGAGCAGCTTGAAAATTCGGGTTGGCTTGATTAGAAGCATTCCCATATCAAAAGTTGGGATGATTTCGTAACCCGGGGTGGTAAGTGTTGGAGTTCATGTCATAATTTCTCCCACCCCCTTGAATAGCATTCACTTCTTCACTTGGTGCTTCTTGAACACCCACTCCACAAACCTCCGCCGTGTGGCCTATCTCTTAACAAGTGCTGCAAACATTGTACAATTGATTAGTATTCTGCACATTACCACCTTCTACCGCATGCACCTGTGGTCTTTGAATCACATGTCTTGCCCTTCTTGAAGATTGGGCCTTCCTTTTCGAAGTCACCGCCATTTGCTCTAAATATGCCCAATCATCTTGTTCAAAATTTGTACCAAAAGTACCATTTGTGATGGACATAAGATCCCGTGCATCCTCCGATGTCAAACCTTCATGAAAAGCATTTAATAATTCCCATAGTTGGATACCATGGTGAGGGCAATTTCGTAGCATCATGTTGAACCTCTCAAATTCTTCATGAAACATCTCTCCCGACTGTTGTTGAAAGCTTCTCAACCCCCTCCTTGCATCATTGGTCTTTTGCGAACTATAGAATTCATCCAAAAAGATTTGTTGCATATCGGCCCATGTGAAAATTGATGCGGATGGTAGAGTGTGAAACCATCTTTTTGCCTTATCTTCCAATGAAAATTGGAAGAGAACCAACTTGACATCATCCGGAGTAAATCCTTGACCCCCAATAGTGTTGCAAATAGAATCATAAGTTTCCAAATGAAAGTAAGGCTCTTCCGTTTCTAGCCCCTTGAATTTTGGTAGACTTTGGAGTGCGGTTGTTCTAACTTCAAAAGTTCTTCCATTTGCATTTTGCGGAATCACTATTGGTGATGGATTATTAGTGATAATAGGCCGAAAATGTGCTTCAATTCCCCGTACAACATCACGGTGGAGTCTTCTAGGTGCTCCCAATGGCGCTCTTGGTTGACCCATTTGTCCTTGCATTGCACCTTGTGGTGCAAATTGTTGTTGATGTTGATGTATAGGTGGTTGTTGTTGGTGATTCGGCCTTTGATGTTGAGCTTGCATGTTTGGAGGCCGCATTTGATTGAGTGGCGTGGGACGTTGCAAGTGCAATCCTTGCGGTCTAACATGTTGCACACCAACCGGTAGTCTTCCCTGGTCTTGAAATGGTAAAAGTGGTTGACTTACTTGACCCGTTTGAGCTTGAGAGCCCACAAATGCACCTTCTCCTCCATAATAATAACCCTCTTCATTGTACCCACTAAACTCTTCATCATCATACCCATCGTCATACACATCTCTTTGAAATCTCGAATTTTGGCCACCTTGGAAAGATGAATAGTAAAAACCCGATTGGTTAGGTGGTTGATAAGTAGATGTGGTGTGGACAATTGTTGAACCTTGTCCTTGTGGTTGTGGGATGGTAGAAGATGATTGACCCGTAGTTAGGAAAAAATGGGAAAATGGTGGTATGGTGTTTGATGGATTAAAGGTAAGGTTTGGATCATCTTGAGTGGAATTTGGTTGGGTGGTATGGATTGGTGTTTTAGGACTGGTGGAAAGGTTAGGTAATGTGGTGTTGGGTGAAATTTGTGAGGAAGTAGGCATGAATGACGAGGTCGTTTGATCCGTTGTTGGTATGTGAGAGTCTTGCATTATGTTTCTTGGTGTGAACGGTAAAGTAGGTGAATCAATGACGTTGTTTCTTCTAATCAAAACTCGGTTCTTTCTCAATGTTCTTTCAATCTCCGGATCAAACAAAAGTGGTGATGACTCGTGAGAGCCTCTAGTATGCATACACTTGAAGTACCTGCACACTAAACACAACCCGTGTAAACCCGAAAATAACAAACAAAACTAAAAGCTTAACACACGTTGCGCACTACTCCCCGGCAACGGCGCCAAAATTTGACGTGATTGTCGTGGTACACGTAAAATTTCCCAATTACAACTAATAAATAGTGGCAAGAAGGTATCGAACACAGGGAGTTTGTGGAAAATGTGTGAATTCTAGTTTTGTTGATTAACTACAATTAAACTACTTAAACAAAAGTGAACGATTAAGATTTTGAGTGTTTTGATTTTAACTAAAGTAACAACTAATTACTTGTTTAAACTTAAGATTGTTTCTTCAAATTATGGAACAATGATCATTCAAGGATCCGGTTTCTCTAAACACATGTGTGAATTTCAACTAGAAAGAGTTACATAGACATAACTCATGTAAAAGCAATTGTTGTGATAAAAGGGAACAAAGTACTCGGATTATATTAACGCGAGGTTGTTTCCCGATGACCAATTAATCAATAACCAACCCCAATCCTTCCCGTGATATCTCGGTTGTTAGCAACACCAAGAACGAACGATAGAGACTAAAAATTGGTAAATTAATCAACACACTACAAGAAATTGTTCATACATCATAATAACAAAGAGAAAGTATCAAGTTATTATTCTAGAAATGCAAGAAATCACACACAAGAGTTTAAGAAAAACCTTCACCCGAAATGATCACCAAAAGTTTAGCCTCGCATGACTTGGTGAATCATCAAAACAACCATAGTAATGTTCATAAGAATCAAAAACATAAACCAATGTTTGTGATAAGTCTCCAATGAAGATCTTCAGCCAAAAATCGCCCAAAAGATGATTAGAAACGTTTCCAAGGGAGAGATGATGAAAAGACACCATAAAGTGCTCTTTAAATAAAGGAGTTACAACTTTGTGCAGTGGCCACCGTACCCTTACGGTGGCTACCGTAGGGGTACGGTGGAGCTTGAATGCTGACGGCCATCTTGACGCTGCTATACGGTGGGGAATAAGTGCCCTGGGGCCACCGTAACCCTACGGTGGCTACCATAAGGGTACGGTGGACCCTTTACAATTCTTCATTTTTTCTTCTTGCCTTCCACCTCGTTCCGATGCATTCTGGTCCGTTCCCAAAGCCCGTATTTCGTCGTTTTTAGCTCCTTATTACACCTACAACCAAAGCAACCGTAGTCACCCAATTCCAAGCAATATCACGAATAAATGTGGATAAAATAAGCATTTTAACACTATTAAAGGGTGTTCGTTGAACCACCCGTCAGACACATGGTTAAGCGACGAAGCTTTTAAAGATAAGTTTCCTAACTTGTTTGTGTTAGAAAGTGATAAAAGGGCTTTGGTTAGTGATCAATTGAGGACTGAAGGGGTCGGCCGATTCCTTCTTTGGAAATGGAGGAGAAGCTTAAACACTTCTGAGGAGTTTGACGAAAGGCAAGGTTTGGAGGCTTTGTTGAATGGGGTTATAGTCAATGGTGCGAATGATAATTGGATATGGTATAATGGGGGCCGAAGGGATATTTCAGTGGATTAATGGGTCGACTAATGATGGTGCTCGGTTTGGGTTTTCTTGGAGTAAGTGGGTTCCGCTCAAATGTAATATTTTTATGTGGCATCTTTTATTGGATCGTTTACCTACAAAAAAAAGCATTGATAAGGAGAAACATACAAGTGGCGAATCCGATATGTGCATGGTGCGAGATCGAGGAAGAAACATCGGAACATATATTTACCGGTTATGGCATCACGACCGGTGTTTGGAAGGTGTCGTATTCCGGATATTTACGCATTCCATGTCAAAGATTTGTTCGGTTTACACGAAATATGTGGGTCGACGGGAACTAAGAAGGTTGTGCTACAAGGGGTGATTATCATCGCTTGTTGGGTGTTGTGGAAAGCTAGGAATGGTAAGATTTCTCAAACAAGGATTCGAAGGTGGTAGAGTTGGTGATAGATATCAGGACTTTGTCCTTTCTTTGGTATAAACATAGATTCAAACACGGTGTAGTGGACTGGGATAGGTGGTCTATTTTTTATTTGATGTAATCCGGTTGATTGTTTGGTTTTTGGTTTGCTATCTCCGCCTTGGTGATAGCTTGTCGTTGTTGTGGTGGTAATGAAAGTTTTTCTTCAAAAAAAAATATATAAATAAGCTTCATTCATATAGGAACTAAAATGAAACAACTTAAATGGATTACTAAAAGAATCGGACTGACAACCACACCTATTTCATTTGGTCTGAGTAAGGGATGTAAGATACAGGGATTAATTGCTGATTCAATCCCGATTGGAATTCTCTAATCGTATAGGCCAGATGCAAAATAAGTATGTTTAAAATTAATTGTTGAAGATGATACTTTTCCCTGACAGAGTGAAGGGATAGGGTGCCCAAATCCTGGCGTGGATGGGTAGCAACCCTATCCCATAAAATACATCACAGGCAAGAACCCCGCGAAGCTTCAATCCGCGGGAAAGAACTTCATATCAAAAGGGGCGTCAACTCCTTGGCACCCGAGAACAAACCATGTGCATGAAAATAACATCAGGCGCGGGATCACATCATTTAATTGACGTCATCAGCTCAAAGGAATCTTTGCGCGCAAGCCCACGCGACGAATATGCTGATAACATCAACCTTGAGTACGAGGTTGTACGAAAGATCAAGAATGAAGAAGATCCAGTCAGGCGTTGAACATCCTCTGCGCCAATCAGAGGACATCATGTGTCAGGGGTGGTCCAACAACCCATGACACTTAATAGTGATATGACTGATTCCATGCTTCCACCATTGTGACATCCGTCACCCTCGTCTTTCGTCAAATAGACAATACTAGCCCTTCAAATATTTCCATTATAGCCCCTGTAATATCGCCGTTTTTAAATTTAATTTCAGAGCGAACTAAATGTTATCATTTATAATTATTACGAATCGGGTATAAGTTTTAATCAAATACGTTTGTGGAACATATTCGTAAAAAGATTTTATAAAAGAATTTCAGTTTTATAAAGTTTTAATAAACATTTAAGTTAAATAAGTTAACTTTGGTTAACTTTTATAAAGGAAAAACTAACCAAGTTATAATCAAAACAAACTCAGTTATAAGTGAGGGACTTATTGTGACAAAAAGTGAAAATTTTAAAACCTTTGTCTCCCTCCTGTCCCCATCACGTTTTTCCGGCAAAAGGGATTTCCGGCCGGCGATTTTTTCCGGCGACATTAAAACTGGAGTTTTAATGCGTTTTAGAAGCCATTAGTCGCGTCTTTATGTTTCTCCATCATTACACAAGTCGTTACAAGATTTTAATAGGCGTATAACGTGTTTAATTCAAGCTTTGTATCGATATTAATGTGGGTAACCGACCGGATTTGAAAGATAATCAAAACGCTTCATTTTATTTAACCAATCTATAAATTGGTTATATCAAATCAGTCACAACTGGTACGTGACTTAAACCCACGAAAAAATAACTCTTAAAAACGCTCCGAAAGCTTCATCATCGGCCTTCTAGTATGCGGACCTGCACGCTACTTTTTCAACCTTTACACGCATTGTAAGTATGAGTTTTTGTTGCCGTTTCGTTAGATAGTCATTCACCTGTGAAAGCCCCTTGAAATCGGGGTCTGACATTGATGAATTGGAGGTTCTAGGAATCTAGGGTTAGGGTTATGTTTTGGGGAAGAAGATGATGAACACTTAATATATTATAAATATATATGGTTTCTATAAAAATTAACAAAAGCATTGGTGGTGGAGTGGTTTGTTGGTGTGTTTGTATGGGAACTGATCCAAGTTCGAATCTAAGCAACAACCATCTTTTTTTTCCAGCATTTTTTTGTCCTTTTCCTTTTTCTTTTATTTTGTTATTTATTAATATATAAATACATTTATCTTAGAATATTCATAATAAATTCATCTTTTGCCCAAAAATTATGAAAATTTAGGTATAGCTTCTTGACATCATAAAGAACATTTCCACATTTTTATTTTCTGAAAAATGTTTTATTTTTATATTTTTATTGAATTAAATTGTTTTAATCATAAATAATTGATAAAAAATTCATTTTTAATGATTTTAATCTCAAACTTTTTGAGTAATTATTTCTAACCATTCTCAACTGAATTAAAAATTATTGGTCAAGAAAACATTTATTTTTATTAATTTTCCATTTTTAATCATTTAAACATGATTTAATCTCATTAAATCAGTTTTAAATATAAATAAGTTTATATAAATTATGGGAAAATTATTCTAATATGTTTACATCAGAAATCATCCATTTTCTATAAAATAAATATTTTTGGATCACGTATAGTATTATTAGACTTATTTACGTTTAGTTAGACATAATAAAACATTTATTTATTTATACAATTTAAACATCTATTTTATAAATATTTTTCTTATAAAATAGAAATACTCGTATGGTTTAATGTCTTAATTATTCTTTGTTGAATCGTTGTATAACACAAAAATTATTTATTTATATATTTATGGTTATCGTATTATTTTAATTTAGTTAAAGTAACTAACTAAATTATTTTGTCTTGATTATTCAAACATATTGTTATCTAAATATTTAATCGGTAATAATTATATTACCTAAATCATATTACAAACTTTGGTATATTATTTTTAATATGCAACTTTTACATTTATTCGACTAATCATAAAATCTCTAATTCCCCAAATCGACTTAGCAAACCCTAATGCCTTAGACCCTAGATACCTTAGACTTTGTAGACTTTACCTTACTAGTATTTATATACGTTATAGGTTGAATTCCTCGGAATTCTCACTACTTAACTCACAACCGCTTAAGTGGATTTTGATCGCTTTCGCAAACTGTGAGTATATCTTTCCCCTTTTTACTGTTTTACACTTTTGGGGTGACTCATGTACGCTTATTACTTCATTCACTTAAGCATGGTTTATTCTATATTCACAATCGCAATTCTTGTATGTGTTTTACTTGTTGATTCGTTGATAGTGTGTACTTATGACCTTAATCATTAACCGCTGGGCGGCCTAGCATAGCAATAAATAGTACTTAATTATTGTTATGTGTGAACGATTATTCATCGCCTACTGTGAGCAAATACTATATATATGTGACTCTTGATTCTTTGATCGAAAGGTTTGATTTTGGGTAGCATTTGTACACAGCTTGAACACTAAATTGTAGACAGTATGACACGTGAATTGCGAAACACTTTTTCTACTATATGTATTCAAACAGGGTATGCTCACCAATACATTTTTGTATTGACATATACTATTTTCGTACATGTTTCAGGTTATTATTGAGAAGTTTCTTTTAAGCTTTTGGATTTATATTTAAGCTTTGATTTCATTGTAATCTAGTTAGACTTGACGCTTTAGAATCATTGTACTTTGTATTTTCATTTCAATGTAATAAATTATTTAATCAATGTATTCAAATTTACACTTTAGTCCATGAGCTATTGAACAATCGTCACTACGTGACACCTCGATGTTTCCGCCATCGGTTGGGGTGTTACAGATTGGTATCAGAGCCATGGTTATAGGGAATTAGGTTATTAGAATGCCTTTTAGCCTAGACTATAACTAAGCTTACTTTCACGAGTCCTCTCGTTTATATTTCTCTTATTTCCTATTATTTTCTTTCAAGATATTTTCGTTATGATTATTTCTCGTTATTCTTTCGATATTTTGCTTGGCGAAGAAGACCCTCGTATTTCACAAACAAAACGATATCATCAAGTTAGGAGTGACATCCATACCTTGGTGATTAGTTTCACTCCTCTATATGTTATTTATCTTTGGAATATATCTTTGAGATAGGAGTGACATCCACACCTCAAAGAGTGTTTCCTTCAAAAAGAAACTTAACCACTAAGCTGGGGGTGATATCCTTAACTTAGTGATTGGTTTCATTCCTCAATTGCTTTTAATTTTGAAATATATCTTTGGGTTAGGAGTGAAGTCCACATCTCAGGGATCTATTTTTACATCTCGTTGATTATGAACTTTCTTAAATATTGGTAATCTATTACATATGTTAATTTTATCATTCACGTCATTTTTAACCTTGGTCTTTTGAAACACATTAGATTTACACATACCTCATAAAAATGGTTTCATTTTGCATTTATTGCATATTTTAAAGGTCAAATGTAAACCTTTTGACGTATTCAATATATGTTTTCGGGAAAAATTTGCAACTGATAATAAGCCTTATAACATTTTTTTTTTCAAACTCGACTTCTCGTAAACACATGAAAATGTGTATTTACGAAGATTTTCCAAATGAACCTGTTTTCAGTCTAAAACACACTTCGATTTCTAAAAATTTATTCTCATGCGTCACTACTATTTTTTCAACAATATCACAAAGTCGAGTAAACTGCGAAAATTTACCTTTTACACTTATACTCTTTCAGTTACAAAACTTTTGGTTTAAACAAAACAATTGACATATCTTTTTATCAGAATGCTGCTAAATGTCTTTTATAGTATAACGTATATATGTAAAACTAACTAAATTTAATCCCATATGTCAGTAGACTATACGTCTGTTTTGCGTACTCTCATTTGCGTAAAACTTTATTATTTTATTCTTGCACCACTTTATTCATAATTATTTCTAACACGTTATTTGTGATTATTTTCACATTTGTCTATTTGCATTAATACAACTCGTTTACTTTCATTTTGAGCAAACGTGCGATTTACTCGATTTATATTATACCATTCTTTCAGTCGAAATTTTTACTTATATATACCTACTTGAACGCATATTTGGTATGCATATTTTCTTTCTTGTTTTGAGCAAAACCCTGTTATACTTTACATTATTTTGTTCATCATCATGGCCAACGAACAAACTAGTTGATAACTCGTATGAGATATAAGCCAGTGCCCACGTACGACTCGGATTAGAGTATTTCTTCAATCCGAGGGGAACGGTGAAAACCTCAGGGTCTATCAATATGAGTGTTTAAAGCCAAAGGTGTGAACAAAAGTTACGGTTAAAGGGAAAACCCGGAAGGGAAGGACCTCTAACCATGTCATGATTGAACATTATTTCATTACAGTGGCTATTACATATGAGTTGCACGCATTTATTTCCAGTATTACTTAGGATAGGGTTATGGAAAAGCATAACACCTAAGTGAAAGGTAAATCGATGATTACGGTCCGGAACGCAATCATGGGCTTACAGGTACATGAGGGTGGTGTGTAATTCTAATTAGGTTGTTGGTAGACAATCAGTACGAGTCCAAAGTATCGGGAGTGTGGTGGGTCAGCTGTGGTACACCCTATATATAAGCATAAACGATACTGCGGGAACGGACTAGGAGTCTAACCAAGAACCGACCCGTTACCCATTACTACCTCTTCATTAGATGGTTGACTAATAGCTAGTATTTCCGATAAGAACGTTCTTACACGAGCTTCAATTTGTCTTCCTAGAGTCTTTCTATTGACCACCCATACAGAAAGCACGAACCTTGTATACTCTTACACACTCGATTATTCGGATACTTGTTGCATACTTTAATAACATATAGTCTGAAACCTTTCTAAAGTAGGGGAGACTGCTTCATTAGTACCTCTGCCCCTCACCCGTTACACATTCCCAAAACTTTTCTCATTTAAAATTCTCAACTTTCTAACTTTGGTGTTAACTGTCAAAAGATTTTGAAACTTTTACTTTGAGTATTAGACAACTATTTTAAATTTTGTCGAATCATAAATAGTGAAATTTTCTTTTAAAAAAAAAAATTTAGCTGACTTTTACCACACCTTCTATTTCATAGTAACCTCCACTTGAAGGAAATTTCGAGACGAAATTTTCTAAAGTAGGGGAGACTGTGACATCCGTCACCCTCGTCTTTCGTCAAATAGACAATACTAGCCCTTCAAATATTTCCATTATAGCCCCTGTAATATCGCCGTTTTTAAATTTAATTTCAGAGCGAACTAAATGTTATCATTTATAATTATTACGAATCGGGTATAAGTTTTAATCAAATACGTTTGTGGAACATATTCGTAAAAAGATTTTATAAAAGAATTTCAGTTTTATAAAGTTTTAATAAACATTTAAGTTAAATAAGTTAACTTTGGTTAACTTTTATAAAGGTAACCAAGTTATAATCAAAACAAACTCAGTTATAAGTGAGGGACTTATTGTGACAAAAAGTGAAAATTTTAAAACCTTTGTCTCCCTCCTGTCCCCATCACGTTTTTCCGGCAAAAGGGATTTCCGGCCGGCGATTTTTTCCAGCGACATTAAAACTGGAGTTTTAATGCGTTTTAGAAGCCATTAGTCGCGTCTTTATGTTTCTCCATCATTACACAAGTCGTTACAAGATTTTAATAGGCGTATAACGTGTTTAATTCAAGCTTTGTATCGATATTAATGTGGGTAACCGACCGGATTTGAAAGATAATCAAAACGCTTCGTTTTATTTAACCAATCTATAAATTGGTTATATCAAATCAGTCACAACTGGTACGTGACTTAAACCCACGAAAAAATAACTCTTAAAAACGCTCCGAAAGCTTCATCATCGGCCTTCTAGTATGCGGACCTGCACGCTACTTTTTCAACCTTTACACGCATTGTAAGTATGAGTTTTTGTTGCCGTTTCGTTAGATAGTCATTCACTTGTGAAAGCCCCTTGAAATCGGGGTCTGACATTGATGAATTGGAGGTTCTAGGAATCTAGGGTTAGGGTTATGTTTTGGGGAAGAAGATGATGAACACTTAATATATTATAAATATATATGGTTTCTATAAAAATTAACAAAAGCATTGGTGGTGGAGTGGTTTGTTGGTGTGTTTGTATGGGAACTGATCCAAGTTCGAATCTAAGCAACAACCATCTTTTTTTTCCAGCATTTTTTTTGTCCTTTTCCTTTTTCTTTTATTTTGTTATTTATTAATATATAAATACATTTATCTTAGAATATTCATAATAAATTCATCTTTTGCCCAAAAATTATGAAAATTTAGGTATAGCTTCTTGACATCATAAAGAACATTTCCACATTTTTATTTTCTGAAAAATGTTTTATTTTTATATTTTTATTGAATTAAATTGTTTTAATCATAAATAATTGATAAAAAATTCATTTTTAATGATTTTAATCTCAAACTTTTTGAGTAATTATTTCTAACCATTCTCAACTGAAATAAAAATTATTGGTCAAGAAAACATGTATTTTTATTAATTTTCCCATTTTTAATCATTTAAACATGATTTAATCTCATTAAATCAGTTTTAAATATAAATAAGTTTATATAAATTATGGGAAAATTATTCTACTATGTTTACATCAGAAATCATCCATTTTCTATAAAATAAATATTTTTGGATCACGTATAGTATTATTAGTCTTATTTACGTTTAGTTAGACATAATAAAACATTTATTTATTTATACAATTTAAACATCTATTTTATAAATATTTTTCTTATAAAATAGAAATACTCGTATGGTTTAATGTCTTAATTATTCTTTGTTGAATCGTTGTATAACACAAAAATTATTTATTTATATATTTATGGTTATCGTATTATTTTAATTTAGTTAAAGTAACTAACTAAATTATTTTGTCTTGATTATTCAAACATATTGTTATCTAAATATTTAATCGGTAATAATTATATTACCTAAATCATATTACAAACTTTGGTATATTATTTTTAATATGCAACTTTTACATTTATTCGACTAATCATAAAATCTCTAATTCCCCAAATCGACTTAGCAAACCCTAATGCCTTAGACCCTAGATACCTTAGACTTTGTAGACTTTACCTTACTAGTATTTATATACGTTATAGGTTGAATTCCTCGGAATTCTCACTACTTAGCTCACAACCGCTTAAGTGGATTTTGATCGCTTTCGCAAACTGTGAGTATATCTTTCCCCTTTTTACTGTTTTACACTTTTGGGGTGACTCATGTACGCTTATTACTTCATTCACTTAAGCATGGTTTATTCTATATTCACAATCGCAATTCTTGTATGTGTTTTACTTGTTGATTCGTTGATAGTGTGTACTTATGACCTTAATCATTAACCGCTGGGCGGCCTAGCATAGCAATAAATAGTACTTAATTATTGTTATGTGTGAACGATTATTCATCGCCTACTGTGAGCGAATACTATATATATGTGACTCTTGATTCTTTGATCGAAAGGTTTGATTTTGGGTAGCATTTGTACACAGCTTGAACACTAAATTGTAGACAGTATGACACGTGAATTGCGAAACACTTTTTCTACTATATGTATTCAAACAGGGTATGCTCACCAATACATTTTTGTATTGACATATACTATTTTCGTACATGTTTCAGGTTATTATTGAGAAGTTTCTTTTAAGCTTTTGGATTTATATTTAAGCTTTGATTTCATTGTAATCTAGTTAGACTTGACGCTTTAGAATCATTGTACTTTGTATTTTCATTTCAATGTAATAAATTATTTAATCAATGTATTCAAATTTACACTTTAGTCCATGAGCTATTGAACAATCGTCACTACGTGACACCTCGATGTTTCCGCCATCGGTTGGGGTGTTACAACCATGCTGCCATGAACAGTACACGTCAGAGGTACTGTGCAGGCATGTCCACCTGCTGCCAGACGTCACTTCAGACACCTCTAGATGGTCAACCATGTTGTGTTAGAGGGAAGTGCCGCCTGCGCCCAATCACGTCGCGCCACGTGTACCGCCAGCTCAGCAGAACATGCTTTCTCTCACATCAGCATTAATTACCACAAGCTACCCACCAGCTCATGGGCCGAAGACATCTTGGTCCTGGGACTTGAGCCCAAGATCATCTCATCCACCATGGGTCGCGTTAGTCGGCCCATGCCTTCCCTATAAATAGAAGACCACTCTTCCATTTATAGGGTTCGATCATTACATGCAAAAAAATAGCACAAAAGCTAGAGAGAGTCTTTGAATACTTGTAATCATCTTGTAATCTCCGATCTATAAAGATATCTCTTTTATAGTGGACGTAGGTCGATCTAGACCGAACCACTTACATCTTTGTGTTCTTTACTTTCAACAGACACACACACACACACACGACACTTCCTCTTCTCATCTCCTAGGGTTTAGATTAAGTCACTGGTGTGAGCAAAGGATTATAACTTGAGCAAACACGTGTGTCAAACCAAATGTATCCTTCTTCTCGGATACGTTATACTCATTGTTTCTTCACAGAGAACATTGATTTCCAAACTACTCGACAACCACTCCAACACCCGACTCCGACCGAACACCCTTCTCCAACGACCCAATAACCCAACATCGAACCACCACCTGAGCGGTCATCGTCTCTCTCATCCTCCATGGCTGGCTGTTGGTGGTTTATAGATCTAAAGGTAGTGTTAATGGTGTTGATGATTGGTGGAGAGATGAGGAGGATGGTGATGGCTGGTTTTATTATTGTTAAAAAAAACTTATTTAACTAAATGTTTGCCCCTCACGTGAGGGGCACATGTCTAACTTAACGTTATCTTTTAATGGAAATTACCCCAAAAGCCATAGCATGTAACAAATTTACAAAAAAAAAAAAAAAAAGATATAAGGAGTGAAAAATTTACATAAATGACATAGAATGCAATTTCACTAATAACTAAAGGACAATTTGTGTGATTTTTATAAAAAATAAAAACAAATAGGTAAAAGGACAAACATGCCCTCGATTTAATAAAAGATTAAAGAGGGTTAGTATATTGGATGACAATGACAATAAATGTTAAACCTCAAGGGTCTGGTTGCAAAATAATTATTTTGGATGGAATTGGCAAATGTGATAAAACATCATAAACGATTTTAACATTTTACTCATTTAAATATATGAAAACTTTATTTGTCAAATCAAATCCAAACAGAAAACTTAAATCCATAGTTATAACTATAACCATAAAAGGTCTAATACATGACTAAATTGAAGTAAAATACCGCAAGAACAATATGAGGCTATTAACATTTGAACGCAGTTTTGTCTAGGTATAGCTAGAGAATGCGGCGATCATGTGGTTGTAGCATAGTTAAAGCAATAGGTCCGCACAATTGTGCCAAATTTTGCGAGGTCGTGGCATCGGGGTTTATTGTTGAATGTGAAGAAATAACTTTGAGAAAAAGTAACTTTTAAATATACTTTTTTGTATGTAATAGGTCCGCACAATTGTGCCAAATTTTGCCAGGTCGTGGCATCGGGGTTTATTGTTGAATGTGAAGAAATAAATTTGAAAAAAATGTAACTTTTAAATATACTTTTTTTGCCATCTTGTAATGGGGTGAAACTTAGGGACGAGCTTTTTCCTAGTGGGATTGGCAGGCCAGAAAAGGGGGTGAAGCTCCTTGGAGGGACTGTTAGTCGGAACTCTCACTTTATACGGGAATTGGCAGGGCGGAGAGCCTCGCGCGTGGTTGATCTTATGAAACTTTTGCCCTGCCTTAGGGATCCCCAAAGTGAACTCCTCTTGCTCAGATCTTGTATGAGGGTCGCTAAGTTTCTTTTTGGTTTGCGGACCTACCAACCCGCCATGATGGATGAAGGGGTATTATGTTTTGACAAGGGTCTGCGGGAGGCCATCGAAGACATAGTGGTATGTGGGGGTCCGTTCTTTGGTGACCTATAGTGGCGACTGGCATCCTTGCCGATGCGGTTGGGAGGATTAGGGCTCCTCTCAGCAAAAGATGTTGGGGTGTATGCTTTTGTGGCATCGCGAGCTCAGTCTTGGAATCTCCAAGACCACATCTTAAGGAATAGCAGGGTCGTCGACATGGACTTGGACTACGTACATGCCTCGAAAGGATAAATGACTATCTCCCAGGTTTTGATATGGACGATTTTTATACCAAGGACACCCCCTAAAGCCTCAGAAAACTTTGGCGAATGCCCTTTTTGGCAAAATCGCTCAGAGCCTGGGTGAAGTTTTTGATCTGTCCCCTAGCCAAAAGGCAGTTATTGCATGCTTGCAAAGCCCCCATGCACAAGATTTCCTGAATGTTATCCCAATCGAAGGTCTGGGCCAAACCATGTCTGGGGTTGAATACAGGGTAATTCTTAAATATCGTTTGGAGATCCCCATGTACCAGGAAGATGAAGTCTGTCCGATTTGCCGTAAGGCATGCTTGGACAAATACGGGGAACACACGGTTCACTGTAAGGAGTTGCCTGGTTTCAAATATAGGCATGACTGGGTCCGGGACGTTCTTTGGGACATTTTAAGAAGGGCTGGGATTTTAGCCAAGAAGGAGGCTCCTGTGAATTTCCTCTTGGACCCCGCAGAAGGGAGATCCACCCTAGGTCCAGCAGACCTGCTTGTCTTTGGGGGGGGGGGGGGACACACTTGTGTCGACTGTGTCGACCTAACAGGTGTATCTCCCTTGGTTGGTTTGAGGGATAGTGGTTTTGTAGCAGGGCAAGCAGTGCGGAATGCAGAGGCGAAGAAAGTTGAGAAGAATGCTAAAGCTTGTGAGGAGAACCAACACGTTTTCGTACCCCTGGCATTTGATACCTTTTGCTCCTTTGCACCGGAAGCCATATATTTTTTGACCAGAGTCCAACGGGTTATTCATAGCAATGTATCGACTCCAGGGGGCATGGGTTCATTTTTAGTAAGTTAGGGTTTGCTGTCCAGAAAGGTGTGGCAGCGCAGCTTGTTGCCCGTCCGCCCGCTATCTTGATGTAATTCTTCACGATTAATAAATAGCGAGTTTATTGCCTTAAAAAAAAAAAATCAAGGATGCCTACTTCTACAACCTTTAGAAGAGAATTATCAAGAAATGGGTAAAGGGTCTTCAAATACTGAAGCGACTTTTTTTTATGGTTCGATTCAGTTCAGAAAAAAAAAAAAAAAAATTGATAACCCGACTTAACCCAACAATGAAACTTCTATGACCCAACTTGATAAAAAAAAAATATATTGATAGAGATACTAATATATAGGGATGAGCTTGTGACAGTATCTGTACCAACCGATATCGATCCCGAAAACTTTCAAAACCCAATACCGATACCGAAAACATACGGTATGGTACAGTATCGGTATTTTACCTTAAAATACCGATACCGATACCAAAAATACCGAAACCAAAAACCTCTAAATGTGAGTACCGATACCGATACTGAACACCCTCAATTCAATACAAGATCGGTATCAATTCAATATTCGGTGCAATATGCTCAACCCTACTAATATCTAAAAAGTTATGATCTCAATGAAAGAACATATTAGGTTTACCATTGGTATATGCAGTTTAGTTTTCCGAGAAATCAACCTACAATTGTTTATGTATTTGATTAAACGACCCTAGAGGCTTTCAAAAATAAATAAATAAATAAATAAACGACTCTATATTCAAATAAAAGATGCAAATGAATAACTTTAATAATTGTACGAGTGATAAACGAATAAAATTCATTACCTTGTCTTTGATTCAACAATCAATGAACAAGGAATGAAAGTTCCAAACAATCATGGTCCCAAGTCCAATCAATTTTTTTTTTTGATCGGCAAATACATTTCATTTCACCCAAATATATACAATGACCATCCACACCTCCGGTCGATACATGGTTACAAACTAATAAGGCACTAGACGTAACACAAGATAAAAACCGGCAAAAACACCTAATTTAGTAACAGACTCGAAATGAACATGTGAATCAAGTAATCGGCACTTCAAAAGTTTTTCATTTCTCCCATGTCCACCCGGTTGATTTGAACCTGTGATTGACCCAGCTAAACGAAATCGCTTGAATTTCTCCAAAAAGTCCATCCAAATTTACCCTTTTGCCTTGAAAAATCGCGTCGTTGCGAGCTCGCCAAATGGACCAAGAACCTGCCAGAATGACCATGTGCAGCCACTTCTATTTAGACTTCGATATCTCGCTGCTGTGATGGATCTTCAACAGGTCACGAACCGTGAACGCGTAGATAGGGGGGACCTTACACCACACACTAATCCTATGCCAAATCCAAGAGGCAAAGTAACAGGAAACCAATAGATGGCCTGTGTCTTCCTCGACCTCCCCGCAAAGCTTGCATTCCGCGGAACCAAGTCCAATCAATTAATCAAACATTTATCGGAGATATTTAAAAGTATCGACCACGTGTTACTTTTAAAATTTGAAGTCCTATCTTAATCATTTTGGAAGAAAATTATAAAAACATCATATTTTTCATCTTTTTTTTTCATTTGTTAATGAAAAAAGAGTTTATATTTTTTTTTTCTTATAATCATTTTGTCATCAAAAAGACGTTTTAAGTAATCTCTTTTTTTTGTTTAAATTTTAACAAAAAACATTGTTTAAAAAAAATTAACTTTTATGTTTATGTTTTCTTAAGAAATAGTAGTAGAAAAAACTATTATAAAAAACTGAATAAAGAAAAATATAAAAATTAATATATTGAACGGAACAATAAAAGCGTTTATAAAAATTAATTTTCTCAAAAGTTATTGATGATTGAATAAAAGGGGTAACTTGAGTAGACATGAATTGATTGATTTAGCTTTAATGTGTAAATTAAATTTTTAGCTATGAGATACCTTTATAGCCGACTTAGAATATAATTGTGCATGTAGATCATGTATCCAACTTTATTTCATGAACGCTAATGCCTCACGTATTATCTTTTTTGTTTGGGTATTATAAACAAAAAACGTACGTCTTGTTGCAAGTAGTGTAATTTACACGTAATTTACAGGTTTCCATAATTACATGATCAATCATGCAAGTAGCGTCGAACAACATTTTCAACTTGTAAGGTCACCCACGATTGACAAGATATCAATTCAAGCACGTATATTTCTAAGTGTTTGTACACTTTACGACAACTTTTGCGTTCAACATGCTCTTAGCATTCGTACGTTTTTTTCCTTTTGGTTAGCTGATATAGTCGAGAAGTTGTTTTTAGCTCATTACTATAACGACCTATATTCCACCATATAATGCGACATTGGTAAGCGTGCTTGTTTGTAAGTAGTTTGTTCCTTGTCAAAATAGGATCTTAGACTAAGGGGTGTGGGTGGGGAAAAGGATCGGGAAGGCTGATGTGGCTTCTTTTCCCAAGGGGAACACCGCCCCCCTCCTTTCCCTTCGGTGTGCTCGGGACTTTTATCCCGTCCTTCCCGTCTCACTTCCCCATAAATTTTTTTTTGTCTTTTCTTATATTAGTATTATATATAGATATATTTTGTCTTTTTAAAATATTAAAATAAAGGAAAGGGAAAGGGGAAAGAAAGGGGAACCATTTCCCATAGTCTTATAACAAACACGTAGTACATAACTTGCTTTATGTCTTCTCACTACAACACATCTTTCTTCTGGTAAAATATATAGGTGTGACATTATAAAGTAGTATTATTTTGTTATTGTTAAATTGATAAGGACATAGCATTTAGATACAATAAACTTAACTTAAGTCCAGGATGTTTAGTCATTTTACAGATGTTCAATGTAAATTGTTGTTAGTGTCAGTTTCGTATTTTTTTTTTTAATTATGAAACCCAAGAACCAGAAAACAAGTTACATTTAGATGGTGGGTAAGCGGGCAAAAAGCTCCGCCGCTATCCCCTTTTGAATCGCAAAGCCTATCCTGCTAAAGACAAACCCTTGGTTCTTAGGGCTCTACGAGTCACAGTGGACCACTTTCTGCACTCGTTTCAAAAACCGTACTGCCTCAGGGGCCAGAGAGCCAAATGTGTCAGTTTAGAGAGGCAATTAAACTTGGAGTCATAATTACAACAAACTTAACTTTTTGATGCAAATAATATGTTGAAGCTTTGAACCAAAAATTTATAAAGTGGAGAATGGTAAACACGTAGGACATAATTAACTTATTGTAAAAACTAAATATGTCTCACGACTGAAGCCATAAAACTGGATCAAGCTTAGTGGGAGCAACAGAACTAGGTGAACCAATTATGGATGTGAGATCTTCAGCATCATCAAACATATAAGTCTTGAGAAAGGCAACAAAGATGCCTCCGCAAGCTCTTCTCATATCCGCATACGAACCCTTCCCAGTCTTGCATATAAACATGCCCGACAACCTAACCAACCAATCATCAACCATGTCCATGTGACCAAAGTCCTTGGCTACAAAATAACACACAGGCGGTTTGCACTCGTTAAAGAAAAAAGGATGGTTACATCCCCAAGGTGCTGCGGGTGGGAAACACCCGCAAAATCCATCATCACCTAAGCCTGTCCCTATTAGGGCTATAGGCATGGGTATATTGAAATTTTGGGGTATGTAGTTTAAGATCTTGGGTTCGAGCCTGTTGGATGTATTTGGTCCTGCAACAGGATCTAGACCAACAAGAGCCTTGAATTTAAGGCTTGTATTCGCATGGCCTAACGCTAATGCAAATGCTGCTTTCCCTCCTTTGCTATGGCCGGCTAATGCTACATTCTCAAGATCTGGTGATACATCATGTGGGAGTTCACGTTGGAGGTTTTCGCCTTGGTTTATGTTTATCCAGTTGGCTGTTTTGGCCGCATCGTCCACATCACCAATAGCAGAAGCTACAAATAGACCCTTCAATAGCCCAAACTATAATAAACAATAGAATAATAAGTTCACATTTACGCCATAAGTCTTATCGCGCGTCTAATGGCATATGACTCAAATTCATCATAATTGAACATATATATATAGAGGGAGAGAAAGAAATACCAAAGTTTGACCGGGAGCGACGATAATGTAACCATGAGAGGCAATAAACTCAAAGAGATCGCTATAAGAAGTATTAGGGATTGAAAAACCGTGAAGAAAGAGTATAACAGGATAAGTCCCTTTTTCGGTAGGGTAAACAATGTACAAAGGCGGGTTTGGTGTAGCTGAACTCGAAGATTTCGGTACACTTTTCTTTCCAACTGTGTAGCTTCCATCGTCAAAACAAGTAACAGATGATGTGGATGTGGATGCTAATAAAGATTCTGTATACAACACCATTTTCAAACTTTTGAATAACAAATTGGTTCAAATGCAAGGAAAAGAAGAACAACTAATTGGTTCAAATGCAAGGAAAAATAATGAGCCAATCAAAAAATTTATAGGCCAATTGGCAAGGTCACGTCAAGGGTTGCTAAACCAGTTAGATGTAGCCTATGATTCTTAGACACCAAATAAATCTTTAGCTGATAAATAATAATTAATTACCCTACCATGCACGCCTCTTAAATTAATCATCATAATGATATATCATTTAATACAAATTTGGTTGTTTTTTTTCAGGTTCACATCACAACTTTAGAATGTGTTGAGAAAGTGACAAAGTTGTATAAAGGCCTCACTCGAGCAAGATGTGCATACGTAAAATTAGTAGTAGGTTTTATGAGTTATCGAGTGTTGATCCTTTAAAAAAAATTCCTAAAAAAACGACTTATTCCCTTTACGGTACACATTTTGTCACTCCATATTAGTCTTGTCTATCCCAAGTAGGGGTGAGCAAAATTAACCGCCATAACCAATAACCGAACCATAACCAACATAACCGAACCGATTTTAACCGATAACCGACATAACCAATGGTTATGGTTATGAAATTTCTTTAACCGACTAAGCGGTTATGGTCATGGTTTTGAAACTTTGGTTAACCAATATAACCATAACCGAACTGAACTTCTAGTTTTAAGACTATGTATTATGTTTTACACTAACCATGTAAAGGTTTTCTACTAAAATAAAAGTATGCTAGTAACAACACAATCTTGATATAGGTGACCTTTATTTTAATAAAGAATTAAAATTAGGCTTAAATAAGTTTTTTTATTGTCTAAAAAAATCTTATTAATAAGGATCACTCATTCGTAATTTAACAAAAAAAAATGTAATCTTGTTAGTGTTTAAAAAAAAACTTAAGTTAAGTTCACCATCGTAGGTTTCATTTTTTATTTTGTAGACCCATGCGATTTTAATTTTTAAACTTTAGTCAAAAGTTAGTTTTGGTTGAAGTTTATGGTTAAAAACCGAAATAACCATAACCGATTGACCATAACCAAGGTTTGGTTATGGTTATGGTTATGGTTAATGGTAAAAACCGAACCAAACCGACCCATACACACCCCTAATCCCAGGAAGCACCAGGGGATAATATAGTTTCGTATAATCAATAATGTAATTTAAAATTATTTTTAAGACACTCAAGAAAATGTATCTTGTATTTAATACAAGTATTAAAGCATAAACAAGTAGTTACTGGATCATCACTGGGAAATCTTAAAAAATTCCGAGGCTCCTTCAACATAAAAATCTAGGCCCAAAAGTTGGCAAAGGAGGTATGAATAATTTTTTTTTAATGATACGTAATTACATCTAAATAGATGCTAAACAGACAAACAAACTGCGTCGCTAGCCCTTTCTAATAGCAAAAGTTAAGTCTTTTAAAAACTAAATTCATAGATTTAGGGGTCATAACATGACTATGCATATGCATATGACCTGTTGGATTCGACTAAGTAGCTCTACAGTCTCAAGCACAAGGAAACCGAAAGTAGTAAATGCAATTGGAATAAACACGGTTGTCAAGACATGCTTTCTCGTGTTTGGTCATTTTGTCGGAAGTAGCTTTCAAGGCAGCGTTACCCATCTTGAAAACACCGGACCCCAAGCCCACAAGAGGGGAAATTAGAAACAAAAAAAGTTTTAGATATTAGTGTTAGAGCCAAGCCTTGACTTTAGACATCTACATTATATTGAAATGATTTTTTTAACTCCACTAACAAGACTTTTATAACATGCATTATTTTGGTTTTACAGTTTTACAACATGCTTTATTTTGGCTTTATGGTTTTACAACATAATTTATTTTGGTTTAATGGTTTTACAACATGCTTTATTTTGGTTTTATGGTTAGGGGTGTAAACGAGCCGAGCCGAGCCAAGCCCGAGCTTGACTAGAAAGTAAAACCTAAGAGCTCAAGCTCGAGCTAATTTAAAAATAATTTTAAACGATCTAAAAGATCGGCTCGAGTTCGCTTCAATAGCTTAAACGAGAAAAAGCTCGGCTCGAGCTTGGCTCACCAATATTATTAATTAAATTTGAGAATGTTCAAAAGACAAAATTGCATATATAAAAAAATAATATAACAATTGTTTGGGCTCGTTTAGGCTCACGAGCCTAAACGAGCTTTTTATGTAAGGCTCGAGCTCAGGCGCGATAACTAAAGGAGTCGTATTTCAGGCTCGAACTCGGGCTCCGGCTCGTTAAGGCTCGGCTCGTTTGAGCTTTTTACCAAGCCGATCCCGAGTAGCTCTCGACCCGCTTTGTGTCATTTAAACCCCTAGTTTTACAACATGCTTTATTTCGATTTTATGCTTTTAAATATGATTTATTTGTCCATAAAGAAAGCATGAATGATTATGGTTTTACACAAGCGTGATTTAGGGTTTGGTCATGCGTTATTTCTAAGTGAAGAACGCCCTGTTTTTCGTTACGAAAACAGAGCATGTCCAAAGTTGTGGGTTTTCGAAAACAGAGTATGGTTTCCGTAGTGGTGGTTTTCTGTTGCGTTTATCAGTTATGTGAGTTTTTTTTTCCTGATTGTAAAACTATTTAACGAGAATAGGGCGACACAATTTGAATTCAATTGAAATTTGATTTTGCAATTGGACGATAATGCCCTTGCCTTAGTTAAATTATTTATAATTTGCTTAAATATTACGATAGTGCCACTACGTTGTACTTAACCCGAATCTAAGGCTCAAGTTCCTTGTCACGCTTTGTAGGTTGAGGTTCATTTGTACATTATCCTTTCCCTTAACTTATATATATTTAACAACCTACTGTAAATCAAGGATTTGATTTACCTTGATTGATTGTGTATATATTCAATTCAATATGTATATATTGTTTCCTAGTATAGGTTTCATGTATCTTCCTATTTATTGTAATTACTGTGAATGAATGAGGCATTGAATTCTTACAATATTGAACTATGAGAAATGATTGGAGCTGCGTGTAAATATGTTTTTTTTTTTCCTTGGTGTATAATTAGCATATTTGTAAACATTTGTGGATAGCAAACTACAAACAAGTAATCATAAAGATCATAAAGTGAAGTTCTCATGATGGAAGCCATAAAACTGGGTCGAGCTTAATTGGAGCACATGTACTAGGTGAATCAACAATGGTGGTGAGATCTTTGGCATCATTATACATATAAGTCTTGAGAAAGGCAATGAAAATGCCTCCACAAGCTCTTCTCATATCAGCATACGAACCCTTTCCGGTCTTGCATACAAATATACCTGACAACTTAGCAAACCAATCATCAAGCATGTCCACGTGACCATAGTCCTTGGCTACAAAATAACACACAGGGGGTTTGCACTCATTAAAGAAAAAAGGATGGTTACATCCCCAAGGGGCTGCGGGTGGGAAACACCCGCAACATCCATCATCACCCAAGCCTGTCCCTATTAGGGCTATAGGCAATGATATGTTGAAATTTTGGGGTATGTAGTTTAAGATTTTGGGTTCGAGCCTGTTGGATGTACTTGGTCCTTCAACAGGATCTAGACCGATAAGAGCCTTGAATTTAAAGCTCGTATTTGTGTGGCGTAACGCTAATGCAAATGCCGCTTTCCCTCCTTTGCTATGGCCGGCTAGTGCTACATTCTCAAGATCTGGTATTACATCATGTGGGAGTATAAGTTTAAGGTTTTCGCCTTGGTTTTTGTTTATCCAATCGGATGCTTCGGCCGCATCTTCCACGTCACCAATAGCAGAAAATACACATAGACCTTTCAAGAGCCCAAGCTATAGTCAACAAAATAAGAATAAAATAAAATCAACATTTAGCATAGGAGTACGCCACTGTGATTTTCCTAAACAATATATTGTGGGAGATAATCCACCTAATGTAACAAATAGGATTGGTTCCAACTCAAATGATAGATTTCACATGTGATTCCTTTGGTCCAAAGAGGTCCACCTAATGGACTCAAACGTTAGATTGGGTGTTAAATGAGGTTGCATTCGCGGATTCAAAACTATAAAGAACTTGACAAAAATTTGGACATAACACGAATCCAAAATTCACGTCAAGCACATGAACCCAAACATATGCGTCAAACACACAACCCTGTTATTCTGTTTTTTTCCCTTTGTATATTGATAGATTAATTTTACAAATTTGTAGTC
The DNA here is from genome assembly GCA_030844895.1 of Ambrosia x helenae. Lineage (NCBI taxonomy): Eukaryota > Viridiplantae > Streptophyta > Magnoliopsida > Asterales > Asteraceae > Ambrosia > Ambrosia x helenae. Next base: position 26,762,054 of record CM061229.1, on the reverse strand, counting down.
GTGTGTGTATGCATGCATGGATGTATGTATGTATGTATGTATGTATGTATGTATGTATGTATGTATGTATGTATGTATGTATGTATGTATGTATGTATGGTGTGAGGTTCATTGGGGAACTTCAAAAAAGTGAAAAACCAGGGAACCCTACATTTATAAGCTAAATATATCATAAAAAATTCAATTTAAAATGTAAAAAATATATATAAATTTTTTTTTTCAATTTTTTTCCGGATCGATCTTTTGCATACATTTAACAAGCTTTTTTAAACCTCATTTTAAGCATTTTTTATTTTTTGAATTTTTTTGTTATAAAGGTTTCTACATGTATTTATATGCAAAATCTCTAAAAAAATTGAAAAAAATAGCCTTTTACATGTTAAATTGATTTTTTTTTATTATGTATTTAACATATTGAATGCATGGTTCTTCGGTTCCTCACTTTTTTAAGGTTTATAATTGAACCCACCCTATATATGTGTGTCACATTTATACTATAAACCCCTATGACAAATAAATAATCAGTTTAAGTTATAACACACAATTTCTTCAAAAATCATAAAATTGAACTTATTTATAGGTCTATCCGTTAACCACAAAGTTTACCCAAACACCACTCCTTTAGCTAAACGTGTTACGGGTTCGACCTAAAAATAACCCAAACCACCAGACCCATCCGGCAAACTTATGAGTTTGCACATAAGTTTGCAGTTTTGAGCTTGAAACTTATCATATGATTGGTCTATTTGACTCAAATTCTTCACAATTTAACATATATATATATATAGAGAAAAAAAAATACCAAAGTCTGACCGGGAGCGACGATAATGTAACCATGAGAGGCAATAAACTCAAAGAGATCGGAATAAAAAGTATTAGGGATCGAAAAGCCATGAAGAAAGAGTATAACGGGATAAGTCCCTTTTTCGGTAGGTAAACAACGTACAAAGGCGGGTTTGGTGTATCAGAACCGGAAGATTCTGGTACACTTTTCTTTTTCACTGTGAAGCTTCCGTCGTCAAAACAAGTAGTTGGAGTTGGTGTTGGTGTTGATGAAGATCCTGAATACAAAACCATGTTTAGAGTTTTTGAAAAACAAAGTGGTTCAAATGCAAGAAAAAAACGATGAATCTATCAACATATATATTTGTAGTCCAATTAATAAGGCCACGTAAAAAACGAGGATATCTTAATAGGGTTGTCTATCTGGTCACAAAGGCTATTATTGGTCACTCGATATAAATGTACAATGACTGCTATGGATACAAATTGTGTACGGATATTTAAACAAACTAATCTATTTATTTATTTATTTTTAGGTGATACTGTTAATTTTACATAGTACAGTTTTTATTTACAAGTAGAGAACCACACCTTGTATTGGAGTTTTTTGCCACACCTTGTATTGGAGTTTTTTGCCAAAATAGTAGGATTTGCAAGTTTTTTTGTGTCATTGGTAGATGTCAGAGGCGAGTTTATGAAAGTGGAAGACCCGCAATCGGGTGTGGTGATGTGGCTGTGTGACTTGGCAGACTTGATCGATATTGTATGTAGGCTCATGGGTACCTGATGTTGTGGACGAGGAGATTGCCAAGGTGGAAGACCCGCAATCTTAGATTGCGGGTGTGGGATTCAAGAGGTGGAAGACCCGCAATCTTAGATTGCGGGTGTGGGATTCAAGATTGCAGAAGTGGAGATTGCGGGAGTGTGCATGTTATTTGTCTTTAACTCTTACACAATCTTACACACTATCAAATCATGGCCATTGTAAATGTAAATGTGAGAAGGAAAGAAAATGGATTCTGAATTTGTAATAGTAATATGCAGAGTAACATGTAATCAATTGCATGGAATCAATTGCATGCATTTGAATATATATATGGAAGGAACGGTTCTTCATTTCTTAGACATACATACATACATACTAACCATTCTAACTCACTATTCTAAAGAAGATATACTAACCATTCTAAAGAAGATAATTTTACAAGTATATTATCTAAAAAAATGGCACATTTACACCCGGGTCCAAGAAACAATGAGCTTCTATGGCTGCAGCCACAACATCGTTCGGCTTATCTGTTCGAAGATGATGCTGGCCATGCCACAGAGCTTGATATTAGGCGGGGCGACCAGAAATTATTTTCTGCCATTAAAAAAAATCCGTTAAACCCCAATGTTGAAGAGATGGTTAGAATGGCAGGCTTTGGTGGGGTTCTTGATGTTGGATACCTGCTTTATGACCGTGGTTTGATAACCGCGTTGGTAGAAAGATGGCGTCCAGAAACTCCCACGTTTCACCTATCGTTTGGTGAAACGACGGTGACTTTAGAGGACGTGAACGTGCTCTTGGGATTGCGAGTCAACGGTCCCCCATTGGGAGGACCAGAGGAAAAATGGTCATCCCAAGATAGAATACAGCTAGTTGGGGGTTTGTTGGGCATAGAGGCGGAGGCGGGAATGTTTAGTGGAAATTCTATTAAAACAAGATACCTTATAAACAAAGTAAAAGAAGTTCTGCCTGAAGGGCAGGTATGAATCAGATTACACAACAAGCACGTTGTGTGGTCTTGGTTATTGTGGGTAACACATTGTTTGCTGACTCTTCTAACGGTTTCACATCATTGTCATTTTTAAGGCACCTTGAATCGTTAGAAAGATGTGGTCAATATAGTTGGGGGAGTGCTGCATTGGCTTGTTTGTATAGAAATATGTGTAAAGCCGTAGTCTCCACTGATAAAACAATTGGAGGACCTATGATTTTACTCCAGTTGTGGGCCTGGACACGAATCAGTGTACTATCCCCCAAGTGTTCAACCCGGTTGATGCTTGGAAAACCTTATGGTGCTATGTATGTATTTTATCCATTACCCTTATATTATATAAAATAATTATTTGTTAAATAAACTAAGTCGTTTTTTTTATTATTTTTTACAGCTGGAAAGGTAAGCACGAATTAAAGGAGGTTGCCTCGCGATCGTTAAGACAGATACGATCACAACTACAAAATTTACATGCTGAACAGGTATGAGACCGTTGATGTTGTGTTACAAGTAAAATACATTATGAGACTAATAGTGTTTCTTATTAAATTTTTTGCAACAGTTTATTTGGAGACCCTATGCACAATACATAGGGATATTGCCTCAAAGTTGCACAGAGGGGAGTGATTGTTGGCGTTCGGATTGCTTTCTTGTGTGGTTTCAGGTGGTGGAATACCACCAAGCTAGTAGGGTCATGAGACAATTCGGATTACGTCAATGGATTCCTGAGGGACCACCCTTTACCCCCAAGTCCACACTGAACTACACAAATTAACCCGTTCTGGCAGACCATACGAATCTTGGTTTGCAAACTTTCATAACGAGTATGTGCAGTCGTGGAATGACCGCAAAAATAGAATAGTGGGCGGGGAAGAAACGTCATTTCCTTCCGTGTATCCCGGTTATATGGAATGGTACTTAGAAAGAACCGTGGGATACATGACGAATCCAATGTCCATCCCGGTATCGCAATCGGGTTTCAGAGATGACGCTGGGATTGCCCAAGTGATGGTATATATATGATTTTTTTTCAAATATATATAAGTGTATATTTTAATGATAACTTTTTTAATATATAACTATTTGAACTTTATAGATGGAAGGATACACGCAGATTCACCGGGAAGTGTCCCGAATCATGGCGACTGTCCCTGCCGGCTTTAGCTCCAATCTTGGGGTTATTCAAAGCACTGCGGAAACAGTGATGTCACAATTTGGTGTCGGTGATCGTTTGAACTACCTTTCACGGCTTCACGGTAGACCTGCTGCCTCGGTTGCAGACAGAAGCCGTCCTCAACGAGCGCCTAGGCGTAGGCGGAATCAAACCAATGTGGAGGTTCAAACAGAAGAAGTGGCAACGGATAGTCAGAATACACCAATTAACGAATTCTTTGATGATGAAATGGGAATTGATGTTGACATCCTTTATTGCTCAGTTCGGTACCGCCCAAGATACATCACATCTCCAACCGGGGGCTTTCTTTCTGGTCAGTTCGGTACCCCCCAAGGTACATCACATTTCCAACCGGGGCCATCCCAAATGAACACCGAGCAACAAAACATCATGGACTCCCTTTTAAACAGTCCATTCAACCCATTTGATGATGCAAGTTTCGTGACACCGACACCGAGTAACTTCCCAATGAACCCACTCATCAACACTGGGCAATCATCAATTAACTATTGGGCCCCAAATCAAGGTGAGGAAGGAACATCGTCACCTTCATACTACACACCAGTACCTCTTGATTTCCCCAATGAGCCGCGTCGGAATCCAGACCGCACTCGACGTCCTCCTCCATGTGGTACTAGAGGACGATTATGTAACCATCCTAAATAGTTTAGCTATTAGAAAAATCAAATGTAATAAATGTAATAAATGTAAAAAAAAATAATATAATTATTGGCAACAAAGGTAGATACACAAAATGAGGTCCGGGGCTTTTTGTGAGGCCCGGGATCGTGCCCACGGACAGTCTCGTAACGCCCGAACCAGCGACGGTGCCGTTATGTCTCCCAAGGACGCCACGTTCGACGGTCTGGTGCCGGTAAAGGCCGGCCCGGGAGACGGATACGGGCGCCCCAAAAGGGCCCCCTGGGCCAGTTTCTACACTACGATTTTTTATATTTTCATCCGGAATTTTTTTAACATATTTATTGGCAACAAAGGTAGATACCCAAAATGAGGTCCGGGGCTTTTTGTGAGTCCCGGAATCGTGCCACGGACAGTCTCGTAACGCCCGAACCAGCGACGGTGCCGTTATGTCTCCCAAGGACGCCACGTTCGACGGTCCGGTGCCGGTAAAGGCCGGCCCGGAAGACGGATGCGGGCGCCCCAAAAGGGCCCCCCGGGCCAGTTTCTACACTACGATTTTTTATATTTTCATCCGGAATTTTTTTAACATATTTATTGGCAACAAAGGTAGATACCCAAAATGAGGTCCGGGGCTTTTTGTGAGGCCCGGGATCGTGCCACGGACAGTCTCGGAATCCTCCCCGTCTTTGCAGTAATCCGGCAAAGACGCAAACGCTTCTTCATATGGTCGCCAAATAAACTTGTTCACAAAAAAATATTATTATTAACACATGGTACCAATTTAACCAGTAACACAATGTAGATTAACTCTTACCGACTCCTCATGAATATTTTGTAACTCTGAACGAATTTGGCGTAAGGAGTGTGACGCGGTCTCCCTAAAGTCATGTTTCACACGCCAACTATAAATATAATTATAAAAACAATAATTAGTTAAATTAACAAGTTTTACTAAATATGCATCCACACAGAATACTTACAGGACACCAAATGGAACTCCAGCTGGGAACTGGGGTTTAATTCTGGGGGATAATACCCGAATTCTGGTCCAGGCCCACAGTTGTAACAAAAACATAGGACCTGCCACCGTGGTTGTGGTCCTTACTGCTGCTTTGCATAAGTTGTGATACAACCATGCTAACACAGCACTCCCCCAACTCAATCTGCCACATTGATGAAGATTCAACAAATGTGGTAAAAATGACAACGACACAAAACTTTGGGTTGTGTCGGGAAACAGACAAAATGACAAAATAATTAAGATCACACATCGTGCGCGTCGTGTGATCTCGCCCTCATCGGCGTCAGCGGGTAACAGAGCCTTTATTTTTTCTACAATTATGCTGGATTGCAAAGTGTTTCCGCGGAAATTGCGGGGCTCACTTTCTACACCCAACATTTCTTCGACATACTCTACCCGTTCCGCATCATTTCTCATGCTGAATTGGGGTCCTGAGACCGCTGCACCATTAACCCGCAGACCCATTAGGACGTTAACGTCCTGTAACGTCACCGTGGCCTCACCAATTCTTAGGTGAAACGTGTGGCTCTCAGGACGCCATCTTTCAACAAGGGCAGATATTAGCCCCCGGTCAACTTTACGGTATCCGCACTCAAGAACTCCACTAAAACCAGCGATCCGCACCAATTCTTGAATGCGTGGATCTAACGGATGCTCGCTAATGGCATGCCAAAATGGTTGGTCACCCCGTCTGAAATCCCAATAAACCATCTTCGCCATTTCCTTCAAGCAGCTTCGCAGTACAATGTTGTGGTTGAGCCCAAAGAAGTGGATTATTGCAAGGACCGGGGTTTAGAGATGCCATATTAACTAATAGGGTAAATGACTTAGCAATATTCAAATTAAGATTCCTATCGATTGAATTTTGACGTTGTAACCGAAATAACTAAACTTCGATTGATTTTTCACATTCTAAACGAAATAACTAAACTAACATATATATAATATACCTACCTAGTCCAATGTAAGTAAAAAAAAACACATGTGACTTCCGCAATCTTAGATTGCGGTTGTCTTCATGGCCCACCAACAAATGCTACCAAACACACATGCCATCTCATCACCAAGATCCTCGTCGTCCACCGTTGCAAACCGAGTCAGCAGCCACATCACCACACCTGCAATCTTAGATTGCGGTCTCCCACTTTCACAAACTCGCCTCTGACATCTACCAAAGACACAAAACTCCTTGATAATTCCACTATTTCAGCAAAAAACTCCCTTGTATTGTTGGTGATTGTCCTTGCTCACAAACGCAAGTCTGATTTTTATCCATAAGTTGCGTCGCAACCCCTGTTTTGAATCTCAAATCATACCCTGTTAAAAATATAATATTGGTTTTTGAAGGACGGAGAATTACCGTGCACGACCTTTTGCACCCGATCTAAAAAATCGAATTGCCTCATAGGTATGGGATCCAAATGGATCAAAAGCAAAAGGTACAAACATATGTTGATTCTCCAAACAGTCGTTTGGTGTTTAGCCACAATGCATTATGGATTTTGCTATCATACGATCAAGGTGTGGTGAAAGACAAACGGGTCGTCTCATTGCTCATTTCAATTGTACATAAAAAAATGAATGTTTGTCCTTCCCATCACTTACAAAATGTACTCTATATTTTTTTCTTAAAATAAATACATCAAAGATATTTATTTTATTTTATTTATTATTGTTATGGTTTGATTTCTTGATAACATTATCAGTAGCAAAGGATAATAAGGGCACCCCTCGTATTTTGGTTCAGTGGTGAAATTTTGTAATTTTCGTATGTAATTTTTATATGAATAAAGACCAGGCTCAACCGAAAAGAAAAAAATTGGGTCTCGTAATTCTCAGTCTATACCACTATTTTTTTTTCTAGCTTCGCCATTAAACATTATAAAACATTATATTAGGCGGGCATTATTTAAATTTAGGGAGGTAGTTGGAGAATTATAGGTACGGTAGAAATTAGAATGTACCATCAAACACGTGAATATTCTATAAAATGTGTAACATGCCAATAATCATATCATGGACCCGTGACAAGTTTTGCTCTTTAGTTTGATTCGTACACTTAAATTAATAAATTTTTTCTTATCTATTTATTTACGTAAGTACATCCATATTTTCATGCTGACGTTAATTACTTAATAATTAGTCGTTTATCGACTTTATTTATATATATAGCCCACCAAGATGGTGGCAGGAAATACATCAAAACCGCAGAAAAACGAAAATTACAACATTTCTACAATGTCAAAATCAATCCACTTCTCCCAAGACGTCATCTTCATCTTTGACCGGTTTCCAATCCAAAAGAAAGCATCCTCTTTAATTAGCTCGACGTACTTCACGGTTGGCAAAAAAAATACCTTCAAACACCTTCATGTTTCTCCGCAAGCCATATTCTCCAAATTGTTGCAATCATGATCACATAAACATCTTCTTCCATTTCTTCGAGCCCGGGCTATCCAACACTAGCTTAACCATACCCGATATGGATTGGCAATCCAACGGGAACGGTATACGAATCCACACCAAAACGTGCCACCATATACTTCTAGCCCAAATGCAATTAAGAAAACAAATGATTGGAACCTTCGTCTCGGCAGCCACATCTGTCACAGAACAGAGCCAGAAGAGCCACCCCACGAGCCACAAGATTCACCTTGTTAGCGACTCTATTAAGAACCCTCCAAAGCAGGAAATTACACTTCGGTGGCGCCCAAGAATTCCAATTGTGATTGAAGAAATCTTGATTACGAACTGCTTTTTGGTGCCAATCCAAGCGAATTTGTTTGACCCAAAAAACCCTTCTTAATCATTAACCTAAGCCCATTTATCCGGCCCAGTACTTCTAGATAAGCCATTTAACATCACCATGGGGCCTTGAATTTGCTCCTGATCATCTGGGTTTATATTGTTTGACACCCAATTCACGTTCCAATGAACGATATCATTCAAAGACAAACAGTGATCCGTAGGGATGGCAAAAAAACCCGAGCCCGACGGGTATACCCGAAACCCGAAGCATTTGGACGAGTATGGTACGGGTTTGGTATAGGAAAAACAAATTCGCGGGTATGGGACGGGTATGGTATTAGGTGATACCCGACCCGATTACCCGAAACTAAATACCCGTTTACCCGAAATATATACCCGAAAACTTTTAAGTTTTATATATATCTTTTCGTAACTATTTTTTAGTAATGTTTCATTTTAATATATTCATTATTTGAAAAATAAACTTTTCGTCTAAAATATATATTCTAATTGCATTATTCTTTATATTTATATGCTATGAAATATATAAATAGTTTCAAAATTCATACTATAATATATATTTATATATTAGATGTTTCAAAGATTATTATGGTGATGATAATATATATGTTACTTATTACAATTTCATATAGTCTGGATTTTTTAAAACATAAGACTATAAAAGAAAATAAAAAAATATATATACATGCAAATACCAATGGGATTACCTGATACCCGCGGGTATGCTCTATACCCAACGGGTAATACCCGACAAAAACCGACGGTAATGGGACGAGTATGGTATGAGATTTATAACCGGGTATGGGTATGGTATTAGCCAAACCCGACCCATACCCGACCCGTTGCCATCCCTAGTGATCCGCCACTAGACCATTTTTATCGGCTGCAATATTATAAAGGTGAGAAAACGTCCTTTAAAGGGGAGCTCGTAATCCATGGGTCTTTACGGAATTTCATCTTAAGGCCATCAACAACAGTCGCTTTTAAACAGGTTCGAAGAGAAATACCGGCCTTATTTAGAATCGCTTCAGCCCCACAGATATCTGATTCCCGGTGCTGCTCTTCTAACCCGGCACCAAGAGATTATCAACTCTAGTCTTATGAATAGAAGAGATGACCTTCACCCAACGTTGATCCGGGTTCTCTTTAAATCTCCACCACCATTTGGTTAGCATTACCGCATTAAAAGCTTCCACACCTCCCAAACCGAAACCACCAAAGCATTTAGGACGGACCATTTTTTCCCACTTTATCTACCGGATTTTCTGACCACCCGAGGTCTTTCCCCAAATAAAATCCCTTCGTATCCTTTCGGTTTGTTTCACAACACATTTCGAAACCGCGAACAAAGACAAGAACTAAGAAGGGACGCTCCAAGAACTGACTTGGCCAATGTAACTCTCCCAACAAACGAAAGGGTCTTGGACTTCCAAGACGAGAGTTTACGCTTGAGGTTAGAGAGAATAGGCTGCCATGTTTAGAAAGTTTCATATTTGTGCCAAGAGGAATGCCCAACTAAGTGAATGGAAAGGCACCCACTTCACAAGATAGTTTTTTCGCCATCTCTTCGATCTCTACCTCCTTTACATTCACCCTAAAAAGCCTACATTTCTTATGATTAACATGTAGCCACGAGATCAAGTTAAGGCATTTTAAGGAATCGAACTAAGCTAATCGCATTGTGCTCCGTCCATTCCCCACAAAAATAACATCATCCGCATAACATATATGGGAAATACGCGGACCATTATTTGGAAGTTGCACTCCATGAAATAATCCCACATTAACTGCGTGATTCATGAGCATATTTAGAACTTCCATGGCGATAATGAAAAGAAACGGGGATATAGGGTCGCCTTGTCGAAGACCCCTCTTGAAAGCAAATCATTGGAAGGGGATCCATTAATGAGGACCGACCCCTTTGCTAAAACCAAGTAGCCTTGAACCCATTTGATCCATATAGAATGAACTGCATAAACTCCAAGTTCTTAAGAAGGAACTTCAATTGATCGAATCATACACACGTTGGAAATCCACCTTGAACATCATCATTTTGAATTTGACTTTCTTAGTCCACGCCACTAATTCCCCTAGAACCAGGGGTTGTCTATGATGTTATGGCCACCGACAAAAGCCGATTGGACCGGAGAGATCAGAGAACCAATAACACCTTTAAGACGGTTCACAATGACTTTGAAAACAATCTTGTATAGGGAACATTGAAGAGAAATAGGTCTAAACTCGGACAGAGTTTGCGGATCAGGAACTTTTGCAATAAGGGCAATAAAAGTGGAGTTACAATGGAACCTAATGTCACCCGTATGATAGAAGTCCATAAACATCTTTCATAATCCCGGCTTCAAATCGACCCAATATTTTTTAAAGAACTTTAAGGTGAACCCATCCGGACCCGGGGCCTTCCCACCATTGCACGATTTAATCGCCCCCAATACTTAATCACCTGAAAACGGGCTAGCTAAGGCGTCGGCGTGAGAAGAACTAATCTCCGGAAAATCCAGGTTTGAGATATCCGGTCTTCGTCTCATTGGTTCCTTGAAAAGCTTTTTGAACCATTTCATAGAGTGGTCTTTTAAATCCACCAGATCGGATATCCAATTTGTAACATTACGCAATTATACTTGTACGTTACATCGTTATTAATAAAAAACGTCAAGTTCTATCATTATTATTCGCATTTAATTATTTTTATTGCATTTTGAAAACCCTAATACCATATTAATTATTTATATATATAATTATATCATGGAAAAACGTCTTACAAAAATAGGTGCTTGGGCCGGGACTCGAACCCGCGCCCAAGCCGGTTCAAACATAAACACACATTCACAAACCATCTGGTCGAGCATACATATCTGTTTCAAACCCGGTTCACTTTAATTATATCACTAGCTTTTAAACCCTCACAGTTGACTTGGAAAGTCAACTGTGATACACGACTTGCCAAAATCAATCACACTAACTCGTGATTAATCTATAATTGGCAATCCTACACGATTATCGGCCTTTTATGACTCAGCAACACGATTATTAACAGCCAATTGATACCATATTAAGCTAATACGTGTATCACATTCAATGTATGGTCAACTCTTACCAATTCGATCATCTAGGCCTGTGTACTATAAATTGAACCTTGCTGAACAATCACAACTCGCCATTACATCTCTCTCAACCTTCAATTCTTCACAAAAACCCTCTGTTCTTGGTAATTCAATCGCAGTTTGACTTTCTAGGTTGACTGTTCAATCGTACTCAATACTGCATTGTAAGTATGAAATTTTTGTTGGGTTTTAACCTTCGGCATTCACACATCAATAGCCCTAAGGTTAATTGGGTTATTGATGTGTGAATCAAACGATTGGAAAATTAGGGCTCGTGGGTTTGATTTTGGGGATAAACACGATTTTCATATTATATTTATTTTTAATTGAACTGAAATCAACACAACCACTGGTCTGTTCCAAGTGGTTATGTCTGGTGCTCACAAACCAAGCCACCCGGGTTCGAGTCCCGGCTGTGGCACACACTCTTTTTCCTTATTTCTTTTTAATCAAACAAATCAATAAACTATATATAATACTTATAATTTTATAAATTCGTTTTAAATTATTAAAACTCTTTTATAAATTCTAAAAAAATTATTTTAAGCTAATCTGATGAAAAAGTTTCACTCAAAATTTTTAGTTTTCAAAAATTAATTTATTTAATATATATAATAATTAAATCAATTTTATTCTATTATATTTATAAAATTCCACTAAAATATCAAAACAATTTTATAAATTTCCACAAAAATTATTCTGAGTTTATATAATGATAAACTTTTCTGAAATAATTTTTATTCCTGAAAAATCATTTATTTAATATTTGTAATCAATTTTTGTTAGTTTTAATCATAATTAAATCATAATAAATTCAATTTTTAATATTTTTGCACCAAAATTTTATACAAATTATTTCTGAATATTTAGAACAGAAATATAAATTTTAAACTAATACTTCTTTAATTTTAGAATTTTTTAAATATTAAAGTTAAATCTTGTTAATTTGTTATAAATAGAATTAATATTCTATTTTAAAGAAAATAATTTTGTAAAAATTATTTTTATACTTTAAACATATTTTTGTGATCATCTTAAATTTAAATTTTATAAAAAGATTATTGTCTATTTGGTTTCTAAATTTCTCTCAATGATCAAACATTTTTCATATTAATTCAACAAGCATTTATCCCCAATACGAAGCCCTAGAACATATACATTTGTAGACTAGATAGACTTAGACATATTTATTACCTTATTATAGGGTGATATTTGGCATTGTTTGGGCAACACCACTATTCAATCTTTTCAAGAAGTATAACATTTTGCTAAGGTGAGTTTTACATAGCCCTTTTTTTATTTATCACCATTTTTTTGGGGTGAAACATGTTACAACATCATTTATGCAATTCAATCATCAATGTGTCTATGTGTTTTTCTATGTTGCATTATGTCTTGAAATGACTAGGGTAAGCACAATTCTAGCATAATCATTAACACTGATCACCCGACGGTATACATTGATAGATCTATTGGACTGACAATCCCACCCGGATACGTGCCTCCTACAAAGGTAGCGTGGGTGTTTGTTATCGCATAACATATTCGAGTGAACCATGAGCGTATGGGATGTACCACATTATAACAGTCACAAGGGTTGATTATGCACTCGATTTATTTCTAGTATGTTTTCACATATGGACTAGATTGCCATGACACATGAATTGCACAACATTTTTATTCAATTATCAAAACCTATGTAATTCTCACCAACTTTTGTTGACCCAAAAATATTTCAAAATTAACATGTTTCAGGTAACAATGAAGCTGAGGCTTGAGTTTGCATATGGATTATACATGAAGTTATTATTTGGAGCTATTTGAAGTTTTGTTATTTGATATTATGTATTGAATTTCTAGACAATCATTTCACTTTTGGATTTATTATGTTTGAATAAATTATTTAAAATTAAATTTATACCATGTGCTACTGAAACAATCATCAATACGTAACATCCCGATGTTTCTGCCATCGGTTGGGGTGTTACAGATTGGTATCAGAGCCTTGGTTATAGGGAATTAGGTTATTAGAAAATAATCTAGACTATAACCTTAGGGACATAAACAGTACTTGCTCCTCTTACTTGAAATCCTAATTGCTTCCTTATCCCTATCCTATATAACCCTAAACTTACATATGACCTACTCTTATTCGTCTGCTGCAATCCTGATCCACCATTAGATTAATAGGACAAAATCCTCAGGTTTAACCTGAACCCCCTTGAGATCTCATCGAAGTTCTAAATTTTAATAACGAACACGTGCAATCTGGAAGGGTGAACTGTAACATCGCAAAATTTTCAGATTTTAAAACGTATATTATTTCCATAATATGCCTAAATCTTTATTTTCCTCATTCACAACTTATATATATATATATATGTATATATATATATATATAATAATAATAATAATAATATTATTAAAAATTATTGCAGATTTTATAATGTGTAAAAAAAAAAAAAGTCTGATTATATCTATAAACCAAACCCAACCCAACCCAACCATATCCCTTGTTCCTGAAGTCCACGAGCCCAACAGCCAAGCCCAAGCCCACTCCCCCTTTGCCTCTTCACTGTATAAAAAAAGAAAAGAAATCCCTTTGTTTGTGCCGGGTATCGAACCGGACCACCCCCATTCACACACACAAGATTACACCATCTACTCCACACACATATATTGATTTGAATCTAATTCACTTTATATTTATATACAACTTTCGTTATCTCCTTTCTTCCTTCCTGGTTCGCGTGACAGCAAAACAGCAGCAGAATATTAATTTTTTTTTTCCTTTAAGCTATCTTTCAATCATCTAATTTTGGTAAATTTGTGTATTGACCGGCCTTGCACAACGCGTTTACACGTCTATAACACATCAATAGTTGACTAAATTTAATCAATTGACGCGTAGGTATTCAATTATAAGTCAAACATTCCAATTAACTTAAACCCTAATCATCAGTATAAATTGAGGGTCTGCAAAGCTTAACAACTCGCTCACAATACTCTCTCAACCTCCATATCTCTCTAATTCACTCTGTAATTGATCAATTTGTTCGTGGTTTGACTTTCTCATTGACCCGAAGATAAACATCAATCCTACACTGTGAGTCTAATTCTTTTGGTGGGTTTAGTTCTTCGGCATCCCAGCAACAATAGCCCTAACATTAATCGGGCTATTGTTGTCTGATTCATCTGATTGTAAATCTAGGGTTCATCGCGTTTATAATTGGGGATAAAACTGATTTTCGCTATTATATTTATTTAAATTGAAAACAGAATCATCACAACCACCGGCCTAGGCCAGGTGGTTGTGACGCTGGTCTTCCACACGGGTCACCCGGGTTCGAGTCCCGGCTCTGACCGGTTTTTGTGTTATTTTCTTTTCTTTTCTTTTTAAACAAACAAATAATTATATATATATATTAATCCTTTTAATCATTTAAATTCTTTTTAAAATACCTAAACTATTTTATAAATTCTAAAAAAAATTATAATTGTTTAATCTGATATAAAAGTGTTATTTACAATTTTTATTTTTCAGAAATTCTTTTATTTAATATTTATAATAATTAAATCATTTTTATACAATTATAATTATAAAAATCCATTTATATATCAAAACAATTTATTTAAATTCTCCAAAATTTATCCTGACTTTTTATAAAGTCAAACTTTACTGAAATAATTTTTAATTCAGTAAAATCACTTATTTTATATTTTTAATCAATTTTTGTTAGATTTAATCATAATTAATTCATAATAAATCCAATTTTCATCATTTTTGCACCAAAATTTTATACAAATTATTTTTAATCATTTAGAACAGAAATATGATTTTTAAAATAAGATTTCTTTAATTTTAGTATTTTTGAATATTAAAGTTAATAATTGGCTATTTATAAATAAATAGATTTAAAAATCTATTTAAAATGAAATAATTTTATAAAAATTATTTTATTGCTTCAAACACTTTAATGTGCTCACTCAAAATTCAAATTTTATAAAAAGACTATTTTTCATTAATTATCCAATTTTCTTTATTTAATTAACATTTTTAAATTAAATTTAACAATTGATTATCCCCAAATCGAAACCCTAGGATACACATATTAGTTATATAGACTTAGACTTATTATATATTACCTCATTATAGGGTAATATTTGGAATCACTTTGGGCAACACAATTATCATATCTTTTCAACAAGTTAACATTTGCTAAGGTGAGTTTTACATAGCCCCTTTTCTATTTATCACCATTTTTGGGGTGAAACATGTTTATAACATCATCATTGCAATTCAATCATCAATGTGTCTATGTGTTTTCTATGTTGCATTATGTCTTGAGCATGATTAGAGTAAGCACCATTCTAGCATAATCATTAACATTGATCAGCCGGCGGTATACATTGATAGATCTATTGGACTGACAATCCCACCCGGATACGTGCCTCCTACAAAGGTTACGTGGGTGTTTGTTATCGTATAACATATTGGACCATGAGCGTATGGTATGTATCATTTTATAACAGTCATCAGGGTTGATTATGCACTCGATTTATTTCTAGTATGTTCTCACATATGGACTAGATTGACATGACACATGAATTGCACATCATTTTTACTCAATTATCAAAAACCTATGTAATTCTCACCAACTTTTGTTGACCCAAAACATTTTCAACTTAACATGTTTCAGGTTCTATTTGCTTGAAGATTTGTATTGATGCTTGAAGATATGTGTATAGTTTCATTCAATTTGATGTACAAATTGTAGAACTATTGTATGTAATTCATATAAATCATTTAATGAAATCTATTATTCACCATGAGCTACTGAACAATCATCATTACGTGACATCCCGATGTTTCCGCCATCGGTTGGGGTGTTACATGAACGCCTGTATTCTGAGTCTTCTGTCTAGGCTGGCATTGCACATATATCCCAATCAGACGAGGGACCCGGATGCCTACCTGGGAATTCTCGGGATGAGTGTTCACTTATAGGCTAAAGCATGTCTTCACTATGTTATTGGAATCTGAAATCTTTGATACGTCAACGTTTTCGTTTATTCGTTTTAATTAATGAATAAATGATTACATTCCTTATATCACCTCATTCATTTCATGCCACATTGAACCTTCGTTTTAATTAATGAATAAATCATATAATGAAATTTATTATTTACCATGAGCTACTGAACAATCATCAATACGTGACATCCCGATGTTTCCGCCATCGGTTGGGGTGTTACAGATTGGTATCAGAGCCATGGTTATAGGGAATTAGGTTATTAGAAAAATAATCTAGTCTATAACCATAGGATTATAACCAGTATTTGCTTCTTTTACTTGCCATTCTCTATCTCCCTCCTACTTCTTATCCCTACTTTCATCCTTACAAGAAGGTTGCTCTCCACCATTGGATCTACTCTTAGACTAATAGGACAAAATCCTCAGGTTTAGCCTGAACCACCTTGAGATCTCGTCGAAGTTCTAGATTTTAATAACGAACACGTGCAATCTGGAAGGGTGAACGCCTGTATTCTGAGTCTTCTGTCTAGGCTGGCATTGCGCATATATCCCAATCAGACGAGGACCCGGATGCCTACCTGGGAATTCTCGGGATGAGTGTTCACTTATAGGCTAAAGCATGTCTTCATATGTTATTAGAATTTAGAATCTTTGATAAGTCAACGTTTTCGTTTATTCGTTTTAATTAATGAATAAATGATTACATTCCTTATATAATCTCATTCATTTCATTGTGTCTATTACAGATCATGCCTCCACGTCGCAGCACTCGCAACAGCAATGGTGAGAACCACGATGAAGGTGGTGACAACCATAACCATAACCACGGTCCTAACCACAACAACAATGGTGTCGATGCCCAACTGGCTGCGATCATTTCTCAACAAATGGCGCAGCAAATCGCAACTCTGGTTCCCAATTTGCTAGCACAAGTCATCCAAATGAACGGCAACGGGAACGGTAACGGCAATGGTAATGGAAATGGAAACCACAACGGGAATGGAAATGGTCTCCCAGCCTCTACCCTTAAGCACTTCAATTCTTGTAACCCTCCAAAGTTTAGTGGCGAAGAAGGAGCTACGGGACTCCTCCAATGGTTTGAGGGTATTGAGAATACCTTCATCAACAGTGAATGCCCCGACAACTTCAAGGTTCGTTACGCCATGAGTGTTCTCCACAAACGAGCACTCACTTGGTGGAATGAGGAGAAGCGCACCCGTGGGGCCGAAGTTGCTCTTGCTATGACATGGGACCAAGTCAAGGAGGTTATGAAGGAAGAGTTTTGTCCTCGCAACGAGATTAAGAAGCTTGAAGATGAGTTCCACACCCTAGCGCAAGATAGTGGGGAAAACCTTGCCTACAACACCCGCTTTCACGAGCTTAGCTTATTGTTGCCTCACAAAGTCACTCCCCTGCCGGTAGCCATCGAGAAGTACATCGGTGGTCTGCCCATGCAAATCCAGGACACCGTTTGGGGAAGAAATCCTGCAACTTTGGAAGAGGCCAAACGTCTAGCGGCCACTAGCTCTTACTGATAATCACGTAAAGAACGGTACTCTCTTCCGCAAGGGCACAAAGAAGACGGTTGCCAAAGACACTCCTCAGTCCGCTATTGAAGTCAAGCCTGAGACCTCAAGCAACAAGAAGCGTAAGGCTAGGAACTACATGGTTGCTACTACCCCACCTGCAGCACAAAACCCAGCCAAGAAACCATACACCGGACCTCACCCCTTGTGCAATACTTGCAAATACCACCATCCAGCACAGGTGCCATGTCGCTTTTGTACTAAGTGTCAAAGGTATGGTCACCTTGTGAACATCTGCCGAGCCCCTCCTACTGCCCAAAACAACAATGCCCCAACTCCTAACCAACAAAACAACCGGCCTGCTCGGGGTCAGTGCTACGAGTGTGGCAGCCCTGATCACTATATCAACAATTGCCCCAATCGTAACCATAACCATAACCAAAACCGCAACCAAAACCAAAACCAGAACCGCAACCAGAACCAAGGTGCTCGAGGTCGCGCCTACAATCTCAATGCTAACCAGGCTCGTGACAACAACGAAGTGGTGAATGGTACGTTCCTCATTAATAACCACTATGCATCCATATTGTTTGATTCGGGAGCTGATAAGTCATTTGTGTCACTGAAGTTTGAACCTTTACTTAACTCACCCCAAACTAATCTAGAGGAACCTTTAGTGGTAGAGGTAGCTAATGGGAAGTCTATTTCGATCGACTCTATTATTCGTAACTGCGTGTTGAACCTCGACGATCATACTTTCTCTATTGATCTCATTCCCATGCATCTTAGAAGTTTTGATGTTATAGTAGGCATGGACTGGTTGTCAACCCATCGTGCCGAAATTCTGTGCTTTGAGAAAGTCATACGCATTCCTCTCGAATCTGGTGAGATTTTGAAGATCTATGGTGAGAAGCCCTGTGGCGAGCTTAAGCTCATGTCTTGTACTACTGCCCAAAAGTACTTACGAAAGGGGTATACAGCCTTCTTAGCTAACGTGATAGAAAAGAAGGACAAAGGCAAAAGTATCCAAGACATTCCAATTATTCGAGACTATCCTGAAGTCTTCCCAGAGGATTTACCTGGTTTGCCTCCTGCTCGACAAGTGGAATTTAGAATTGATCTTGTTCCTGGTGCTAATCCTGTCGCTAAAGCTCCTTATCGTCTTGCACCCTCTGAGATGCAAGAACTTGCCAGTCAATTACAGGAACTTTCTGATACAGGGTTCATTCGCCCTAGTTCTTCTCCATGGGGAGCCCCTGTCTTGTTCGTTAAGAAGAAAGATGGATCTCTTAGAATGTGTATCGACTATTGTGAACTCAACAAACTCACCATCAAGAATCGTTATCCACTGCCTAGGATTGACGATCTCTTCGATCAACTTCAAGGAGCAACCCACTTCTCAAAGATTGATCTTCGATCTGGTTATCATCAGCTTAGAGTCCACGATGAAGATATTCCCAAGACAGCCTTTCGCACACGTTATGGTCACTATGAATTCAAGGTCATGCCTTTTGGATTGACCAACGCTCCCGCAGTATTTATGGATTTGATGAATCGGGTTAGTAGACCCTACCTCGACAAATTCGTGATTGTCTTCATCGATGATATCTTGATTTACTCTAAATCAAAATCCGATCACGAGCAACATCTTCACTCCATCTTGGGTCTCCTAAAGAAAGAACAACTATATGCCAAGTTCTCAAAATGTGAATTTTGGCTTAAGGAAGTTCAATTTTTGGGACATGTCATTGATATGAACGGGATTCATGTTGATCCTGCAAAGATCGAAGCTGTGAAGAACTGGAGTGTTCCTAAAACTCCAACTGAAGTTCGTCCATTCCTTGGTTTAGCTGGTTATTATCGTCGATTCATCGCCAACTTCTCTAAGATCGCTGTTCCTCTCACTGCCTTAACTCACAAGGGTAAACCCTATGAGTGGGGACCAAAGCAAGAGGAAGCATTTTAAACTCTTAAGCTGAAACTCTGTGAAACTCCTATCTTGTCCCTACCTGATGGTAATGATGATTTCGTGGTCTATTGCGATGCATCAAACCAAGGTCTTGGTTGTGTTCTCATGCAACGAGGAAAGGTTATTGCTTATGCGTCTAGACAGCTCAAGACTCACGAAAAGAATTATACCACCCATGATCTTGAATTGGGCGCTGTTGTCTTTGCTCTCAAGATTTGGAGACATTATCTTTATGGGACCAAATGTGTGGTGTTCACGGACCACAAAAGTCTCCAACATGTCTTCGACTAGAAAAATCTTAACATGAGGCAACGACGTTGGGTTGAGTTACTTAACGACTATGATTGTGAAATTCACTACCATCCTGGCAAGGCGAATGTTGTGGCTGACACACTTAGTCGTAAAGAGCGTATCAAACTTCAATGTGCGAGAGTTCGTACTGATCTTCAGGATCGCATTCTTCAGGCTCAACATACATCAGTCACCCAAGGTAACATGTACGATGAAATGTCTTGTGGTGCTGAGACTCAACTTGAAACCAAACCTGATGGGCTACTCTATTTTCTCAATCGACTGTGGATTCCCGACCGTGATGATCTTCGTACTTTTCTCATGAACGAGGCTCATAAGTCTCGTTATTCTATTCATCCTGGAGCTGACAAGATGTACCAAGACCTCCGTTATTCTTATTGGTGGCCTGGTATGAAGAAAGATATTGCTCTTTTCGTTGCAAAATGCCTCACTTGTTTAAAGGTCAAGGCTGAACACCAACGACCATCTGGTATGCTCGAACAACCAGAAATTCCTGTATGGAAATGGGAGAGCATAGCTATGGACTTCATCACCAAACTCCCTCGTACACCCAAAGGTTTTGACAGTATTTGGGTAATCGTCGATCGTTTGACCAAGTCAGCCCACTTCTTACCTATTCGTGAGAAGTATTCTGTAGAAAGGTTGGCAAAGATGTACGTAAGTGAAATCGTATGTCGTCATGGTATACCTTTGGACATTATCTCTGATCGCGATGGTCGTTTCACCTCTCACTTTTGGGATTCTTTGCAAGATGCTTTGGGTACCAAGTTGAACCTGAGTACTGCTTATCACCCTCAAACAGATGGTCAGACTGAACGGACCATCCAAACACTTGAGGATATGCTCAGGGCATGTGTCCTCGATTTTGGTGGCGCATGGGATTCTCATCTCCCTTTAGTTGAGTTTTCTTACAACAACAGTTATCATGCCAGCATTAACATGGCTCCATTCGAGGCACTCTATGGTCGTAAATGTCGTTCACCTGTCTGTTGGACCGAGGTTGGTGAAGCCCGTATCACAGGACCTGAACTAATCCAGGAAACCACAGACAAAATCCAACTCATTCAGGATAATCTTCTCAAGGCTAGAAGTCGTCAGAAGAGTTATGCTGATAAACATCGTAAACCCTTGGAATTTCAAGTTGGGGACCTTGTACTACTTAAGGTATCCCCTTGGAAAGGAGTAATTCGTTTCGGTAGAAAGGGAAAACTAGCTCCTCGATACGTAGGCCCCTTCAAAATTCTTGACAGAGTTGGAAAAGTGGCTTACAAACTTGATCTTCCACCTGAGCTTAGCAATGTTCACCCAACCTTCCATGTTTCGAATCTCAAGAAATGCTTAGCAGATGAGAACCTTCATGTTCCTCTTGAGGATGTGCAAATTGATGAAAGCAGGCACATTATCGAGAAACCCGTTGAGATTGTTGATACTGGAGTCAAGAAACTCAAGCGCAGTCGCATTCCGATCGTTAAGGTTCGTTGGGAATCTAAACGAGGCCCAGAGTTCACTTGGGAACGTAAAGACCAGATGAAGTCTAAGTACCCACATCTTTTTCCACCAGACTCTCCAACTCCAACTTCGGGACGAAGTTCCTAAAAGTAGGGGAGACTGTAACATTACGCAATTATACTTGTACGTTACATCGTTATTAATAAAAAACGTCAAGTTCTATCATTATTATTCGCATTTAATTATTTTTATTGCATTTTGAAAACCCTAATACCATATTAATTATTTATATATATAATTATATCATGGAAAAACGTCTTAAAAAAATAGGTGCTTGGGCCGGGACTCGAACCCGCGCCCAAGCCGGTTCAAACATAAACACACATTCACAAACCATCTGGTCTAGCATACATATCTGTTTCAAACCCGGTTCACTTTAATTATATCACTAACTTTTAAACCCTCACAGTTGACTTGGAAAGTCAACTGTGATACACGACTTGCCAAAATCAATCACACTAACTCGTGATTAATCTATAATTGGCAATCCTACACGATTATCGGCCTTTTATGACTCAGCAACACGATTATTAACAGCCAATTGATACCATATTAAGCTAATACGCGTATCACATTCAATGTATGGTCAACTCTTACCAATTCGATCATCTAGGCCTGTGTACTATAAATTGAACCTTGCTGAACAATCACAACTCGCCATTACATCTCTCTCAACCTTCAATTCTTCACAAAAACCCTCTGTTCTTGATAATTCAATCGCAGTTTGACTTTCTAGGTTGACTGTTCAATCGTACTCAATACTGCATTGTAAGTATGAAATTTTTGTTGGGTTTTAACCTTCGGCATTCACACATCAATAGCCCTAAGGTTAATTGGGTTATTGATGTGTGAATCAAACGATTGGAAAATTAGGGCTCGTGGGTTTGATTTTGGGGATAAACACGATTTTCATATTATATTTATTTTTAATTGAACTAAAATCAACACAACCACTGGTCTGGATCAAGTGGTTGTGTCTGGTGCTCACAAACCAAGCCACCCGGGTTCGAGTCCCGGCTGTGGCACACTCTTTTTCCTTATTTCTTTTTAATCAAACAAATCAATAAACTATATATAACACTTATAATTTTATAAATTCGTTTTAAATTATTAAAACTCTTTTATAAATTCTAAAAAAATTATTTTAAGCTAATCTGATGAAAAAGTTTCACTCACAATTTTTAGTTTTCAAAAATTAATTTATTTAATATATATAATAATTAAATCAATTTTATTCTATTATATTTATAAAATTCCATTAAAATATCAAAACAATTTTATAAATTTCCACAAAAATTATTCGGAGTTTATATAATGATAAACTTTTCTGAAATAATTTTTATTCCTGAAAAATCATTTATTTAATATTTTTAATCAATTTTTGTTAGTTTTAATCATAATTAAATCATAATAAATTCAATTTTTAATATTTTTGCACCAAAATTTTATACAAATTATTTCTGAATATTTAGAACAGAAATATAAATTTTAAACTAATAATTCTTTAATTTTAGTATTTTTTAAATATTAAAGTTAAATCTTGTTAATTTGTTATAAATAGAATTAATATTCTATTTTAAAGGAAATAATTTTGTAAAAATTATTTTTATACTTTAAACATATTTTTGTGATCATCTTAAATTTAAATTTTATAAAAAGATTATTGTCTATTTGGTTTCTAAATTTCTCTCAATTATCAAACATTTTTCATATTAATTCAACAAGCATTTATCCCCAATACGAAGCCCTAGAACATATACATTTGTAGACTAGATAGACTTAGACATATTTATTACCTTATTATAGGGTGATATTTGGCATTGTTTGGGCAACACCACTATTCAATCTTTTCAAGAAGTATAACATTTTGCTAAGGTGAGTTTTACATAGCCCCTTTTTTTATTTATCACCATTTTTTTGGGGTGAAACATGTTACAAACATCATTTATGCAATTCAATCATCAATGTGTCTATGTGTTTTTCTATGTTGCATTATGTCTTGAACATGACTAGGGTAAGCACAATTCTAGCATAATCATTAACACTGATCACCCGACGGTATACATTGATAGATCTATTGGACTGACAATCCCACCCGGATACGTGCCTCCTACAAAGGTAGCGTGGGTGTTTGTTATCGCATAACATATTCGAGTGAACCATGAGCGTATGGGATGTACCACATTATAACAGTCACAAGGGTTGATTATGCACTCGATTTATTTCTAGTATGTTTTCACATATGGACTAGATTGCCATGACACATGAATTGCACAACATTTTTATTCAATTATCAAAACCTATGTAATTCTCACCAACTTTTGTTGACCCAAAAAATATTTTCAAAATTAACATGTTTCAGGTAACAATGAAGCTGAGGCTTGAGTTTGCATATGGATTATACATGAAGTTATTATTTGGAGCTATTTGAAGTTTTGTTATTTGATATTATGTATTGAATTTCTAGACAATCATTTCACTTTTGGATTTATTATGTTTGAATAAATTATTTAAAATTAAATTTATACCATGTGCTACTGAAACAATCATCAATACGTAACATCCCGATGTTTCCGCCATCGGTTGGGGTGTTACACAATTTCCATTGAACTCTAGGCCATGGATCCTGTTACGGGACAAATTAACTTTAACAATACCGTGAAAATACGCGGTGTTCTTATCCCCGAATTTAATCCAATTAACCCACGCTTTTTGGTGGATATTCTCTCGCTTTAGCTTTTTGGAGATCCACAATTCTAAGTCGCAACAACACACGGCTTTCTTTTTCCTCCCTAGTGAGAGACCTAGACTGAGCCCAGGCTTCGATATTCTCGGCTTTTCTTAGTGCACTCCGTAAGCTCCTTATTTTCTTCCCCAGTTTTAATGGCCCTCCAACTTTTAATCTTCTTCTTGATCACCTTTAACATATCCGCCATAGATCTCATATCTTGAATATTAGAATCTCCATACGCCACAGTCTACGTCACAATGTTGCCCACTTCTGGCGAATCCTTCCATCTATTGAATAATCTAAACGGGGAAGGGCCAAAATCCTTTACCAAACAAGATAAAGTAATCAGACAATGATCCGAACATCCTCTTCTCAGAACTTCAACCACAGCATTGGGCCAAGCATTCATAAACTTCGAGATGAACGTATACTTACCACCGGACATCCGATATTCAAACATCCCCGCTTCTTCAATGAATGAATTAAAGTTAGCCGCAACAGGAGCGTCGAATTCTGAATTTAATCTTTCAGAGCGAAACTGAACTTCATTAAAATCCCCGAGGAGAATCCAACAACCTTATAATTGACCCATAATCACCACAATTTTATCCCAAAGGACTTTCCTTCTGGCCGGGTCGTTTGGCGCATATATATTCAATATGTTAAGTCTATCCCCGAAACCATTAGCCGCACCCGAAGTGATCACGAAGCTGCCATCTTTGATGACACTATCAACCTTAAACCAGGAGGGGTCCCAAATAAAAACCAAACCCCGGGATCTCTCCTGAGAATCAACATGGACTGCATCAAAAGGCGAGTTACCCCAAAAGTCTTTGATGATCAAGTGCTGATGTGTTTCAGAGTTACCCCGATTCGAGAACCAAGCTTCGCCCCTGAGTATAGATACCTGGATTCAATCCCATGCATCAAAATGATTATACAAACTAGTATTTAAACGTGTCGCGCGCTGCAGCGACAACCTAGCGTTTGCGATTGCGTTACACATGTTACGTGAATGACATTAACTACGGCAAAATGGCCCTTGCTTCTTCGCAAGTTGTTCATCGTATCAAACCTTTAGTATTACTAACCGTGCAGATGTCTAAGAATTTTATTTTACTCTTCACATCATTAAAGGATTAGATTTAAGAAGGTTGTACGTTGATGCATAGATAGTTGTACCTTGTAATGATTTTGCTCCTGCCCCATCTTCATTTTGATCCTACATATTCGAAGCAAAGCAAAGGTGCTTGCTACTTGCACCCCCTGAACAACACTGAGACACTGACGGCCGTCTCCTCCACCCCTTTGACCTTGTCCGGCACTTTCGCCACCGCCACCTTCCTTGCTTCCTCCACCTCCACTGCCGCCACGTTGTCCACCACCACCGCTACCACCTCCTTTGCTTCCAGCACTTCCACTTCCTTCGCATCTATTTCCGCCACCACTACCGCCGCTTCCCCCGCCATGTCCACCCTGCCACTGCGTCCCCCCTCCTTTGCGTCCTCGACACCCGCTACCACCACGGCCTCCTCCCTTGCGTCCACTACCACTCCCAACTCCCCCCTTTTTTGAGTGGCAATCTAGTTTAGGTACATATTTTTCAATGCGACAGTCCACTTTTGCCCAGGAAAACGTTTTTTTTTGTTTTTTGGGCGGGTTTAGGTTATCAACCGGCCAGAAGTAAGTAGTGACCAATGAGATGCCACTGGCAACGTCGTGTGGAGATGCGAACACATAGCAGGGAAGGGAAGCGTGGAAGCAAATGAACCGTGAGATAGCTACAGTAAAACTATCTCACAAAGAAATTTGGTAATTGTAATATATATTTAATTTCACAAATCTTGGTAGTTTCAATCTTAGAGATGAGATCCGGTACAAACCATGTTAATTATAAAAACCGTGAGAACAGATCTGGTCCATCTATTTTTTTTTATCAAGGGTTAGTACTAATTACACATCATTATATTAGATTTAGTTACAAAAATTAGTAGTTTTGTGGGCATTTTAGGAATTATGTTAATTTTTAGAAAGATTTTCTCTTCCAAAGCACCTATAATCACGTATAAGTCCACCCTCAATCTTTTAATACCCTAAATTCATCAACAAGGGTTTAATGATGATGAAGCTACTATGGTGTTCTTCAAAATCCATTAAAATAAAAACCGAAGTTAAAAGCAATTTTTTTTACAAAATCAATCAGTGATTCTTTTCATCCCATATTATTCTAAATTTGTTTGTTTTGCTTTTCCATTTAACTATGGTGCAGTATCAAAGCAATTGGTAATATCCTATCACTAAAAATAGTGACTATAATCAACAAATTTCATCAATGGTTGATTGCAAAAACATTCAGATCCATTTCTTCCCCAAATCTTGTAGAGTCGCAATCTAGGGTTAATTCAAGCGATAGGGATTTAGGGTTTGTTCATCTTTTGTTCCGGGATGCCTCCAGTCTTATTCGATGTATGTATGAACAAATTTCTTGTCATTTTGATTTCTGGATTTTTTTTTTGGTTTGTGTTTTCAATAGCTAACCTCTGTTCTTGTTATCAGCACACAATTGAATTACATCAACACTTCTGAATTATATTAGCACAAGTTAATTAAATGAAATAATTTACTTTAGCACACATGAACTATATCAGCACTTTAATTTGCAGAGAAGTATATCAGCACATGTAAAACAAAAAGGAGTATTATATCAGCACATTGAAAACTCAAATTATATCAGAATGACCAGGTTGATTTCGGTTCTAATGATTTCAATAACATAATTGATATTAGCACACATGTGAAATATATTAGCACTTTTGTTTATGGAGAATTATATCAGCACATAATGAAATTTATCATCACGTTGAATAATTCGTGCTTTTCAGAGAAGTAATTAGGGTGTATGGGATTTTAGATTTTTTTCAATGACAAGGACCAGATTGAAAACCAAAAAATATTAAAAAAAAACTGGAAAAAACTGATTGTTAGTTGGCATATTTATAGGGATTTTCATATAACTAAAGATTAAAGTTACATTTATACCCTTTAGTTCAAATAAATTGGAAGCCACATGGCACTCTTTAAATAGTTCCTATAGTTTTTATAGAAAGTTTGGTTTGTATTTGATCCTACCACTTCAATCTTATACTCCCAGAATCTAGGATTCTACAAATTTACTTCCTTGAAAACCAAATTACTCACTAAACATATAACATTTTATCCTCCGATTCTTAAGGGAATTCAGATTAAACAACAACAACAACAACCGAACCCAGAAAATCCCACGAATAGCGACGCTATTAGTAGGGTCTGGGGAGGGTAAGATGTAGGCAAACTTTACCCCTATCTTTAGAGATAGAGAGGCTGCTTCCAGAGAGACCCCGGCTCGAAAAGAACAAATGCACACTATATATTTATGAATAATTAGGCAATCACAAAACACTAAAAAAATAGTGAATGTATAACATACTATAACATACAAATATATTTATATACATCTATATACATACATGCATAGGGACCATCCCTAAATCCTAAAAATCTTTAACTTTAATCCTAAGCCTCCACGAATTCCTATCTTGGACCATATCCTCAGAGAGGTGTAATTCTAACAAATCCTGCCTAATCCGATCAACCCAAGTCAATTTGGGTCTGCCTCTACTCCTCCTCCCCGCCACCGTGAGGTGTTCCACTCTTCTGACTGGGGTTGTCGTGTGTCTCCGCTTCACATGTCCAAACCATCTTAATCTCCCCTCCTTTATCTTATCTGCTATGTTAGCCACTTCTAACCTCTTCCTAAGAACCTCATTTCTAATCCTATCTAACCTAGTGTGACCACACATCCACCTCAACACTCTCATCTCCGCCACTTCCATCTTTCGTAACTGTGTCTTTTTGATGGCCCAACAGTCTGTCCCATACATCAAAGCAGGTCGAACTGCAACCCTATAAAATTTTCCCTTTAGTTTAGTTGGGAACCTTTTATCGCACAAAACTCCAGAGGCTGCTCTCCACTTACACCATCCAGCCTGAATACGATGTGCGACGTCGCTATCAATCTCTCCGTCCCTTTGGACAAACGTTCCTAAGTACTTAAACTTAGTTACTTGCGGGACCACATGACCCTCAATGGTGATCTGGGTGCGATCTTCGTAGTTTGTCCCGCTGAAATCGCAGTGCATGTACTCCGTCTAAAAGCGACTAATCCTTAAACCTTTTCCCTCCAAAGCTAAACGCCATCCTTCTAACCTCATATTCAAACTTTGCCTAGTTTCCGCGATTAATACAATGTCGTCAGCAAAAAGCATGCACCACGGTAGTGTCTCCTGAATGGCCTTAGACACCTCGTCTAGGATAACCGCAAAAAAGAAACGGGCTCAACGCAGACCCTTGGTGGAGCCCTACCTCCACGGGAAAGAAATCAGTATCTCCTACAGCGCACGAACACTAGTTTCAGTCCTATCATACATATCTCTAGTAATGTCAACATACTTACTCGGGATCCCTCTAGCTTCCAAACTATCCCAAATCAGTTTACGAGGTACACTATCATAGGCCTTTCCAGATCAATGAACACCATATGGAGGTCTCGTTTCTTCTCCCTATACTTTTCCATCAGGCTCCTTAGTATGTATATCGCTTCTGTAGTTGACCTCCCTGGCATGAAGCCAAATTGATTTACAGTAACATGGGTTTCTCTTCTAATCCTAGTCTCAATTACCCTTTCCCATAGTTTCATAGTATGACTCAGCAGCTTAATTCCTCTGTAATTCCCACAACATTGTGCGTCTCCTTTGTTCTTATATATAGGCACTACAACACTACTCCTCCATTGATCTGGCATTCTTCCAGATTTAAATATAAGGTTGAAGAAAATAGTTAGCCATTGCACTCCTTCCTCTCCCAAACACTTCCAAACCTCAATCGGGATGTTGTCCGGGCCAACTGCCTTAGCCTTTCCCATCTTCCTAAGTGCTGCCCTCACCTCTTCCTGTGTGATACGGCGACAGTAACAGTGGTTTCGTTGTGGCGTTTGGGTAGCTGGGTTGTCGCTCTCCTGGTAGTGAGCCATCCCGTCATTGAAAAGACCGTAAAAGTACGCTTTCCATCTCAGCTTTATGTCATCCTCCTTGACTAAAACATGCCCATCCTCTCCCTTTATAAACTTAACTACCCCTAAATCTCGCTTCCTACGCTCCCTAGCTTTTGCAATCCTGAACATATCATGTTCCCCCTCCTTTGTTTCCAGGCGCTCGTACATCTTCTTATATGCCGTGTTCTTAGCCTCTGTCACTGCCTTCTTCGCCTCCATCTTGGCCTTCTTGTATGCCTCCCTCAAAGTCACCCGATTCTCCTCATCGGTGCACCCCAAAAGCTCCCTAAAAACTCGTATGCTTATCTCTTATTTTGTTTTTCACATCCTCACTCCACCACCAGGACTCCTTATGCTCGCCGACTTTTTCTGAAGTAACCCCTAGAGTATCATGCGCCACTTGGGTAATTGTGGTCGCCACATCCTCCCACATTTGGTTTGTGTCCCCCTCAAGTCGAGCTGATAATCTGGAGATGACCCTATCTCGGAAAACTATACTCTTATCTCCCTTCAAGTTACCCCAACGGGTCCTAGGTCGCAGTCTTCTCTCCCTCCTAGCAATTCTTTCACTCATGGCTATATCTGCCACCAGTAGACGGTGTTGGGCCACTGCGGCCTCCCCTGGTATAACCTTGCAGTCCTTCCACCATCGTCTATCGCCTTGCCTCATCAAAATATAATCTATCTGAGTGCTACGACCCCCACTGCTAAAAGTAATTAATTGAGATTCTCTCTTCCTAAAGAACGAGTTTAAAATGCCTAAGTTGTGGGCCACCGCAAAGTCTAAAAGGTCCTTACCTGGGTCGTTCCTAACCCCAAACCCAAAACCCCCATGAACTGCTGGAAAACCATCGATATCCTTGCCAATGTGGCCGTTAAAATCACCTCCTATACAGATTCGCTCCCTTACCGGTATAGCACTCACAACCCCGTCTAGGCACTCCCAGAAGTCTCTCTTTTCCTGGTCCCCTATTCCCACTTGAGGTGCGTATGCACAAACCAATGCCACTACTTCACCCCCCAGAACCAACCTTAATACCATTATCCTATCATTGTGCCGCACCACTTCAACCACATTTCTATACAAATCCAACGCCACTAGAAATCCCACCCCATTCTTTGTCCCATTAGACCCCGAATACACTAATTTGTACCCATTACACTCTGCCCCTTTATGCCCCTTCCACCTAGTCTCTTGTAGGCATGCTATCCCTACCTTGTGTTTTTTTAGTGTGTCAACCACCTCCAACAATTTACCACTAAGAGTACCTACATTCCAAGACGCAACACGCAACTTATACCCTCTAACCCTTCCCTTGCCTACACCTCTCTTCCTTGGACACGGTCTCAAGGGAATTCAGATTACACAATTAAAAAAAAAAAAAAAAAACTATAGAAGGAAAAACAAAGAAGCATCTTATACATACAATTTTAACCAAGAACGAGAAGCGTAGCAGACAACTTGCCAAAGAAGCTCGATGGGGTTACTTAATATACCATACAAAAAAAATGTATCCTATACGTCGTCTCAAGCTTTTTGGGTGCCCAAAGCAAATAATAAAATTTGAGCCCCTTTTGTTAAAAAAAAAAAAAAAATTGTTTTCAATACCATGAGTCAAAAAAACTATATTATGAGGATGATAACAGTATAACTTTTAGAATAAAGTAATTTGGCTTTTACGTAGTATAATTAACTTAGGGCGGGTCTTATCCCCTATTTGATCCACTTTGTTTATAGTTGTTATTTACGTGTTGTTGTGTTTGGTGTTATGTAACAAAACATAACGTGATTCAACCAAAAACCTCCTTTTGGAAGTAGTCAATTTAACCCAAACAATTGTTGTCTAAATTTTCTATAAATAGCCGGCGTGTTTGAAATTATAACAAAATTATGTTCTTCCAAAATAATCCAACTATTTGAACAAAATGGTTTTGTGTATCAAATATACACTTTAAATGTATTTTCTTTTTATTTTACTGATTTGACAAGTTAGATATAAAACATAATGGCAACCGGTCCAAATTGACACATTTATAATTTATTTAATTCCAAAGCCTATTTTCCAGCTCACACCTGCGGAGTGCTGGTGTAATGGGGGTGGATTCTGACTACACCCTCGCACTTGGTAATATTAAAACAGTTCTTCCGGAAATTGATCTAGGCGGCTATACCGATAAGGAGACCGCCCCTAAGAAACCTCAACAAACCTTGGCGAGTGCTCTTTATTGTAAACACGTGCAGACTATGGAGGAGCATTTGATATGACTCTGCGACAAAAGGCAGTGTTTGCATGAAGAGGCTCATGCTCAAGGTTTCTGACTATCGTGCCCATTGAAGGGCTTGGGCAACGGATGTCGACGATCGAATACAGGGCTATTCTCAAATACCGGCTCATGATACCTCTGTTCCCCCAGATGAACCATGCCCCATTTGCAAAAGAGCATGTCTGGATAAATTTGGCGAGCATGCGCTCCACTGCAAGGAATTGCTGGGGTTCAAGTACCGCCATGATTTGGTCAGAGATGTTCTATGGATGTGCTTCGAAGTGGGGGGTTTCAGCCAAGAAAGAAGCACCGGTCAATTTTCTGACTAATCCGCGAATGTTCTTGTGTTTGGATGGGTTGGGGGCAAACATGCTTGTGTTGACTTGACAGGGATTTCCCCCTTGGTAGGTTTGCGCGACAGCGGCTTTGTACCGGGGCAGGCAGTTTTGAGGGCAGAAGCTAAGAAGGTCGCTAAGCACGGAATAACCTGTTTAGAGAATCAACATGTGTTCTTGCCGTTTGCTTTTGACACATTTGGATCCTTGGCCCCTAAGGCAGTACGGTTCTTGAAACGAGTGCAGAAAGTGGTCCACAGTGACTCGCAGAGCCCTGAGAACCAAGGGTTTGTGTTTAGCAGGACAGGCTTTGCGATTCAAAAAGGTTGGATTCTCAAACGGGTCGGGCTGCAAGCACTATCTACACTGGCGCAGCATAGTAAGGGCGGGGAGGGCGACCGACCCCCCGGATTTTCGCGCAGAAGTTCCGATTATATAGTATTCGTATAGAAAATTTTGAAAATATAGGGTTTCGACCCCCCGAAACGGGTTTTCGACACCCCGAAACTAGTGACTTCCGACCCCCCGAACTTTCGAGTCAAGCTTCGCCACTGACTATCTATAGATTCATATGTCAAAGATGAGGCTTCTTTTAGCCTTGTTAACCCGTTCGGCCCGTTTCTTTTTACATGTTATTTGTGTACAACCATATAATTAGATGAAGAAAAGATAACCCAAATCAACCCATTTTCACATCATTTGAATGGCAAGAAGTTTTAACATTAAAAGTAGATGCTTATAAGTTTACTAAGCACACATACACATTGGTTATTACAATATACCACCCCACACTTGTTCTTGTTCTTATGGTTTTACTTAGTGGACTTCCTTTCTTCTACAATGGAAAGAAGCCTAGAAACACCTTGAGTCCACATATCATATTCTCTTTTAGTCCTACACTCGAACTCAACCAATCCACGTCCAACGGTCCTCAACCCGAAATAATGTCGTTCCTCCCCTCCGTCAAATAGATGTCTCCCTGGCCATGCCGAAATGTTCTTGCAAACCTCCAACACCACATCTGCAACCAACCGCAAGTTAAACCCTTAGCTACTTTTACGGAACATAATTGTCCCAACTCCTATACACCATTATACTTTTAAACTCCAAATGAAAATTTACCCAAAAAAATAAAAATAAAATAATAATAATAATAATAATAATAATAATAATAATAATAATAATGTTTGCAGGCTGATACAACCTGGGCCAACCACTTAAATCCATTCTAAAAAGTAAAAGCTAACCCATTTAAGGCTTGACCCACAGCCACTATTAGCCCACAACTGACCAACTCATTGGGCCAATATGATCTGATCACTTACTTTTCTTCTTTTTTGTGATGGTAGATCCAACATGTTTGCTCTTCATCTTTAGCATCACTTGACCCGTTCGATGGATGTAAACCGACACAATTTTCCAGTGAAGATCGCCTGCATTACATTTGCCAACCGCAGGCGTTTTGTTAAAACAACTCAACTGAACAAGTAAGATGGTTATTTTAAGTTCTTACCATTACGGGTGCGCTTAAGAAGCTCACTCCCACGGGCTAGGAGTTCTTGGTTACATATACCCAAAAAATTCTCTTCACAGGGAATCTGTTCACATTGGCCATTGTTATTTCCTTGGCTTTTACTTTCTTTAAGTCCTCGTTCCACTGGTATTACCGCCGCTATGTTCCATACTTCCTTTAATGCCCTTGCCTTCAACGTTGCTGCGCCACGTAGAGCTAGAAAACCAAGAAACCCAACTCGCAGTTTAAACAAAGCTCAAAATTTTTACATTATTAAACCATATTATCTATTTAACTAAACGGGTCACTGGTTTAGAGTTTACCTGTTGCAGCCGCAGCAGTGAGAGTTAATATATCTCCATGGGATTTGACATTAACCGCAGAGCTAACAGCGGCTACAAGGTGTTCTCGTTCAGCTCCCATCGCCTCAGCTGCCTCCACGCACTGCGCAGCCACCAAAGTTGCAGCCGAGGCCACAGCCATATTAGTCTTGGCCATTTGTTCATCTTTACTAGACACAGAAGCGGCTGCAGTGGCTGCTGCAATGGTGGCCACAGCTGCCGCCACTCCAGCAACCGAGACTGCAGCATGGAGCTGCGCGTTGTGGGCCCGCGTCTCTTCCTTCTTCTTCTCTCTCCTCTCCTTCAACCATCGTCCTACCGTCTTTCCAGCCGGCGTTGTGCTACATCCGCCTGCCACATATCCACTCCTACCGTTGGCAAACAACGGTTGCAGGCTGTTGTTTGCGCGCAAAAACTGCGGTTACAATATAAAAAAACAGTTATTTTTAGGATTACTGGTATAATAGAGTAGATATGAAATTTGTCCATTAAAAAGAGTTATTCTCTAACAGGTCTAACTTGTCGGGTTAAAGACAATAATCCCAACTTAAAAGTTGGAAACTAACAGGTCTAACTTGTCTTGGTTTTTATTTCACTGGACCAAAACTAACTAGGGTTAACCCAGTTAGTTTTCTGCCTATGTGGCATGCCACGTTGGAGATGACATGTAAAAGTGTTCTGATTGACAAAAAAATCAGACTGAAAACTAACTGGTTAACCCCAATTAGTTTTGATTTGTGAAATAAAAACCAAGAGAAGTTAGATCTGTTAGATTCCAATTTTTAAGTTTGAATTATTGTCTTCCAGTCCGATAAAGTTTGAGATTATTTAATTCTAATTCCCGTTTTTTATTTGATGAATAATTGGACAATGACAAGTTGTGATGGTCAAAATAAAACCAAAAAGAAAAGCTGCAAAACATAACAAAAAGAAAAATTGTCCCTTGAATGGATAATAAAGTTAAAGTCATAGGCTAAGCTCTCACTATTTATCTTTTAGATCGGATTCAAAAGAACAAAAAAAACAGATCACACAATCTATTATTTTCTTCTATGTTACTATTTACATTAGAAAAGAAAAAAAAGCAAAAGCATACTATAATATTTTAATGTTATGCAACAATTATATTCTAACTTTTTTTAAAACTACTTTCCTAAATTAATTTATAAAAAAAAAAAAAGTAACTACATAATATTCACTTCCAAAACATATTGAGTGACATATAAGGAATGTCGCGTCTCAAATATTACCAACGCGTTTTAATAACATTGGTTACCTTAAACAACGTCTTCGTACTCGTCGGAGGGTGAGATGTGAGGACTGTCGGTATCTTCCATGTGCAATGGGTTCAGTGGTCCACTGCTATGTGAGAGTCTCCCTGAAGCTAAGGGTGATAGATCCTGCCACATTCAATTTTTATAGTTTTAGTTATTTAATGTTCATACAAAATATTAATTGCTATATATCATAACAATCTCATGATATGTTCACATCACACATAATTGATGTCAACAACTTATTACGATTTTAGGAGTTTTAAAGAAAATTAAACGTATAAATATAACACCAGTGGCGAAGCTTGACCGAAGGTTCAGGGGGTCGGAAGTCACTAGTTTCGTAGGGTCGAAAACCAGTTTTCGGGGGGTCGAAACCCTATATTTCCAAAATTTTCTATACGAATACTATATAATCGGCACTTCTACGCGAAAATTCGGGGGGGGGGGCCCAACTAAGCTTCGCCAATGTATAACACTATATTACAACTTTAGTCCCTATACTATATCACTAAACATAGTTTGGTCTTTTTTTAAATGGTCAACGAATAAAAGTTAGGCTACTCGGGGCAACCCAATGGCAAAAGGTTGAGAACCCGAGCCCTCAATGGCAAACGTTTTTTAAATGATTTTTGTTTTTTTAGAATCGGAACTATACTTAAAAAATTACATAATAGTGACAGGTAAACAGACAACAAGTTGTTCCGCAATCCTTTTTTTAGTCCAATTTTTTCAAGTAAATCACTACAAATTTAAAAAAAAACTACAAAAAAAAATAAATAAACGATTATAACCGTCTAATCAATTTTTTTTAAAAGCCCGAACAACCAGGTAAACCCGTCTTTTAAAAAAAAAAACCAGGTAAACCCGAGCCAATGGCAATAGGCCTCCTAGTAACCCGGCCCATCATCATTTCAGAAGAAACCCACCACTTAAAAGCCGTGTAAATCAATAATTTCAAACCAAATCACTATATAAATATAATTATATAAACCACAAAAAAAAATAATAAAAAAAAAGAACTCACAGACTGAGACATGATCCGTTCAAGAACAAGCTGAGAAGTAGCAGAAGAAGCAAAAGAAAACGTGTTTCCGGTAAGCATCTCCACCGTAACAGACTCCTCCGACCCATCAACACCATTACTCTCCGGCATAATATTAATATTATTATTATTATGTGTGCTGGGTCTAGTTGTGGTCAACACAGGCTTAGAAGTCAACGGAGAAGGTGGTGAATGCAGTGTTTTAAGATTAGCATCACTCCAGGACCTTGACAAGAACTCCATTGGCTTCCTTGGACTCTCCGGCAACTGCCATAAACTGTCCATTTTGTTGCTTGTGTGCACTGTGAAGTGTTCTGTTATGATTTGGAATGAAGACCTTACTTTTTATAGACAATAATATTATTATTATTAGTTTGGGTCGGGTCGGGTCGGGTGTTTTTAGGGTGGATGTACTTTTTTAGATGTGTTGCAAAGTGTTTTTGGGTTGGGACTTTGATCATAGAATAAAACTTTTGATCAAAGTTTGAATTCAAACTAGGTTGGAAAATGTGTCACTTATCACAAGTTGATGTTAACTTTATGATAAAAAATTTTAGTGAATTCTCATAAATATTTTGATGTTATTTTTAGTGAGCATAAATTTGTATAAAAAATAAATTAAAGAGCTGGAGTGTGTTACATATTAATGTGTGTAATATATTCATGAATCATATTCATCGTCTTAAGGTATGTTTGGTAAAACTAGTTATTAGTTGGTAGCCGTAGCTTTTTAGTTGTATTTAGGTGTTTGGCAGAGTAGTTTGAATATTTAATTAAATGACCAAAATAGGCATAACTAAATATAATACAGAAATAACATATTATTTTGGAAGGTTATTTAAGTAATTTAAAATACTAAAATATTGTAGTTTTTTTCTAGCGCTAGTATATGAAGTTTTTTCTCCTAACCCAAAAGCTTCAAGCTCTTTCAATCAAACTATGTTTTTTATTGAGTAGAAGTTTTTCTTAAAAGCTATAAGCTCCTAAAAGGCAAAAGCTCTCTACCAAACATATCTTTAATAAGAAACGACAGTTTTGTAAAAGGGTCGTTGTAAGCAGTTGATTTTGATCGTCCCTATCCATTTTAGCTAAGTTCTCAGACACGATTTGAACCGAGGTGCCTTACACTAAGCCAAAGTTGTGGTGGCATGAAATTACTACTAGCCTTTTGTTTTATGACACAATTGTTGCCACTGCCAAATGACCAAAAGTGTATTCTTATATACTTGAACAAAAATCATGTAATTAATCTACTATGTAATGAAATGTATTTGTTATATTATTATTACGATCTCTAACATTGCATTTTCATTATTGTACGGTTGGCTTGATTGGTTAATGAGAAAGGACCCAACGGCTTAATTAAGATTACATGGCATTTATATATGATAGGATATAGTTTTTAATATGCACATGTTGTTGTCTCATGATTAGAGCCACAACATGAACATGTCTAACTATAAATTATTGTAGTTACTAATTTTGGCACCATTATAAAATTTATTTCTTTATTTATTTCGTTCTAAAACAATAGTAATAATGAAAGTTCACTTCCTAACAATAATAACTTAATAAGTATAATGTTATTATCATAAATTCAACAAATATTCAATAAAAAAGTACTTGTAGTGAATATGACAATTATTGGTGCTTCTAAGGGAAACTATATAAAGTTTGCTCTCAAAATATCCAAAATATATGGCAACTTTGGGGATCAAAAGTCCGGCAGTAAGGAAAACATTAGAAGTTACACAACATAAATTGGGTTAATAGGATTGTGAAGTATGTTGTATAGAGTTTAAAAATAGACATCATCAGAGTCAACGTTAAGAATTAACATGAAAATAATATACATGAAAAAATGAAGGGTTCTTAGAGCTAGGGACCACCTTGGTTCCTCGGGTTTTATGAGTCACTGTAGATCACCTTCTGCACCATCTTCAAAAAGTAAACTACCTCAAGAGCTAGGGATTCAAATGTGTCAAATGCAAACGGAATGAACACATGCTGATTCTCTAAACATGTTGCCTCGTGCTTAGCAACTTTCATAGCTTCTGCCCTCAAAACCGTCTGTCCCGAAACGAAGCCATTGTCTCTCAGCCCCACCAATGGGGACACCCCAGTGAGGTCGGCGCACACGTGCTTATCCCCGCCCCAGCCAAACACAAGGATGTCCGCAGGACTCAGTGTAGATATTCCCTCTCGTAATCCCTTACATTGGAGGACACAAGCTCACCAAATCTATCAAAAAAAAGTTTTTTTTTTTTTTTTTTTTGCAAATGGGGCATGATTCGTCTGGAGGGGAAAGAGGAATCATGAGCCGTTATTTGAGGATGGCCATGTATTCAACTGCTGATCTCGATTGCCCAAACCTTCAATGGGACAATAGTAAAAAAAAAAAAAAAAAAAAAAAAAAAAAAAAAAAAAAAAAAAAACCAGGCATGACTCCCCCCCCCCCCCCCCCCCTTAAGACAAACAAGCGAAAACAGTCTTTTAACACGTGCTCATATCAAACTGCTCCTTCATATCCTGCGCGTGTTTACCATAAATAACACTCGACAAAGTATCTTGATTAGTTCATGTGTAGTGGGGGGGGTATAGGGCGTTATGAGGATTAAAATATTATAAGTAATAGAAGAGGAGTTATGGGGCGTTATGAAAAAAGAGGGTGTAGTGGGAAGGAGCTTTATACATGATTGAGTAATCATTGGTTAATTATTCTTTTCTTATTTAAATAATAATATTAAATAGCTAATAATATTTAATAAATAAAAAAATTACAAATACTAAAAAAAACTACAAATACTTAAAAAAGTTACAAATACTTTAAAAAACTACAAATACTTAAAAAAACTACTCGTCGTCGTTCTCTTCTTCGTTTTCTACTTCTTCTTCTTCTTCGTTTTCTCCTTCTTTTCCTCCTCCTCCTCCTTCTTCTTCTTCTTCTTGGTTGTGATGAATCGGGCGAATCGTCCATGCTTCCTCAACCAAATCCGCCTTCAACGCGTTATGTATATCCTTGGAACGCAACATGCTACTGTTTTGGAATCTCTCTCCTCCATTGTCGCTTGCGTCCCTTGAACATCTTCTTCTGCAAAATAGTTTGGGCATACTGCCTTTCCTTCGTCTTCAAGTATCATATTATGCATTATGATACAAGCATACATCACCATTCTAATCCTTTCTTTTTCCACACACGACAAGGATTTCAAACAAAATACCATCGTTGTTGAAGAACGCCAAAACACCTCTCGATGTCCTTTCTTGCGGACTCATGAACTCTCTTAGGAATATTTCCTTTTTTGATCTTGTGTCTGACTAAACGTTTTTGACGAGCATTGAATACTTCGGATATATACCATCCCCCAAGTAGTATCCATGCTCGTAGTAATTATTATTTGCATAAACCCAGCTTTCGGTATTGTTCCGCCAATGTAAGACTCTAGCAATGGCGAAAACTGAAAAGTATTTATGTCGTTCATACACCGGCGAGACCAAAGAAGGTCGACCAAACCCACAGGTCTTGTGAGGCAATTGCTTGTAAAACCAACGTTGGTCCCTTTTGGTCACCGCGTGTATGTTGACCTCGCCATGCGGTTGACAACTATACCATCGCCATTGACGACAATCTATACTACCAATCATGCGGGTAATCCATGTCTTTCTAAATGCGCTTCGTATAGTTGTTGAAGGTCGCTCCATGTCGGGTTTCTCAAGTATCGTTTTCCATATAATTGGCATATATCTAAAAAAAATCAAATGTATATATAAATGTAACTACTAATTAAAAATATAGTATATTTGTAAATACCGTAGCAGAAATACTCCAAGGTATCGCGTGTGGTTTTCTCCGCCATCTTCAAATACTCGTCATTGATATCGTATGTGTTCCCGTAGGCGAGTACACGTAATGCGGACGTGACCTTTTGAATTGCGGTGAATCCTAAACAGCCTCTAGCGTCGGGTTTTTGCTTTAAAGTAGTCATA
The DNA here is from genome assembly GCA_030844895.1 of Ambrosia x helenae. Classification (NCBI taxonomy): domain Eukaryota; kingdom Viridiplantae; phylum Streptophyta; class Magnoliopsida; order Asterales; family Asteraceae; genus Ambrosia; species Ambrosia x helenae. Next base: position 26,721,852 of record CM061229.1, on the reverse strand, counting down.
TGTGGACTCAAATCTTGGGTAATGCGCAAAAATAACCTATTACTCATCCGAAATCTCGCCTAAACATATCAGGTCCGTAAACCGGATTCTCAATGAAATAATCATTCATTAAACGCTCATTGGCGGATACACAGTCTCGCTCTATATATTGCCTAGACAATATCGGCGTTGGGGCGGAATTATTTATATGATGCATCGCGCTCGACGCTAGCATAACCGCACTCGTAACGGCTTCTTCCTCTTCCGCACTCTCATCGTGAAAAAATTGTTTATATAGATCGACAAACGAGTTTCGGAGGGAGGAGACGACATTGTGGTGATTTGTTTGTGCGTTGAATTTGTTTGTGAGTTGAAGGATGTATGTGTGTATTGTATGTGTGTGAAGATATGTAATATATATATAGATTGATAAAAAAAAAATTATTAAAGAACATGCCCATTGAACGGTCATTTGCACAAAAACCAATGAAAATGCCCGCTGAAAATACAACGGCTAAGCACATAACACCCTTATAGCGTCCGGGGGCGGTGTTTCTCGATGCTATAGGGCTTCAAAACGCCATATAACGGCCCCACTACGCATGGGGCTTCTACTCGTGCTATTGGACGACACCAACCCACATTACGACCAAACTAATGATAACTTTTAATTGGCATAAACTAACGAGTAGAATACTAGTTTTGTAGCCAACTTATAACTTAATGGGTCTAAAACATGGACAAAAGAAAGCCACATATCTTGAGGCTTGAGCGATAACAGTTGGAATTTTTAAATATTGTGAATGGATATTTTATTTAACAAATTTATTAATTAATGAATCATAACGTGAATTGAGAAAAACTCTTTAGTAGAGTTTTTTATTTCATTTTGACTAGCTTTTATTAGAGTGTTAAGTGTTTCATTAAAGAGAATGACTCTTCACTCAATCATCAACTCCTGTATAATTAGTAGGTATGTGTCTTATTTGATACTAGAGAAAAATAATATACATGAATAAAATGAAGGGTTCTTAGAGCTAGGGATGTCACACCACGACAAAGGCGGAAACACGTGGCGCGACGGTTCAAAAGCATAAAGTCAAGGTTATGGCTAAACACAAGTAATTTAAGAAAATGGGTCATTTATTATGACGTCGAATCAGTTTTAAACATTACACAAAAGATAATTGTTTTTGAATTAAACTTAGAGGTTTCTCAAATATATCCCAAATGCCTTGGGAAATAAAGGTGAAACCCCACAAAAGCCTGACGTCGCATGGAGATTCCCGACCCTGCCTGCCTGATCTTTCATCTTCTAATTACCTGAAAGATATGTTTAAAAAGTTTCGTCAATATAAATATATTGGTGAGTTCACAGGTTTTCAGTTTCTAAAACTTGAATACTTGGGAATACCATGTTATGACAATATATAGGAGTTGCAAATTCCTATAAATCTACTTGAGACTATAATCAAACCAAGACATATAATAATTGTGCCCCGCTCCAAGTCGTTACTCGGTTTCCCACGACTTAAGTTCAGAATATTTGCACCCCAGGCATAACCTAATGCATAATCGACGCTATCGATTAGGGGTGGGCCTTGTCAGGCACCAATAGTACTATTCGAATATTCCTCCGGTTTCAATTCCCTGAACAAATGATTATAGAGGCGAGGACTCAACCCCGAGTGGCGGTCACACCTCAAGTATTAAATCCGTCAAACACTATCCCTAACATATCTTTCCCCCGGAAAACGTAAAAATAGTTTAAAATGGGGCCGTGAAACTCACCTGTAACTGCGTCTGGCTCAATAAGGTGAATAGCAAAGGGTGGTCTTGCACCTACAACGTCCTAAACGTATAAGTCACTATTCCTATAGTGCATGTGCCTTGGCAAGTTGTACACCCAACCCCCGACCACAAGTTGTTCCAAATCCCGTTTAATTATGCGTGTATCCTAGGTTTCGTTGGCGTTACATTACCCTTTGTGTTACAAGTTATATATTACTCTTGTTAATATTTCCATAACTTGTATCTTATTATCATCGACTCGACTTCACTTAACATATAATTATTTTCCCATTTAAATAATTATACTTAAGATCGCATCGCTCGATATAATATATATTCCAATCCTCGACCCGACTCACTTTGCCACACATTTGTTTTCCCATTTAAACAAATATGCTAAGATTTTGTCGTTCGATCGTATATTCTTAACGTCCGATTCAACTCACCACACCGTATATTTATTTTCCCATTTAAACAAATATACTAGGATTTCGTTGATACGACATACACATATATATATCTTTGTCTTCTCGTCGCGGCTTTCCTTCCCGCATATCTACTTTCCCATTAAGTAGATATACTAGAATTTTGCCGAGACGAGCGTACAAATATATATAAATGTGTAATTTTTCTTGTTAAGTATATACGTTTGTTTTTAACGTCTTATTCGTTTACGTCAAGTGTTTCTCCCACGAATTAATCCTCCAACACTTAGGAAAGTGTTTATTTATTTTCACCCAAGGTATATATATATATATTTTACCTCTTAAAATATATATTTTTCTTATCTTGCCGCAATGGCATTTTTCTCATATTTTGTCCGGTTATGGTTCGTTAACGCGTTTTAGTTCGATATCTTAACTTGATTAGTTAATTTTTCCAAGTTTTTCCCAACATGTATTTTATAGAAATATTTAACCATATTTCTTCCTATTTTCACATGTTACTTGGATGGTTAAAATACTTATGTATTTTTAACCCAACTTGTCAACTTAACTACAAAAATGTTTCCAACACTTTTATATTCCCATTTATATAAAAGTATTCATTTTTGTATAAGTTTCCCAAGTGTGTTTAATATTTTTATAAAATCTCTATTTTATAAAAATCCTTATGTTAAAACCCTTTATATTTTTATAACTTTCAAAAATACACTTTTATACAAAATACCCAAGTATTTTTACTAGTATTTACAAAAATCATCCTTAGACTTTAATACTTACATTTTTGACACCAAACTTTCCATACTTGTATTTTTGGACTAATAGTTTCTAAAATGTTCATTTTAGTCCCTTAACTTTCAAAGTTACAACTTTAGTCCCTTAACTTACAAAAGTTGCATTTTTCATTCTAACTTTCAAAGTTGGCATTTTTCACTCAAAATAGTTAACTTTGAAGATTCAACTTTTTATTGGTAAGTTATTTTTGTATCAAAACACTTATGTTAGTCTTATATTCCATATGAAAGACTAATTATATGTGTGTTTTATGTATTTGTCCATTTTATCAAAATTTCATCCATCTAAGTGAGTTAACTTTAATTTTCCATCTTATTCATTTATGAACTTCTAACATGTTTTACCACATATTATTACTTAAATGATCATAATAAGATGAATTAAAGTTAGTTTTAACATATTCAAGTTCATCTCAAAATATTAACCAAAACATCATCCTACTTAGTCTTATATGTAAACTTCATATATTTTCAAGACTAATATATCATCATCATCAAATCCATGGTTTATTTCTATATCTTTAACCTTTCATTTTACACATGAAAACCTATTAAAGATTATGTTCAAAACCATTTTTAAACCCTTCATGTACAACTTGCTACTAGGAACACATACATGAAAAATAACAATCAAAAACAAGATTAAGAAGCTTACTACTAGCACAAGGCTAGGGAAGACAAAAACCTTGGATTTGAGAGGGGTTTAGTGTGTTCTTCCTAGTGGTTTAGCTCCAAGCTCTTGAAACACACAAAAGGGGTTTGGATGATGGATGATTTTAAGTATTTTGGAGATGTAAAAACTTGAAAGAACAATGTGTGTGGGTGTATGCAAACTCACGGCCCTAAGAAGAAAAGAAGAAGGATTGTTTTGCTTTGTTATCTTCAAGGACTAACATGTGTTATTATATATCCAACTCATGTAATGATGCTAGAGATTTGAGAGATCTTATGGAAGATTATGAGTGTACTTGGGAGATTTTTGAAATGAGGTTATGTGTGTGTGTATGAACCGTATGTATGTATGTAGAGTTAGGAGTTTGCTTGCAATCTTGGCTAAATCTTTATGAATGATCATAATCTATATATAAGACTTAACCTTGCATGTGTACATACACTAGGTCATGATGGTTGGTTTATGTCTTGGGTTTTCAAGGCCATATGGCCGAAATTTTTCATCAAGGGGACAAGGGGGTGGCTTGCTTTTGTACTAGTGTTTCTTACACCTTTTCTTACCTTTTCTTACTTTTGTTTTGTCTTGCAAGCATGCTTGTATTAGGATCTTAGATGATAATTATTAAACATAAAATGTGGTTGTAATAAGGCCATTAGGCCGGCCCTTTGATGGGTGTAAGTGGGGTCCACAACTTCAATTATTTACCCATTGTTTGTTATGTTTAATCCCCCGTCGTTCGGGTGTCGTTCGGGTATTTTTCGGGTTTTAATCACGCGTTATCCGGACATTAAATATACCTTTAATAACACTTAAATATAGTCTATTTTAAGCGTTGATTGATTATTTAGGCCTTTACCGGGTGAAATTATGAGTTATACGCGTATCGGGTGCGATACGCGCACTTTATTCGTTACCGGGAGATTTGTACAAGACGTTTTCATTTATGGTTTTGGAGTTCCAAAACTCATTATATCTTATGAAAATACCCTTTATTTTATATCCTGGGTGTCCGGGATTCGTTTCGTTTATTTAATTATTACCGGGTAATTGCCAACATCCGTACCGGATAGCTTATTCGCACATGATCCAATCATGCTTTACCATTAAACGTATGCATTCCTATGCACTATTTGGAAATTGCTATTCCCTAAGGCCTTGATAATTAAATCACACATAATTGCATTTAATTACGTTAATCATATATTAATTAATTGTACGGAATTACCTTATTTTTGCCGGTTGTTACATTCTCCCCCCGTTAAGAGAATTCCGTCCCGGAATTCACTTCGAGTTCTCCGGTACAGGTGTCTTCTCGAATAGGGCGGGGTATTTTTGCTTCATCCGGTCCAGCCTTTCCCACGTGAACTCCGGTCCACGCTTGGCATTCCAGCGCACTTTGACCAATCTGATCTTGCTGCGCCTTAATTTTTGGACCTTCCAATCAGTTACCTCGATTGGTTCTTCCACAAAATGTAACTTGTCGTCAATCTGGATCTCGTCAGCAGGAATAATGAGAGTTTCGTCGGATAGGCACTTTTTCAAGTTCGACACATGAAACGTGTCGTGTATTCCACTAAGCTCTTGAGGCAACTCGAGCTTGTATGCCACTGTGCCTACCCTTGACAAGACTTTGAATGGTCCAATATATCGCGGGTTCAGCTTCCCGCGCTTCCCAAAGCGCGCGACACCTTTCCAAGGTGACACTTTCAATAGGACCCTGTCTCCAACTTGAAACTCTAAAGGCTTTCGCCTCATATCAGCATAGCTTTTCTGGCGGTCCCGGGCCGCTTTGAGGCGTTCTTTTATCAAAAAGACCTTATCCGTGGTCTCTTGAACAATTTCGGGCCCGGTGAGTTGCTTTTCCCCAACTTCCGCCCAACATAATGGCGATCGGCACTTGCGTCCATATAAAGCTTCAAACGGTGCGGCTTGAATGCTCGTATGATAACTGTTGTTATAAGAAAATTCTACCAATGGCAAGTGCGTATCCCAATTACCTCCGAAATCAATCGCGCATGCCCGTAGCATATCTTCCAAGGTCTGGATGGTTCGTTCACTTTGACCATCCGTTTGGGGGTGATATGCGGTACTCATGTCAAGGCGAGTACCGAGGGCTTCATTTAAACTTTCCCAAAATCTTGACGTGAAACGACTATCTCGATCGGAGATGATAGATACAGGTACACCGTGTTTAGATACCACTTCCTTAATGTACAAACGGGTCAGTTTCTCCAACCTGTCCGTTTCGCGAATCGGGAGGAAGTGTGCAGATTTCGTCAATCGATCTACGATTACCCAGATCATGTCATGGCCGCTTGTTGTCTTAGGTAACTTGGTAATGAAATCCATGGTGATTCGTTCCCATTTCCATTCCGGTATTTCCGGTTGCTGGAGCAAACCGGAAGGTCTCTGGTGCTCAGCCTTGACCTTTGCGCAAGTCAAACATCGCGCAACATAGGCTGCTATATCCCTTTTGAAATTCGGCCACCAATAAAGTTCCTTCAAATCGTGGAACATCTTGTCTGCACCGGGTGAACCGAATATCTAGAACTGTGAGCTTCGGCCAATACTAGCTCACGCAATCCACCATATACTGGAACCCAAATTCTATTCATGAAATACAATGTCTGGTCCGCTTTTGGTTCCAGTGAATCAACCATCTTTCGTAACCTTTCACCTTTGACATTCTCGGGTTTGAGGGCGTTAACTTGAGCTTCACGAATTCGTTCAGTCATATTCGTGTGGATAGTCAATCCCAAAGCTCGAACACGCAAGGGTTTAACCCGTTCCTTGCGACTCAAGGCGTCGGCTACGACATTCGCCTTACCGGGATGGTACTTTATCTCACAATCGTAATCGTTTAATAATTCAACCCATCGCCGTTGTCGCATATTCAAATCCTTCTGATCAAAGATGTGCTGCAAACTTTTGTGATCAGTGAAAATCGTGCACTTGGTTCCGTACAAATAGTGCCTCCATATCTTGAGAGCGAACACCACTGCACCCAATTCCAAATCGTGTGTAGTGTAGTTCTTCTCATGGATTTTCAGTTGCCTGGAAGCATAAGCTATTACTTTTTCTCGCTGCATCAATACACAACCCAAACCTTGATGCGAGGCATCACAGTAAACCACAAAATCTTCCGTACCGTCTGGAAGTGACAGTATCGGAGCGCCACATAACTTGTCTTTTAACAGTTGGAATGCTGCCTCTTGCTTTTCCGTCCACTCAAATTTCTTGTCTTTTTGGGTTAACATGGTTAAAGCTTGCGCTATCTTTGAAAAGTTCTCGATGAACCTTCTGTAATAACCCGCGAGGCCTAGAAATTGTCGTACTTCGGTAGGAGTTCGAGGTGCTTCCCAATTTTTAATCGCCTCGATCTTGGCTGGATCAACGTGTATGCCCTTCTCGTTTACCACGTGACCTAAAAAGTGAACTTCCCGAATCCAAAAGTCACATTTCGAGAATTTAGCATAGAGCTTCTCTTTGCGTAATACTTCAAGAATTAACCGAAGGTGATTCTCGTGGTCTTCTTTCGTACGTGAATAGATCAAAATATCGTCAATGAAGACAATGACGAATTTGTCCAGGTATGGCTTACACACGCGGTTCATTAGGTCCATGAAAACCGCTGGTGCGTTGGTCAAGCCGAACGGCATTACCAAAAATTCATAGTGTCCATACCGGGTTCTGAAGGCCGTTTTTGGTACATCTTCTTCTTGTATACGCAACTGGTGATAGCCTGACCTCAAGTCGATCTTGGAGTAATAGCTGGAACCTTGGAGCTGATCAAATAAATCGTCGATCCTGGGGAGGGGATAGCGATTCTTGATGGTTAGCTTGTTCAGCTCTCGATAGTCGATGCACATGCGAAATGTGCCATCCTTCTTCTTCACAAATAAGACGGGAGCTCCCCAAGGTGAGAAACTCGGTCTTATAAAACCTTTGTCCAATAATTCTTGTAGCTGGCTGGACAGTTCCTGCATCTCTGATGGAGCTAGGCGGTATGGCGATCGTGCCACAGGAGCTGCTCCGGGAACGAGGTCGATGCGGAACTCGACTTGTCGAGGTGGTGGCAACCCCGGCAAATCTTCTGGAAATACATCCGGAAAATCTCTGGCGACTGGAATGTCTTCCAACTTTCGCTCGTCGGCCTTCTTGTCCACTACGTGTGCCAAGAATGCGACAAGCCCTTTTCTCAGACACTTACGAGCCTTCATGCTCGAAATAATCTTAGTGGCGTCCCGTGTCTTTCCCTTGAATTGAGAGAGTTTCACCGCTTGCGAGGGGAACCTGAATAACCTTATCGTTGCAAACCACAATGGCACGGTGTGCGGACAACCAATCCATGCCAACAACGATGTCAAAACTTCCCAATACGACCGGCAATAGATCAATCCCAAACTCGTGCCCACAGAGTTCTAACTTACAATCTTTAGCTACCTCTCTCGTTTCAATAGTTTTACCATTAGCCAGTTCTATAGAGTAGGGTGTATCTAGTTTGCTAGTTTTTAAACCAAGTAGTCTTTTAAACTCAATGGATACGAAGCTAAAGTCAGCACCGGTATCAAATAATACAGAGGCATAATGACCATTTAGAGGAAACGTACCAGTGACCACATTGGGGTCTTGCCGTGCGTCACCGGCTCCAATCACAAATGCCCGGCCACGGGCCTGATTGTTGACTTTGGGGCAATCTTTCTTCCAATGGTCCAATGACCCACATGCAAAACAGGGTCTGGCCCCTCCGTTCTTTGGTGCTCCAGATCGGCACTCTTCAGTCTTGTGCCCGGTGCGGTGGCACTTCCCGCAAGTCAATCCATTATTTCTCCCTTGGTTTCCCTGTTTGTTGTTGTTATTGTTACCACGTCCTGTGGCGGCATAACCCTTTCCTTTCTTGTTCGAGCTCCCGATGCTCGATCCCTTTTCCCTTCATCTCTCTTTCTTTTCCCAAACCTTGCCCGTTACCCTGATCATTAGTTGCAACCGCTGAACTTGATCCCTGTTTCTTGCCCTCAACACTACTTGCTTCAGAAATTTTTAACCCAGAAACTTGGCGGATAAGGGTACCCATGCGGATAGCATCCTCAGTCAGACTTAGTGCCAGATCAATTGCCTCGCGCATGGTCGTGGGTTTGGAAGAGGTGACCATGCTGCGAATCTGTGGTGCTAGCCCGAATAGGTAACGTTCCACTTTGTTCTTCTCTGGTGTAACCAGGCGAGGTACCAGTCGTGCGAGATCATGAAATCTTGACGTATACCCAGTGACGTCTGCTCCTACCATGGTGAGGTTCCAGAATTCGGTTTCCAACTTCTGAACTTCACTTGCCGGGCGGTATTCGGCAGTCATCAATTCTTCAGTGCCGCCCATGATAGAGAGTATGCAACATCATCTCCTAAGGACTGTACTTGGCCGTTCCACCAAGTTAGGCTTGATCCAAGAACAGATTAGTGGCGTACATGACAGACTGTCGAGGGGTACACCCGCTGATGCGGATAACTGCCTCGGTCTTTTCGAACCATTTGACCAGGCCTATGGATCCCTCAGTGCCGCTGAAGTTTAGTGGCTTACAGTCCAAGAAAGCCTTGAAAGTGCAGCCGCGCTCTCCCGAGGCTGTCCCTGTAATAGTAACATAGTATGTTATTATGGGATAGGAGTTTGTGAAATATTCTCCCATCGCTTTTTCATTTATTCTTAAACCTCTTACCACTGGGGGAGGTCTCTCGTCGCTCACTCCCTGTCCTGTCAAGGGAGTGTTCCGAGCGTGCGGCTTCGTGTTCAGCGATGGCACGAGCTATTCGTTCAGAAATCATAGTTTCGAGCTCAGCCGGTGTTGTGGGCAGTCCGTCTGCACCACTGTTGCTTCGGGTGGCAGGTGCCATTTTCTTCAATAATAATTATCAAAGGTTAATTTGGCAAACATTTATACAATACAAAGCATAAATAACAAACCAAAGCATGAACACAATAATCAATACCATACATACCAACACATCATACAGAAATATAAATAGAAATCAACACAACATCACCACACAAATATACAAACCACAACACATGGAGTAAGCAATAATAATCATAGACAACAACATATTTCACCATAATAATAAGATTTTTCATTAATTTCAATAATGTCAGTACAATGCTTGTTCATAATACAAAATGGAGAATACATTTCTCATACAATACATTGCTTTTGAAATAATAAAACATCATATCATACGCCGTAATACCCGTACGGCTAGGCAAAACGCAGACGAGTGTCATAACCCGTGCTGTACTACCATAATGCTGCTAGTATGTACATAATCTGGTGTGTCTTCAGTGCATCCCCGATACAACCTACTGTGGCGGTGGCGGTGGATACTGGTACTGCGGCGCGTGCGTACTGATCGTCATACTGATCTTCATGATACGCTCGTACAAGAAATGTCGATGCGCAAAGTGCGCATCCCCTGTGATACCGCACTGAGCGTCCAGGCTCAGCAACTCCTCCGCGTAATGCGCCAAAGCATCCCGCGCATCTATCATCCTCGTCCACATCAGACGTGTCTGATGCTCCACCTGTGTTACGGTGCGCTGCACCGTATCAGCGAGAGTCTGAAAATCCCGCTCTAGTGTGATGGCAGTGGACCATGCTGGTCCAGACAAGGGTGTCGTCCTGGGTGGCTGGGATGGTCCGGGTATATCTGGGTGTGTGGATGGGAAGGGCCCGAAGGGGAATGGTACTGGTATGTGGGGCAGTAAGAAACTGGGTGGCCTGATGGAAAAGTGGTGTGGCATCAGATAAGGGTCCCCTGCACCTAGAGGGTATGGTGCAGGTGTCATGCTGGGTATGGTGGGGATGGGTGTAGTCATGGCAATGGTGGGTGGTGGCATGGGCTCAGCTAGTGGGGCTACCAATGGCTCAGTGACAGTGGCCCACTCTGGAGTGGACACCACTACAGGGGGTGTGGGAGGGCTCGCAGTGGCGAAGGCCTCCAAGCCTGCCCTATGTAGCTCAGAGCTACGGGCGGGACTACCCTCGTGTATAAGTGCTGCTGGTGCTGGCTCCTCCTGGGGTAGGGGCTCGGGTGCTGGTGGGGCTATGGGGTCCGCTGGGGCGTCCTCTAGCATGGGAGCCACTGGCTCCTCCTGGGCAGCCTGAATCTCGGGCACCAGCATGTGCCCTACTGAACCTACCGACTCGTCATCTGAGTCGTCGGATATCCATCCGTTTCTTCCACGGGGAATGGGTAGGAGTCTCATACCTGCCGGTACGTGAATGGGGGGTACCGGTGCCGGCTCGTGCTCGGCGTGAGCCTGTCGGCGGAAAGGAGACTCTGCCGCGTCTGACTGGGCGGGAACTGGTCGCGAAGGACCGGCACAGCCGTCAGGGAAATCCCTGATGGCTCGAACGGGGCGTACGGCCAAAGGTGCGGCCGGTACGATGGGCTGTGGCGCGTCGATCACGGCCGGTGTCCAGTCAGGATCCTCGCTAGGATCTGTCTCGTCTGAATCGTCGTCTGACCCTCCTGCGACGTCCATCTCTACGTCGTCTTCTTCCGCATCGAGTACAACCAACTCGACTGGCTCCGGCGGAGGTGCGGGTATAATCTGGATACTGCTGTCAACACTAGGCGCTATACTTCCCGCGTCCGACATCCTGGCAAAAGAACCGTACATGTATATATGATTTATTTAAATTAGACAGTTATGGCTTACTCTATAGTAACCTTCCTAACTTCTAATTTTACGTTAAAGCATAACAATACTCATGGCTGGCTTGGTCGGAATCTCCTCATGCCCAATGCTTCTTGAAAATTACTTTTATTTAAAACCATGTACATTTTCTTTTGAAAACTTTATCTTTAGAACCAAATCCGGTTATAGTCTAGTTTTTAAAGAAAATACTCTAGTTCGCTATAACCTTGGCTCTGATACCACGTTCTGTCACACCACGACAAAGGCGGAAACACGTGGCGCGACGGTTCAAAAGCATAAAGTCAAGGTTATGGCTAAACACAAGTAATTTAAGAAAATGGGTCATTTATTATGACGTCGAATCAGTTTTAAACATTACACAAAAGATAATTGTTTTTGAAATAAACTTAGAGGTTTCTCAAATATATCCCAAATGCCTTGGGAAATAAAGGTGAAACCCCACAAAAGCCTGACGTCGCATGGAGATTCCCCGACCCTGCCTGCCTGATCTTTCATCTTCTAATTACCTGAAAGATATGTTTAAAAAGTTTCGTCAATATAAATATATTGGTGAGTTCACAGGTTTTCAGTTTCTAAAACTTGAATACTTGGGAATACCATGTTATGACAATATATAGGAGTTGCAAATTCCTATAAATCTACTTGAGACTATAATCAAACCAAGACATATAATAATTGTGCCCCGCTCCAAGTCGTTACTCGGTTTCCCACGACTTAAGTTCAGAATATTTGCACCCCAGGCATAACCTAATGCATAATCGACGCTATCGATTAGGGGTGGGCCTTGTCAGGCACCAATAGTACTATTCGAATATTCCTCCGGTTTCAATTCCCTGAACAAATGATTATAGAGGCGAGGACTCAACCCCGAGTGGCGGTCACACCTCAAGTATTAAATCCGTCAAACACTATCCCTAACATATCTTTCCCCCGGAAAACGTAAAAATAGTTTAAAATGGGGCCGTGAAACTCACCTGTAACTGCGTCTGGCTCAATAAGGTGAATAGCAAAGGGTGGTCTTGCACCTACAACGTCCTAAACGTATAAGTCACTATTCCTATAGTGCATGTGCCTTGGCAAGTTGTACACCCAACTCCCGACCACAAGTTGTTCCAAATCCCGTTTAATTATGCGTGTATCCTAGGTTTCGTTGGCGTTACATTACCCTTTGTGTTACAAGTTATATATTACTCTTGTTAATATTTCCATAACTTGTATCTTATTATCATCGACTCGACTTCACTTAACATATAATTATTTTCCCATTTAAATAATTATACTTAAGATCGCATCGCTCGATATAATATATATTTCAATCCTCGACCCGACTCACTTTGCCACACATTTGTTTTCCCATTTAAACAAATATGCTAAGATTTTGTCGTTCGATCGTATATTCTTAACGTCCGATTCAACTCACCACACCGTATATTTATTTTCCCATTTAAACAAATATACTAGGATTTCGTTGATACGACATACACATATATATATCTTTGTCTTCTCGTCGCGGCTTTCCTTCCCGCATATCTACTTTCCCATTAAGTAGATATACTAGAATTTTGCCGAGGCGAGCGTACAAATATATATAAATGTGTAATTTTTCTTGTTAAGTATATACGTTTGTTTTAACGTCTTATTTGTTTACGTCAAGTGTTTCTCCCACGAATTAATCCTCCAACACTTAGGAAAGTGTTTATTTATTTTCACCCAAGGTATATATATATATATTTTACCTCTTAAAATATATATTTTTCTTATCTTGCCGCAATGGCATTTTTCTCATATTTTGTCCGGTTATGGTTCGTTAACGCGTTTTAGTTCGATATCTTAACTTGATTAGTTAATTTTTCCAAGTTTTTCCCAACATGTATTTTATAGAAATATTAACCATATTTCTTCCTATTTTCACATGTTACTTGGATGGTTAAAATACTTATGTATTTTTAACCCAACTTGTCAACTTAACTACAAAAATGTTTCCAACACTTTTATATTCCCATTTATATAAAAGTATTCATTTTTGTATAAGTTTCCCAAGTTTGTTTAATATTTTTATAAAATCTCTATTTTATAAAAATCCTTATGTTAAAACCCTTTATATTTTTATAACTTTCAAAAATACACTTTTATACAAAATACCCAAGTATTTTTACTAGTATTTACAAAAATCATCCTTAGACTTTAATACTTACATTTTTGACACCAAACTTTCCATACTTGTATTTTTGGACTAATAGTTTCTAAAATGTTCATTTTAGTCCCTTAACTTTCAAAGTTACAACTTTAGTCCCTTAACTTACAAAAGTTGCATTTTTCTATTCTAACTTTCAAAGTTGGCATTTTTCACTCAAAATAGTTAACTTTGAAGATTCAACTTTTTATTGGTAAGTTATTTTTGTATCAAAACACTTATGTTAGTCTTATATTCCATATGAAAGACTAATTATATGTGTGTTTTATGTATTTGTCCATTTTATCAAAATTTCATCCATCTAAGTGAGTTAACTTTAATTTTCCATCTTATTCATTTATGAACTTCTAACATGTTTTACCACATATTATTACTTAAATGATCATAATAAGATGAATTAAAGTTAGTTTTAACATATTCAAGTTCATCTCAAAATATTAACCAAAACATCATCCTACTTAGTCTTATATGTAAACTTCATATATTTTCAAGACTAATATATCATCATCATCAAATCCATGGTTTATTTCTATATCTTTAACCTTTCATTTTACACATGAAAACCTATTAAAGATTATGTTCAAAACCATTTTTAAACCCTTCATGTACAACTTGCTACTAGGAACACATACATGAAAAATAACAATCAAAAACAAGATTAAGAAGCTTACTACTAGCACAAGGCTAGGGAAGACAAAAACCTTGGATTTGAGAGGGGTTTAGTGTGTTCTTCCTAGTGGTTTAGCTCCAAGCTCTTGAAACACACAAAAGGGGTTTGGATGATGGATGATTTTAAGTATTTTGGAGATGTAAAAACTTGAAAGAACAATGTGTGTGGGTGTATGCAAACTCACGGCCCTAAGAAGAAAAGAAGAAGGATTGTTTTGCTTTGTTATCTTCAAGGACTAACATGTGTTATTATATATCCAACTCATGTAATGATGCTAGAGATTTGAGAGATCTTATGGAAGATTATGAGTGTACTTGGGAGATTTTTGAAATGAGGTTATGTGTGTGTGTATGAACCGTATGTATGTATGTAGAGTTAGGAGTTTGCTTGCAATCTTGGCTAAATCTTTATGAATGATCATAATCTATATATAAGACTTAACCTTGCATGTGTACATACACTAGGTCATGATGGTTGGTTTATGTCTTGGGTTTTCAAGGCCATATGGCCGAAATTTTTCATCAAGGGGACAAGGGGGTGGCTTGCTTTTGTACTAGTGTTTCTTACACTTTTCTTACACCTTTTCTTACACCTTTTGTCTTGCATGAAGCATGCTTGTATTAGGATCTTAGATGATAATTATTAAACATAAAATGTGGTTGTAATAAGGCCATTAGGCCGGCCCTTTGATGGGTGTAAGTGGGGTCCACAACTTCAATTATTTACCCATTGTTTGTTATGTTTAATCCCCCGTCGTTCGGGTGTCGTTCGGGTGTTTTTTCGGGTTTTAATCACGCGTTATCCGGACATTAAATATACCTTTAATAACACTTAAATATAGTCTATTTTAAGCGTTGATTGATTATTTAGGCCTTTACCGGGTGAAATTACGAGTTATACGCGTATCGGGTGCGATACGCGCACTTTATTCGTTACCGGGAGATTTGTACAAGACGTTTTCATTTATGGTTTTGGAGTTCCAAAACTCATTATATCTTATGAAAATACCCTTTATTTTATATCCTGGGTGTCCGGGATTCGTTTCGTTTATTTAATTATTACCGGGTAATTGCCAACATCCGTACCGGATAGCTTATTCGCACATGATCCAATCATGCTTTACCATTAAACGTATGCATTCCTATGCACTATTTGGGAATTGCTATTCCCTAAGGCCTTGATAATTAAATCACACATAATTGCATTTAATTACGTTAATCATATATTAATTAATTGTACGGAATTACCTTATTTTTGCCGGTTGTTACAAGGGACCACCTTGGTTCCTCGGGTTTTGCGAGTCACTGTGGACCACCTTCTGCATCCTTTTCAATATTGGAACTGCATCATGGAGTAGGGATTCAAATGTGTCAAAATGAAACGTAATGAACACGTGCTGATTCTCTAAACGTGTTGCCTCGTGCTTAGCAACCTTCATAGCTTTTGCCTCAAAACCGTCTGTCCGAACGAAGCCACGTCTCTCAGCCCACCAATGGGGACACCCCAGTGAGGTCGGCGCACACGTGCTTATCCCGGACCCCGCCAGCCAACACAAGGATGTCCGCAGGACTCAGTGTGATCTTCCCTCTCGCAATCCTTACATTGGAGAACAATGCTCACCAAATCTATCAAAAAAATAGTTTTTTTTTTTTCTTTTTTTTGCAATGGGGCATGATTTGTCTGGTGGAGAAAGATGAATCATGTGCCGGTATTTAAGGATGGCCATGTATTCAACTGCTGACTTCGATTGCCCAAACCTTCAATGGGCACAATAGTAAAAAAAAAACCTAGGCATGATCCCCCTAAGACAAACAAGTGAAAATAGTCTTTTTAACCGTGCTCATATCAAACCGCTCCTTCAATTTTACGCGTGTTTACCGTAAATAACACTCGACAAAGTATCTTGATTATAAAATAAAAATGGAAACATACAAAATCCGTAAGGATTATATGATTATTAAAATAATGAGGGGTTTGAATAAAGTGATGAGATGATAGCGGCTACTTTTGATAAAACAATTAATAAGTCTCGATAATCTCGTATTATTCCTTCATATGTTTACACTATTTTGGGAATGGGTCTATGTTACCACTTCCAATGGCTCTCTTTTTCCCAACAACTTTTCATATATAAAGCTCAAATTTGTCATTAAATTTAACAATAATTATCCAAATGGCCACCAAACTATCTATACTATATTATAAAGCATGAGTGAAGATACCCGTAAAATTTAAGTAAATACAACCTTTATTGCTTATATACAATGCTTGTTGAAGTCATTTAGGGGGGTAAATTGTCTTTCTACCCAACTATTAAAATTGTTGAAGAAATTAATTTAAGCATAATTATAAAATTGATGAAGAAATTAACAATAATGTGGTGACTCTTTACATTCATAACCTCCATATCTTTATTATGTTTGTATCAATGTTATAGTCTTATAAATATTATTTGGTATCTAAATAATGGGGTGACTCTTCACATACATAACTTACATATCTTTCAATTTTATATAGCCGTATAAATGTGGTCTTTTATTTGGTATATGAAACATATCAATGAATAAAGTTCTCTTCCTTCATTCTTTCTTTCCATATATGATGTTTAGAGTCTTCTTCTCATGTTTATATAATTTGTATGTAGGTTGCTACTATATTGTTATTTTCCAACACGTTATTAGCACGAGTTTTCTTGTTGCTCTTTGTTTTAGCAATCTTAATAATGCAGTCTTAAAATCGTATTTGAAGGAGCGCAAACAGGCTGAAAAGTTGATACATGAAGATCAAGTGGTGAAACATGTATTACATGTTGCCAGCAAAACAAGATAGATTTAATGAAACCGACATTTCTTCTGCCTAACAAGTTATTAAATTTAGAATCATTAGTACTAGGTTTGTTTTTGAAGTCACTTAATTCTTAGTTTCTTTCTTAAATACTATGTTTTACTTGTAATGTAAACCACTGAGTTTTTACTATAATCACACATATAATACATTCATATTCTTTTCACGGCTAATTCTTTTATCATTAATTTTGGAGTTGTTGTTTATATATAGTTAATGAATTCGGATACTTTTGTAAACAAAATAATATTAAACCCACGAGATATGTAAAATAACAAGTTAATAAATTTGCATAAAAAAATTCATGTCTAAAATTTCTAGCAAAGACCATAGTTAAAAAAATACCTAGCAAAAATGGTAATTAACATTTTCATAGCAAAAACCGTGTATAAAAATCCATAAGCAAAACATTTTTGTAGCAAATTCTATAGAAAAGATTTTGGTATTAAGTAAATACAACATTTATTGCTTATAGTACAATGTTTGTAAGTCATATAGCGGTAAAATTGTCTTTCTACCTAAATATAAATTGTTGAAGAAATTAATTTAACATAATTATAAAATTGATGAGGAATTAACAATAATGTAGTGACTTTTTTACATTCATAACCTCCATGTCTTTATTACGTTTGTATCAATATTATAATCTTATAAATAGTGGTCATGTATTTGGTATATAAATAATGCGGTGACTCTTTCACATACATAACTTACATATCTTTCAATGTTTATAGACATATAAATAGTGGTCCTTTATTGGTAACTAACTTGTTGTACTAACATGGAGGTCATGGGTTCAATACCCACTAACAACTAACATTAGAAGAAATTTGGCCGTTCAAAAATAATTGGTATATGAAACATATCAATGAATAAAGTTCTCTTTTCCTTTATTCTTTCTTTCCATACATGATGTCTAGAGTCTTCTTCTCATGTTTATATGACTTGTACGTTGGTTGCTACTAGATTGTAATTTTCTAACACGTTATTAGCACGAGTTTTCTTGTTTTTCTTTGTTTTTTTTCCACTTTGAATCCATAGTCTAACCTCGCCTTGTGCCGATACGTTTACATAACAATGTAAAAATATAACCGTCACATGTATGTTGCTGTTATAGCCACTGAATAAAAAATGATTAGAAATCACAATCAATCTAATCCGTCTACATTCACAATTTCAAGTAATAAATACATACCTTTTTCTTTGTGATGTATATACATAAAATACGAAAGAACAATTTTAGACACATTTACTAATTTGTGTAAATTTTTTCTTCAATTTTAGATTACTTTTTTTTTTATTCAGACCCACCTTATTTCCCTTGCAAAATTGGTTATGTTGTATTTTTTTTAATGATTTTTGCATGGTAGGATTTAAATTAAAAAAAAGGTTGTTTTATTATAGCTATCTAATAATCAATCAAAAATTTAGTAGCATAATTTGTTCCCATTATTGTTTGCTAATCATAATTTGAGTATAGAAGGTGATGGGGTGAGGGTTTGCTTGGTTACGTAAGTATTGCAAACGGAGGCCAACGATTTTAATGGTCTGTCGTTTCTCTTTTATTGTTAATCTCAAATACTATTAAAATTCTTTAAAAGCCAATTGTTTTTTTCACTTAAATTGAATGAATTAGTAATTGAGATATTATTAAAAAAATTTGAATTCCGGTCTGGTTCATCCGGAGCTTGAAATGTTTTGATTTTTTTTTAATTTAGAAGGTAGAGATGAATAAAGATATGAAAATGTTTATTAATATTGTAGTAAAAATAGAGGGGAAAATAGTTAATAAGGTCATATTCAATGTTAGATGGCTCAAGTTACAAGGTAGAATTCCATAACTTTTTTTAGATTTTTAATTTGGTATCATGTATACTATTTAATCCCTAACGTGTACATGATTTTCAATTTGGTAATATTTTCAATTCTTTTTTTTCTTGGTCCGGAGACGCTTATATATGTCAATTGTAGAGGCATAATGCACGATGCATTAATATATATTGGTTATGAATGCAAAGAATATGTGGTTGTTAAATCTTGGGTAATAACCCTTTTTCACAAATGGGGTTAAATAGATATATATTTAACAGCTAAAAACCACTTAAGTTGTTTGTCATATTAAAAGTTACAAATAAAGTTTTATAAAACATATAAAAACAATATTACCAGTAATGACACATGGCATAATTTTTTGTCGTCTTCTCAACCAAGTTAGTAGCTTGTTAACTAATTAATAGCTTGTTTATATTTATTTTCTACAAGTCCAAGAACCATCTTAAAAATAAAATCCATTAACAATATATTTACTAGATCTAGCACACCTTTAAAATCAAATACTGCACAATATATCATGAGACAATCGATAAACTAAACAGTAACGAATATCGCGCGACAATTGTCTTCCCGCAGCAACGCGCGGGCTCCCCACTAGTCTATATTATTTATCTTATTAAGGAGGAGTGATGGCTAAGATAGTCATTTTCATTTCCGTACAACTTAACAAACAAGATGTACAAGATATTTAAGCAAAAAAAATTAAGGGTATTATTGGCATACTTGTGACTATTAAGACACTTAGGAGGGTAGATTAGTAAATTTAACATAATCCGATACCTCACATCCTAAAATCTTATCCCAATTATGCCCTTATGCCCAACTTTTAAAACACAAAATACAACCTAACCTATGATGCATCTTAAATGTGAGACCTTTCAACCCCCCATCTATATTATTATATATAATTCATTATAATCAATTTCTTGAATGCTAATAGTCTTTTCATAACCTCAAACAAAATCTTAGAGCTAATTTCATGCTTTGAAACATTGTTTTGTCCAAAAAATTTATGTCTTCATTAGATGAAAGAGAAAAAAATCAATGAGAAGTTAAGACGCTTGGAAGATATGGTTCCCGGATGCTACAAGGTATAAAGATATGAGTTAATCTTTATATACATATATACATTTTTTTTCTACTTGTTCGTATGTTCTTTGACAATTACCAATGAGAAGTTAAGACGCTTGGAAGATATGGTTCCCGGATGCTACAATGTATAAAGATATGAGTTAATCTTTATATACATATATACATTTTTTTTCTACTTGTTCGTATGTCTTTGACAATTACAAAATTTATCTTCATAATATATCATTGTTTTGCTCCATTTAAATTTAGTTATTTACTATAGACAACGGAATGCCAGTGATGTTGGATGTAATAATCAACTATGTTGGATCGTTGCAGAATCAAATTGAGGTAATTTAGTTGTGCAACTAAGTAACTAACAATTAAAACAATAAACAAACAATATACAAAATTATTGATGAGAAAATATTTTTCTTTGAGTATTTTTAGTTTCTCTCTATGAAGCTTTCAGAAGCCAGCATGCTCTATGACCTATTGACCTCAACTCTACTGAATTGGATGATATGGCCCACATGAAGGTGACAGATCGTTTTCCTAACTATCCTTGTTAAGAAGTTGTGTATCTTGAATCATATATATTGTTAACTAAATAAAACGGACAAAATTATAAATATAACATTCTAGATTTGCTAATATGTTTCTAAAATATTATACATATTACTTCCACTTACTGCATGGGATGAAAACTGATGTTGCAGGGAACAAATGGACATGAATGATAGATGATGGAGAGGATGGTTGGAGAAGGTTATGGAGACTTTCCTCAATTTCAATCAACATGGTCTCCTTGAACGCCATGAAATAGTTAACTCGGTCTATACGTAAACTATATTTGTTCTAAGACTTTTAAGGTATTTGTTGATCTATTTAATGTTCTTGTTAAACGTTGTATGTAGTGTGGTTCGCAATATTATTTTGCTTTCGGCAATTGTATATTGTTTAAGTTCTAATTCTAATTAATAAAATAAATTAAACACTAGCATAAAGAGAAAACAAAAATTTAACTATGTGTTAATTACTTATGTTATTTGTGTTAAGAAATAAGAAATCAAAAAGTTATAAATTCATGCTCACGCTAATGAATCAACCTGAATTTTTATCTTCTATACTATATTATAAAGCATCAGTGAAGGATACCTGCAAAATTTAAGTAAATACAACCTTTATTATGTTTGTATCAATGTTATAGTCTTATAAATAGTGGGTAAAATTGTCTTTCTACTTAAATATTAAATTGTTGAAGATATTAATTTAAACATAATTATAAAATTGATGAGGAAATTAACAATGGTGACTCTTTACATTCATAACCTCCATGTCTTTATTATGTTTGTATCAATGTTATAGTCTTATAAATAATGGTCATGTATTTGGTATATAAATAATGTGGTGACTCTTCACATACATAACTTACATATCTTTCAATGTTTATAGTAAATAAATTACATCATATATTATGTATTTATATATTCTTTTTAAATTTATGTGGTTGAAGGATGGTATGATGTGACACTTTTGCACACAAATGAATATGTAGGCTTGAAGTTTGCCAACACAACCAACCTATGACACATTTCAACCCATTAAAGTGAGAGATATATGTAGGCTTGACGTTTATACAAGCAAATATGGTATAAATACTTCATGAGCAACGTCAACATCTTCCTCGATGGTTTTTTGTTTTCTCTGCTACTATAAGCTTCTAGGAATAGAATTTAAGTTTCTGATCTCACGAAGTCACCAATTGTTTACATATCCAAAAGAAGACAAGTTTTTATCAGTCGATTTGGTAGTTTTAACTATATTGATTACTAATTTGTATGGTCAATTATATTTGTTACGGCGCTTGTCAAACTAACATAAAACGAGAGTATCTATGCAAATCATTGACTCCGTTGCATCTCGCAGGTGCCCTAAAATAATAGAAATATGCTGGACACTACAAACTGCATTTTAGTAATTACATCACTTCCACTACAATCTTATGATCATTAAGAGATACAACGCCACTTCACTACGCTAAGCACCGCTCTACGATGGCATACTTATCTGCCTTCGAGATACATAAAAGGGTCCCACCAAAGGACGTGGGCCAATTTAAGGGTCTTTCAAGGAATAGTACGGCCTATTGTTATGTACCCATTTAAAATTTTCAGAAGATATACTTATGAGTTTCAGTTTTTAGTAACATATATTTTATACATCGTTGTTTTCTACTTCATCATAACGAATAACCAACAAACACGATGCACGAGGGGCAAAACAGATGCACCCGCTGCAACGCGCAGGCATTCCTACTAGTATTAATAATGATAATAATATTAATGTTGGGTGGGGGTGGGCGGTCAGGGGGGGGTATTTATTATTTTTTTTATAAACTTTATAAACATAATACACACACCTCATATTTTATATAAAAAAAAATATGTTAAATAACTATGGTTTTTTACCCATTTGGCTAATAAAAATATTCCCCGACTAAAATATTCATTTTTAGCTAATTTGATTATATTAGGAGGTTTCCTACTGTACCGGGTCTCATACTCGCATTAAAACTCTAAAACGTGCAATAATTAAATCATAGCGATTTTAAAACTATTAATCGTAGTCTTTATTGGTTTTAATAATATTTTCATCCTGAAAATCTTATTCCATGCCAAATCAAGCATTACGGATCAAAACTAGACTTTTTAAAGTTAACCGGGTCGTCACCAATGTCCAATACGGGTAATTTTATCGCTCCGCGACACGAAAATTCTTAAAATTCACCATAAATCTTTTAAAATGTTTGGACTTTTCTATTGCATTTTTAAAGACTCTAATTATCACAAATTAAATCTAACACGCAATTTTTGATATTATTTTAATACTTATTATATTGTACGGATAGTACCTGAATTTTGGCAGTTGTCACAAATATGTTGCAAATGATGGTACTAAAGTTTTGATGTTGTGATGTTTATTCATAAGGAACAGAACATAGTGAGTGTCCTACATCATCATCTTCATGTAGTTGTGTTCTTTGTTTCCATGTCAAGTCAGATTATAGTTTTTTTTTTTTTTTTGGCTAGGTTGGTGTACTTTGAAAAATATTACTATTCAGATGGGTGAATATGTTAAGAATGTTAGTTATGAATAAATAACATTGGAATTCATAAGATGGTTGGGGTTCTTTTGCATGTACCCACGCTTAACTTTGTTTATCCTTATGAATGTGCTCATGTGAGATAGATAAAATAAACAACTGTAAATGACTATTGTAAGTTTCTTTAACATCCAATGGCATCAAAATTAACACATCTATTTGGTATATATGTATTCATCCATTAAATTAATTTGATTCTAAAGACATAGGTTTAGTTTTGTATGTATATTTTGTATGTTGTTAAAGCAATTTGAATCAAAGATCACTTGAACTAATATATAAAATCACATGCGTTCAATTCGACCATCTACTTTTAAAAAAATTTCAATCATTCATACTTAAATTTTGCGTACTTGCGGTAACGCGTAGGCATTCATACTAGTTAAAAATATATATGTTGAATGTGTTAATTAAATTAATTCCATTATGTTTTTTTTTTCTTTTCTTTTTAACGGCATTATAAAATTATTATAAAATCCTTTTAATCGGTTAAAACATTAAAACAGCTAAACCTTTGAGCCAGTAAATATCATTTGAATACATTAAACTACGATTTTAATTTAAAAGTAAGCAAACAACTGTTAATAATGAAATGATAACATGGGTGCAACAAGTCAGTGTGAAAGGGTGTTGGCATTAGTCATGGTGGAAGAGACGATGTGATCAGTCAAACATTTAAAAGTTTTATGAATTATGACATCAGTAATATGATCACTTTCTATTAAACAAAAGCTAGGGCAAAAACTATAGTAGCATGACAGGTAGACAGACAAAAAGGTGTATCGCAACTCCCTCCTGAATGGTAAAACCTAGCCTACTGAAAACAAACATTTAGTTCTGCCGGGTCAAGAAATTGTTGGGTATGACCGTATGACCCACTTTGTTTGTTAAGGAATCTAATCAGCAAACTCTATTGAATAGTGCATGTGTGGTATGAATATTTTACGCTTTTGATCATTTTCTTAAATTTACGCATTTAAACTCCATTACTTGTCAAACAATAATAGGTTTGAGCCCTATTAAAAAAAAAAACCATAAGTCATGTTATATATCATAGAATAAAAAAAGTCTGATTATTTCTTTAATGTATTGGTGTTAAAATGGGTGATCTTTGTTGGTTAACTTAGGGGGTGTTTGGGATTGATCAGTGTTGTAAAAGTCGGCCTACTCGGCCTTGTACTCGGCGACTACTCGGACCTCGGAACCCTTCCGAGGCGACTTTCTCCTACTCGGCCAAACTAGTCGGCGGCGGCCAACTCGGCCCTGTACTCGGGATACTCGGCCAACTCGGCCTTGTACTTGGCCAACTCGGCCTGTACTCGGCCAACTCGGCCCTGTACTCAGTGGTCAAAATCAGTCATCTTCATCCTACTCAGCCCTGTACTCGGCCTACTCGGCCTACTCGGCCTTGTACTCGGCCTACTCGGCCTTGTACTCGGAAAAAATTGAATTTTAAACATGTATCTTTAAAAAAACATGCGTATTTGACATGAATTATGCTTATTTTGATACATATATTATATCCAATAATTAATTTTCTTTATATTTATCATATCCGAGTACTCCCCGAGTACTCCGAGTACACCCAACTCCCCAGTCAGCCGCCTAGCGACTTTTGCAACATTGGGATTGATTATTCAAAACAGATTATGCGTTTTGGAAAAGCAGGGTGGAGCTGCTTATAGATTATTGCGTTTTGGTAGCCTAAAAAACTGATTATCTGCGTTTTCAAAACGTAATCTCAAACACTAAAAACTGATTATCTGCGTTTTCAAAACGCAATAATCTAAAAATCAGATTCAAAACGTAATCCCAAACACCCTCTTAGAATCCTTTGCAAAAATGGTATGATTTACCAATTACAAAGTGCAATTGGTAGCCATGCATGGAAAAAATTATAAATGGTAATGCCTCTATACCAATTGGCGGTATCACCCTACAACCTGCAACCAATCATTTGCAAACCTGCAGCCCTGCAAAGTTTACCATTGATGCCGCTGAATTGGACCAAGGTATTATTGATGTCGCTGAATTGATTTAAGGCATCAGTGATGCCGCCTAATCAATGCAAGGCTTCTGCCTTGGATGCCGCTGATTGGAAAGAAGGCATCAGCCAGCCTTCTGCAACTTTTCAGTCGTATAAACACACACCCCACCACTAAAACACTCTATGCATTGCATGCTATTGCCTTGGTTTTTAATTTTTTTTGTAAGATATGCAGGTTGATAGGATATGTAAATAGTGATTGTGTAAGAGTGTAAGAGTGTAAGAGAGCACCTTTGAGGGGGGTTATAAAATGGAGGGTGAGGTGAAAAATGTTAACCATCCATTTCCACACCATCACCGTTACAATCACAATCACAAAGCTTTCAAATTCATAAGGAATCATACCATAAAAAATCCTACCACCATGAATCCAAACATAAACTTACACCCTGGTCCCCTAACGAATGATGTGTTGTATCTATGATGCCTTAAATCCGGACAGCGGCATCAAGGTGATGCCCTGTTCCAAATCAGCGGCATCAACCTTACATTTCTAGACATTGTAGGTTTGCAAATGATTGGTTGCAGGTTGTAGGGTGATACCGCCAATTGTATAGAGGCATTACCATTTATAATTTTTTTTCATGCATGGCTTACCAATTGCACTTTGTAATTGGTAAATCATGCCATTTTTGCAAAGGATTCATTAACTTATTGAATCTAACACGAACTCAAAAAGCTTTCACAAGATCGAAATCATGTCAGACATATGAACACGTCTAACATATTCACATGCTAGCACGGCCTCAAGTCGCTTAACTTAAGAGAAGGATTTATTTATTTTTATTTGTTTTAGATATCACTACTGTAAAAATACAAAAGTATATTTTTACTATTTTAACTTTTATATAATTTACTACCCGATATAAAAACTACAAAGTAGTGAAATAATGGATCATTTTATTAGCAAGTATAAAGGAAAATAGAAATAAAAACAAAATCTTTACAAGAAACAAAACGACGTAATTAATTCAACTATCATACTAGCCATCACATATTACCCGTCAACTTAAGCTTCGAATAAATAACTATAATTGTGTTAGTGTATTTCAAAGAGAAACAAACCATTATCATTATACTTACTTAATCTCACCAATAGTAAAAGTTAAGGTAGAGTCTGAGGGTAAGATGTAGACAACCTTACCTCTATCCCGTGAGAATAGAGAGGCTGCTTCCAGTGAGACATCCGACTCAATAGTGGTTTTATATCAAGCCTTAAACAATAAGGCACATAACACTTAACAATCGGGACAAACTCGACTGGTGCATGTACCCCCCCCCCCTTATCTTTTGGCTATCAACGTCACCACCTGATGCATTATTAACCGTCCGTCATTTTTAACGTCATTTTCACGAAATTAATAAAGTAACGTTAAAATTAGTACAACTTTACTTTTGCTCCCCAAAAGCCACACATATATACATTATATGCGCACAGCCGAAACAATGCATAGGAAAAAAAATCGATAGGGAAACATCACCGGCCGACCAACGATTACGATACCTGTATCTACGACAACCGTCAGCACATCTGATCAACTGTCTCTCTGCCACCATATAGAAGGCGTGCCTGATGACGTCATCATCGTCTTCTACCTCGATATGACCAATCGGAGACGAATATTTGCAGGCAAAAAATATATAATAATATAAAAAAGCAACCAGCTTTCTCTTTACCCCATATCAAAAGCAAGTCATAACCTCTAAATCTGTGACTCTCAAGGTCCATATGTTTCTGTACTGTACTCACTTTCAATGTTTCACACAAAGTTATTTTAGTGACGATTTCATATGTTAATGTTGTTATGTTTCACTTTTTTACTTTACTTTTATCAAAATTGTCTTTCTTCTTCTTTTTTTTTTAATCATTGATTCATGAGATATTATCATTATTATTTTAAATTTATTTATGTTACAACAAAACAAAAAGATATTAAATATGTAGTGATTAATTTTATATCAATTTTGAAGTTTTATAATTTCATTTACATATATGTCTAGTTTGAAGACGTGGTAGATTTGTTAGTTGTGTCATCTGATGTGAGGATCGTTAAGGTCTTATCCGTGTAGTGTATGATGTAACTATATTTTGTAATAGTTGGTCTTGTCATTTCAATAGTATTTATATGCTGTAATTTGTACTAAATTCATTCGAATACTAGAGGTTTACTTCAAGTAAGTATTAATATCTAACGGGGCTTACCCCCAAATTAGGCCCAACTCGAAGTAAGCTTACATGGGCCGGACAATGGACCTGAGACTTACCTCTGTAACCCGGATTGGCAAAGCCCATAACCAGGATCTGTAGGCATGATTATGTCGGCATTAAATGCTGACATGGCTCAAGCCAAAGAGTCTAATGGGAGATAACATGAAAAGTGCACTGGGCTCTCCGTGTCGTGTCAGGCCGGGACTAAATTCATTTGAATACTAAATAATTGATGAGAGGGTGTTTTACTATGTTATGATGTATTTAATTATGTGTTTTTAAGTGATTTATATCATAAAACATGGTTACTTTGAGATTATTTGTGAATTACAGGTGTACGTTTAGAAGGTTTCGGGAGAAGATAGGAGTGGATTGGATGCATTTTTTGAGAAACCAAGTGGATTTGAATTGAAGATATTAAATGATGATGTGATGGAGCTCTGAAATACGAAGACGTGGCTGCAAGATTTAAAGAAAACATAGTTATAACGAAGATTTTATGATGAAAATATGAAGAGGACGCAAGGTACTCCATAAGGGGCGCAAGCTTGCGCCCTAAGTTGATTATGCCTGATCTGCGCCCTTAAGGGTGCAACCTACTTCACCAGGGGCGCAAGCTTGCGCCCCTACTTGATTATAGACGCGAAAAATTGGGTTTTGGCCATATTTAAGGGTTCTTTACTCCACAAACGAAAGAGACTTGAACCCTAGCCGTCTTGGACCATTCTAGGACGATTTTTACCATTCCAAAACACATTTTAATCATTCCTTTCATGTAGGGGTGAGCAATTCACCTGACCCGACCCGAACCGAAGGAAACCCGACCCGAACCGAAGGAAACCCGACCCGACCCGACCCGAAGACCGAACAACCACTACATCTTGAACCGAAATGAAACCCTAGATAATGGGTCGGTACTCGGTTCCATTGTATACGGTTCCTCGGTTCTTTCATTTAAAACCGGCCGATGAAGAAGATGGTTTCTATTCTTTGATTTTTCCATAGCCTTGGAGCTTTTCATCAAGAAAACCACAAACTTGTTACAGATCCGTGAAGAAGCTAGCTTCAAAAACTTCAATTAGCTTCAACAGCTTCAATTAATCACGGATTTCGAACCAATTTCTTTGTTCAAACAACTTCAATTTGTTACAGGTTAGTTGGTTTGATTTGTGTTGTTTTTTGTGGGTTTCATATGGTTTAGTGATTTCAGATTTTGATTTGTGTTGCCTTAAAATGGTTTATAAACTAATGAAGCACCTGATATTTCAAACTTGTTGCTGAAGGCAACCCACGACCCACTGTCGTATGCTCAATTTGCAGTTAAACAACAGTTAAACCCACTATTGTATTTTTTTATTGTTAAAAAAAAATTATTGGTAATATTTTCTCTAAAAAGGTTTCATAATTAAGATCCTAGCTTGACTTTACCAAACATAAAAAAGAAATCCCAATGATGAAAACATCATCCTTGGATCTTTTCATCTCTAACCCATAAGAAATTATAATGGTATGGTATGTTCTTTTCGGTCCAGATTGGTTTTCGGTTTTTTTCCCCTACCCGACCCGGAACCGACCCGAGACCGAACACAACCAAATCCCAAAACCAACATGTTACCCATATGTGATTTTTCGGGTCAGGTACGATCCATAATCGGTACGGTTCTTGGTTTTTTTTTCGGGTCGGCTCTTGAATGCTCACCCCTACTTTCATGCATCTATCATCAGAATCATCCATGGAAGCATATACAATCATGATGAGCGGCTAGTTTCTTTATGTAATCTCCTCTGGACGTACGTTCGTTTGTATGAACTTATAACATGTTTCTTTTGATATTTTTGGATTGTTTTTCATACTTTGAAGAATACTTGGGTTTTGAATCATTTATATAAGCTGTTTGTGTTGCAATTGCTTGTCCTTTATCAATCACATTCGGTTTTCTTGTATCATGAGTAGTTTGATTATTGGGTGGGTATTTGGCACACACGGTTTGGTAATTGGATTGTATAGGTTATTATTAAAAACTTGTTTCTAATTATCACTTGGATTAAAACCAACAAACAAGACCATGTCTATGTGGTATCCTAACAGTTGATCAGGTTTTGGTGAATTATTGAACCAGAAGTCCAGAGGGGGTTACGTCTTTTATATAATCGTTTACAAATATCAGTTTCATTCTTTTAAACATTAAATCAATCAATCAAGCAATTAGTTAGGTAATTCAATAGTTTAATTAAATGAGGCTACAAATTTTCACCAATTCCCTGTGGAGATGGCTCGACGTCCACATACTAATTTTCTTATATTTTTTATTGACCAAACGACATCGATCAATAACATAGGAGGTTACCTCTATGAAATTCATTATTAATATCTGACGGGGCGTACACCCAAATAAAGCTCAACTTGAAGTAAACCTACATGGGCCGGACCCCGGACTTGAGAGTTACCCCTCTAATCCATATTGGAAAGCACGTGATCAGGATCTTTAGGCATGGTTACGTCAGCATTAAATGTAGAAATGGCTCAAGCCGACAAGTTAGAGGAGATATAATGCGAAAGTGCACATGATTCTTCTTGTCAGGTCAGTTCCGTACCAAACTCGTCCTTTAGTCTGACCTACCTCCTTTTACCCGATACCAAGAGTATAATGGTAATGATGACAGGAGAAAGGCCAAGGAAACGAGACATATATATCCTAGGTTCTATGAAAGGTAAAGGGCTCATTGAATTCACCCTGAACACACAGACTCATAAAATATTCTATCATTAAATACATTATTCCCATAAAAAAAGGACACTTCCTGAGGGTAGAGGTTGGTCATGGAGATACCACCAGGTCCTCTGTGGCAACTGACAAGGCTAACGGTGACTGTTTTGCTAGAGTAGAAGTTAAGTTGGTGACCAAAGCGATACTAAAAGTACTCGTCAGTTGTCGTGTTCATCCTGTGAATGGATAATATCGACTTAGGGAAAATACTTACCAAAATGCAAGAAATGACAATATCGATTAAGGGAACGTAAAGCTTTTGTTACGTCTACAACTATATCTATATTTATCTATATCTATATCTATATCTATAACTACTTTATAAAACATTTCCCAATGACTTCTTAAATTTTAAGAGGTATAAATTTAGTTGCTTATGATACAACACACAATGCATAAAATAACTACTTTTGGGGGGCAAATATGTCTTTAGAACACCATCTTTAATCAAAAGAAAGTCAAGAGTCAAGGATGTTTATGAAACCTCACAACATTCAATTTTATAATTACTTTGAACATATTAAATAGAAAACATATAAAAACGCAATTCATAATGCTACATATTTTATTAATATTTTATATATAATTAGGTACTTTATAAAAATTAAATTTTTATAAACTTGATCATACTATATTTAAATCGAGAAATTAATAGTGAAAGTTGTGTTTTAATTCATGAGGTAACGGTTTGAATTCTGAAAGTATTGTGTATGAATATTCATACACGTAAACATGCCTAATCCGATCTAAACTAAACTATATGATCACCGAATTCAACAACCGAAGAAGAAAGCTTCTGTTCAATTTAGTCATCTCTAATTATCTCTATGCGGGCTAAGAGATTAAATTTCCTAAATCTTAGATTAGACTCTATATATTGATGCATTGTACTTGTAACTCCTTATAGTACACATATAATAATAGAATCATTATACATTTTACACATTTTTCGTAGGTTACTGTTTAAGTAAAGTCCGGCTCACAGTGCATCCCACTATCTTACTAATCGTTTTCAAAAGATGAGAATGTAGAGAGGAAATTAATGAATATATATAGTTTGATGCAATTATGCTTTACTTGATACGAGAATACTCATATCATGTTGTTACAAGTATTATTTATTTATATCATTTAAACAAAAGGTTTTGAATGTATTTTACATCGCAATGAATTGATACATTTTGATGCAATTTTCAGTTCCGCCGCCACGCGCGGGTTATCCACTAGTAATACATAGGGCATGTGTGGGTAACCAATTAACTTTTTCTACTTTTTTTTTAAAAAAAAAGTCACAACCAACTAACTTTTTATTTTCTCCTTTTTCAAAGTATAAAAACTCATTTTCAAACCATTACCCAAATACTATATTTCTCTTTATTAATTTCTTTAACAAGTTAGTAAGTCAAAAGAAAGGGCCAAGGAGAGCCAAACACCCACATAATTCATGACTTAGACTCTTTTTGTGTAAACTATTATGTCATTTTGTAGTACGGTAAATTATCTCAAACATGTATAGTAGTACTAATTTTAATTATGTTTATCACAATGTGAATTGGGAGATATAGTTTGATTAGCTCTCATCTTTATTTATTATCTATATACAATATGTTTTTTTTTAGAAAAAACAAGTTACATTTAGATGGTGGGTAAGTGGGCAACAAGCTGTGCCGCTATCCCCTTTTAAATCGTAAAGCCTATCTTGCTAAACACAAACCCTTGGTTTTTAGGGCTCTGCGAGTCACTGTGGACCACCTTCTGCACTCGTTTCAGAAAACTTTTTAAATTGTTGTATTAATATAATATGACACATAATGATTTGATTGTTTGATGTTCGTTCATCATTCATACTTCATTACGTACATGTTGATTTGATTAATGAGAATATAAACATGGTCCCATTCCATGTACGTAAAGGATTGTCGTTTTACCCACATTAGAATATTTATTTTCTTAAAAGTGTATGGAAATTTGTACTTAAATATTTTTAACGGTAAATTTAGATCACTAGCGGATTATCCATCTTCCCTAGGCAATAACGCTTATACATCAATTCAGAAAGAAACAATAAATTTAGGAAAAACCCTGTTGTGGGAGTCCAACCTAAAATCAAATGGTCTCTAAGCCTTATCTCACCCCTAAAGATGCCCACTAGGATAAATGATTTGAATTTTTATGATACTAAGGGGCTGTTTGGTAGCCTCTTAATGAGGTTCTGAACCATTCAGCGCTGAATGATTCAGCATTCAGCGCATTTGTTTCAGTTTCTGAATTGAATGGTTAAGGCTGAATCATTAAGACTTGGGATGTAGCTGAACCCTTAAGTACTGAACCGTTAAGCACTGAACTAGGCTAAACCTTAATGAGGCTCTCATACCAATATAGGACAAGAAAACTAACCATTAAGAGGTCCAACTTAATCATTCAACACTTAACTATTAAGACATCTTAATAATTTAGCACTTAATCAACCAAATAGCCCTTAAGAATAACATGTATCCCATAATTACCAACCTATAATCTCGAATAGCTAGTAAGTGAGCAAAGAAAACATGTAAATCTGTCCAACACTTGTAGTCCAGTTGGTTGAGGGCCTAAAGTTTTCCTATGAGAGGCTTGGGTTCAATTCCCACTAGCTACATTTGGAGGACATTGATGGAGAGGAAATGAGGGATGACCCGGCCATTGGCTTGGGTTCGAGTCCTGATCCCGACCGTTTTACCGATTATTTACTGCCGTGCCTTCGGGCGGGTGAGTGGTCGGGTTTTCCCGGGAATTGGTGGCTATTGGTGGCCCGGGTACTCTCGAGTACCTGATTCGCTAAAAGGGTGCCGAGAGTGCTCGGAATTGATTCGTTGGCCGTTAAAAAAAAACATGTAAATCTAAATATGGGCTATAAATGTTTCATGATATACAACTGTTTTCGGCCTCTTTCAAAGTTATGTGGTACAAATAAGCCTTTTAAGTTTTCCTAGGTTATTGGGCTTTTATTGACAATATTAGAAAAATATTTGTTGATTACTTCGTAAACAATATAAACAAAATTCGTAATTTCAAATACACGGGAATGAAAGGTGACATTTTAACATACCATAAGAATCATCATGTAGACTATTCAATAGTTTTAGTGATTACTTAAATATGATCCAAGTCTAATTCTTTTATTTTTATTTTTTTTGAACGGCAATAGCCAGTGGAGCTCCGACTAACACCATGTGCTAGCCTGTACCGATTACTCATCCTATCTGGATTAGGAATCTCCCCAGATGGAACCCCACATGTAGTAAATATGGCTCTGACCAGAATCAAACTCTCAACCTACACATGACCTCCGCTCTAGCTCCCCGTATTTCACCAACTAATCTAGACTTCATTGACAATCTAAGTCTAATTCCAATTATATCTATATTAATTTATCGACACTTTAATAGTGTCTAAGTTCTACAATATGCCTCTACACATTAGCCGCCAAAATTGACAAGGCTTCTGTTGCTTTTTGTGTTTGCTTTTTTTTTTTAATGGTTTTCCAAAAGGTAATATTACTAGGAGCAATATTTGTTGGATTTTGAAATAGGGAACATAGAAGTGGTGTTTGCGATATTGGTTTGAGTTTAGTAGTTATTGATCTAGAAAGTGGTTATATATATATATAATATTATAAGGAAGCTAGAGCTGAGACTTTTTGTTATTATTTTATTACTACTATATGATATTATAAGTAAGCTAAAGCTGAAACTTTTTGTTATTATTTTATTACTAAATAGGTAACCCAAGTGTTAACGCTGGTGTTAAATTTAATGGGTTGTGAGTATTTTTGTGAAGCTCACGCGAGCATAGCAGTTACTTAATGTTATTTTTTTATGTCCACCAAATCCTCAACGCAACAGGAGCTCCCGGCCTCCTGCAGCGAACCGCCGCCCATTGTGCGTAACATGTATGCACAACAGCGGCGCCCGCAGCGAAGCGCGGGCCAACTAACACCTAGTTCTCTATTAATTCTACGACAGTTCTACAGTAAACAAATATTTTATTTATATTGTTATTTTATTATATACCAAATATGAGTATCGTAATGTTTTGTTTATTTTATTATTTAATTCTTATTTTGTTAGCATATTATATATAAATACAATACTTAAGAAATGACACTTTAATATTGTTCCTCTGCCGACAACATGTACCGGCGTAATATGCTAACGTGCCCTGCCTGTAGTTTGCTAACGTGCATTCGTTTATCCTGACGTACACCACCCCTAATTTGCTAACATGTACCATTAATATTTATTTTTAACTTTTTTGTTCGAAACGGTGTTAATAAGGAATCAATGGGCATTTCCAGATATATAACTCATAAGAAAACCAGGACTGGCTTTTTCTCTTTTAGGGACCAGAATTTGGTACCGGGTACACATACTAAAACAGTGCTTTTGTTATCAAAATAGAGATATTTATCTTTATCGTAGAGAACCGAGTTAGTATTGTTTTAATATCAGTACCGAAACTATATTCGTTTAAATGTGACATTCTAAAATCCATTGAAAATAGAACTGTCTTAGCAAGTACCGGTTCGGTACTGTATAGTGATATTTTTCTTTATAGTGAAGAACCGAAGCAGTATTGTCGTAATATTGGTAGTAATACCTTATTCGTTTTGTAGTATTCTGCTTCGAAACGTACGGAGTTCAAAGAGCTTCCCACGGAACGCATAGGTGTAACCATGTCCCGGGGCAATGAGTGTGTAATGACGGCCTTAAAGAAGCTTTTTTATCTGTTTCTATAAACATCAGTTAGCTAATGTCATTTCTATTGCCCACCAAACCTTTAACGAAACTGACGTCCCCGCAACGTAATGACACTTGAAGAGTGCTCATTTGCTAATGGTTAGAATTTTTTTTCTTCTTTTCTATATTGCCGCTAGCCTTAAATATTTAAATATATGTGTTGTCGTTTTTTTTTTTTTAATTTATACTACATATGGCCCACAAATGCCCATCAACCCAAGTGGGCCTGAGCAAATGCGGGTAGTCGTATCGAGCCGATACTTTTGATACAAGCATTATTATATTTTTCTTTATCGTTAACATTTCTTTATTTTTAGGGATAGGCATTGGGTATTGGGCACTCGTATCGAACTGATACTTTCAGTAACGATAAAATGATATTTTTCTTTATCGTGGAGAACCGCACCGATACTGTCTTTATGTCCTGCAAAAACGCAAAGGTGTAACCACGTCTCGCGGCAATGCGCCGGTCACTATGTCCTTAAAGATTTATTTTATATTCGTTTTTATAAACTACAGTTACCTAATGTTATCTTTAATGTCCACCAAACTTTCAACGAAATAGACGCCCCCACAGCAATGTGTGGGTAACCCTAAACACTAGTTCTAATTATAAGATAGTATAAAGTTTTATTTATGGAGGTAGAAGGTGTTTAGGGTTCGCAGTGGTGATTGTGATGATGTCACACACTTAAAGGGAAGGATGCCATCTTTGAGTGTCATGTAGGAATTTATTGCTTTCAATTATTATAATAGACTGGGTGCTTACCCATGTGAAAACACAGAAAGACTATATTTCATTGATTATCAACCAATACCGTCCTTCACGGGTAGCTTAGTTGGTGAATGGAACAGGGATCCCTCTTGGGTGTCCCGGGTTCGATTCCCACGAGGGACATAATGAGAAATGATGGATGACTCCCGGCCTATGGTTATGAATTCGAGTCCCGATCTCGCCCGGGTTTTACCAATCCTTCACTGTCATGCCTACGGGCGGGTGAGGGGTTGGGTTTTCCCCGGTTTCGGGAACTGCATGGACGGGCCTGACTACGCCAGTCGCCCGAGGTACGTATGGTCCCTCCATTGGGTTGGTCGTGCAGGTCTGTCCATTGTGTGTGGACTCCCCTGGGTAGTCGGGTAGAAATGTATGTTGGCCGTTCAAAAAAAAAAATTATCAACCAATACCATAGGAAACAACATTCATTGAATGGCCCACATATATAACATATATTAATATTTGAAGCTTTAATGTACTAACACATGTTAGATTAAATATATTAATGAATGACCCATATATGTACTAACAGATGTAACCGGAGTGTCCCGGTTTGAGAAAATCTAATTTGAAATATCAATTTTACATCTGAAATAGACCGATACGTTTTACAGTTACATGCAGGAAAGCTTCATGTAGCACTTAACCTAAAACAATTAACAATGTATCTCTAATGTTAGTGCATAATATTAAACAATGTATAACTCTAATATTAAAACCTAACCTAAAACAATGTACAACTCCAATGCTAAGACATGTTGTAAATAAAATTTATATTTACTGGTTTGAACATAACTAATGACTTGCCTATACATGATTAACTAGTTTTTATCCCGGGAGCGTCCCGGGTTGAAATATCTAATATAACATAATAAAATATATTATTATTATTATTATTATTATTATTATTTTAAAAAAATCTCTGTCATAAGTTATCATATTCAAATATAAAAAAAAACGAATTTCTACGTCGGGGTATAAATCTAGTGTCATTACAAATGAATTCGGAAGTTTGTAATCGATCATTCTAAAAAGAACTAACATGAAATAAGAAAAAAAAAGTTAATTATTGAAATATCGATCGCATTAGTCTAAGGGTTATGTGATGCGTTAAAAAATTCATGGGTATATGATCGGGTATGTAGTTCGTATGTAGTTCGAGTATTTGGGTATGTTGTTTCGGGTAATCGGGTCGGGTATCACCAGACCCGACCCAAACCCACAATTTTTTTTAAACTAATCCCAAACCCGACACAATACCTGTCGGGTTACAAAAAATAGTTATTTTTTTCTCCGATTTTTATATAGCACTATGGTACTTTTTAGAAAGATAATAAAACGCTCGTTAATTTCATGTAATTTTTTTCTTTAAAAAATCTCGTATATAAAAGATATTAACGTTTAAAAGTTATGGGATGAAACACGATAGATAAAATAATAAAGGTTTAATATTTAGATTTAGTAGATTATGTATTTAATAGATTAGGTTAAAGATTATAATAGATTAGGTTAAATCATATTTATTTCTTTTTTTTAATTGGTTTATAGTTGCCACATCACATCCTATGTGGCATCTCTCAAAGGAGAGATTGCATAAGAGTATGACATGTAGGATTAATCCCTTTGCAATATATATATATATATATATATATAGATGAATAACCTGAACACTTTGTGTTTTTTTCTAGTATGAACAAAACCACACAAAAAAATAGTCGTTTTTTTTCTCCGTTTTTTATTTAGCACTATAGTACCCGTTGGAAAGATAATAAAACGCTCGTTAATTTGGTGTAATTTTTTTCTTTAAAAAATCTCGTATATAAAAGATATTAATGTTTAAAAGTTATGGGAGAAAACATTAGAGATAAAAATCTAATTTTGTTTTTAAATTATTATTTTCCTAAAATAAAGGTCCTCTCAAAGGAGAGATTGCATAAGAGTATGACATGTAGGATTAATCCCTTTGCAATATATATATATATATATATATATATATATATATATATATATAGATGAATAACCTGAACACTTTGTGTTTTTTTCTAGTATGAACAAAACCACACAAAAAAATAGTCGTTTTTTTCTCCGTTTTTTATATAGCACTATAGTACCCGTTGGAAAGATAATAAAACGCTCGTTAATTTGGTGTAATTTTTTTCTTTAAAAAATCTCGTATATAAAAGATATTAATGTTTAAAAGTTATGGGAGAAAACATTAGAGATAAAAATCTAATTTTGTTTTTAAATTATTATTTTCCTAAAATAAAGGTCTTGCCACATGGGATGACACATGGCACACTCAATGAAGTCAATACACTCTTTGAGTGCCATGTCATTAAAATGGCTTTGGTTTATTATATGTATAGATATAGATTATTATTACTAGATTATACCCCGAGAGCGTCCCGGGTTGATAAATTTAATATGATACATCAATTTTACATATGAAATAGACTGATGTATAACTCTAATATTAATATCTAACCTAAAACAAATTAACAATGTACAACTCCAATGCTAATACTTAACCTAAAAGAATGTAGAACTTTAATGTAACTCTAATATTAACACATATCCTAAAGACTAAACAAATTTACAACTCTAACATACTAATATTGATACCTAACTTAAAACAACGTATAACTCTATTAACCTATTCGGCTTTGGTTGAAAAAACAAATTATATTTACTGATTTAAACAAAATTAGTGACTTGTCTATACATGATTAATGATTTACCTGAACACTTTGTGTTTTTTATATTGTATGAACGAAACCCTACAAAAAAAATTTCTCCGTTTTTTATATAGCACTATGGTACTCGTTGGAAGGATAATAAAACGGTCGTTAATTTGGTGTAATTTTTTCTTTAAAAAATCTCATATATAAAATATATTAACGTTTAAAAGTTATGGGAGAAAACATTAGAGATAAAAATCTAATTTTGTTTTTAAATTTTAAATTATTATTTTCTTAAAATAAAGGTCTTGCTACATGGGATGACACATGGCACACCTCTTTGAATGTCATGTCATTAAAATGACTTTGGTTTATTATATGTATAGATATAGATAGATATAGATAGATTCCACCAAATATCAGTAACGGAGGACTCATCTCAAGTAGTTGACAAGTCACAACTAGCCTCATTACATTACAGTTCTGCTCTACACAACCAACTACATGAACAAGCAACAAAATGGGACATTGGTTCATAAACAGAAACCGACTACGAATTTCGCAAAACGCTAGGCCCGGTTCCGGTTCCGGTTCCGGTTCGCTTCAAGCTCTTTGACAACCAAATTGCAGTTTCTCTAGGAGACACTTTTTCGGGCCCAAACGGTTTCAACAGAACTGCTAACTCTTCTATCCGTTGTTGTTGCATAAGTTGTGCACTGAACTCCAACAAGCCTTCTAGTGCTTCAGCTCGTTGTTGGTACGATGAAGTGTCAAACCTCGGTCCCCTTGAATCCGATGATGTTTCATCGCTCCTGTTGTTTGTAGAATGAGAATGAGAATGAACTCCACTGGCGCTTGTTTGGTTGGGGATCACGGTCTTGACTGTACACATGTCGATTGTAACTGACCGGTCTGGGATGGTGTTTGAAGAAGTGGCAGAAGAACATTGAGCAGACGTTGAAGATGTTTTACGTGCTGGTGGGATCACGGGTGATTGTGTGTACATTAAGGATAAATCTGTCATTTTGTCTATCCGCGGAGCGTTGACTGATACATCTGGAGATTCGAAACCCAAATGTGGTTTTGTGGCCCTTGTTGATAAGGGTAAGGATGTCCGACGAGCTGCTCGCGAAGATATACTGCTTGGAGTTTGTGGTATAGGAAGCTGCAAACAGAACATATATACCATTATAACATAAAAACCGAACCGAAAACCAAACTGTTTGGATTTGGATGATCCAGTCGGCCAAGTGATATTATTTGGTTAAGAAAAACTTACCACATCACGATCTGAACTCCTTCGTATGACATTCGGCGAAGCAATTTGTCTTCTGGGAGTGATAACAGAAGGTTTTACAGCATTAGCTGACCTGGCAGCTACTAATTTCTCAGTTTGTATATACTCTTCAACACTGCCAATGGATAGCTTTCTTGTTGAAGTTTGAGAACACGAAGAATATTGATCATGTTCGGATATACTAGGATTTAAACCCCTGTCACTGCTAAAAGATGGTCTTTTTCCATTGTGGAGATTCACAACAGTTCGCGGTTCGGGCTCAATGAACGTGGTTTTCTTTTCGTAGTTGTAATCTGACCACTGGGCTGGAAGTGTATGGCGCCTAGGCCCGTTGATGTTAACATACAGTTTAAGTACATATGGTTGAAGATGTGAATGTTTGAGCAAATCAGCAGCCTGCAAATTAAATTTCCTATAAGCCTTGTTTCATAATAATTCGAAAACTTCTTCACTTTTAGAGGATTACAAATAATTCGTCTCAAATTATATTATTACGATAATAATCTAAGTTTTGAGATAAAACGATTTAGGGGAGCTTATACATTTTGAATACGTTTCAGATGACTTTCTGACCCGCCTAGCGTCTTTCCATTATCAAATTAGCTAATTGCTCAAAAGTGCCCACTTGACCCGTTAGCCCATAAACGGGTCAAAAGTACTACCACCTTTAACAAAAGTTAAATGCATGAAATCATGAAAGAAATGGTTAAGTACAAGTGATAAATTTACATACGCTTGGTCTCATTTCGGGGTTTTTCCGCAGCATGCTCTTAATAAGCCCTCGGCTACATACAGATTAGTAGAAGTTAAATACGTTTTATTAAAAAAACAAAAAAAAAAAATCATATGTTAAATTGAAATTTGAGTAACTCACAATGTGCCAGAATACATGGTTGGAAGTGGAGAGACTATGGATTTATTAATTTTGTTGATTAGAGACTGCATGTCCTGCTCAAAAACGAAGTTTCAGAGTCGATTACTGGCTATTTCACATACTGATGTAAAAGCATAGTTATTGTAACGCTGATAAAAGAGTTAATATTTAACATGGTAAGATAAAATCAAACTGTCGGTTCATAAAAAGCGCATGACTGACTTACAAAAGCTTTAAATGCAGACTTGAAGGCGGCCATTTCATACATGCAGCACCCTGTTTGAGTTATATGCCATAGTTACATTAAAATGCTAAAAAGAGTGATTAACAAAAAACTTAATCAATGGTTTTGAGAATCACCTAACGACCATATGTCTGATTTTGAGCCGTAAGGTATATCTGCAAGAAGTTCAGGGCACATATAACTCGGAGTTCCAACAATCTGAAATTTAAGCAGTTGTAGAGAGATAGTAG
The DNA here is from genome assembly GCA_030844895.1 of Ambrosia x helenae. Classification (NCBI taxonomy): domain Eukaryota; kingdom Viridiplantae; phylum Streptophyta; class Magnoliopsida; order Asterales; family Asteraceae; genus Ambrosia; species Ambrosia x helenae. The sequence continues at coordinate 26,680,789 of CM061229.1, read as the reverse complement.
ATCGTTAGTTAAAAGTTATGCCCCGTGAAGAGTAGAAAAGAAAATAAATAAATAGTTAGTTACCGAGGATGCAAGATCATCAGAAGTCAGCATTTTTGCAAGACCGAAATCACCTGAAGATGAATGACAAAAGCAAGCCGGATTGATTAATATGAGGCAATAAGATAGATGCATGCGTGCGTTATGGCTTCAAAACATTAGAAGCTGAAAGCGGCTAATTATTACCAAGTCGGATATCTTGATCTCTTGTTAGGAATATATTTGAACACTGAAGAAAAATAGAAATTCGACATCAACTTAAGACGAAAAGATATATCAAAGTAACACAAATTGTGAGAAGATGTCACTAACCTTGACATCACGGTGAATAATATGATTGGCGTGCAAATAATCAAGCGCCACCAATAGCTGAACGAGCCATTTGCAAAGTTTCTGAAAAAAATAATAATGCAAATAACGGTCAGTGATATGAAGCTACATTCGACCCTGTTCCCAGATTTATAACAACATTTACGACAAAAAAGATAACCACCTCTTCTGGAAAATGAGCAGCGTTGGCTTTTTTTATTGCGTCCGCCCTATATGAACAAATGATTACTGATATAACAGGTTGAAGCAAAAACAGTCATCATATAATGATGAACATGAACATGCTGAGAAATTAAACTTACATATCGCCTCCTTCACAGTACGCTATAACAATGCATACATAGCAACCCTGCGAGACAAACAAATTATTATGAACTATGAAGTTAGCATACAATACACAAATGCGCAATAACTGCAGTTACCGGACACAAACCTTTTCAACCCATGAATCTTTATACTCCACTATAAAAGGATTCTGTACAGTGGAAATTAGTTCCATCTGCATAAAACATAATCATATCAGCTTTATTTTTATTTTAATACAGTATATGCAATTATGCAACTAACAGCAAGACATTATTATGTATGTTTGATATATGAAAAGTAATAAAACCTCCAAGAGAGCAGATCGGCGGGTCCTATCAGACTGGCGAGCAAGTCGAATCTTCTTCAAGACATACCTGAAAAGACAAGATATAATAATAAACACACTGTTTTCTGCCACAGATCAACAATTATGAAACCAACATAATTACATACAAAAGAAACTTCACCTTTTCTTTTCATGTTTATGTCTCACGAGTAAAGCCGAAGCAAAGGACCCTTTACCAATCTGTTCTAGTATTTCATAATTCTCCATGATGATCTCAACTCTTACAACACTTTTCGGTAACCTTTCGTATGATCAGACCCAACTACAAAAAAAAAAAAAAAAAAAAAAAAAAAAAAAAACACAAAAACAAAAACTACAATGAGTTATTGATGACAATACATAATACTTGCAAGAACTAGAAAAGGACATTACTAAGGTTGGGTTGGCTGGAAATTAATTCACTTTAATAACAATAACAATAATAATAATAATAATAATAATAATAATTATTATTATTATTATTATTATTATTATTATTATTATTATTATTATTATTATTATTATTATTATTATTATTATTATTATTATTATTTGTGCATAAGGTTTATAACTAAAATCAATTTAAGTTGATGTCTGCATCAGGTCACACAAAATTATTGACCCTACAAAACAATAATATATTCCCTCTCTAATTAACTTGATAACAACCAATGATTAAAAATATAATATACCAAACACTAATTCACTAAATCCTTTCTCTACAGACAAAAAAAAACCATCATCAAAGCATAAAGTAGGGTTACATTAAAATGATTATTTTTGGAAAACAACATTTTAATCCAGCCAAAAAGGAAAAAAAAAAAACATTAGAAATTTCACTAATAATTCACTCATAAAAGTCAAACAAAAACAGAATAATAACTTGATTGAGTAATCACCTTAGAACAAATTAGGTATGAAATAAAATAAAATAAAAAATTGAACATAGGCAAAAGACTATCCACGCCCAGTGCGCATAGACAGCGTTGTTGACCCGGCCCGTCACCAATTCCATGGAAAACCTATCGTCCGAAGCCCCACTGTGGTAAAACTGCTGGCATCGCGCATGAAATTTTGTCATAAACGAGACTCCAACCGACGACCTCTTCTAGTTAAAGTCGTCCGGATACCGCTAGAGCACTGCCCGAGGGCAGTGTTCCAATGGTATCCGGATGAGTTTCTTTACGGGAGGTCGTTGGTCGGAGTTTCGTTCGTAACAAAATGTCATGTGCGAAGCCGGCGGTTTTACCAGAGTGGACTTCGGATGGTGGGTTTTTCATGGAGTTGGTAACGGGCCGGGTCAACAGCGATGTCTAAGATCGTGGATTCGTGGGCGTGGAAAGAAAATAATGAAAGTTTAGTACCTGAAAGCGAAGGGCATGATGATGATTATGATTATTATTAATTTGATTATGAAAGGAATAATAATAATAAGATGTTTGAAGATGTTGATTGCTGGAGAATAGATAGAGGGGGCGGCAAAAGAATTGGGATGAAAGGAAAGGAATAATAGCGGAAAATGTATGATTTCAAACTTTGAAAACGTGAGGGGAGGACATATATATATTTTTTTATAAGTTCGATGCGTGTATTTTTCCTAAATATTAATTAAAGTCAAATGTGTCATTATTGTTTGTCGTTGAGGGGCTGTTTGGATTTCCAAATCATCCGCTTTGCTATAAGTTTTAAATCTAAGTTTTTTATATGTTGTAGGAGTAGATGTGTGTAACTCTTACAATGTTGTGTGGTTTGCCGTTCAAAAAATAAAATAAAATAAAGAGTTAATTGCCAAGTTAGTCCCTGAGGTTTATCAAAAATTGTCACTTTCATCCAAATCTTTTTATTTGGTCAATTTAGTCCCTGTGGTTTTATATTTTTGTCATTTTAGTCCCTGAGGTTTGTCAAAAATTGTCACTTTCATCCAAATCTTGTTAGTCCACAGGGACTAAAATGACAAAAAAATGAAATCACGGGGACTAAATTGACCAAATAAAAAGATTTGGATGAAAGTGACAATTTTTAACAAACCTCAGGGACTAAATTGGCAATTAACTCTAAAATAAAATAAAAATGTTGTGTGGTTTAAAGTATTTATATATATATATATATTTTAAATGGAAAGTTCTAGGCAGAAATGTCAAAAACTCAGTGAAAGAAGTAATTAAGTCAAATATTGAATTCCATTCTCAAATCGTGAATTTTCATTTAAAGATATGTAATTAAATAGCTTAATATGATTATTATTAATTTGAACATTGTATAAACTTTTGAAAACTGTTAATCAAATTTAAGTTATATTAATCATTAACAAAAATACCGACTTTATCATATGCAAATGTTGAGAAAATTTAAATTAAAAAATTCTATCATTTGCTAATTTGTTGACTAAATGAATTAATGATTTCGTTAGCATGCATTTATTGACAATAGAATGAGAATTACTGTGAGTGAATATATTAATCTCTACAAATTACCATTTATTAACAATTGAATGACATTCAATTTAAATGAATACATTCATATTTTTTTTATTCTCATTTACCAAAATTAGTGTATCAATGTTTGACTATTAACTTTTGGTTGGATAGATGACTCATAAACTAGACGAAATTCCCTAATATTTTTTGGATTAGCTGATGAGAAGTATAGTTTTATTAATTCTATAAGGCCAAACCTTACCATAAGTTGCTTACAATACATAACATTAACTTGAAAAGAAAAAACCAAAAACCATAAAACATATGGTAAGGTTAGAGATATTTAAATGGACATCTCAATTTCTAACAACGGTAGATTGATTGTTTTACAACTATGTTATTTTAAACTAATACATTGATGCGTTATATTTTGAATATATTATTTGTAAGTTACCAGATTCTTCAAATTCATTAGCCATTTAATGATTTGGTTGCAACATATTACACAAAGTGTTCATATCCGATTCTACAAACATATAGTTGTTCATATATATATATATATATATATATATATATATATATATATACACACTAGTTGATTACCCCGGGAGGGTCCCGGGGTTGAAAAATCTAATTTTACGTGATAACCTATTGCAAATGGCTCAAGTTAACTAACCACAAAATCTCTCAATCATTGCATGTTCATAGTATTCTAATCAGTAATAACTCATGTTTCCTAATCTAAAACCTAATCAGTAATCATCTAAAGAATCACTTATGTATGCTGCAACTATTCAAAAACTCATCACATCTCTCTAATTTCTCACATTCTAATGGCTCTTATAATTCCTAACCTAATCAACTAAACAAACACTTAAGTTGGAAGTTGTAACCATTGCATCTCATTATGCCACGTGGCATAATCAAGAGATGGTTGAGGCCGCAATTGAACGCCACGTCAGCAACTATCAATTATTCCTGGGAGCGTCCCGGGGTTGAAAAATATAACCATTCTAATAATACTAATACTAATAGTAATAATTATTACTCTTGTAATTAAATAAATAAAAAAATAACCTTGCTATAAGCTGACACAATGTGTTGCAGTGTGACGTGATTCTTTCTCCTAGCTTCTCTTGATGAAGTATACCTAGTAAATTCCAATGATAACATGGCGATTGGGCTGATTTTCAACATCGTAGATAAGAACCTGGTTTAAAAGAAAAAACATGATTAATGAATAACATGAACACTTTGTGTGTTTTTTTCTGTATGAACGAAACCCCACAAAAAATAGCCGATTTTTTATCCGTTTTTTATATAGCATTATGGTACTCGTTGGAAAGATAATAAAACGCTCGTTAATTTGGTGTAAATTTTTTCTTTAAAAAATCCCGTATATAAAAGATATAAACGTTTAAAAATTATGGGAGGAAATATGAGAGATAAAATTTTAAATTTATTTTTAAATTCTTTTTTCCTAAAATAACTCAATTTAATTAAAAAAGAAAATAATTCAAAAACACTAAAATTTTTCAATTATGATGCCACGTGGCACTCTCAAGGGGAGGTTGAGGCCTCCATTGCACGCCACGTCAGCATATACATTTTCTTATATATATATATTAATAGATTAATAGATTACATGTTACAAATAAAAAATGTTATATTGTACGTTGTCATCTAACATATTAGAGACATGTATGATAGGAGTGAAACAAGCGTTCGGACGCCAGTAGGGGATATTGACCTCTTCCCTGTGGAGGTAGGCCTCCACTAAGGTTCTGCACTAAGCCCGTTTCTTTTTGCAATAATTCTAGACGAAATGTCAAATTCGATTCAGGAGGCAATTCCGTGGTGCATGCTTTTCGTTGATGATATTGTGATAGTCGCTGAGAGTAAACAAACACTGAATGTGAAGATAGAGGAATGGAGAATGTCCCTAGAAAGCAAAGGTCTAAAGATCAGTCGCTCTAAAACATAGTACCTTTTTTGTGATTTCAGTGGGAAAACGTAAATGAGGAAGTCCTGATCACTATTGATGGCGAGCTGGTCCCGCAATCAACCAAGTTCAAGTATCTGGGATCGTTTGTGCAGAGCGATGGGCACATAGATAATGATATAGTCCACCGCATTCTAGTGGGTTGGTCTAGGTGGAGAGCAGCCACAGGGGTATTGTGTGACAGGAGGTTCCTTACTAAACTAAAGGGACAATTCTACAGAGTTGTAGTTCGACCGGCTATGTTATATGGTATAGAGTGTTGGGCCATCAAGAAGACACAAACCCGTAAGCTAGAGGTAGCGGAGATGAGAATGTTAAGGTCGGTGTGTGGGCAGACAAGGTTGGATAGGATTAGAATGAGGTTTTTAGAGATAGATTAGGAGTGGCTAATATATCCTGATAATATAAGGGAAATAAGATTGAGGTGGTTCAGGCATGTGAAAAGAAGACATACTCTGGAACCGGTTAGAGTAGTTGAAACCATTACTGTGGAGGGGAAGAGGAGTAGAAATAGGCCAAATCTGACTTAGGATGAGCAGATTAGGAAGGATTTAATAGACTTGCATCTATCTGAGGACATGGTCGATGATAGGACCTCATAGAGACGTAGAATTAAGGCGAAGGACTTTTAGAGAGTATAGATTTGCCCTAGCTTTTCCTTAGGAGCTTCATTTGTTTACTTTTTTTATTTTTAATGGCCTCTGAATGTATATACGAGTTTGGTCTTCGTGTCTTTTGTTACTTTATTTGTTTTAATTTAACTTCCCTACTGTGATATGGTTGTGGAGCCGGGAGTTTCACTAGAAGCAACATCTTTATCCTATGAATAGAGGTATGATCTGTCTACATCTTATCCCCCCCAAACTCTACCTATAGCTGGGCTACGGGCGGGATTTACTGGGCATAATTGATTGATTGATTGTGGTTGATAATTATGTGTATCATATATTTGAAAATTGATGATCTTACATAGCATGGGACCATTTTAGCTATCCGTCAAACAATTTGTACGTGCTCTCTAGTAGCCAATTCTACGAGAACTCATCGTCTGACGTAGAGGTAACGTAAAAGACACCTGTGTGTGGATGCATGTTACATTAGTAGTGTTATATACCCCATGCCATACTGAGTGCACTAAGGAGCTTTAGGCATGTGGTGAAGAGCTGAGCATTGGATAGTATGTCTTATTACAACATAAAAAGAATCTTGACTAATCATTTATTTATTCAATATTCACAACATAACACTAATATAATTGTGAAACAATATTGTATTGAACTAAATTACAGTATATGAATATATATGATCTTTCACTCAGAGATATATCAAAGATCTAATACTTATACAACATCGGTCGGTGGAGGATGCATTAACAATTAACAAAGTATATAATAAAACTATATATTGTTCTTGTATACTTTACATTTTTAAATATACATATTCACTTATAAAAAAATCTTGTAATTAATTTGTAAAAACATTCTCTCTCAACATGTATGAAAATGTGATATCTTGGTAAATCACCTTGTGAATGAATGTATCTATGACGGTGATGTTTCCTTATTAATGTGAGATGATCACTGCCTACGTACACTTTCTTCATTTCAATCTTATTTTTATATCCTATAAAATTATCTCAAATCTAATTGTATGCTATTTGAAGAATGACGACTAGATCGAATACACACACATATGTATACGAGATGGATCATATACGATGGAATTTTTTTTGTGCAAATGATCGATAGGAAGAAATGTGAAGCATTAGTCTTGTAATCCAATTATTGAGATTAAATGTATATGAGAATCTTACAATCAAGTAATGAAAACAAGTGTTGCAAAGGTAAGAAACGACAAAAAATGAATAGGGGCAATTGTTAACTTCTAAAACTTCTTTCATAATTTGTAAACATAAGTTTTTCATATGTTAAAACTTTGCACAAAAAGTACACCATAAAACAAACATTTTATTCACTTTAATTTGGTATTGCTATAATTTTCTAATTTTAATAAGCTAACATGTTACGTAATTACTTGGTATCCTTTATGTTGCATTCTCGCTATATGATTATATAATTTTTTATATAATGTTACACAATTTTGTAGTATGCCTTATTTTTTCAGAACAATTATAGCGTTACGTTACCAGATTATATTTTTCATATTTGCAATTCAGAACAATTATTTGATTTACTATTTGACGATATATTTACTCTAATGATTTTTCTTTTACTCAAACATGTGAACTAAGAGATATTTTATAAAAAGAACAGTAGGTTCCTTTACATTAAAGTAGTAATGTCGACAAAAGAAACAAATTTGGATATCGAAGATCCATATACAAACTGTTTTATTTAATAATATTATATATTTTTTTTAAAATTAATTTACTTTTTGAAATCATAAATTTATGTTGGCCTTAGACCCCGTAGTGGGGCGTTGTTTTTCAATTTTTTTCAAAAATAACGCCCCCACACCCCTACAGGGGGCGCTATATGCCAAAATTAGTGGGGGGCTTTATATTTATAACGCCACTTGATAATTTAACCAACCAATCAAACCTTGCCATGTGGCAAGGTCAAAGTCAAAGTATTTTTTTTATTTTTAATAATAATAATAAACATAATAATAATAATAATAAAATTTTATTTCAAAATTTCCCCCCCCCAAACGTTTAAATTTCAAATTTTGAATTTCAAACGTTTTCCTTCCAAACGGTTATATTTCTAACCTTATAAATACAACACCAAACCCAATTCTCAGTCACACCTATTCCTCCTCCTCAAAGCAATGAATAACATGGGTGACGGTTTTCAACCAGGAGCTGTCGGACCGTCTAATATCCGGCAGTACTCTCGCCGGGTCCGGGGACGGGTCCGCCCCCGGAGACTACCATTCACCTCCTCTACTCCTCCTACTGCTGCACAACCTCCTCTTTCTCCTCCTCTTCCTCCACAACATTGGTTATATCCCCTTCCTCCTGCTGCTGCTGCACAACCAACCCTTCCTCCTCCTGAAGCCGATGATGACTGGACGGATGAGGAAATGGTCTGGGCCATGGATTATGTCATGGCCCATAAAGAAATGGAGCATCTAATGTTGTCGGCCCCTACCCCCCAGACTGCTGCTATCCCCACCCCACCCCACCCCCACCCCCTACCATCAGACTACCCCCACCCCCATCCCCTACCACCAGACTACCCCCACCCCCTACCACGAGACTTCCCCAACTGAGGGGGACTTGGAAGCCCTCAGGGAAATTGGGGAGGAGGAACGCCTCTGGAGCCTTCCTTCTCCTCCTCGTGAGTACTGCTATTTCCCCTCGGATGCGAGATCCGATGGACGGGATAGCTCACGTTTCGTGTCCCCCGAGTACCCCACACTCGAGGACTGGGACAACTACTCTCCATAGTGGAGAAAATTAGGATTAAATAAGTAATTTAGGAATATGTAATGTTTAAATAAGTAATTTAGGAATTCTCTAGTGTTTAATAGGTAATTTAGGAATATGTAATGTTTAAATAAGTAATTTAGGAAGTGTGTAACTTTTTTTTTTTAATATTAGTTGTGTGCTTTTATTATTATTTGTAATTTTTTTATATTTATTTGTCTTTTATTTTAATTATTTTGAGTTAAAAGATTAAAAAAAATAAAAAAATCAATCAATCACAATCAGGGGCTTTATAAATAAAGCCCCACCACTACACCCCTTTTTCAGTTTCTCTCTCCACGCTGACTCAGCAGCCACATAAACCAATCAGAAAATAAAACCCTCATTACGCATGTTCTTGTATTACAAAAAATTGTACGGAAAAAACCTACTCTAAAATTAAAGGTAGGTAATATTGTTGTTTGTTGTTTTATTTCGGAGAATCGTTTGTAGGGCACCTAGGACCTATAAAGGCCAGATAAATTATTTTCTCCCTCTTTTTTTTCTATTAAAGGCCAAAATGACAAATACAAAGCTAAGCTAGTCTACATGCCTATCCTAATCTTGATTTGACTCCTCTATTATAAAATAATATTCACAATTAACGTTTTCTTATTAACATATTGGATTATTAGCACTTTAAAGATAATGTAAATAATAATATTTGCCTATCATAAAGATATTGGCGGAACCTTTTTCAATTTTCAATAATGGATTATGGAAGTTAGAAAAACAATATTTGCCTATCATAAAGAAAGATATTACAGCATTCATTTGGGAACCAAATCTATGTGAATGTGTCTATCAAATTATATGAGGTGGATGTAAGTGGTTGTGAATGAATGAGAGAGAAAATATTTGGTGAAAACACTGTTCACCCCTATATTTGAAAAGTATTGTTCACCCCTAAAAATATTTTAATATTTTTAGAAGTGGTTGTGAGTTAAGAGATAGAAAATATAATGATAAAAGTATGAAAAAAAATATTATTATTTAAAAAAGGAGAGAGAAAATTTTAGGGTGGAATAGTGATTTTTAGTGTAATTTGATAGAGAAAATTTGGTGAAAGAGATGGGAATGCTCTTATAATTTAGGTTGGTGGGTATGGGGATTGTCCCTGGTCTCTCTTGGTCTGTCCTAGATGGTCTCTCCGTTAAAGTCATAGGAATATATGATCTGTGAAAGGGTAGGTTAAATATCAAGAGATTTGTATCACGCGATATTGTCGGCGTGGTGAGGATCGATTCAAATAAATGGGGTATGAGTATAGAAAGGCGTGATTAGTGTTGATACAGTTTGTGCGGTGGTGAGGGTAGTGAGCCAGGTGAGGGAAGATGAGGGTTGGTTTTTAGGTTTGGGGTGAGAAGATGGGTATTATATAAGATGATATATTTAATTTACTAAAAAAAGAGTTAATTATCAAAACCGTCCCTGTGGTTTGGGCCAATATGCCAGTAAAACTTAAAAAATTGCTTCAACAATCCTTGACTTTTGACGAAATAGGCCAAAACAGTCCATTTCGTTAACGGGGTTAAGTCAGTATTGTTAAGTCGGGGGTATAATCGTCAACTCACCTATAAAATTATTTTCTTTCCTAGGTCCATTTGTCTTCTTAAACGAACCCACATGTCGAATTCATCTCATATACCACGAATTGAGATTATAAATACATTCATACATGATATTCGACCCATTCTGTATAAAAACATCTCTTAAAAACGTTCAAATCAAGCTCCAGTTAGTCGATTAAGTATCGGGTGTCGCGAGTCGTATACCGTCGAAACGACTAGGTTAGTATGATTATGTTATATGGTTAGGATCAGAATTAAGTGCACAATAAAATCTCCATGATTAATTTCGTAACCGGGTTGGATATATGGGTCAATTAATCGATAATAGAAATTAGGTTTCATATTTAGTTTAAATTGGGAACTAGTTGATTTTGTCGTGGTGGGATGATGGCTTCTGTGACGATGCGGACGGTGGTGTTATGGTGGTTGAGGACGGTGGTGAACAGTGGTGGCGGCGAAGGAGAGGTTTTCTCTGATTTATGACAGTGGTGAACAATGGTGGTTGAGGACAGTGGTGAACATTGGTGGTGGGACGGTGGTGAACAGTGGGAATTGGTTGATTTGCAAGATCTTTCCCCTGTTTATGGCTAATCAAAGTTCATATGGATCATTACAGTGTGAATCGTCTCTAAATCTTCTAATTAAATTACACCAACTTTTTGTAAGTTTAGATACAATCTCCTTTTGTAATTGGAGAGGTTTTCTCTGATTTATGTAACGAGAAGGAAGAAATCGCCTTGGTAGTGTGCTACCAAGACGTGAGGAATGACCCTGCCCTACAACAACTACACCGTCGCCGCCACTCGGGGGAGGGGGGATATGAGGTTATGGGACCGTGTATTAGCGATCTTCAACCGCCAAGTTGGTGTCAACGATCGCACAATCGAATGTCTCCAACGCAAATGGACCAATCTCAACAACAAACGTGATCGGTGGAGCACCCTCTACGCAAACACCTTAAGAGAGCACTCGGGCATTGATGAGGAGTTGGTTATCGAGTTCACGCATGTCGACTATGCGGTTTGATACCGCAACAGTGTCGACCATGTCGAGGCATGACAATTGTTGCGTAATGTTTAAGTTTTTTTAATTATGTTTTTAATATTTTGTATTTATTTATGTTTAATATTAATATATTTATCTTTTATGTGGTTTATTTAATTATGTTTTATGTGTTTGGACAGTTGAAATAAATAAACTTTAATTAAAAACAATTGAAAATAATAAAGTCACACGGTTTCAAAACCGTGGTCAACACTCAGTTATCCTTTACGGATCCATTACCAACACCACCAACAACCCTATTACTGTACTAGTAGTGTTATCATGAGATACCCGTGCTAGATACGGGAAATGCCCCGTCCCCCATTAGTCCTACAGTTATAACTTCCCACAAAAAGATTAAGTTTTAAAACATGAATTAATTTAAAAAATTTCAAATTATAGATAATGAAATTATTTTAGTATTTATGTAAGGACAGAAGGATACAAGTACAACCCCATCTCACCTACAATTTTTAAATTATTTAATATAGTTAGAATAAATTGTAGAGTATTAAATTAAATAGTTTATATTATTTTTGGGTATAGAAAGGTCATTATCTTCGTGACGAGGATGGACCCTTTAATTGAAAATCCGTAGTAGTCAATGTTGGTCTACTCAACAACTTTCATTTAACAAAAGAAAATGTACTTAGTTCTTTTCTATTACAACATCTATTATCAAGAGCTTGGGATGAAATCAGAGTCGGTGCCCAATAGGTAACACCACGGCATCAAAAAACAATCAAAGATTGGGGTTTTCTCTCCTATTTGGTGACCCTTATTCACACACTCACTGACACACACATGCGCATCAACGCATGTGTGTTGGAAGTTTGGTGAGTTTTGATAGTTTTTGGTAGATACATTACTTACATCAAATACCTAGTACCCAATCACTAAGCCCCGTATTGCAATACAGACACTTATTCAACACCCAATTATTCGTAGTCTATTTGAACAACAACGGACAAACCAAAACTGCACTATGAGTAAAAAAAAGATACGAAAGGTATGAGTGTGTGTGTATTATATATATATATATATATATATATATATATATATATATATATATATATATATAGTGTAAGTATCTATAGAAAACCCTTCAAAATGGAAAAACCCCAAGAAACCCATCACTTGGTCCACAATGTGCCACCTCACCCCTGCCACTATCAATACATATTATATGTTAAAGGGTTGTTTGGTCTTTTTACATTCATGTCTTTCATTAGTCATCAATCTATAATTAATGCACTTTTCCTCCTCTCTCTCTCTATTATTATTATTATTAATTCATCTTTCTCATTTAATCACAAAATCAGAATTCAACTTCAAACTTCATCTCTCTCTCTCTATTATTACGAAAAATTCTGCTTCATTAAATCACCTACCCTTACTTAATGCGATGGATTTTAACATATATTCATCTCATTCAATGTCAAATGATGCTGACATCCAAACAAGGAACATTAATATGGTTGTTCAAGGTGTAAGTGATGTCGAATCATCTGAATCAGAAGGTATGTTTGTATTTTTGGATAAAACAAACATTCTGACGAGGTAGGCCCACTCTAGATGGATCGGCCCAACTCCAACTAAAGGCCCCATTACCTTAGGGCCGGCCCAATGGCAGATAAACGCCGGATGGGCCAAGGCGGTCATGTTCCGGACTATTGATAAGTCTCAACCTCTTCTCCGAGAAATGGGGACGAAGGGTTCAATAGAAGAGATAAAGCCTATCTCCATCAAAACCGGAGAGTTAGCTCCTGGAGATAGGCTCAAAGAGGCGGTTACGAGAAAGGTAAAGAAAGGTTATAAATACAGGTTAAAGGTAAGTCAAATTCCATACACATATTGACAAAAGCTTCTGCTTTACTTTCACACCAGAAACCCATACTTATTCTCACGCCGGAGGGTGGTCACAGGAAACCCCCCTTTCCTGTGACGAGTCCTAACGGTGTTTTGTTTTGCAGGCACCCAGAACCAATTCCAACAGGTTATTCGCAACCGGAGCATTATTCTTGTCTACTCGGAGAGGTATTTACTTCTTCATTGGCGCCATCCGTGGGACCCGTACAAGGAACTAGCTACCGGTTGAATAACCCAACGAACCGAGATGACTTCAAGCCAAAACGCCATAGTTACCGCCAATCCGGCAAGAAGTGATCAGAATCTGATTCCCACAACAGAGCGGATCGACGGTGCAGTGGCATCCGAATCGGAAGGGGAAGGTGACGGAGTGGCCCCGGGGTTTTCTCCAAGAATATCGGCTCCACTTCCGGGGAACACACAGACTTTTGTGTCGCTCGGGAGTCACCAGGGACGTTTCTCTTCTGTAAGAGGACCGGTTCCATCGTCCACGTACACTCGACCGATTGTTAGTACAAGCTTCTCAGCTCCTCGAGTTCCGGCACCCACATCATCGATGCCCTGGTTTACAGCAGCACAAAGCCTCCCACTCTTCTCGGCCGCAATCTCAGCGGCCATGACATCATCACCACAAGCCACTCTCATGCAACCGAACATGCCACCTTACACGCCGGTTACTCCCGGAAATCAACCGTTCATGCCTTATTATCCTATGTCCCTATATGGGTATATGTGTGCACCATCAACTGGCGGTACGTTCTCATACCCCTACCCTTACATGTATCCTCCGGTGCAACCACCCCTTCCCGGGTGGAACCCTCAGACTGGGAGGCCTTCGAACGAAAGGTTGAATGACGTCCGTACGCGCCTCAACTATGAAACCACTCCCGGGGGTCCCGGAACTTCTGCGGGACTTCCCCAGGAACGACAGCAAAACCCAGTGGTAGTGCAGGAGAATGAGGATCAAGGTGATGATGAAGACCTTACCCGGCCATACCGTCCTCCGACGATGGCAACCTACTCCAAGTTCTCGGAAAGGATAGCTAATGCTCCATTACCCCAAAACCTAAAGCTCCCATCGACAGTGGGTAAGTATGATGGAACTGGAGACCCGGATGATCATTTGAGCATCTTTGAGTCTGTAGGGACATCCAAAGATTGGCCGATGCAAGCCTGGTGCCACATGCTTGTTCAGACCCTCGTGGGAGCAGCACGGGTCTGGTGGGATAGTTTGCCGCCCAGGTCTATTTCAAACTGGAGAGATATCCAGAAGGGATTTACCCAGCAGTTCAGTCAGCAGCGCAGACATACCAAGTACAGGGAGGAAGTGATGCATATTCGCCAAAGAGACAATGAGCCGATGGAGAATTTCATAGTACGTTTCAACAAAGAACGGCTACAAATCCCGGGCCTTACTGAAGAATTGGCATGCACTGCATTCACCATGGGAGTGAACGACGATGGATTGTTAAGAAAGCTTCATGGTCCCTATGGGTATCCTCAGACCATGGACGAAATGATGACAATAGCTAAGGCATATGTCAAGCAGGAGAAATCAATCGCCATGAATCATGCGGTACGGAAGAAGCATGAGACTACCAAGGCAAGTGACAACCAAGACTCCAGAAGTTCCAGAAACAGGGGGCGGTCAGGTCAACCTTACTCAAGGGACGACCGTCGGGACGAACGCCGGGATGATCGGCGAGATGATCGTCGGGAGCAAGGACGAAGATCGGAAAGGTCTCGTGATTCCTACTCCAGCAGAGGGGACACGGCTTCCAAGCCTAAATTGGATTATCCGGAGCTGATCAAGACACCATCCCAGATATTAGAAACAGAGAACCTAAGGCTGAATACTCCTCGGCCGGTCAAGGATTCGCCATCAAAAGACAAGTCAAAATTCTGTGATTACCATAAAGGCAATGGTCATGACACAAATGATTGCTTTCAGCTGAAGAGACAAATAGAATACTTCGTCAGAACAGGGAAGTTAGCTCATCTGGTCAAAGACACGAAGCCAGGTCCAGCGACCTGGGAGGACAGGGCAACCAGGAAAAAGCCCAGGGAGATTAATACAATACGGCCGGAAACAGGGGGTGGTTCCAAGAGACGATTTGAAACAATTGAACCGTGGATGGAAACGGTAATGACTGTACCTCCTTACTACAAGGCATTAAGAATGGAAGCCCTGGTAATATCAGCAGCTGTAGGTGACTACAGCATGAAAAGAATCATGGTGGACACGGGCAGTTCAGAAGATATCATTTATGAGCCGTGTTTCAGAAGAATGTCAATGGAAGATCAGAAGATGCTGGCACCGGCCCATGGCCCGGTAAAAGGATTCACGGGGGAATGTATAGAGCCGTTGGGGCAACTGACGTTCCCGGTCACCCTCGGTGATGGCTACAAGGAACGAACCATCCTAGTCACTTTCCTAGTGATCCCGGCTACCTCTCAATACAACCTAATCATCGGCCGGTATACGTTGGGGCGAATCGACGCCCTGGTATCTACTGCCAGGGGTTTTCTCATGTTCCCAACGCCACATGGAGTAGCTACTGTCTCCGGAGAGAAAGTTGTTGCAGCATCCGAGGGCACAACTTGCCGTCAGGCACCGTCCGGGATACGAGGCCCAGAGAGATGGGTGTTGAGCACGAAGCACCCGGATCAAACGGTCACCATTGGAGACTCGTTGGCCCTGGCCACTCAGGAGAAGTTGAAGCGGCTGTTAAAACGCAACATGGATGTTTTTGCATTCTCACATTCCGATATGACCGGAATTGCTCGAGAGAAGGCAGAACACAAGCTGTCTACTTACCCAAACGTGAAACCAATCACACAAAAGAGAAGAAGCATGGCTCCTGACCGAAGAGCGGCTGTAGTGCAGGAGGTAAAAAAGTTAGAAGAAGCTGGGATCCTGAGAAAGACCAAATACCACACATGGGTCGCTAACCCTGTCATGGTTCGAAAGCATGACGGATCTTGGAGGATGTGTGTGGATTACAAGGATCTGAATAAAGCATGTCCTAAAGATGCCTACCCGCTCCCGGAGATAGACCTCAAAGTCGATTCCCTGGCTCCTTTCCAGTTCAAGTGTTTTTTGGACGCATACAAGGGATACCATCAGATTCAGATGGCAAAGGAAGACGAGGATAAGACAGCCTTCCATACGGACGCCGGTATATTTTGCTACACCAAAATGCCATTCGGTCTAAAGAACGCCGGGGCAACTTATCAAAGGCTGATGGACCAAGCGTTCGAACACCAGATTGGCAGGAACCTGGAAGTATACGTGGATGATCTGGTAGTCAAAAGCAAGACGGAAGAGATGATGTTGAAGGATATCGAAGAAACATTTGATACTCTCCGGGAATACAACATCAAGCTAAACCCGGGAAAATGCTCTTTCGGGGTAGAAGAGGGAAAGTTCCTGGGAGTGATAGTTTCAAAAGACGGGTTCCGAGTCAACCCAGAAAAGGTAGCGGCAATTCGTAATATGCCCGCCCCTAAAACTTTGAAAGATGCCCAAACACTCAATGGAAGACTGGCCGCCATCAGCAGGTTCCTGGCCAGACATGCCGAGCGTTCGTTACCGTTTATCTCCACACTCAAAGATTGCCTGAACAAGAACAAATTTAGATGGACTGAAGAAGCGGACAGAGCATTTGAGCAGATGAAAACGTTCGTCGGTAACTTGCCTATGCTTACAGCACCTCGCCCGGGAGAAGTATTGAAGATGTATTTGGCGGCCGGGCACCATGCCGTCAGTTCGGTTTTGCTGGTTGAAAGAAATAAATGCCAGACCCCAATTTATTACATCAGCCGGACGCTGTCGGACGCCGAAGCTAGGTACCCTACCTTGGAAAAATTGGTACTTGCACTGGTCCACTCGTCCCGGAGGTTGCGCAGATACTTCCAAGCGCACGAAGTGGAAGTCCTCACAAACTTCCAACTAGGACAAATTCTAAACAAGCCAGAAGTGTCCGGGCGGCTTGCCAAGTGGGCAATCGAGTTGGGAGCACTGGATGTATCATTTAAAAAGCGAACGGCTGTAAAGGGCCAGGTACTGGCCGACTTCATGACGGAAATCCCGGAGGGAGAAGAGATTCAAGAATCTGTGCCGAGAATCGAAGATATGCTAGAAGATGAATCTACCCCATGGCAGCTCTATACCGACGGCTCCTCCAACAGCAAGGGAGCCGGAGCAGGGTTACTGTTGGTCAGCCCGGAGGGTGCACGGTTCCTCTATGCCCTACGGGTTGACTTCGAATGTTCTAACAATCAGTCCGAATATGAAGCTCTACTAGCAGGATTGCGAGTGGCCCTGGCCATGGGTGCCACCCGGGTAGATGCCCATGTGGACTCACTCTTGGTCAACAACCAGGTCAACGAGTCGTATGAGGCTAAGGATGAATCTATGGCCAGGTACCTGGAGAAGACAAAGGAGTTGATGGCAAAGTTTAAGAAGGTCACGTTACATCATGTAAGAAGACACAAGAACGACATAGCTGATGCTCTTAGTAAGTTGGCCTCATCAGGCACAGATGCCAACGTCCACACGGAAACTTTAAAGCACCCGTCCACACAGATATCCGAAGTTCATTTGGTGCACGCGGTTGAGGTCTCCTGGATGACCCCTATACATAAGTACCTCATGGATGGAAGCCTGCCAGAAGATAGAGCCGAGGCAATGAAAATCCGAACCAAGTCACTTCAATACGAGATCCAAGCCGAGGTTCTTTACAGAAAGTCTTACCTAGGACCGGCTTTGAGATGTGTATCCCCTTCAGAAGCCAGATACTTAATCAAGGACATCCATTCGGGCATGTGTGGTATACATGCCGGACCCCGGGCAGTGGTGGCCAAGATAACTAATACAGGATACTACTGGCCCGGAATGCACACCATAGCCGTTGAGGAGCTCAAGAAATGTATTAGTTGCCAGAAGTATGCACCGGTAACGATTCGACCGAAGAACAACCTAATCCCGGTGACAGCAGCATGGCCTTTTCAGAAATGGGGTATTGACTTGGTCGGGCCTTTTCCCTTAGCCCCGGGAAAACTCAAATACCTGGTGGTCGCCATCGACTACTTCACAAAGTGGGTGGAGGCAAAGCCGTTGGCCAAGATAGAGGCGAGCAACATCAAGAAATTTTTATGGGAACACATAGTATGCAGGTTTGGGGTCCCCCTGTACCTGGTCAGTGACAATGGGACGCAGTTCGCGGATAAGCACATACAAGAATGGTGTAAAATCCTGAACATACAGCAAGTATTCACATCCGTGGCCCACCCTCAGGGAAATGGCCAGGTGGAAAGGGCGAACAGGAGCATACTGGACGGATTGAAAAGACGCTTGGACCAGGAGGGGACATCATGGGTTGACCAGCTCCCACATGTTCTTTGGGCTCACCGGACAGCACCCAAAACAAGTAATGGAGAGACCCCTTTCTGCTTGACGTACGGATCAGAAGCAATGATTCCGGCCGAGGTAATGTTGCCATCTAGCCGGCACGCCGACCCAAGTGTTGACAACGACCAGCTGCTGAGACAAAACCTCGAAACGATAGAAGCTCGGCGCGACGAAGCCTATATCAAGGAAGCCCGGTACAAGAGGTTGTTGGAAAAATATTACAACAAAAGGGTCAGGACCTGCTCATTCAAGCCCGGCGACCTGGTCATAAGGGATAATGAAGCAAGCAGACAACAGCCCCCGGGAAAGCTAAGCCCTAACTGGGAGGGACCGTATGAAGTCGTTGAGAGCCTGGGAAAGGGAGCATACCGACTAAAACAACTGGACGGGACGCCGGTGCCCAGAAGTTGGAATGCTGCCCAACTCAGAAAATGCTACATGTGACACAAAAGTCCAGGGCCATAGGCCGTTGTAAACATTGACCGGACGGACACCATGACACCCCGGGCAATCAAGTTTTTATCTTTTGTTCTTTATTACAATTAATAAAACAACGCCGATAATGGCATTTTCAGTACTTATATTCCATTATAAACAAACTGCTTGATAAAGCATGATTACAAAAAAGGTAGGGGCAGGACAAAAATCCAAAGCCAACTAAAAATAATCTTCCTACCACCTATACATAGCGCTATTTTACTAAGCCTTGTTCAAACTACAAGCACTAAGAACTGCAACCATCCAACATGGCAAACACCTCTGCAGGGGTGTACAGCACATCACCTTCGGGGTTGCAAGTAGGGGGGAGGACCCAAAACTCCTCGTACATCTTCATTGATTGGAAATCAAATGACCCAACCCCCGGGTCCTCATTTGCTTGGGAAGACCCAACCAGGTCAACTCCCTGATCTATTCCCACATCATCCTCCAAAGGTATCCAGGGGGACGGTCGGCGTCCAGCACCTCGCCGGTAGACCAACCCAAAACGTGAAGGAACCGGGACACCGGTTGACTGGACTCTGGCGTCATCCTTGACCCTTGTCAGAGTAGGCAAAACGATTGGAGTAGCATGACCCCCTCCAATGTCATCTGCAACAGCAGGTGGGGACGATGGTACAACCCTTGGTCGACGACGATAGACCAATCGACACTCCCTTGATGGATGAAGCTCGATTGGTTCCTCAGCAGGAATGACCAAGTCAGGAAGATAAGGCTCGAATGCTTGGGACTGACGCTGCAGTTCCCTTAACCCTTCCAGAGCGTCAAGCTCCTTCAAGTAATTTTTGAGGGAGACAAATCTATGTGGCATGATTGAACGAGTGGAATTCTTGTGCATGATAGGATACTCTGCTTATATAATGAATTAATGTGACGGTTAGGATCGTCCTTGGGAGTTTAAACACCCTGTAATTATTACACTGACAGGAGCCGCCTGACACGTGGATGGGACGGTCAAGTTGAAAGGCCGACGTCAGCAACATCATTACTAATATTAATGGTGACGAGACGTTTCGAAATATAGCTTGCCAAGTGGCCTTAGGCAGAGTATTATATTTTACAAACATTAAATAAACGATTAACAAAACATAATGTTTTATAACAACCAAGCAAAATATTAAAGTACGGGATTACATAAATATTCCTGACGGATCAGTACACAGAGACTAAAGTTCAACAAAACATAAGACAATCATTCATCATCGGAGGAGCTGGAGGAAGAGCTGGCAATAACGGGCTCAAGGATGGCCCGGACATTCGACATGCCCTCGTCACCTGTCCGGGACTGCAACTGGGAGAGTTCTTCCAGGGAATCGCTACTTAGGGCTTCCAAGGCCTTAGAGGTTCGTTGTTCAACCTCCTTCTCGTGGTCAGTAGCTTCAGGAAGTTTGCGCCCAAACATCCCGTGACGGTGGCCATGCACAAGGCCATCCTGGTACCCGGACTCTACTGCAGTTCGATAAAAATCATTGAGCCTATGCTGATACTGGCCTCCTCCCCGGATATGGCTCCACGAGGCCTGGAATCCCTTCGATATCAACCAATCCCGGTCCGTCTCCAGCACATTCACCCGGGCATGAGCAGCTGTCAACTGTTCGGAAAGGCTAGCAGCATTCTTGATTGCAGTTTCAGCCTCGGCCTTATGGGCATTCAGTTGTTCCAATGTTGGGTTATATTGAGACCACAGTTACCAGAATAGAGACTTTTGAATGATTATTGTATAGCTTTAAAGTTAAAGGACCTAGAATGTAATTATAGCATAGTTTTGGTCATATAACCCTAATCTGCGCACTTATGTGCACGGGCTCTGCGCACTTAAGCTAAGTGCGCAGGCCCAATCAGCTGCCTATATAAAGCTGATATGTGTGCAGGATTGGGGTTAGGGTTTTGGAGTTTATCTTTGTAGCACACTTTGCATAGGTGCGTACTTATTAGTATTCCAAGGTTATTCATCTTCAAATCAGATATGGAATCATCATGTTATTCATTGTGTGTGTCGGGTCTTTCAATATTCATCTAGTTTTTTTTTGTTTCTTGGATTAATCACTTGAAACACCTAACTAATAGGTGTTTCTAAGTGATAACAATCTATTGCATTCAACAAGATCTAGTATTTCGGGACTACAATTTGGTATCAGAGCCATTGTGCTCTAGATTGTATCTACTTTAAGATACCAAAACCCTCATCTTGTTAAGCTTTTATTATCAAGATTATTTTCTTTGTAAACTTTAAAATTTAGGTGTTTTTCTCATATTTTGGTTTCAAATTTTGTGAAAATCGTGTTTCTAAATGTTTAAAGTATACTATTTTGATCAGAAAATGGTTTGGAAAGGATTCAGCTAAATTTTATGTTTGTTACAGCTCGTATCTGCGCACTTATTTCATATATGCTGCGCACATATCTCATAAGCTGAGCACTTGTTTCTTAGTTTGAGTACTTGGATTATATTTTGCACACTTGTCATTTTGTACGCATCTAGGGTTTTTGCGTACTTGTTGCTTTGTGAATCTGGCTTCTGCGTACTAGTCACACTTTAATTTGAATTTTCTGCGCACTTGCTTTTGAATTTGGCTTCTGCGCACTTATTCATTTAAATTGATCTCTGCGCACTTGTTCATCTAAGTTGATCTCTGCGCACTTATAGCATCTCATTGTCTTGAGTACTTATCTAGGGTTTCTGCATACTTAAACAGTAATCTTGGATTTGTGCGCACTTACTGAAGGTGTAGTGTTGAGTACTTGGCTAGGGTTTCTGCGAACTTAAAATCTTAAACGAGAGTTTGAGTGAGTCTGCGCACTTAATTTAGTGCGCAGGCTGATCAGTAAACACTGAGCACTTATAATGTCCAAGTGTTGACTGATCTGCGAACTTATAGCCACACGTATACTTCCAAGCTGCACACTTAACTAAGACTACAACTTG
Organism: Ambrosia x helenae; assembly: GCA_030844895.1. Taxonomy (NCBI): domain Eukaryota; kingdom Viridiplantae; phylum Streptophyta; class Magnoliopsida; order Asterales; family Asteraceae; genus Ambrosia; species Ambrosia x helenae. Next base: position 26,658,620 of record CM061229.1, on the reverse strand, counting down.
ACAAGGCTGTTTATATTCTTACAGGTTGTTGCATACTGATCCAGACTGCTGTGAACTTAAGTGTGAACTTAATTGCGCACTTAACTGCGAACTTGTTGTGTACTTACGGACTTGGACAATCTTTTGGACTGATAATTGAAATCTGTTAAACCACGTTTCTAAAATTCATCTAAAACATGGCTGGTAACAATAATCAATCAACTGTTAACCCTATCACACAACAAGACCTTGAAACCGAAACTACTACAAGAGTACCTAAGTTAAAAGGTGCTGAAGATTACGGGACTTGGAAAAACCGAATGAGGTCATTCTTTTACGTGACTGACTTCACCCAATGGAACTCTATCCAGTTGGGCCCACACATTCCCATGAGAACCACTGCCACTGGAGAAGAATTCAACCCTGATCCAACAACCTATACCGATGTTGACAAACAATTACTTCAAAGAGATCATAAGGCTTATGGTGCTCTAACCATGGCCCTATCTAATGATGTTTACAACATGTTTGAAGAGTATGGAACGGCACATGATCTGTGGTTTGCATTGAATGAATACTACAAAGGCAATGAAGAGATGCGCCAATACAAGCAAGACATGGTGCAAAAAGAATATGATATGTTCGGTAGCATTCGTGGGGAAAGTCTGAGCTCGCACATTGATAGGTTTATGAGCATGTTAACAAAGATGAAGAAGGCTGGAATTCCTGTGAACAACAGAAATTCTATCAAGAAGCTGCTGGATTCATTACCAAAAGAATGGAGCATCCAATGCATGCTAATCAGAAAAGAATATCTTGATGCCCAGTCTACATTGGCTGATCTCATCAACACATTGAAGTCCTTTGAGATGGACATTACAAAAAGGGAGATGAATCAGACCAATCCAAAGGCAGTTCCTATCACTGCAATGAAGAACTTAGCATTAATGACTCCAGTGGGGAACATGGGTTCAAGCTCATCTCACGTGTATGCTGATGGAACAATTGGTGGTAGTTCAAGTTCAGGAAAAGCTGTCCCATACTCTCAACCCAGTGTCACTAACCCTCAGCCGTCAACTCTCAATCCTCAACAGACAAAGCTGGCAACTGAACACGTTGAACTATTCAACGCTTTCATGACCAGCTTTGAAGCATTAAAGACTGGTGATCTAAAAAGTGATATGATGAGCCCTGAGGACATGTATCAAGTTGATCCAGACGATATGGAGGAAATGGATTTGAAATGGCAGATGGCCATGATCACTTTGAGGGTGAAGAGGTTTCAAGATAGAACCGGTAGAAGAGTCGGCATGGGGAAAGCTGGGTTTGACAAATCTAAGATCAGGTGTTATAACTGCAAAACTCTCGGACATTTCAAGTATGAATGTCCAACTCTGAATCAAGTTGAAGCCAAACCAGCAAAGAGAGTGGTGGCAATTACAGAAGGAGGAGAAGTCAACCAGCAGAAGGCGCTTGTGGTTCAGGATTTCGATTGGGGAGAGGAAGTCGTTGTGGCAGAAGCTGAAGTTAATAAAGCACTGATGGCAAAGATCTGCACAAAGTCACCTCTTGGTGTGAGCTCTCTGGAGGGGTCCTCAGCTGAAATGCCAAAAAGAGAAGAGATGGAGAAGGCTGGTTTAAAAGGCGTGTTGAGTGTGGAGAAAGGGAAGGAGACTGCTGCTGAGGAAGCCTTTGTAGCTGAAAAGACTTCCACAAGCAAGGACGATCAGCAATCACAGAGCATGAAGAAGAAAGCTGAAGAGAGAGACCTGGTAAGTATTCCTCTCGAAATAAAATCAAAGCTGTGCTCACCAAGGTGTGTTACAGCCGTTGCTTACTGTTTGTCCCACAATAGGAGAATTTTAAGAGAAATGGATGACATACGAAAAATCAATACTGAAATGAAAGAAAATGAGTTAGCCTATCAGCGAAAGTTAAATGCAACAATTGCTGAAATGCACACTCTAAAAGAATTTGTTCTCAGAAAAGATTTTTTAATAAATGACTTAACTGAAAAACTAGAAAAATCTAGAAATGAAACCAATCATCTCCAAATTGTTGTGGACAAATGGAACGTAAGCAAGCATGCTCATACTGATATCCTTGATTGTTCAAGGAAATCTTTTGTCAAAGATGGAATTGGGTATAAGGATAAAAAGGGAATTGTAAAATCTCTGTTTTTACCCTTGAGCAAAAGTGAATATATACCCATTCCAAAACCACATCCAAAAAATGATCTTTTTGAAAAAGAATGTGTCACATCTGAGTCACACTCTAATATGAGTAAAAGTAGTGCAGATATGACCCAACAGGATCAGGTGGACAATGATGACAGTTGTGGTGGTCAAACAATGGGGTTAGGTCACCCAGGTGCCAATTACTCCACAGTGAATTGGTTCATCTGGAGCCATGATAAGTCAAACATTTCTTTGAATTCGGATGACTGTAATAACTTAACTAATTTGGATGACTGTAATAGTTTATCTAGGATGGATAACTGTAATAGTTTATCTAGGCCGGATGACTGTATTACTTTAACCTCTAAACTTGATTTAAAGGGTGTTGTGGACCCAAATGATAGGATGAATCCTATCAAACGATCGGATGTTTGTGTTGAAAATGTTATGCCTGTTTGTGTTGATCTTAATGATGCATTCTGTGATAATGAAAATGTATATAGACCATCTCCATTTGTTCCAGAACTAAAAAGAAACAGGTTTGGGAAATTTCTTACTGAAGAAATTCCAGAGTTTACACCATCATCAACAGATATATCATGTTCTGAAGAATCACAAAGTGAAACAGATAACACAATTTCTGAAGAATCACAAAGTGATACAGAAAGTGACATCAGCGAGCCAGAATGCAACACAAACGAAGAATCAAGCAACAACAACAGTGATGAAGCATGTTCAACAGACAGCCTCAATTCAAGCAACAACAAAAGAAGAACATCACAACCATCATCATCCAGATCTTCTTCAAAGATCAAACCTAAACACTCTAAATGTTTTAGATGTGGAAATGAAGGACATGTGGTTAAAAAGTGTCATTTGCAACCCAAACCACAAACTGATACCAATAACCAAAAACCTTTTGCAGTTCAAATTAAAGATCTTCAAGAAACCATAAAAAGTTTTGTTAAGGTCACAAAAAATTGGAAAAGGCAAGAGTTTATGTCGGGGGAAAATCACGACAAATTAAAACTAAAACAGACCTGGATTCCAAAAGTTACTTAAAGTGTGGTCTGAGTCGTGTTTGTACATAGTGTCTCATATATTTATCTATATATTTCTCTTGTCTTATGTATTTTTCAGAATAAACTACAAAAGTGGTTGATTGCCCTGATGAGATATCTATGGCACGTTGATAGCGGGGCATCAAGGCACATGACGGGACTGAAAGAACTCCTGAAAAACTATCGATTCATTGATGGAGAGTTTGTTGCTTTTGCCGGCAATGAGAAGGATGGAAAGATAGTCGGGATAGGGGACGTGATTTCTGATGCATTGACTTTAGAAGATGTGAACTACGTTCCAGAATTGTGTTACAATCTGCTGAGTGTATCACAAGTCTGCGACAAAGGAATCTCAGTGTTATTTAATGACATGGAGTGCATCTTTCTAAAGCCAGGATTCATTCCTCCTACCAACATGATTATGCTTAAAGCTCCTAGACAAAATAATACTTACGTGATAAATATGAGGGATGCAAAGTCTGAATGTCAAATGACATGCTTACTTTCTAAAGCATCCGAGTCAGAGTCACTGCTTTGGCACAGGCGATTAGGACATGTTAACTTCAAAAATATTAATAAGCTTTCAAAACTAAATCTTGTAAGAGGTCTTCCTTCTAAGGAATTCCCCTTTTCTGAAAAATGTTTAGCATGTGCCAAAGGAAAACAGCACAAAAAGTCGCATAAGTCCAAAGCTGTGAATTCTATAGACTCACCTCTTCAATTATTACACATGGATCTGTTTGGTCCTATTAGTGTTAAAAGTCTAGCTAAAAAGTCTTATTGTTTGGTGATAACAGATGATTTTTCCCGATTCACTTGGGTGTACTTTCTGGAATACAAAAGTGAAGTTGCTGAGATTCTGATGCTGTTTGTTCCTCTCATTGAAAACATTATAAAGACAAAAGTTAGATCAATTCGAAGCGATCACGGAACCGAATTCAAGAATCAAAGTTTCGTGACTTTCTGCAACAATAGAGGAATTCATCTTCAGTACAGTGCTACGAGAACTCCTCAACAGAATGGTGTTGCTGAAAGGAAAAATCGTACACTTATTGATGCGGCCAGAACCATGCTTATCAACTCCAAACTGCCGATCATTTTCTGGGCTGAAGCTGTGAATACCGCCTGTTATGTTCTTAACAGAGTCTTAATTGTAAAGACGCGCGGGAAAACAGGTTATGAGTTGCTTTTTAAAAGAAAACCTTCGATTGACTACTTCAGGCCTTTTGGATGCTCATGCACGCTGCTTAACAATTTCGAGAACATAATGAAGTTCGATGCAGTTGGTGATGAGTGTTTCTTTGTTGGATACTCCTCGAGTCAAAAGGCTTATAGAGTATACAACAAACGAACCAAAATGGTTCTCGAGTCTTTTTATGTCGATTGGCAGGAATCCAACTCTACCAATACAGGAGCCGGTCCTGACTGGTTCTTTGACGTGGATGTTGTTTTCAACAATTTCAGCATCATTGATGAACAACCATCTGAAGATCAAGCAGCCGATCCTTCTCCTCTTGAAGATACTCTTTACTCTTCAGAAGACGATGCAGCACCTTTCACCACCCGCTTCTCTCCACTCGTAGCTGATCCAATTGTTCCCCTTCAGACCACAAATGGTGATGCAACTGTTGAAACCACTACATCTCCTGAAGTTACTCCAGCTTCAGAAGAAACATCTTCAGCACAACAGTCTGCAAATGATCCATCCAGTTCGTCAACTCCTACAGATCATCTTTCCAATCTGCCTTCCCATATTCAAGAAGGACCAAACATGGGATTTAAATCTTTTAAGGATCACCCTGTGGAGAACATCATTGGACCAATCTCTGAGGGTGTTCTTACTAGAAATCAGGCAGACAAACTGAACATTGCACTTTCAGCCTTCTTATCTCAGACGGTACCTTTCAGCATTGAAGATGCTGTCAGAGATGCAAGTTGGGTTGAAGCTATGCAGGATGAGCTGTATCAGTTTAGAAAGCTAAAGGTTTGGGAACTTGTGGATTTACCTGAAGGAAAGTATCCTATTGGAACAAGATGGGTTTTTCGCAACAAAATGGATGAACGAGGTGTGGTAATTAAGAACAAGGCTCGTTTAGTCGTTCAGGGATTTCGTCAACAGGAGGGCATTGATTATGAGGAAGTGTTCGCTCCAGTTGCTAGACTTGAAGCCATTCGTATCTTCCTGGCTTACGCCTCATACAAGAACTTCAAAGTCTTTCAGATGGATGTGAAAAGCGCATTTCTGTACGGGAAGATCAAAGAAGAAGTCTATGTGTGTCAACCCCCAGGTTTTGAAGATCCCCATCATCCCAACAAGTATTACAAACTGGATAAGGCTCTCTACGGACTTCATCAAGCTCCACGAGCTTGGTATGAGACCTTATCGTCATACTTGCTGCAGAATGGGTACACAAGGGGGAAGATCGACATGACCTTATTCACCAAAGAAGTCAATAAACACTCTATCCTTGTTCAGATTTATGTTGATGATATTATCTTTGGTTCCACTGATGAAAATTTGTGCAGGGAATTTGAAAGCATCATGAAGTCTCAGTTTGAAATGAGCATGATGGGAGAATTATCGTTTTTCTTAGGCTTGGAAGTGCAGCAAAAAGAAGACGGAATTCTAATTCATCAAGCAAAGTATACAAGAGACATTTTGGCAAAATTCAACATGACCGACTGCAAGCCGTCCAATACTCCTTTTGCGGCCCAAACAACACTTGTACTAGATCTTCAGGGGCCTTCAGTGAATCCTCATACATATCGATCAATGATTGGCTCCCTGATGTATCTTACAGCTAGCAGACCAGATATAATGTGGGCAGTTGGATGCTGTGCGCGTTTTCAGTCCAATCCTAAGCAATCGCATGAGACTGCAGTAAAGAGAGTCTTCCGCTACCTCAAAGGAACACCTAAACTTGGTTTATGGTATCCTAAGAGCGATAACTTTGATCTAATCGCTTACTCTGATAGTGATCATGCAGGTTGTAGGATAGACAGAAAATCTGTCTCTGGTGGCTGTCAATTTCTGGGTAACCGGCTAGTGTCTTGGCAGAGCAAGAAGCAGACCACCGTGTCAATCTCTACTGCTCAGGCCGAATACACAGCTGCTTCCAGTTGTTGCTGTCAGGTGTTATGGATTCAAAATCAGCTTTTGGACTACGGTTTGAATGTCATGCATACACCTATTTTCATTGATAATGATGCATGTCGTGACATCGTGAAGAATCCAATTGACCATTCTAAAACCAAACACATTGAAATTCGGATTCACTCAATTCGCGATGCTCACGACAAAGGGCACATACAGGTGTTGCCTATCGATACTGCTGATCAAAAAGCAGATATCTTTACAAAAGCTTTTGATAAAACCCGGTTTCATCAGTTGGTTTCATGGCTTGAGATGATCAACTTTGAAATAAAAAAAAAAAGTGTATATTTTATAAAAAGAAAAATCTTCTTTTCCTTTAAAACAAGATTTTCGGGGGAGAAAGTGAACCGGTCTATTCTTATTGCAAAATTAATTCAGGAAATGATAGGAACTAATCATATCTCGTCAGCATGTGAATAGGACCCAGAGGATGTTGTGGCCTCAAGCAACGATGTGTCGGTAGATTCAGCCCGGAATCAAGTAAACTGCCACTAGGTGATTAACAATTAAGATCTACACGGAAAGCTGGATTCCCACTGTGCTTTAGGTCTGCACAAGCTGAGTCCGGTCATACATAGGTTGAGAAATTAAAAGACACAGAAAATTTTGTGCATAGGCAAATCAAAAGACACCTAAGAGTGCAAGCTACCAATGCGGGGCTAAGAAAAACAAAATTTTTGAAACTGAGCAGCAAAAGACACGCAATGTTAGTGACGTGCAAACATACATAGATAGCTCACCAAACGATCAGATGATCATCTTCTCTGCTTATGGTAACATAGACCTGAAGCTCTCATCATCTGATCAAGATAATGATCATCTTCTCTGCTTATGGTAACATAGACCTGAAGCTCTCATCATTATATTTCAATAAACCTTGAGGATCGGTAGGCCAATACCTAGCACACTGTGGGGTCCATAAAATTTTCGTCAATATTACCGAAAAGCATGATAAACAGTATCACCAAACACATGTTGAAAGATAAAAGGCATGGATTTAAGTGGACAAGCATACCGACAATTGTTCTTAGGCTGCAGCTATTCAACGGGAAATTGAAACGGGTTCCGGCAGGTATGGTTAGTATGATCTTGAATGCAGAAGGTAAGATTTGGTAAAACCCCCTTTATCTAAAGAATTTGGGCCTTAAATTCAATTTTTGGGCCAAAGGTGTTGGCATCTGCGTACTTGTTGGGCCCTGCGCACTTAACTCAAGTGCGCAGGCCCATTAGCTTTTGTATATAAATACTGGGTCAACAAAGGTCAAAAAGTTTTATCATCCCTAACTTTTTACAAACCCTAATCACCACTTATTACCGTTCATCATCATCATCATCACCGTTCATCATCATCATCATCATCATCATAATCACACAATAAACACACACAAATCACCCAAACCATACTTTGTTTCTGTGTTTATTGACTCGTATCTACTGTTTATTAAGGTAGATTTCATATTTTAATGGTTCATTCACTGTGATTACAGGATGTAAACGGATGTTTTGATGCATCAGTTGGTTGTTTTTGTATTATTGGGTTTTTGAAAGGTTGAAGATCTGCGTACTTGACATATGAACAAGTGCGCACTTGTCTCATAGAGACTGCGCACTTGTTTCATAGTCATATAAGTGCTCAGAAACCCTAATTAGCTGCGTACATAACTGTGGACTTGAAATCTTGAACGAAGGTTCAAGTGTCTGCGTACTTGCTTAGTACGCAGACTTGAATGGTTATCTAAGATGTTACCATGCCCAAATTAACTTGGTCTGCGAACTTGTTTTGGGCCATTCTGTGCGCACTTGTCTCAGACCTGCATACTAACCAAGTGCTCAGTCAAGTATGTGCGCACTTGACTGAGCACATGACCCTGATTGACTGTTTGGACTGCGCACTTGATACTCTTGGACACTTGGACTCTAAACAACAACATATCTTTCATATTGACTATTAAGACACTTGAACGGACTGCGAACTCAAAAACCGGACCTTAATAATCTAACAACTGAAATTCAAACGTACCATTGCACTGATGACACCGATCCATCAATTCTTAATCCAATGACCGTTAAAATTCAAAATCAAAAAAAAAAATAAAAAATACTAATAAAATCTAGGTCTAAGTTCGTTGTCCGTGTAAGTTTAAGTCTAAAGTCAATTATCCGAGATCTAATTGGCGTTTCGTGCTCTTGGCTAAACAGATGGCACTTGACTGGGATCCTAGGGGCATGCACAATCAACCAATGAATCTCGATACTGAGGATGTCAACTTTAGAGATGTCGTGGCTTGGATAAGACGCAGTAAAGTCGGATTTGCTGTGCAGAACGCTGAACCACCAAACCAACCAGGACCTTCTACTGCTGCCACTTCAGCTCCAGGGCCTTCCACTGCTGCCGCATCAGCCCCCAAAGCTCCAACCCACCGATCAGCTGAACCTTCCTCATCAGCTCCTGCTGCACCTCGTCGAAAACCGGTGCATCAGGAACTATACGAGAAGCTTGTGAAGGAGGTAGGTAAAGTTGCGGCCAGGGAAATCTGAACGCTGAAAAGTGATGTGCACAATAACCAGGAGCTAAGAAAGAAGGTGAAAAAGCTCAAGGGTAAGAACAAGAAAATGGAGAAAGTGATAAAGGATCAAAGATACCTGATTAAGTTTCAACATCAGGTTCAAGTGGAGATGTTTGACATGTTTCAGGAATTGAAGAAAAAGTTAACTGATGCTCCTAGCGCTACTTTTGATGAAACTTTCGATTTCGGAAAGTTTCTGGAGGCAGAAAAAGAGAAAGAAAAAGCGGCTGAGGAAAGTGAAGTGGACGAGGTTAGCGAAGATGAAATTCCAGAGCGGTTTGTGGAGATGGGAACAGATCAAGAGGTTATTTATGAGACATCCGATGGGCACAAATTGGACCCTGAAAGAGCAGCATGGTTCCCAAGAAAGCCCATTACCATTCCTGCCTTACATCAGAACATACATCATACCAGGTCCGCTCACCGGGAAAAGATTATCTCGTGGAAGTATGATGCTGAAAAGAGACTGTATGCTGTGAAAAGGAGAGGGGGGGGGGGGTAATCCAGTACTTCAAGGGTCAGAAGGAGCTGAAATCTCTTCCCCGATGGGATATCAGGGAGCTTAGCAGGGCCCCATTCCTTAATCCCTCACTTGACTCCCAGGCTGCCATGGTTGAAAACTTTATCAGGAAAGAGTGTGAGAGTGACTTCCAGATCTTTAAGCCGCAAAAGCCCAGAAGAAGAATATCAAAGACTAGAATCGATCCAGCAACGGGAAGAGGAATGATAACTTATGTGATAGACCCTCCTCAGGTCGTCACACGAGTTCCGATCAGACCCGAGCTTCCAGTGATGCTAAGGAACTTTAAGAAATGGTTCTATGACAGCAACACTGGTGAAGCGGTCATCAAGCTGGAAAACGATTCAGAGGTGTTGAGGATTTTGGATCCGGTTGATGTGTTCGCACTAAACTTGTCAGATCTGAATATGCTATTTGCAAAGACTAGAATCGATCCAGCAACGGGAAGAGGAATGATAACTTATGTGATAGACCCTCCTCGGGTCGTCACACGAGTTCCGATCAGACCCGAGCTTCCAGTGATGCTAAGGAACTTTAAGAAATGGTTCTATGACAGCAACACTGGTGAAGCGGTCATCAAGCTGGAAAACGATTCAGAGGTGTTGAGGATTTTGGATCCGGTTGATGTGTTCGCACTAAACTTGTCAGATCTGAATATGCTATTTGCAAATCAGATCAATGTTGGTGCCGGAAACACATTGTTTGAAGAAGCCGTGCTGTTTAGAAGGGCAGTGGATAGGGCTTTGAAACTGAAGAGTGAGCTGCTGGATATAGTTGACAGGATAAACGCAGCAGACAAAGAAAAGGAGGACAGAGAAAAGGCTGCGCAAGCTGCTGCTGCTGCTGATGCTGCTACAGAAACTGAAGCTGTTGCTGCTACAGAAACTGCTGCTTCAGAGGTACTTCCAGAAGATCTTGCATCAGTGGCTAATCCTGAAGGAACTACAACAGAATCTATCCAAACTTCTCCAGCAGCTGAAGTAGATCCAGTCACACTGTACTTACAAGACCCTCCTGCACAGGTTGAGGGGGAGGAAAGCGTTGTGGAGGTTGACTGAAGATTGAAGACTGGTAGCTGTGGTCTAGGGGGAGTATTGTTGGGTTATATTGAGACCACAGTTACCAGAATAGAGACTTTTGAATGATTATTGTATAGCTTTAAAGTTAAAGGACCTAGAATGTAATTATAGCATAGTTTTGGTCATATAACCCTAATCTGCGCACTTATGTGCACGGGCTCTGCGCACTTAAGCTAAGTGCGCAGGCCCAATCAGCTGCCTATATAAAGCTGATATGTGTGCAGGATTGGGGTTAGGGTTTTGGAGTTTATCTTTGTAGCACACTTTGCATAGGTGCGTACTTATTAGTATTCCAAGGTTATTCATCTTCAAATCAGATATGGAATCATCATGTTATTCATTGTGTGTGTCGGGTCTTTCAATATTCATCTAGTTTTTTTTTGTTTCTTGGATTAATCACTTGAAACACCTAACTAATAGGTGTTTCTAAGTTATAACAATCTATTGCATTCAACAAGATCTAGTATTTCGGGACTACATCCAACATGGAGTCCCTCTCCTCCTCGGCCCTCCGGGCACGGGATTCATAGCCCTCAATCTCGGCGGACAGCTGCTGATACCTCTCCTGGTCAGCTTTGGCTTTCGAAGCAGTCTCCCTCTCCAGTTGCAAGTTTTTCTCCAGCTGTTTCACCCGGTTTTCCAGGGTCGATACCAAACGGGCCTGACTCTCCTAAGAACGAAGAATTTCAAGCTTCTCATCATTATGGGTGTTGATCAGGCGAGTCTTGTCCCGCTCATAGGTATCCCGGATGGATGACATCTCGGCAAGCTCCTTCTGGCAATCAGTCAAGGATTGCAATACTCCTTCAGCTTCCACAGACAACTTGCTATGAGACACATGCATATCATACAAATCCCCAACATCCGAACGCCAACGGCGTAGCACCTCATACATAGAAGCAAGTGAACTCACACTGGACCCAAGGGCATTTTCAGCCAGTTGAGCGTTGTCTAGACCCTGAAGATAGTGTCGCTCGGCTGGAGGAAAGGCGTGATCAACCCAGTGCCTGATAACATCCGGACCAATTAACCGGGTGGACTGAGCAATCTTCCACTTTGGAGTATATCTAGTGTCTGGCAGAGAAGGATGCCAGTTAATACCCGGAGCATACGCATGAGAGATCATCCTCTCTGACTCAACAGGGTCCACACTAAATGGCATCTGCCCGGACCTCACACCCCCGGGGAAGGCAACAGGGTGGTGTTGAACATCGTGTAGCAGTTCGGTGAAGCTCACCCGGGACATGTCCCTAAGGGCTTTGCTAATAGAACTACCAAGATGCAACTTCGTCTGAGCAGTTGAAGGCACAGCAGTACTGCTGGGGGCCAAAATAGTGCTTGAAGAAGTTGCCATTGATGACGTGACAATCATTGGGGCGTTACCCGGAGCTACCAAAGTGCTTGAAGAACCAGCCGCTGAAGGGGCAGTGGTCACGACAACCGGGTAAAAGGTAACACCAACCGATATGGTGTTGTTAGGCTCTTCTACGACCTCCAGACGTGGAGCTGCAATAGGAGACGTTGTGACAGCAGTGGAGAACATAGTAACCGATGAAAGAGTAGTTGGCAATGTAACCACCGGGGCATCTGCACCTTGCTCAGACATGGCCACAGTAGCAGGGTTTGTAACTCCAGCTTGTTGTGCAGACGTGGATTCATCCGGAAGGGAAGTCCCTGGAAACAAGTAAACAGATAGTTATAATCACAGGAGAAAGATCGACGTCTAGCACAAACCCAACAAGACAAAAATCCTCACCGAGCCTTTCCTCTTTGCTGGCCAACAGCTCACGGCGCTTGGCAAGGAAAGACGATACATCGGGCGAGGTGATTTTCCTTTTCCGGGCTTTCTTCTTCTTATCACCGGTAGTAGCAGCAGGATCAGCAACGTTGAGAGGGTCCGGATTGAGCGGTGGTGACACAGGTGCCTCAGCGTTCACCGGGGCAGAAGTACCCGACTGATTATCAAGACTCTGTACAGGGCGAGCAGGAATCACAAAATTCTTTACCGTCTGGCTGAGCACGTCCGCCTCGTCGTCTCCCAACAAACGGTCATGCTCCTCGAGATGGGGGATGGCTTGCGGGTCTATGGCATCAAAGTAATGCCATTCATCTACGAACAAACACAACAGTTTAATTGCACGTTCTTTGCAAAATATTAAACTATAAGAAGAACCTACCTTGGTCTTTTCTCCGGTACTCTGGATATATGGTGTCGTCAACCCAGATCCGGCTCATGCCTACAGCCACAAGGGCTCGTTCTGGAATGTGTGTGCAGGGGGTGGGATGGTTCACCAGAGCCAGGTACAATGGAAGTTTCTCAAACACAGCAGGAGCAGGGCTCTCATCTGCAAACTTTGTTTTCCCCTCAGGCGTTTGCACCGGTGCAACAACGGGTAATACGGCATCGTCAATAAAGAAAAATTTCCTTTTCCAATTTTTGTCTTGAACATTAGGAGGAAAATTTTCGATACAAGGAGGAGCACCGGGACGGCGGTCAAAGGTAAAATACTCCCCTTTGTACACAAGAACATAAAAAACCCGGAAGACATCTAACTGGGGGGACATACCCAGTCCCCGGGCACAAAACTCAAAGTGTTTCACCTTGATTAACCCTAACGGATGAAGCTGAGAAATGTTCACCTTATAATATGACAACAATTCCACAAGGAATTGTGTTACCGGTAACCGGAAATGGCAGAACTTGAAAAATTCGGCGTACAAGGTAATCTTCCCAGGTTTTAAGGGAAAAGCAACATCAGTAGGTCCTGGACAAACAGGATTCCACTCCGGCAATATACGCCATTCGGACAAGAAAGATTGTAGTGCCGTTACCGACCAACTGGTATGAATCTGGGCAACACTCATGGTGGTTCGTGATGTGCTGGTTTTGGGAGCCATTTTAGAGAGAAATGGGTAATTCAATACTGTGGAGTAAATTTCCAGTGGCAACCAGCTAATTTATAGGTGGAAGTTAGTACACGTTTTCAAATTTTTTTGAAAACTACCCGCCAACAGTCAAATCCCTTGAGTTTCTCAGACTGTTGAAACGGCTGAGGTGACAACTCAGGGTGACGTCACATCACGTGCCTTAACCATGCGGCGCTACATTCTATGAAGATTTTTTATTTTTTGGCATTTACGTCATTATTTAAAGTACTATGCAGCTTATGATTAAAGCCTAGTCATAACCAAACTTGCTTATCACTAGACTTGGGGGGACATGACGAGGTAGGCCCACTCTAGATGGATCGGCCCAACTCCAACTAAAGGCCCCATTACCTTAGGGCCGGCCCAATGGCAGATAAACGCCGGATGGGCCAAGGCGGTCATGTTCTGGACTATTGATAAGTCTCAACCTCTTCTCCGAGAAATGGGGACGAAGGGTTCAATAGAAGAGATAAAGCCTATCTCCATCAAAACCGGAGAGTTAGCTCCTGGAGATAGGCTCAAAGAGGCGGTTACGAGAAAGGTAAAGAGAGGTTATAAATACAGGTTAAAGGTAAGTCAAATTCCATACACATATTGACAAAAGCTTCCGCTTTACTTTCACACCAGAAACCCATACTTATTCTCACGCCGGAGGGTGGTCACAGGAAACCCCCCTTTCCTGTGACGAGTCCTAACGGTGTTTTGTTTTGCAGGCACCCGGAACCAATTCCAACAGGTTATTCGCAACCGGAGCATTATTCTTGTCTACTCGGAGAGGTATTTACTTCTTCACATTCTTTACTCTTTTTTTTTGGTGTTAGGTTTGAGTTTTTTTACATTTTTTGTTGTGTTACTTGGTTGTGTTTTTATAAGGGGATGCCATATACAAGCATGGAGATTCACCGGATAAAAGGTGTGGTGGTGTTTTTATTGGGGTTCCAACTGATCCAGGGGAAGGATCGTCTTCTAGCTCACCCTTGTTTAGCCCAGTTAACCAGCAAGCTTCTGATCATGGTGATAATGAAGGTTTGTGTACCTTTTTCCCTGTTTTTTTTACATGGATGCATGTTTTGAATACAGTTTATTCATCATGGTGATGATCATGAGGTTTCAAGATGATTTTGTTTTTGAGGCTGATTTTGATATTTTTTGGGCAATCATGTTAAAATGTAGGTGGTACAGAAGCATCCCAGCATTATGTGATTGCAACTCCTAACGGTACCCAATTTTGGATACCTAATGTTAGCCCGAGGTTCATACCTGAACACAACAAATCTTTTGCAACTTTCGAAGATGCGTTGGCGATGTACAAGGAATATGCTGATCAAGGTGGATTCTGTGTTAAGAAGGGCCAAACTAAGATGTGGATGGGCATTGCAACGCACAAGTACTTACGTTGTATAAAGTATGGGACACCTCAGTTAAAGAGAACATTCGACATGTTAGATGAAGCGTCGGTGAGGCCACGCAGCACTTCATAACCGTGATCTTACAAAGGTTTCAAGGAAACTATCATATTCCACTAAACAGTTTATCCACAACATGAGCCTGAATCGGATAGGTCCTGTCAAAGCACACAGGTTTTTAGTGTCGCTTAAAGGTGGGCACCATAATGTCAACGGCACTGTCGTAGACTTCAAGAACTTCAGCAAACAGTTAAGAATCTTTATTGGCGACCGTGACTCCACTCTTTTCCTGGAAGGGTTGCGTGAGCGCTTTGACAATCTGCCGGATTTCTATTTTGATTTTGTTGTTAAAGAGGGGAAACTACATTCCGTGTTTTGGGCGGATGAGATATCCAAACTTAATTACAAAACTTTTGGGGACGTCCTTGCGCTTGATGCAACTTACCACACAAACAAGTAAGGTTTTTTCCCAATATATACACGTCAACTTTCTGACTTTGTTTAACATGCTTTCTGGTTCCAATGAATACACGTATGAACTGAGGTGTCATCTCGGTGTATATAGTATTTAAGTATGACACATCAGCCATAACCCACGTTAGGTGGGCTGCTGGACAACATTATTTTATAATGCCTGTTTTGGCACTGCTAACACATGTACAACTAATGGCTGACACAAGTTAGTAAACTGTTTTAGCATAACACATGTTACTTACACAACATATGTGTTATCTTTTACGGATGCCTAATTTTTCTGTTTCCGCCAATGTAGGTACAACATGATTTTTGTACCGTTTACCGGTGTCGACCATCATAAGCAATGTGTTACGTTTGGGGCGGGGTTGATAACAAACGAAACAATTGAATCGTATGTTTGGCTGTGTCAGTCTTTCTTAAAGGCACACGGTTCTCAACCCGCACTAGTGTTAAGTGACCAGGACCCGGCGATGCTGCAAGCCATACCCCAAGTTTTTACGGAGTCTCGTCACAGACTATGCATGTGGCATATCATGAAGAAACTGCCGTTAAAGGTTTGTAATACGGTGCCGTGTTTCTTCCCCGGCTGCGCAAATTAAAGTGCATGTCACTCCCTATAATATGAATATCAACCTAACCACTTTATATATATATTTAAAGTGATTTTTGCAATGCTTTTAAAACTGGTTAAAGCCGCTTGTATAACTAGTTGAACAGTTTCTTAGCTTGACCCAATACGGTATAAAAACCAATTTTTAAAACATTGGCCCAACCCCTACGATGCTCAAGAACCGTCTCGAAGTCTAAACCATCAAATTATAACATGTAGTAATAATCTTAATCGAAAGATAATTTTAAGTAGTAAAATGCTTTAAAGATTATCTATACTATATATAAAGCATGAGGGAGGGATTCCTGTAAAATTTAAGGTGGGTCTGAATAATAAAAAAACGCATGACTATCAAAATGTTAAAATTCAAACACAAGAATAGGAAAATATCAGTCATGAAGATAGTAACTTAAGAATAAATTTTGTATGTCAACCAACTGCATCGTAATGAAATCAACTTTTGTTACATACACCAACTACATTGTTCGACCACCGGTCTTCATCATTGAGACTCTCATAAAAAGAGCGACCGAGAGTTGAAGAGGGATGACGGTAAAATTTAAGTAAATACAAGTGTTTATGCTCATGGTACAATAGTAAATGAGACCCTCATGATAAATTAGTTGCAAAGTCTAAACAAATCAAGTTAAGCAAGCCAACTCGATTTTTTATCAAGCCGAGCTCGAGTTTAAGATTCCATACATACACATCCATACACTCACACACGTTTAAGTAATTACAAACGTTTATGCTTGTGGTACAATAGTAAACGAGGATAGTTTAGGGGACACATTGTCTTTTTCACCATTATCTATTTGAGAAGGGGCAAACCCATGAATTCATGCATCTATTGATAAACCCCCTTGTAACTTATGGCCCAGCCATGAATGATTATTATGATGGGTAGTGGAAACAGATTGTAACCGTTCGGCCATGAATGATTATATATAGCATACCTCCTGTACTTTTTACCCAACAACGCTTTGTTTTTGAGATACCATCGCATCAATCCAAAAGCTTACATAGAATTATAGGAAACTAGGAGAGAGATGGATGGTTCAATTGGTTATGATTTTATTTGGTCAACTATACAACGGTGGCGAGATTGTACGGCAACTCGGTGTAGCGGAGGTAAGTCAAAATAGTCGTTTTAAGGTTTGAGAGTAATCAACCATGATATAATTCCGTTCTTTCTAATTGTTCATGGTTGTTTTTATCTTTGTATCTAGGTCTTCGATCGTGATTGTTTTTTAAATTAGTCTTTGTCGCTTTGTTGGTGTTATGTTCATTTTGATTGCGCCTAAAATTGTTTCAGTGTGGCTGTGGATGCGGATGATCAATGGTTTCTTAATCATTTTCGTATAGGTCAGCATTACTATTGGCCTTTATGTTTCAGTAGGGCTGTGCAACGGTTCAGAACCGGACCGAACCGAACCGAACCGGACCGAACCGCGAACCGTTTATTCCAAAATATGAGAACCGGAACCGGAACCGATAATTACTAAACGGTTCGGTTCCAGAACCGGGTGAAACGGTTCTCATGAAACGGTTCTAGACCGGAACCGGTTGTCAATAAAATCCTAAAATTAACATTAATAATTAAATAAAAAAATAAACAAAAACAATGATTTTTCTTAAAAAAAATTATCAACAGTTTGTGTTAAACATGGTTACTAAAAGTATAGCAGTTTACGTATCAAAATATGTTTTGTTCGGATCAGATCATTCTTTTTCAACAGATTAAACGGGTCAGAACAAGCTGTGCTGACTGCTGACCATCACATAAGGCTATACTCTACATTCCTACCAAGTAAAACAATTTAAAAGTGTTGAGAACTATAAAGAAGGAAACAACACATTCTATTTCAAACTAATAATAGAATATTTAAATATTTAATTTAATTCAAAACGGTTCTAACGGTTCTTAACTGGACCCGTCGGTTCTAACCAGAACCGAACCGGGAACCGTTTATGCCAAAATATGAGAACCGGAACCGGAACCTATAACATTAATTCGGTTCGGTTCTAGCGGTTCCGGGTCGGTTTCACGGTTTTCGCGGTTCGGAACCGTTTATTGCTCACCCCTATGTTTCAGTTTTGAATTGAAATGGGATAGAATGAGAAGGCATAAGTTCAATTCGTAAACTGGTATTATTTCAATATGTGCTTATGTATTTTTCAAAGTAACTAAATTAAGTTATTCACTATTTGGTTTTGTTAAAAAAATATCTTACCAAGTACGAACCAACCATGTTCCCACATCTGTATTGTTTAATGATTAGTGATTAGTGATTACCTCTTTTTTGTTTGCTAAAATAGCATGTAATGTTTTGATTGGATTATTAGCATTTGTGGATTATGTGATTCAATTAGAATTTCTGGTATGAAGATGTTCTAGATAATTAAGATAAAGTATCCTTAAAGAATTGGATTAGTTGTATTTATTAATTACAACAAATGGGAAGAGATAACGTACAAAGTTTCTTAACATAAAAAGTGTAAGAAGCATTCTCAGCCATTAGATTTAGACGGTGGCAAAATGGTAATTAACAATCCTAATCATATTTGGGTTAATCTAACCAAAGATAAATTAGGAAAAACGCGTTTAATTTTTTGTGGAATCGTAACAACAGACATAATCGATGCAAATATTTTCAACGATTGAACCTGATTTTTCATCGTTTTCAACTCGATTAAACGTTCAGAATGATTAAAAAATAAAAAACATTCAATTACAAACAAAATCAAAACGTATTTGCAGAAATAGAAAAAAACAGAGTATGATAATTCAATTGATAAAATTAGTAGAATCATATTCAAAAATCACCATCAATGCATGTATTATTCACAGAAAACGAACGATGTTGATAATAGAAGAAGAATTAAAGAAAAAAAATGGCTTTCAAAAAAGTTTCAGATCACGAAGATCGGAAACTGTTAAATAGAAAATCATAAAACGCATTTGGTTTTTCATAAAACGCATTTGGTTTTTTATAAAACGCATTTGGTTTTTTATAAAACGCATTTGGTTTTTTAAACACTATTTAAACTGTTTTTTTTTTTTTACAAAAACGCACTTTTTTTTATAAAACGCACTTGATTTTTGTAAAACGCACTTAGTTTTTGTAAAACGCATTTGGTTTTTGTAAAACGCACTTGGTTTTTATAAAACGCATTTGGTTTTTGTAAAACGCACTTGTTTTTTGTAAAACGCACTTGGTTTTGTAAAAAGCATTTAGAATAAATAAAAACTCACTTTTTCCTCATCTTTCCCCCTATTTCACCTTTTCCTGCAATATTCTCAATCAACTGTGGCGATAATGGAGTCGTTGAATCCGCCTGTTTTGAGCTCATGATTGACACGAGAATAGGTAATAGATTTGCCAAATATATTATTTTAAAACAATGATATTCACACACACTTGAGGTAAGATTTTTATGGATTGGTTGTTTTTTTCTTTTCTTCTTCTTTTTCCTTTGTTTTGTGATTAGCCAGAGACACAGAGATGTTTGCTTCTTGGTTGTCTTCTTCGAAGATAGAGAAAGTGACTAGATCTGAGCCACGATTGAGGTCGGGTTGAAGGCGAACAACGTGAAGGGTTTTGAAGGCGTCGAAGGTTAGAGGAGAGAGGGATCTGTGAGGCTTTGGTCCGGCAGTTGGGTCAGGCGGCGGCGGCGGTGGTGATGGTGATGGTGGTGGTGATTAATGAACGATTAAAAATGATATGAAGGAACATTACCTTTTTCCCTTTTTAAATCAACCTGGATTGGGTTAGGATTGAGTTAGTTAGAGTTAACTAGAGTTTACACGTGTCAGGCTGTGGTGACTTCTTACACTTTGTAGGTTAATGATACTTTGTATCCTATACTTTCTCTACAACAAATTTTAAAACTCCGACTAATTCTATTGCTACAAGCTTTGCATTTTCATATTGGATGGCTAATAATTATGACGCTGAAAGCTTTGCATTTTTATTGAATCTGTGTTAATATGGATAATACGTATACGTAAAATATTTTTCCCATGTACACAATTATACTTATATATGCAATTGTTTATCCCGCTGCATCTCCTACACCTTTTGACTTCGGTCGTCCACTCACAATCACGTAATCAATCTCATATGCTCTTTTCGTCTACTTTGATGAGCCTTCTTGTAGAGGAGCCAAACCCACCTGAACAAATAGTTTTCGTCTACTTTGATGAGCCTCCTTCGCTCATTTCTTTAACCGTAATTAGCTTAATCCATTTCGAGCAATTGCGATCGGGGGAACGAGTTTCACTTCCCACCTCTTTATAGAAAATGCCACTTTAAAAAAAAAAAAAAAAAAAAAAAAAAACTTTCGCCCATTGATAGTCGGCTACAAATATAATAACAAAAAAGTATAAAAAGTCTTTGATTAGCAAAAATTTTTGCCTCACTAGCCCACACGAGCATGGTAGTATGGACTCGCTCACGCCTGCACTCACGGATCAGTATTGTGATATTCGCGAGCCACGTAAATCAACTTATGGCCCGTACCTGCTCGCTCACGGCCCACAACATATAGTCTAAATAAAATATTAGAATCCAACTTACAAAATTGTATTAAACTAATATTACTTTCAAAGGTTAATAAATATTTTGCCAATTAAACACACCGAAAAATATCAATAAACACTAATTAACATTTTAACGTAAAAACAATCTCTTATAGAAAACGTAATTAATTTTTTTATTAGGTCATCGTATAACAATCTCTCTCACTATATTTGATCAACATTACATACAAATGATTATGTGGTTCAGCTATGTATCAAGTCTGAATGATTCAGCTCTTAATTATTCCATTCAGAGTCTTTTTTTAGGTTGAAACAAACAGTCTGAATGTTGAACCATTCAGAGCTGAATGGTTCAGAGCCTCATTAAGAGGCTACCAAGCAGACCCTTAATCATTCAGAGTCTTTTAACCATTCAGACTTCTTAATAATTTAGCACTTAATCAACCAAACAGCCCCTAAGTGTTTGAAATGCATTAAAAGATGGATCAGTTGTAACAATCACATGTTTGATTCACTTTAAAATTAACTAAAACTTATCATCACTGTGTAAAGAACTCACCGTATTTTCATAATTTTTTAACAAGAAAGATTTACATTTCACTTAGGGCTGTTTGTTTGGGTCTTAATGGTCTCATTCAGACATACATGTCTGACTCGGTCAGACATGGGTGTTTGGTTGGGGCATGTGATTAAAATTTGGCTCTGAATAACCTCTTAATAAGTCAGACTTGAAGCACCATCTGACTGAAATAAATAGAGATTATTTCCATCTTTGCCCTAAGAAACCCTTTGCCCCATTCACCCATTCAGACATGTAATCGCTGCTTCTTCCCCCTTTGCCCTAGGGTTTTTTTTTCTCCTTAACTAATCGCGCTGCTCCTTACTAACCGACCCCAAATCCAACAAGTTCAGGTACTGATTCAAGTGCTGAAGGAAACCGATTCAAGACAAGTTCGGGTACCAGCCCCAAATCGCTGCTTCTGTCGATTGTTGTTGCTTCAATTTCAGAAATTTCTGTTCTGATTCTGTTTAGGTATGATGTTCGTTGTCACTTCTGGTATTATTCTTCTGGTTCAGACCTCTTATTGGTTCAGCACTTATCCATTTAGACGTTTCCAAACAACCCCTTAATCTTATACTTGTGAGGATATAAACTACACCATTTTTGTGAGAGACAAATACCATACAGCCAGACCATTAAATTATAAATATGATTTTCATAATCACTCCGTTTATTCTTATGTTGGTATATTTTCTTTTCGAATGTGAGCTTCTGTTACAAAAGAAAATTTTCACGTTAGACTATTGTTACTTGTTATTACCTTGCTAAGCTATAAAATTATATAAATTAAAGTTATATAGATATAGCTTGCACCGAGAACTCGAGGAGGTTACATTGAGTACCTTTTATATTATTATTACCAATTAAACTTCTTAAGTACTTTAATTTGTTTATTTATGTTGTGATTTTGGCGATAATAGGCGTTTGTTGGGCAATTTGGAAAGCACGAAATGGTTCGATTTTTTCCGGGAAGCGGACCAGCCCAGACGCAATCTTCGGAGAGGCCTTAGCTATGGTTTTCATATGGGCGAAGCATAAAGCGAAAGGTAATGCATGGACATGGGAGAATTGGCGTAATTTCAATGTTCCGGCAATATAGTTATCAATGTAATAGGGTGATCTGTTTTGATATTCAGTTTTTGTTTTGTCTAGCTCCTTGCTAGGCTTTTGGTGTGTATAAATATTTGGGTGATATGAATGAAATGTTGTTTGCCGATAAAAAAAAATGTTGTGATTTTGGATAAATTTATTTAATAATTTATTGGCCTACTAATACAAAATTTTAATGGAGAGAGGAGGACGCGCACGAATACTATTTTAAAAAAGAAATTTTATATTAATAAATGTTCGATCTATTATAACTTGTCGGTGACAATAATATAGGAATCTACACATACGTGCACACTCCACAAGTCGTATTATTATTTATTTTTATTATTCCCATTTTGTTCACTCATTATAACAAAATCGATCATTTAAATTTTTGAAGCAGTATTATCAGTTTTTATTTGAAAAACAAACTACTAATAATTAAGTGAAAACTTTGTTTCTTTAAGGGATACTAGTGGGTGCCCGCGCGTTGCGGCGGGATGACATATATTGAAGCACATAGTGTCGGAAACCTACGCAATGCAGCGGTGACGATAATTTAGTACCCGATACTCATTTTGTGCTAGTTTACATCCCTCTCATGGTATATTATATTGTATTTATAGGGTCAAGTTATTCTACACAAGGTAATAAAAATGAGAAGGGTGAGAAGGATACAAAAAACACAATAAATCATGAAATATGACACAATGAACCACAAAATATAACACAGTGCCAAAAAATATAACACAATGCTGAAAAAAAAAAGACACGATCAATTGAAAAAATGACACAATGATGAAAATAAGAAAAAGACACAATTGTACATGAAAGACACAATGATATAACGCATATTCTAAAAACCACAAGCTAAAACCTCAAAAAAACGAAGACCTAAAAACTCACGTTGTAGGGTTCGATAAAACGAATCCAATGCCGCTTGAATGAGTTCAATCGGAGTCCGTTTGATACCCTTCCTACGACTTCCTATTTTTCTTTCACTGTGTATTTGATCCTAACCCTGTATTTATATTGGTAATCTAAATCAAGAGGTGTGTATATCAAAAATATACTTTGATACTAACAAACCGGTTATCAAACCCATTAACACGAAAGAGTATATACATGAAACTGGAAATTTTCCTTTGAGTGGTTCTACATGAAACCAACCATCCAAAACAACAAAGAGAATCTGATCCACTAAATCATTAACAACATTTTAAGCTAGTTGCACGATTCGTGTCCTTTTTTGTATAATGATTTGAAAACGGGTTAAATCACACATTCGTGTCCTTTTTTTATAAACATGTAGTGCATGAAATATGATTACAAAAGGTATAGTAATCGTACAACCTATTTTCTTCCCATAAAACTGTTTTGTTCCTCGTACAGTGACCACATAAAAAAAACTTGTAACTAACACGATTAAGGCCTTATCGTATAATAAATCAATAACAAGTGCATAAAACTTCTAAACTTCTCACTCTCACCGGAAAGTTTCATCTTTTTGCAAGATCCGAATCCCAAACACGGCCATACATGTCATCCAGGTACCCATTATAACATGTACAAGAAGAACATTCTTCATGAGAATTATGTGCAAATCCTCCCATTCAAAACTCCAATATCCATGAATCAAGTAAAACAATAAACCTTGATCGATGAAAACATATGTACCACTAAGTTATATAAGTGAAATTTAAATAAAACAAGTAAAAAACTATATGAATTACAATAAACTAAAGATTAAGAAAAAAAACATACCTGATTGATTGATTAGACTTTGTATAGAGAACAAACTTTTATTAAAGAAAAAAACAGAGAGTAAGGATCAATGGAGTACCAAATGTTATTGCTTTACGTGGTTTATATAATGATATATTTGCTTGAGTTAAAAGCAATACTGAGTGGTTTAATTGAAATAATTGAGAGTTAGAAGCAATTATAGGGTGGTGACTATTTGGCTTTCATATGATTTTTGTAACTCTTAAGACTTTTGGATTTCTTTCTTATTCATTAATAATTAGTTAGATTTACATTAAACTCTAAAGTTTAACTTTATTACATAATCAACTTAAATATTAATGTAGAATGACAATTTTACCCTTTTATTAACTTCATTAAGTTGTTGTACCATAAGCATAAGATGTAGTATTTACTTAAATTTTGTTGGTATCCTTCCCTCATGCTTTATAATATAGTATAGATAAGACCTTAAACAAAAATTACTAACAAGATGTTAGAAAAAAATAATACATCACCAACAATTTATACGTTATAAAATTGAAATTACAATCATGCTTTCCATTCTACTACATGAGATTTCACCCCATACTTAATCCAAAGATAAGAATTAATCTTAATTGTTGTTTGTTTTTAAAAAGGTAAAAGTTCTGCAGTCTGTGAATTACATCTGCAGATATTTGTAGAGGAAGAGGTGGACCAAATGTCTGCAGGAAGAAGACTGTTTGTTTGTTAATGTCTGCAGCGTAACCTAAAACCATAACCCACCATAACCATAACCAACCACAACCCACTATAACAATAACTAACTACAACCCATCATAAGCAACCATAACCCACAATCAGGTCCTACAGACTACCCTAAACCCGTGTTGACCATTGAGCCCCTAAGCTTTGACTATGTTGAACAAGGCTTAATCAATCCATCTTTATTATTGAAATCCTACCATGCCACTTTGAACCGATTGTCAACCACCAACCATCTGCCATCGCATCCATCAAATATTACTATCCAAGCCACCATAACAATCACTATCTTATCATAATTGCAAAAGTATAATCTTTGTCGAATCAAAACCAAACCCTAGGTCCATCGTTAATTAACCATTAAACCCCTAACCCAATACCATGACTCGTCATCAACATCTGATCGTCTCACTCTTTCTCTCTCATCCAGATCTGTCTATCTCTCGCTCTCTAAATCAGTATGTGTGTGTATTATGCAGAATGAATGTTAGGAAGGTGAAGGGTGTTTATGGTTCCTCTGTTGCGGCGCAGCCGCATGGTGATGACCGGAACCTGTAACACCCCAACCGATGGCGGAATCATCGAGGTGTCACGTAGTGACGATTGTTCAAAAGCACATGGTACTAAAAATGTAAATATATTATTGAATAATTTAAATTGTCTTACATGGATGAAGTGGGAAAAATACATAAGTCTAAACAAAACATGAAATTTGAAATAAATTATTAAAAGCAAGCACTAAAATCCAATGCTATGGAACTAAGATCAAACTGCACCTGAAACATGTACAAAATAAGTTTTGTCAACATATGAAATGTTGGTGAGCATTCCTAGTTTTAATACATATAGTAAGTTGGAAAAATGTTATACAATTTAAGTGCAAGCTACAGTGCAAATATGTAAACTATGTATCATACAAATGAGCGAAATCAATCCTGTGACTGTATAATGTACTAAATGAACGGCGGTGTACTTATCCAATAAATGGATAATAACTTAACAATGACCATGGATTCTCCGATGAAAAAGGGGGAGAATCAACCTAGGCGGGTTGTCAATCCAATAGCGCTATCCAATGTTAAGGTCGGCTTGTACAATGTTAATGATTTCACTAAGTACAAATGTATTCTACATATAATGTCTAAGCATAAAGCACGTTTGTAAGCAAATGCACATAGTACTAGAATTGTATTGTAAAAATGTGAACTTGTATTTGTAATTTGTATAAGTGTACATGTAACACCCCAAAAATGAATAAAAGCAAAAGGGGATAGGAAATACTCACTTTCGCCAAATGACTAGATGACTAAGCGAGCGTGAAAATGCGAGCAATCCAAAGATTCAACAACGAAACTAGTCCAATTTAGAAGAAAAGAAACCGAATAGGAAAAATATCAAGCTTCCAATTCTCCAATTACAAGAGCTTATAATCAAAGCTTCAAATGTAGAAGTAATATACTATAGGAGAAAGGTATGAGGGAGAGTTTAATCGAATTGAAACAATTGAATTAGAGGTGCAAAGTGTAATGGGTCATAGGTGGGTTTTTATACTAGTTTTGGATTCAATTAGCCATTAAAATTGGTCAACACCATAAAGTAAGGTTTTATAATGAATTGAATATTTGACTAGGACTTTGACTAGGAATTTGACTAGGACTTTGACTAGGAATTTGACTAGGAATTTGACTAGGACTTTGACTGGGACTTTGACTGATTGACTGTCTCCGCGGACCGCAAGAGCTAAAAAAATATTTTTTTTTCTAATTTAATCAATTTTAAGTTTTGGACTTGTTTCCTTCGGTTTCTAAGTTGTTTTAGGACCGAAAATTAAGGGCTTTGAGTATCAAGGTCTGAAACATACGTGCTCGGGTGTAGATGTGTGTATAAAACGTGCATACTTTTACTTATAAAAATTATAAGTTTTATTAAATTGTGAATTTTGGTCCTATTAAAATACGAGGGTTAAAAATGAAAATTTTGAAATAGTTGAGAAATCAATTATGCACATTTATGAAAAGTGAAGGGTGCAGGTTGTCACACCAGCCGCATAGAGCTTTTGTGGGTGAAGTGGGTAAAAAAATGGCGTGTGAGTAGTGGTTTCTATGTTTAAATATTGGGGGTTGGGGAGGGAGAGGAGGCGACGGGGATGGAGGAGGTCGGTTGTGGCGGCAGAGGGGAGGAGGGAGGAGGGGGAAAGAGGAAGGAGAAGAAGAAAAGAGAAGAGAAAGGGGAAGAAGAAGAAGAGAAAAAAGGGAAGAAGTACTTTGAGGAGAAAAGAGAGGAGAAGAGGTGGGAAGACCTTGGTGAATGTTTGCACCAAGAAAAGGAGGCGCATACGTTTTTGAGTGAAAAGTCTTCTAAAAAACAAACAATCTGCAGAGCCAAAATGTCTGCGCGCGTCTGGGCGGCGCAAACAAAAGAGGTCAGAAGCACTTCTGGGAAAAAACAAACACCCCCTTAATCTCCTCCACCATATCGCCCAACAAGTGTCAAGGTATATTGCACGTATTGTTTTTGTTAAACTTGGAGGAAACTAAAACTTTTATTTATTGATGGATTCATTAAAACATAGAAACCAGTGTTTATATTGACTAGCTATTCTAATCCTACTAGAACTATAATACTAAATGATAACTATCAAAATAATACAAAACATAACTCAAACATAATACTAATAGATAATTCAAATAATAATTAAACAATCTTAATTATTATTTTACTTGTCTAGTCCTTCAACTTTAGATCTTCGAGTTGATATCGCTACAATTTTCACACTCCCTCTCGATATCAACTTTAAACCTCCTTTACTACAATTTTCATACTGGGTTGGCATTGGATCTTTCACACTCCCTCTCAACACCAACTTCATTCATTCAAATTCTTGAACACAACTCAAGCATCCTTACTGTCGGTAATACATTTAGCTCGATTATTTTCTAC
The DNA here is from genome assembly GCA_030844895.1 of Ambrosia x helenae. Lineage (NCBI taxonomy): Eukaryota > Viridiplantae > Streptophyta > Magnoliopsida > Asterales > Asteraceae > Ambrosia > Ambrosia x helenae. The sequence goes on along the minus strand of CM061229.1, from coordinate 26,631,038 downwards.
CTCTTGAACTCAAGTCGATAGTTTTCACTCTCTTGAACTCGACCAATAACGGAACTCGTTTAATTGGAAGAAGGGATAACTTATCAACCGCCTTTAACCAAATTTAATCAAAGGGTTCACCAAGATCTGATCAAGATCTTTTACCACTTCCTTTGAACGAGTCTTCTTCTTTTGTTCAACCTACTAAACTACTCCAACACACGGAGTTTTGACCATCCCGATGTTGATCAGTTTTGACCGTATATGAAGGAAAACATAATAATCATAATAATACCTGATAGATTCGTGAGACCTGATACTGATGCTGAGAGAGTTGAGGTCGACATGATTGTCAGTATGATTCTTGGTGAGAATCAGTTATTGAGAGAGAGAGAGAGAGAGAGAGAGAGAGAGAGAGAGAGAGAGAGAGAGAGAGAGAGAGAGAGAGAGAGAGAGAGAGAGTAAGGGGGCGAAAATATTAGTGGTGTTATCTTAATAATATTGTGTAACCCCTAATCTCTAGTAATCTCTCCTTATTTATACATACCCAGTGGACACCCTAATAAGACCCATGTAATGATAAGTCCGCCCATCAAAGACATATTTTTTATAGGACTTAGGATAATATTAATAATTGATCATCATTATATAAATGATTATAATGGCTATCGATAAATATACAAACATTATGTATATTTAATCCAACATTCTCTCACTTAGCCGAGTAATCATTTATTATGAGTATTACGTAAGTCTGCAGAGATTAATACTCATTTTAGTTCTAAACCCAAAATGTAGCAGAGAAATACAGTCGTTAAGTATATATTCGACTTAGGACTCCCATTAATCATACTACAATCCAAATTTAAAACTTAACATTATGATCAATTTACATTATGCCCTTAGTTGTTGATTTTCTATATTATTGTCTTTATGCTAGCTTAACATACTAATAGACAAACAAATCAATATGAGGAAAAAATAATCATTAGTCATTGGTCATGAGTCATTCATAGTACGATATGCAGTTGTACATGGCCATTAGTAAAACCATTTTCTCTTATTTGGCCGTTAGTGAGACTTATGGGTAATAGATCTTTAGTTATTAGATCCATAAGCATATCATGAATGCATTCAATATAAAATTCTAATTTCCTCTACTTATTGTTAAAATAAGCGAACAATAATTTCGTATCGAACTCTAATGCAACTCTTCTCAAACTGTTACTGTTCGAGAAACTAGGGCAGCTGATTTTATCATAGTAAGTCTTCAACATAGTATTTAAATGGAGTTAATAAGTTATGAGTCAACTGATAAATTTATCAACAACATTTAATGACCATTCTGTTGTGATCAGCAACATATTATGTCATGATAACTTAGGTTGTTGTTAACAGTTCCTTATGACTTCTCCATAAGATAGTTATGCATGCTAACGTTATAATATACCCCGAAATTGACACTTGATTTCCTTTTAATATAACAAATTTAGAATAAGAGTAGTCAATCACTTTAGGTTCTCACTTCTTCTTTAGATTATAGTCTCTTGTTTCTTAAAGATATTGTAATGTTCCATTAGATGCTTTTCATCAATCTAGACAAGTCTAGAGTTAAGCAATACGATCAATATCATAAACAAGGAGTCCAAATCTTTGTTACTTGCGTAAAGAGATTGAGCGAACCCTCCCAATCTGCAAAGACAATGAAGATGACGAATTTCTGCCAGAGACACAATATGAGACACATGATGAAGGATATAAATTGGATGACGATATTGAAGAAATGTAAGTTATAGAAGATGAATATGAAGAAGATGCAATTCAACCAACTCAGTGGAACATTACAAGGAACAAAGTTCGTTGCGCGAGTGAAGGGTGCACCATGGTCAACCGAGTAAGAGGTTGCTTTGGCAAAAGCTTGGTGTTATTGCTCTGAAACAAGGACAAAAGGGTAATCAACGAACCAAATGGATTTTTTAGAAGGCGGCGCTTAAACAACACAACTCATTGTTGGGAGGAAGCAATTGATCCACCAATCAAATAACTTCAAAAGGGGGTCCATTAACCTAAAAAGAATGAATTCAAGAGATTGTGGATTCAAGGTAGAGGTGTACAAAAAAACCGGTTTTAAAAAAAAAAAACCGTTATTATAACCGAAACCGGTTATAAAAAAAAGCTTTAAAAAAACCGATTTTTTTTCCAGTTATTCAGCACCAATGAACAAACCGGTTTTAAAACCGATTTAAAAAAAACGATTTTTTAAATAAAAAAAATCGGTTTTTAGGATAAACCGGTTTAAAAACCGATCCTAACCGGTTTCACCGGTTTGGGTTTTTTGGCATAAAAACCGGTTTTAAAACCGAACCGTATTATAAAAAAAAACCGATTTTAAACCAAACAAAAAAACCGATTTTAAAAAAAAACCCGGTTTTTTTAAAACCGGTTAACCGATTTGTACACCTCTAATTCAAGCGGTATTATTTTTCACTTCCATTATTTTTTTAGTTTTTATTTGTTTAATTTTACTCTTACATTTGTTAGTTAAAATTTGTTTAATTTTATGCATAGATTTATTGTATATAGGACCATGTACGAGGTAGTGGATGTAACGACCTTCATGAAATAGTCGTGAAACATAGTTGGGAGTGTTATTGGGAAAATGAGGAAGACGGAGAGGATGAGTAGTTTAGTTTTATTTTTTTAATAGAATGTTTGATTTTTTTAATTGAAAAGCTTATATTATTGGTGCCTGTGCCTACAAATTAGTGTTTCAACTTTCAAGGTGGTGAATTAGAGTATAATATGACAATGTAAGATTAGAGAAAATCAGAGTCGGATTAGGCCCCTTTTGGAGTGCCATCTTATATTCTATCACCATTCTCGGAAGGAATTTATTCATGTGATCAACCTCGGACGTGAGAATAAGCATTACGAGAAACGAGTAAGACAACCATTTTACAAGAATGAAAGGCAAACTTTAAACCACCTCTCTAAAATGGCTTCTTGATTGAGATTAGATCTCTCCTGTCTAATAAACCCAAAACCACCAAGTTATTCATTAGCACTATATATTACAAACCACAAAAAAACACACACACACTAAATCAACTCATAAACGAATAACTCGATGATCAATCGCCTTTAGTCGAAGGCTCGACGCATGCACAGAAATGTCCTTTCTTCCGCCTGCTGCTAACGCTCGCTTTTGTTCTTCCGGCGCCATAAAGATAGTCTTTCAAAAGAACCCGTTTACTTCCGTCCAGAAACCTCGCTCTTCCTGCTGCTTCGCTTTCATCGTCGAGTTTCAACAACACAAACTGTATCTTCTGTATCTCTAACTGCAACCGACCGATCTTTTCCGACACCCTTCTCGCTTGTTCCGACACCTTCTTTCTTCTCATACTTTCATTCTCTCCACCGTCGCCATCGATGCCTTCTATTTGTTTTACAAATTTCCCGTTTAGCTCGTATAGCTTCTGGATAGCAGATTCGGCTTCCATGAGTTGGCCTTTTAGTGTCTCGCATTCGATCATTGCTTTTCCTCGTCTGCTCCTTAACGTGATCTCAACTTTCCGTTTCAAATCCTCAATCGTAATCTGAAGATTGGTCAGCTTTAAAACATCGGAATTCAGTCTTTCCAGAACTTTCCGCTTGCTTTCGTCATCACCACGAGACTCCTTGATTCTTCTAGAAACTTCTAGCTTATCCACTATGTTATCGAGCGACACGTCTGAAGCGGTTGGATTGTGTTTGTACATAGTTTTGGAATCATTCGCAGTTTCCCAAATCTCACCGTCGATTGTTCCTCTTTTGCTTACATTGTATGATGAACATTCCGAGGCTTGATCCAGCATGATATCTTTCGGATCTGCTTCCGATATTTCCGATCTTGACTTTGGTTTACGGCGGGAATTCTTTTGAGAACTCAGCTCTTCAATCTGCTTCATTGCGGATTCCAGCTTTGCATCTGAATCCAACTTCTGTTGCGTTGATCGCATTTGCATTTCGACTACCGCCATTTCAATAACTTTAACCTTACTTTGAAGATCCAGCAACTCCATGAACGCGTCTTGCTCCATATTTACAGATTCGTCACCCTGAAAATATTAAATATTAAATATATATTTAACAGTACAGATTATAGCCCCGCTTATGGCTATGCGCATATAATGTATATGTGTGTGGCCCTCGGGGAGCAAAAGTAAAGTTTGCACTAATTTTAACGTTATTTTACTAATTTCGTGAAAATAACGTTAAAAACGACGGATGGTTAATCATGCATCATGTGGTGGCGTTGATAGCCAAAAGACAAGGGGGTACATGCACCAAGTGTTATGTGCCTTATGTCAAAGGCTTGATACAAAACCACTATCGAGCCGAGGGTCTCACTGGAAGCAGCCTCTCTATTCCCACGGGGTAGAGGTAAGGCTGTCTACATCTTACCCTCCTCAGACCCTACCTTAGCTTTGCTATTGGTGGGATTAACTGAGTATGATGATATTTAACAGTACAGATTCATTATATATATCATATATGACATTACCTTTGTGTCTTCATTATCGGATTCTGGGACTTTTGTTCTGATAGACGTATGATCTTCCAACGATACGATGCTATCCTTCAAAGATTCAACGGCTTGACCATACGCAGCCAAAGTAGCTTTAAGATCACCATTCTCACATTCCAAAACGTCGGCTTTTTCTTTAAGCAGTTCTTGACTCGCGTCTTTGGAATTATTTTCTTCTTGAAGATTCGAACAAACTTCAGTAAGCTCACGGATCTTCTCTTCCAATAAAACTTGATAAATGCCGGAAGTCTGCAAATCATCATAATATATTGATCCTTCTGTTTCCAAGAATCGAGCCTTTTCCTCCGTTTTTTCCAGACTTTCCGTCAGTTGTTGCATTTTAACCTCCGATATCTTGTTTTCTTTACTCAAATGATCATTGTCTTGTAAAAGTTGGAGAATTTGTTTCCCTTGTTGTTCGTTTGCCGTTTTAACCTCGTTGTTTTCCCTCCGCAGATCGGCTAACGTTTCCGACAACTCTTTTTTGTCACTCTCTAAAATCATTATTTGTTGGACTGCTTCCTTATGTTCCTCTTCTTTTGATTGCAGCAAATTACTTCTGCTCGCTAAATCCGAACCCAATTGATCACGCACAAATATAACCGTTTTCAGTTCATGTTCGGATTTTTCCAAAGTCGTTTTAAGATCAATATTTTCCTTTCCCATCTCTTCCAATTTCTTCTCAACCATAGATATTTCTTCATGTTTCTCATCGATGTAACTCTTCAAAGTTTCGGAGAAGATACTTTGACTTAAAACCTCAGTCAAAACGATGTCGTTTTCTTCTTCCGAAGCACGAAGCTTGTTCTTGATATCAAAGTTATCTTCCAACAAAGATTTCTTTTCTTCAACAACAACCGAGTTCTCCATCTGTAACGTTCTGAAAGCTTCTTGAACAACCGACAACTCACACTGTATATTCTCTAGCTGAGTTCTTAGCCCTGATTCATTAATATCCCCTTCAATCGCTTTACGTCTCAACCCTTCATTCACTTCCGACATTTCCCGAGCCTCATTTTGCAACTCGAGAATCTTTCCAGCCCGAACACTCAGCTCCTGTTGAATAACACGCTTTTCTGCCTCAATGTCCGTCACTTCTGTTTTGAGTTGCCTCAAAAGTGTGACTAAAATCGACATTTCAACAACTAACTTCATGTTTTTCTCTTCATTTTCGATTAGTGCACAGTTCGTACCCTCAAATGTTTTCTGTATACAATCGAAATAAGTTTGTTCCTTCCCGTTTTCAGGTCCCGAGTGTAAAGAAAGACCAGCAAATTTCAACAACCGATGCATCCCGTTGTTCAATCTGCTGTTTTGATCAGATAAAGATTTGATGTTTATCTGGTCTTCCGTTTTCTCTTGCTTCAACACATGAATCAGACTTTCAGACAATTTTAATGCCTCTTGGAGTTTATGATAATCATTGAACAAAGATTGGTTATTTTCTTCGAGATCTTGTATGCATTTCAACAAGACGAAGATGTTGATTTCAGAACCGAACGCTTTGTCTAATTCTTCTTCAAATTCTTTGTTTTTATTTTGACTTTCGTCTTGCAGGAGTTGAATTTCGCTTCTCATTGCACGCAAACTTTTCTCGTTCTTTTCGGCAAAAGTAACATGTTCTTGATTTTGTAAAGCCAATGATACATTCAAATCTTCGACTTTTTGTAGCGTCGACTCTCGTTCTTTCTCCATTAATGAATATTTCTCTTCTAAATCTGTGTATTTCATCTTCAGATCCTCTAAAGTTTTTTCGGTAATTTCCATCTGCGATATCAGAGTACCCTTTTCACTTATAAGTGCAGACTTTTCATCAGCAAGCAATTGACACGACTCTTCGAAACTCTTCGACTTTTGCTTCAAGATTTCAAGTTTGACATGCGCATCGAAAAGGGAATTCTCGAGAACAGTGTTCTTCTCCGAAACTTGACTCAAATTATCAGTTGTTACTTGTAACTGACCTAACAAATTCGCCTTTTCGACAGTGATATTAGATTTTTCTTCCGAAAGCGATTGGTAAGATTCTTCAAGTGACTTTAACTTACCCCTTACCCCTTCTAACTCAGCACCCAAATCCGATAATGAATTCTCCAAAACAACATTTCTTTCGAGTAGTTGACCCATGATTTCCAATTTCTCCAGCAACGCTTCTTTTGCAGCCTTTTCTGTTTGCCGTTCTTTTTTCAAATTCAAGTTTTCATCTTGCAACTCCTTTACCGATGACCCGAAGCTTTCTGGGTTCAACCCGATATAAGCAACTTGCTCCAAAATCGACCCATGCTTCGTGTTCAGTTCTTTTAGTTCCTCTTTTAAACAGTATATTTCTTGCTGAAGAGCGTTTCTTTGGTCAACTCGAAGCTCAACCTCTTCCTCGAGCTTCCCATTGACGTCTTTTAAGCTACTGATCGCAGCCTGCATTTCTTTCAATGAAACGCTAGAAGATACGTTGATCACGTTAAGATTTTTGTTCTCCTCGATTTGCTTTTGTATCTCTCCTTCTAAAACTTCGTTACGAGCTTCAATTTCCCGTAAGATCTGGGCCCGGTTCTGTAACTCTCCCGCCATTGATCTTAATTCTTCTTGAGATTGAGCGTGTAATTGTTGTAAAGTTTGGAAAGCGGTTTCCGCCTCCACGAACCGTAACCGCTCTTCTTGTATACAAGTCCATAACCTCCCTAACTCCTTCTGCTTCTCAGTTATTTCTTGACTTTGACTACTGATTTTAACCTCCATTGACTCCAATTCCAAGTGAAGACTCTTGTTCGACTTTTCTAGAATTAACCGCTGTTCTTCCGCACCCTTTAGAAGTAAAACTCCATTATCGATTTCGGCTTTCAGCTTTTCGGTTTCTTCTTCTGCACAAACAAGTCTAAGTTCAAGACTTGCAATAGTCTCCATGCATTTCTGGTACAAAACAGTCTGTGCTTCTTTCTCTTCGGTTAATTTAGCAATCGCTAGCTTCAACGCTTCAATCTCCTTCTCCGCTTCTAATAACTTCTTCTCCAAATCTGATATCAGATTCAAAGATTGTTTGTACTGATCATAAGCGGCATCTCTTTCATTTTCTAATCTACTAATTTCTTCCTTCAAATTTTGCTCATTTATTTCCTCGATTTTCTTTTCGGCCTGATGGTAAAGGTCAAGACTTTCCTCTTTTTCGGCTTCTAACTTTTGCAGCATGTCTTTCAAACTTCGGGATTCGGCCTCGGCTTTACTCGCACGGTCAGCAAGTTCTCTGGATTCTTCTTGTGATTTCAAGATCTCAGACTCGAGCTTCGATAACCTATCCAAACTCTCGATGTACTGCTTTAATCCAGCTTCTTTCTCATCTTCTAATTTGGCCAAGGCTTCTTTTAATAATAAGATCTCTTTATCATCCACACCTACACTCTCGAACCGAGATAAGTTTCGATCATGAGTCCCGTTTTTATCACTGTTAACATCTTCTGAATCATCGAAATTGAGAGCTTTTCTTGCGGTTCCTGTTGACCCGTCTTTCCGGAAGTCATCAGAGTCAAAACATGGATTTGTTGTGGTTCTGGAATCTGGGGTCTGAGGATCAGTATCGTAGGGAGAATTAGTCGTCGAGTCATCACATCCTGCGGGGACTTGATTTGGGAAGACTTCAGTCATTGTTTTGTGAGCCTGGCGGAGGGCCCCAGTTGCATGATCATATCTTTCGGCTAAGGCGCGATATGCTCTGTATAACTCTTCAACCAGTTTCATAAGCTCGGGTCGCTTTTTGTAGTACATTTCTGCCCTTCTAGCAAATGAATCAGCATCTTCTTCAATGAGCTTTATCATCGCTTTCACTTTACTGTCCACATCTATTCACGCACACAAGGAAAATTTAGTATGTTTACACAAGTAGAATGAATTCTAGATCATGTCATATTAAGCCAATAGACGACGACAGATAACAAAGCGCCTAATTCTAGTTGGATGATGAGAAAGCATTAAATGAAAGCTTTTGTTACAATAACTCCTAAATTCCACAACTCGGATAAATCATGTAACATTCAAGTCATTGCTTTGACGTAAGTACATGTCGTCACGTTGCTTTTGTGTGATCATGCCATTTTATCTTGATACATATCATCAAAATCCAAAAAGATCTAAACAACGAAATTTGCTTGTAAGCCAACTACAGTTTATAGTTTCTACAGTCACCGAAAACTCAAAATCAGTCAAATCATCGAGTTACAACGAACAACAGAAACGTCGAATACACTTACGAGTTACGAACTCAAAAAGCCATACCTGTAAGGTTCTCCTGAAGCCATTTAGAATTCTTGGGACTTATGTGACTGTTCCACCACCACGAATACATGCGCCTGGAATCCGCCTTTGACAACGAAGCCATGGTTCCACTCTTCCAAATCTAATCCGAACCGCTAAACCACAATTATGTCCTAATAAACCTTAAATTCTAGTCTCCTCCCTGTAAAACAAACAAATTTCATTTCATTACATAATAAAGCAGATCAAACACAAACATCAAAACAGAAATCACAGAATTAACGCATCAGACGCTCCTTGTAATTATTATTATTATTATTGTTATTATTATTATTATTATTATTATTATTAAGAATAATATGAATCAAGAATATAAAACTTTAAAAAAGCCACACCTAACTCTCTAAACATAACCCAAAAAGAAAAAAAGCAAACAGTATTTGAAGATCCAAAATCAAGAATATTATTATCAAACTAAACCATAACATAATCAATCATGATCCCAACAAAACCAACCCAAAAAGTTACAAATCATCAACAATTCAATACCCACAACACAAAATCAAAAATCATTCAATACCCATCAAAATTTTTATAAAAATTCATGTGAAAACTTACTGGACGATGCTGCAACTGGAATTATAGAGTTAAAAGCGTTGATTTTAACCCATAACCCATAATAGGGTGATCTGTTAACGGTAGTTTGTAGAAGAAGTAGAAGAAGAAGAAGAAGGTGTGCTGTAGTGTGGTTGGTGGTATGATCTGTTGTTGTTGTTGTTTGTAGTGTAGAAGGTGAAGGTGGTGATATTGGTTTTGATGTTTTGTGTTTTAGGAAAGAGCTGTCTGTCGGTTAATAATGATAAAGTGAAACGTACAAGGAGCCAACAAGGAGGAGGAGGAGGCTTCAATGTTTTCTTTTTTTAAAACTTGAAATGAGACAAATTATTATTTATTATTATTATTATTGAATAATAGTTGGTATACTTTTTTTTTTTTTTGAAAGAAATAGTTGGTATACTTTTGACTTTCTATTTCGATTTTACATTTACATTTACGACTCATATGTTATTTTTTTATCAATTATAAAAGGATTATTAGATAATGTTTTCGCCGTAACCACTCACAACTTGCAACTTATTACTTGACCATAAACAATCCCAGTTTATAACTTACTAGGTGAAATCCCGTGTGAAAATACGGGAACACTAAATCCAACTAAAGCTGAAAATCCATTCATTGGTTAGGAGTAGGGGTGTAAATGACACGTAGCGGCTCGGGATCGGCTCGGTAAAAAGCTCGAACGAGCCGAGCCTTAACGAGCTCGAGCCCGAGCCTGAAATATGGCTCGTATAGTTATCGAGCCCGAGCTCGAGCCCTAGATACAAAGCTCGATTGGGCTCGCGAGCCTAATCGAGCCTTAACGAGCTAGAGCCCGAACCCGAGCCCGAGCCTAAGTTACAGCCGAGCCTAAGTTATAGCCTTAACGATTGGGCTCGCGAGCCTAAGTTATAGCCGAGCTTTTGCGAGCTCGAGCCGAGCCGAGCCGAGCTCGAGCTTTGGATTTTGCTAGCGAGCCGAGCTCGAGCTCAAGATTGTAGGCTCGAACCGAGCCGAGCTCGAGCTCGAGCTTCACAAAACCTTAACGAGCCCGAGCCGAGCCCAGTCAGGCTCGGGCTCGGCTCGGCTCGTTTACACCCCTAGTTAGGAGGGGGTGACATCTTCATGATGGGTCTTCACGTAGGCGTCACATAGGAGTAGGGGAGAGGCATCTTCATGATGGGTATCCAAGGGGGTGGAGTGCACTATGATGACGGACCTCCTCATCGGTCAGAATTATTAAAAATAATAACATTTGGCCTGACACAAAGTCATGTGGTTGCCGCTCATGCCGATGCCAGAAGAGGGGAGCGGTGTACGCCGGCCCATCAACACCTTGCCGGAGCTATGCCGGCTTCCACACCGTAAGGTCTAACATTTGCTCTATAAAAGATATCCTTTTTTTTCTACATATTTGGAGATGAGAAATTGTTGGAAAGAACCTACACGTGTATATAAGTAGTTTTAAGAGTATAAGGGTTTTGTTTTTAAGAGAGTAATTTCCGGTTAAGGAATATTGGTTTAATTGCAAAGCTTTAATTTTTGCTTTAGAAAACCTCATCTGCAACTAGTGATAAGTATGCGTTTGAAAACACGGCATAAACCGAGACAAACCAATGCCCTTATCAACGACATCTCACCTAAGGGCTCCTTAGGATGAATACACTCCAATGCTAAAGGGCATCCAAGGGTTTGATCTCAAAGGGCTTGTTGGAGATAGTCTTATTCTTGTTGTCACTTTTTTTTTTAACAATAAATACCTGGACACCCGAGATCACCCTGAAGCAAATGAGAACAAATTTAATACCGATAATCTTGGAGCATTTAGAACGAAATTACTAGAATATATGTTTCATCAAAGTTATTTAATACCCAAGGGATGGTATAGGTTTCTATACAAAGTGTATTTTTCGTACAAAGTGTGAGAAGTCTATGTAGTCACCGTGTTTTAAATTTTGGCTATGATGTTTTCAATTTCTTTTGCATTGTAAGCTTGTTTTATAAAAAATGATAATAAATTTTGTCAAATATAAATCAGGTAAGTACATTGTACGTTGTAGATAATTTTACTTTCAATGTGCAATGTAAGAAATGATTGCCATTTATACCGATTACAACAACATAATGTCTAAAAACATGTTTCTTAACTAGTATGGTTCCTTACCTACGACTTGTGTCTTGACTTGTCCACTTCCTTGCAAAAACTTTATACACACACATATTGTTATGTGCATGTGTGTAAAAAGCAGACTTTTACTCCTAATTTTTAAAACAGACTTGTCCACTTCCTTGCAAAAACTTTATACACACACATATTGTTATGTGCATGTGTGTAAAAAGCAGACTTTTACTCCTAATTTTTAAAACACCTAAATTGTTTTTCAAACCCAAATAATACATTATTTTAAATTCAACTTAATTTGTGATAAAGGTTATACAAATATATTTAAAAAGTATATTTAACCTATAACACATTTTTTATATTGCCTAGGATATATTAAAATATTAGATGCAAGAAACTACAAAGCACAAAGAATTAAATATTTTTTTAAAGGCCAATAGAGTCGTCACGGGCCCCGTGAGAGTTTCTTTATGACAAATTCAGGGTACCACGGGGTATCTGGTCTTCCAGGTCCACCAATCCAGGGAAAACCCGACCACCCACTCGCCCGAGGCACTACAGTGAATAATTGGTAAAATATTGTATCCTTCAAGGCTCAAACTTATGACAACTTGACCCCAAGTCATCTATCATTAGATCACGCACCACTCCACTTTCTACTGGGGATGCAAAGAATTACATATCTTTAGAATTAAGTTTGACATCAAGTCACCTATCATTAGGTTACGCACCACTCCACTTCTGCTAAGCCGTACCAAACCTGGTTATTGTGAGTTCTCAAATGTACACGCTACCATGTGTTCTAGCTGTTCTAAAAAACTGTGAGGGTTTTAACTGCGTCAACTCTGACTCGGGATTACAAGCTACGTTAAGTCATTCACGTGCTACAATCAATATGTAGTCTTTTCTTAATATTTTAAAACATCAATAAATCAAGAAACTTTCAAATTTCATATGCCTAAAACCAGCCTGGGAATATTGGTTCTATCATTTGACCAATTATTGTTTTTGATTTCTCACTCCAATATAAATTTATAAGTATTACTTTTGTATATTTAAGTATACTTTTAATAAATTAAGCAGCTTCCAAATTTCATATGCTAAACCAGCCTTGGAATTGAATTGGTCTTATCATTTGACCAATTATTGATTTTGATATCTTAATCCAATATAATTTTCCCTTATACGTATTATGGTGGAGGGGGGTTTTTGCGGGTAGCTTTCACATGGTTGATACCCGCAACGCTAAGAGCGTGGTTGGGATTGAGTTTGGAAGCAACTTATTGACTTATTAACTTTTTAAAAAAGCTAATAAGTCAATAAGTCATTTTGACAAGCCAGAATTTTGTGCTTTTCCAAATGACTTATTGACTTATTGGCTTTTCAAAAAGTTAATAAGTCATTTTTCAACTCAATCCCAAACACCCCCTAAATTGTCGCCACCTCATGGGTAAGGTATGCGGCTAGTGTTCACGGGTAGAGAAACCAAAAGAAAGGAGAAGAATGTGACCTCTGTGAGTGGGTCAAATATGACGATTACCAACGCCCCTTCTTTTCTAACTCATCTTTTTCCCTAAACCCTAGAAATCGCCCGATTTTCATGTCCAAAATTCGAGTTATATAACTGCAATAATCGATCAAAACCACAAGGCTTTTACTTGAGATGAAGGGATGAGTATGTTGGATTTAGATGTCCGAATATCAATCCCCACCATTGTCTCTAGTTTCCCCTTTCCTATGAATCAAGAATCACTCAAAGTTGGTTAATTTGTATTGGTCTTCTTGGAAAGTGTTTGATGTAAAAGTTGGTCTTTGTTTTGTGTTGTTTGGCCTCTTTGCTAGTTTCTTGCTAACAACATTTTAGTTTTACATAAATTAAAAAAAAATTAAGAAAGTTATATGCAACTTGTCTCCACAACATTGGAAATGACAATCCACAAATTCATGTTGTGTGTTATTGTTTGTAAACAACTGTAAGCAACAACTTCCTAGAACTTCTTGTATATACGAACCCACTTTTTAATGATTTTTCTTAGAATTTATTAAAAATAGACTTAATTTGGTTTATTTTTTATTTTCAGAACTAATCGGGCTCAAAACAGACAAACAAAGCCAAACTAAACAAAAAAATGAGAATCTGGATAACAAGAAGGCGAGACACGCCTCGTGCCTCGACCACAAAATGACAAAAAACGATATCTTGAGGATTCGAAGATCCAGAGTAAAAATCAAGTAAAAATATATTAAAATTTATATACACTCTACATCACATCATGGTTTCAAGACAAGGGCATATAGTGTTCCCAATTATGGTTGAGGTGAAGGTGGTAATCTAATTAGGTTGTTTTGGTGGTAATCTTATCGAAATCCTATCCTTGACTACCAACAGGTTACCCATGGATCCGCCACCAATAATCCTTTTCCACTAAACTAATGGCATTCTAAAATGTAATGATATTTTTTAAAATATTGTAAATTTGTGTTTGGGTTTTCCGCCAGGCCGTAAGTATAATTTAGGGACCATAAGTATAACTTGTCATGATAATGTTTAGTATTTAGTGATAGTAATAATAAATTCAATAGTGATATTTATTGGGGACCATAAGTATAATTTGTCATGATCATATTTTAAAACATGATAAGTCTACTAAATATCCATCCATTCAAGGATCATGATTCACAAGTGATGAAATCTTGTGACTTCTTTGGTATTTTAGACACACTCAGTGATCAAATTTACAAGGAATTATAAACCATACGGATCATTTAGCACAAGGAATTTGGATGTACGGGGTGGTCAGCGATGGCTACCCCGTAATTGCTGTGATGAATCACTACACCGGCCCACGACATGTTTCACGCCCGCGATTTCATTAAAGTGTGACGTCCATCACGTCTCGCTAGTTGGTTCATCACATCGCTAGCCGTTAGCCAACGGCTACTTTATTTAAAACAAAAACCAAAAATTAATTTTATCCCCGCTATAAATACACATATTAACCCCATTTTTTTACAGTACACATTCAAATAATTCTTCTCAAACCTTTCAAAAAAAAGAATTCTTCTCATCTTCACAAACAAAAAAACAATTCTTCTCATATTCACAAAAAAAAAAATAAAAAAAAAATCACAAACATCATACACAATGGTTACGTGGACAAAAGAAGAAGAAATTGCACTCGTGATTGCATACAACACCGTACACTCCAACAATGGCGCATCACGAGCACCGGTTGTGGTCGTAGCCGTGGCCGGAGCAACCCATATTGGAAAAAAGTTTTAGCCGAGTTTGGTGCATTAGTCAGGGGATCAGAACGTACGTGTGATTCCATCTCTCACAAGTACGCGGACCTTGAATCCAAGTGTAAAACGTATGATTTTTTTTTAAGAAAGCGAAGCTAAACTACCCCGACGAGAAAGAAGATATGCAGGAAGACTTCGCTAAAATCGACTACGCTACCGAGGTCAGCGTGGATTTTACGCACATTTCGGCGTGCCAAATGCTACGCAACAAATTTTAGGTTTTTGAAGGGATAGGGAGCCTAATCTGAAAGGCGTCCCTATCCCCGTGCAACAGCAACCCCACGCCAGATCATGGCGCGGGAACACACTCGCGCGGGGACAGGCAATCAACACGTCTCGCGCGCCAAAGCATACGATAAGCAACATACAACACCTGATACGCGCGTGTTACCACGCGCGGAATCTTCCCTTGGCACCTCTCATACGAAGTACAAAGAACGGCAGAAGGAAGATTCATAAAGATCCATGTCAGAGTACACACCAGCAGGAGAAGGACATGTGGCAGATAGTACAAAAGGGTGAACGGCTGCACTGTGCATGCTGTCGTGAATAGTGACCAGCAGGCATTACCTCGCCAACTGTCAAACGTCACATCAGACAGCATGGATAGCCTGAACACTGTAGCAAGTACGATGTTACTGTACACCACCAGAAATCCGCCACGTGTCCGGCTACAACAACGACCACACTATAGCGTGACGTCATCAACAGTAACCTGCCTTTTCCCGCCATTTTCAGAAGAACCATGGGCTTGGGCCTCGGTTGGGCCCAGACCAATGGTATCACCCGTGGGCCATTCCATGCAGCCCACTGCGGTGCCTATAAATAGGATTACATGCAATCCTTGTAGGTCATTCAGAAATAACCATTACTACTATACTCACTCATTGTAACCTCTCCTGTTATCAATAATATTCCGGTGTACTTACAGTGGACGTAGGTCATTAACGACCGAACCACTTAACTCTTGTGTTCTCACACACTTCGCATACACATTCACTTACATTAACACTCACACGGGTTACCATCACGGTTTGGGTAAAGGATTAATCTGACAGTGACATAAGTATTAACCCCCCGGTGATTAGTCTTAATCTCCGGTATACTTATTGTTTCTTCATTGGCGCCATCCAACGGTTAGAACAGCTTTTTTCACCCATCTTTTAACCCACCCATGGCTGAACCCAACCCCAACACCTCCGGCGTGCACCGAGCCGGAGAAGATGACCTCCAACAACCGGAGGACCAAACCACACCCAACACCGTCGTCAAACAAACGACTTCACGACTCGACAGGCCAGCTGTTGAGGTCCGTAACGTCGAGTCAGACGACGACAGCCAAGATCTCGCTGAGGAGGACCCGGACCAATGGCTCCTCCGGCAGAACGCCAAGAGTGCTGCAATCTACCAACGGAAGCTCTTGCAGCAAGCTAAGAAGAAGGGCAAGACCTGTGACATCCGTCACTTTTTCATATATATATACATAATAAAAGTAATAATAATAATAATAAAAAAATTTCAGATTTATATATACATTTTTTTTATTATCTCTAAACCAAACCCAATCAATCTTACAATCCATAACCCCAAACCATATAAGCCCCCTTCCTAAACCTTTTGGACCCACAAACCGGCCCGCCAGACAGGCCCAACAACGGCCCAACAGCAGAAGCCAGCCCACTTCCCCTCCTTCCTTTCAGTTTAAACAAAAAAAAAAGGGGGATTGTCTCTCCCAGGAATCGAACCGGGACCACCTCACAACACAACACCACACTTAACCATCTGAGCTATGTCTCTAATCTGTTTCTATTCCAATCCCAATTATAATTAAACCATGTTCGCGTCTGTTCTTTTCCCTTTCTTCCTTCAACAGCGAACAGCAGTAGCAGGTATAATTATCTATTTATTTATTTTTATTTTTTTCGTTTTCTTATTTTGACCAATCAATTAGCGAGATTTACGTGTGATTTGACTTGGAATCATGATTATCGGCCTGTCACTAGCCTTATACGCGTATTAACAACATCAATTCATACCAATTTTAACCATTATACGCGTGACCATTCAAACCGAGTCAAACTTACCAATTCAAGGATTCAGACCAAACTACTATAAATTGAACATCTCCAAACCTTCACAACTCGCCAATACATCTCTCTCAATCCCCAATTATTCTCAATTATTCTCTGTTCGTGTTTTAAAATCGTGCGATTGACTTTTCACGTTGACTGACCAATCGAGCTCGAAACAACTTTGTAAGTGAAATGTTTTTGATGGGTTTTGATCATCGGCATCTACCCAGTGTTTCCCCTATGATTAATTAGATTAACATTGTGTAATTTGATCGATTAAGAAACCTAGGGCTCGAATCATATGATTTGGGGAAGAACATTGAATTTCTATATATGTTATATATTAAACAAATTGAATCTTAACACAACCACAGGTCTAGACCAAGTGGTTGTGTTGATGTTGGGATTCCCAGCAGACGCGGGTTCAAACCCCGGCTGCCACAAGTCTTTGTTTTTTTTTTTTTTGTTATATCAAATCTATATATATATATATTACTTATAATTCATAAATTCATTTTAAAATACCAAAACCCTTTTATAAATTCTACAAAAATTATCTTATATTAATCTGATGTAAATGTTCAAACTACAATTTTTAGTTTTCAGAAATTTATTTATTTAATTTATATAATAAATAAATCAAGTTTATTCTATTTTATTTATAAAAATCCATTAAAATATCAAAACGATCTTATTAATTTCCACAAAAATTATCCCGAGTTTGTATAACATTGAGCTTTTCAGAAATGATTTTTATTTCTGAAAAATCATTTATTTAATATTTTTAATCAATTTTTGTTAGTTTTAATCGTAAATAATTCATAATAAATTCATTTTTCAATATTTTTGTACCAAAATTTTACACAAATTATTTCTAACTATCTAGAACTGAATTACAATTTTTAATTCAGAAATTCTTTGATTTTAATATTTTTAGATATTAAAATCATATTTTGACAATTTGAAATAATTTGATTAAATATTCTATTTTCAAGAAAATAATTTTATAAAAATTATTTTCATACTCAAAACCTTATGTTATGATTATATTCAACTTAAGAATTTTACAAAAAGACTTTTGTTTATTTATTCACTAAATTTCTTATATTTAATAAACAATTTGTTTATTAATCAAATAAACGTTTATCCCCAATTCGAAGCCCTAGAAATACATATATCTTAGAGTTATTTCCCTTACACATTATCGAATACTTTAGGTTGATCATTTGGGAGTAATCTCAATTCATATTTCGTTGTCCAAGTCCAATTTCAAGTTATTACGTGAACTGTGAGTATTCCTACCCCTTTTTGCCTTTATACATTTTTGGGGTGTTACATGTACACTATTACAATTTCAAATACAAGTTTACATTTTTACAATACAATTCTAGTACTATGTGCATTGCTTACAACGTGCTTTATGCTTAGACATTACATGTGGATTACATTTGTACTTAGTGAAATCATTAACATGGTACAAGCCGACCTTAACATTGGATAGCGCTATTTGGATTGACAACCCGCCTAGGTTGATTCTCCCCCTTTTTCATCGGAGAATCCGTGGCCAGTGTTAAGTTATCATCCATTTATTGGTTGAGTACACTACAGTTCATACAGTACATTATACAGTCACAGGGTTGATTTCGCTCATTTGTTTGATACATGGTTTACATATTTGCACTGTAGCTTGCACTTGAATTGTATAACTTTTTAACCTACTATATATATCAAATCTAGGAATGCTCACCAACATTTCATATGTTGACCAAATCTATTTGTACATGTTTCAGGTGCAGTTTGATCTAGTGCTTTAGCAAGAGACATTTAGTGCTTTATTTCAATTCAGTTATTTCAATATTTACATTTCATTTAGACAATGTAATTTCCATTTCCATGTAAGACAAATTTTGGATTATTCAATAATATTTACATTTTAGTACCATGAGCTTTTGAACAATCGTCACTACGTGGCACCTCGATGATTCCGCCATCGGTTGGGGTGTATCAGATTGGTATCAGAGCCATGGTTATAGGGAACTAGGTTATTAGATAAAAAGGCCTAGACTATAACCGAACTTCAACTTTCATGCATAATATTTTCTGAATTGCCTTACCCTCATTTCCCTCTACTTTCCTTCTTCTATCTTTCCCTTTTTCTCTCTCTCCATTCTTTTCATCCTTCATCATGGGCATAGAGATGGTGTCCTACAAGGAGTGGAAAGCCTACATCACCATGGAACAGGAGCAGTACCTTTCATGAAGACACTCTTAGACATAATGCCTACTCTTACTTTTGTTCCTTCAAAGTTGTTGAACTTTAATGAATGTGATAAGGACACGTGCAATCTGGAAGGGTGGACGCCTGTACACTGGGTTTTCTGGCATAGGCAAGCATAGCGCATAAATCCATTTACGGACCTGTTATGCTTACCTGGGGATTCCTGGAGTGAGTGTCCACTTATAGGCTAAAGCACGTCTTCTTTGATCACCATTGGGTTCAAACTCCTTTGAAAAGTCAACGTTCTTGTTGGGCTTTACAGCTAGACAAGGACACTCCAAGCATCTTATGCAAGCTTTTTCAATAATACTCTCTCGGTTCATATACAATATTTTGTATTTCACGATTTTCATATATTGCTTACAAGTTCATACTTTCATAACCATCTATGGATTTCACAATCACACTTCACCTTACCCTCTTAGCCACTTTTTTTTAAATATTCAACACCCTACCTAAATCATATTATTTCATTTCTCCACATGTTATTTATTTTAAAAGCCATAATCTCATACCTTAGCACAAACTAAGGATTTCTAAAACTTGTTGTATTACCTAGTACCTTTACAAAGTACATAATATTTTTTTTTTAAAGGATGTCCTCGAACTTAAATTCAATTGATTATTTATTGACGCAACAAACGATTTTCTATATAATGTTTTAAACTATTACAAAGACTACTTAGCTTGTACTATTTAACAACTTTTGCCTTATGTACAAAACCAATTTTGAAAATAATTTTTTTGGAATAATATCTAGTCTCTAGATTCACTCATTTTTAACTTGTTCAAATTTTTACAATATTTAGTATATACCACAAACATGTTTTCTTATACACTTGATTATAACTTTTGATCCAAACCTCAAAATTTACACTGCTACATGATCTCCTTACTATAAAATAAACTCTTTATCAACTACCTTCACATTCTCTCACAACCTTGATCCTGCTTCAAGATTTTTTTTTTTCATCATCTTCTCAAGAACTAAATTCATATCCTTCACCTTCTCACACATGAGCTAGTTACCCATGCTAATCAAACTACTAAAAACCTGATACTTGATTCTACAGGATTTTTTTTCAAAACATCATTGATTTCCTCTTAACTTGACTATTCACTGGACATTTAATTATTCATGACACTTGTGTTTTCATAATCCTACTTTCATTTTGTACCCAATTGGTCACACTCATTGGCATACAACATCTAGAAATTTCCTTGCATACTATCGTGTATTAACACAAATTGGAAATTTATCATATTGATTACATTTATCATACAAGACTCTACCTTACATTTATTTGGAACGTTGGGACTTGATACTTGATCTTACAGATGCTTTTCTAAGAAAACATCATTGGCTATTACATGAAACTTGATTTTTCCTTAACTTGACTATGCATTGAACATCTAATTATTCATAAACATTTAATTATTCATGATAACACTTATGGTTGTAGTACTCACAAACTTGCTTGCATAAACATGTTATCAATTTGCAATCTATGTGAATAATAATTTCTGCACTTAATAGAAGTCATCATGCCTTTTTCAACAGTCGGGAGAGGCCCTACAACCTGCTCCACGACTGGTAGAGGCTATTGAACATACTCAACGATTGGTAGAGGTCGCTATGCCTTTTCAAACAGTCGGGAGAGGCCCTACAACCTACTCCACGGCTGGTAGAGGCTATCGAACCTGCTCAACAATCGGTGGGGTCATAGAAGGACGCAAAACTTTAATGTAAGGTAAATTGATGATTCCGGTCCGGAACGTAATCATGAATTTACAGGTACATTAGGGTAGTGTGAAATTCTATTAGAGTTTTTGGAAAGGCGTCCAATACGTTTTCAAGGTATCAAAGGTGTGGTGGGTTAGCTGCGGTACACCCTGTATACAAACACTAATGATGCATTGAAAATGTGACTGGAAGTCGGACCAGGAACAAACTCTGGTTACTTGGTAGTTCATTTATAGTCAATCAACCCGTACATTTATCATAGGATTCCTAAAACTTGAAATTTATTGAATTACTAGGTCCTTATTTTCCTTTTTTTCGAGACGAACCTAATCCTTAACTCACACCTATCAAACCTCATATCCAAATCATTCAAATTTTCCAAACCACAGTTACCTTAATTTTTCCCAAGCATTCATAACCCTATGTTTCTAATAACTTCGGGACGAAGTTTCTAAAAGTAGGGGATGCTGTGACATCCGTCACTTTTTCATATATATATACATAATAAAAGTAATAATAATAATAATAAAAAAATTTCAGATTTATATATACATTTTTTTTATTATCTCTAAACCAAACCCAATCAATCTTACAATCCATAACCCCAAACCATATAAGCCCCCTTCCTAAACCTTTTGGACCCACAAACCGGCCCGCCAGACAGGCCCAACAACGGCCCAACAGCAGAAGCCAGCCCACTTCCCCTCCTTCCTTTCAGTTTAAACAAAAAAAAAAGGGGGATT
Organism: Ambrosia x helenae; assembly: GCA_030844895.1. Lineage (NCBI taxonomy): Eukaryota > Viridiplantae > Streptophyta > Magnoliopsida > Asterales > Asteraceae > Ambrosia > Ambrosia x helenae. The sequence continues at coordinate 26,609,394 of CM061229.1, read as the reverse complement.
GTCTCTCCCAGGAATCGAACCGGGACCACCTCACAACACAACACCACACTTAACCATCTGAGCTATGTCTCTAATCTGTTTCTATTCCAATCCCAATTATAATTAAACCATGTTCGCGTCTGTTCTTTTCCCTTTCTTCCTTCAACAGCGAACAGCAGTAGCAGGTATAATTATCTATTTATTTATTTTTATTTTTTTCGTTTTCTTATTTTGACCAATCAATTAGCGAGATTTACGTGTGATTTGACTTGGAATCATGATTATCGGCCTGTCACTAGCCTTATACGCGTATTAACAACATCAATTCATACCAATTTTAACCATTATACGCGTGACCATTCAAACCGAGTCAAACTTACCAATTCAAGGATTCAGACCAAACTACTATAAATTGAACATCTCCAAACCTTCACAACTCGCCAATACATCTCTCTCAATCCCCAATTATTCTCAATTATTCTCTGTTCGTGTTTTAAAATCGTGCGATTGACTTTTCACGTTGACTGACCAATCGAGCTCGAAACAACTTTGTAAGTGAAATGTTTTTGATGGGTTTTGATCATCGGCATCTACCCAGTGTTTCCCCTATGATTAATTAGATTAACATTGTGTAATTTGATCGATTAAGAAACCTAGGGCTCGAATCATATGATTTGGGGAAGAACATTGAATTTCTATATATGTTATATATTAAACAAATTGAATCTTAACACAACCACAGGTCTAGACCAAGTGGTTGTGTTGATGTTGGGATTCCCAGCAGACGCGGGTTCAAACCCCGGCTGCCACAAGTCTTTGTTTTTTTTTATATGTTATATCAAATCTATATATATATATATTACTTATAATTCATAAATTCATTTTAAAATACCAAAACCCTTTTATAAATTCTACAAAAATTATCTTATATTAATCTGATGTAAATGTTCAAACTACAATTTTTAGTTTTCAGAAATTTATTTATTTAATTTATATAATAAATAAATCAAGTTTATTCTATTTTATTTATAAAAATCCATTAAAATATCAAAACGATCTTATTAATTTCCACAAAAATTATCCCGAGTTTGTATAACATTGAGCTTTTCAGAAATGATTTTTATTTCTGAAAAATCATTTATTTAATATTTTTAATCAATTTTTGTTAGTTTTAATCGTAAATAATTCATAATAAATTCATTTTTCAATATTTTTGTACCAAAATTTTACACAAATTATTTCTAACTATCTAGAACTGAATTACAATTTTTAATTCAGAAATTTTTTGATTTTAATATTTTTAGATATTAAAATCATATTTTGACAATTTGAAATAATTTGATTAAATATTCTATTTTCAAGAAAATAATTTTATAAAAATTATTTTCATACTCAAAACCTTATGTTATGATTATATTCAACTTAAGAATTTTACAAAAAGACTTTTGTTTATTTATTCACTAAATTTCTTATATTTAATAAACAATTTGTTTATTAATCAAATAAACGTTTATCCCCAATTCGAAGCCCTAGAAATACATATATCTTAGAGTTATTTCCCTTACACATTATCGAATACTTTAGGTTGATCATTTGGGAGTAATCTCAATTCATATTTCGTTGTCCAAGTCCAATTTCAAGTTATTACGTGAACTGTGAGTATTCCTACCCCTTTTTGCCTTTATACATTTTTGGGGTGTTACATGTACACTATTACAATTTCAAATACAAGTTTACATTTTTACAATACAATTCTAGTACTATGTGCATTGCTTACAACGTGCTTTATGCTTAGACATTACATGTGGATTACATTTGTACTTAGTGAAATCATTAACATGGTACAAGCCGACCTTAACATTGGATAGCGCTATTTGGATTGACAACCCGCCTAGGTTGATTCTCCCCCTTTTTCATCGGAGAATCCGTGGCCAGTGTTAAGTTATCATCCATTTATTGGTTGAGTACACTACAGTTCATACAGTACATTATACAGTCACAGGGTTGATTTCGCTCATTTGTTTGATACATGGTTTACATATTTGCACTGTAGCTTGCACTTGAATTGTATAACTTTTTAACCTACTATATATATCAAATCTAGGAATGCTCACCAACATTTCATATGTTGACCAAATCTATTTGTACATGTTTCAGGTGCAGTTTGATCTAGTGCTTTAGCAAGAGACATTTAGTGCTTTATTTCAATTCAGTTATTTCAATATTTACATTTCATTTAGACAATGTAATTTCCATTTCCATGTAAGACAAATTTTGGATTATTCAATAATATTTACATTTTAGTACCATGAGCTTTTGAACAATCGTCACTACGTGGCACCTCGATGATTCCGCCATCGGTTGGGGTGTTACAAGACCCTTGCTTTTGACACACCGTCAAAAGCAAGGTACAAAAAGAAAGACACGGCCGATCACAGTGATGGTCGTAGCGGGGAGCTCGGCGGAAACGTCAGAGCTCGGGGCTACGCCAAATCACGTGACGAGCCAGATGGCTATGAATCATCAAGTAGCGACTCAGGCTACAAAGGAAAGAAACACGCTCACACGTCGCGAGACAGTGAGATGGATGATGACCTGGTCAAACCATTCCGACCAAAGGCTTTTGCCGAGAAGTCCAAGTTTGTCACCCGCATAGCGGCTGCCAAAATCCCAAGAAAGGCCAAGCTCCCAAGCAGCATCGGTAGATACGATGGCCTGCGTGACCCAGACGACCATGTGCATGACTTTGAGTGCGCAGGTATGTCTGTGGACTGGCCCGTCCAAGTATGGTGTCACCTTTTTGCTCAAACCCTTACGGGTGCCGCCAGGGTATGGTTTGACAGCCTCCCGGCAGGAAGCGTAAAAGATTTCGACGACCTCACAGACAAGTTCGGCAGCCACTTCTCGCACTTGCGCAAACATAAGAAGGACAAAGCAGACATTCTGCTATGTCGTCGGTATGACCGTGAAACAATTGAGGAGTACATTGTTCGGTTCAACAAAGAAGCCTTGCAAATAGGCTGCGGAGAGGAGCTCACACGGGCTGCGTTCATCCACAATGTGCGCAGTCCAGACCTCATGAAGTGCCTGACTGGCAAGGATGGTATCCCAGAGTCTTGGGATGAACTCATCCGCTCAGCAAAAATATATGCTTCCTCCGAAAAATCCTTCAACCAGCAGCATGGCTTCCAACCACAACACCATAATAATAACAATAATAAGCACAAAAACAAATCCGTTTGGAACCGCATCACGGGCACCACCGACGAGGGGAAATATTCATCCGCCGGCGATACCCGCCAAATCATCAGCTCAAAGCAAACGCGGGACCAACGCGGACACTCCAAGAAAAACTACGACTGGACCCCCCTAACAAAAACACCATCCCAAGTTCTGAAAACCGAGCAGGTCACACTGAAAGAGCCCAACCCTCTGGGGAAGCGGCGAAACGTGGACCGTAGCAAGTTCTGTGAATTTCACAACGACTACGGCCACCTCACTGACAACTGCTACAGCCTAAAGATGGAGATTGAGGCTGCGCTGAAATCAGGCCAGCTGGGCCACTTGGTCAAGAATGTTCACCGAGCTGGCAAAGGCCACGCTAATGAGGAAACCCAGGGCGAAGGATCGCGGAAAAAAATCCGAGACCTCAATACTCACACAGCTACGCTAATTCCCCGTCACCAATGCAACATGACAAGGCGGGGGAACAACACCCAACAGGGGAAGCGTACCCGGGTACAACCTTTGAACGACTCTTGGAAAGAGGCTGACATCCTCATGCCAAGGGTCAGAGGCGGCGCCTCTTGCACAGCTCCACTTGTGATAACCGCCGTCTTCGGACATTACCGCACGCGGTATATGTTCCTAGACGGCGGCAGCAGCACGGATATTATGTAAGATCAATACTTTCAACAGCTTGATGGGGGAAGACAAAGCAAAGCTCATTCCAGTCAACGAACCCATCTCCGATTTCATCCATGAGACCATCATGCCCCGCGGCATGCTCTCCTTGCCCGTAACATGGACCGACGGCACACATGAGCGCACAGAAATATGCGATTTCATGGTCTTACCCGCCACATCAAATCATGACATACTCCTGGGAAGAGAAGGCATCGCACGCTTCAACGCCAACGCCTCTACGGCACACGCAATGGTAGCCTTCCCTACCAACACAGGCGTTGCCTTCATCCGGGGAAACAAGGATTGCCATGTCGCGGATACAGCCAAACCGCCAAAAATGGTCAAAACAAATGCCCGCACAGAGCCGGAAAAATGGGTACTCAACCCTAAATTTCCGGAACAAACGGTGATCATTGGCCATGAAATCTCCGAAACCATACGCAGCCACCTGAAACAACTCTTGATCACTAACATGGATATTTTCGCATGGCAACCAGCGGACATGGTGGGTGTTCCCCGAGAAATAGCGGAACACATGCTCAATGTCTATCGCTCCGCGGAGCCAGTAGTGCAAAAGAAACGAAGTATGGGCCCGGAGAAAACAAAGGTCATGAATGAACAAGTCACCGAGCTGCTCAACGCGGGCATCCTCCGCCCCATCAGATACCAGACCTGGGTGGCCAATCCCGTCATGGTCGCCAAGGCGAATGGAGGATGGCGCATGTGCGTTGACTACAAGGACATCAACAAGGCGTGCCAAAAGATTGTTATCCTCTACCAGAAATCGACTTAAAGGTGGATTCTCTTGCCCCTTACCGGTTCAAATGTTTCCTGGACGCTTACAAGGGGTACCACCAGATACAGATGGCCAAAGAGGATGAAGACAAAACAGCGTTCCGCACAGAGACAAGTATCTTCTGCTACACAAAGATGTCTTTCGGTCTGAAAAACGCGGGCGCAACATACCAGCGTCTAATGGACACGGCTTTTGTGAATGAAATCGGCGTACGACTCGAAGTATACGTCGATGATTTGGTGATTAAAAGAAAGGAAGAAACTGACATGCTGCGGGACATTCAACAAACGTTCAACCAATTGCGCAAAGTGCGCATGAAGTTGAACCCCAGCAAGTGCTCGTTCGGGATGGAAGAGGGAAAATTTTTGGGCGTCAATGTCACGCGGGATGGTTTCCGTGCTAACCCGGAGAAAGTACAGGCAATCGAAAGGATGCCATCACCGGCCTTCATCAAGGAGGTACAAACCCTCATGGGACGTTTAGTCGCCCTAAATCTCTTCCTATCCATTTATGCTTCAAAGTCATTCCCATTCGTAGACACTTTGAAGAACTGCCTGAAGAAGAGCAACTTCCGCTGGACCCCAGAGGCGGAATCAGCATTCCAGCAAATGAAACAATGCCTAATGAATCTCCCCACACTAACAGCACCGCTCCCCAAAGAGCCGCTCATGCTCTATCTCTCAGTCACCGAGCGGGCAATAGGCGCAGTTCTGATGGTTGATCGTAAAGACGTGCAAACGCCAATCTACTATATCAGCCGCACGCTGTTAGATGCGGAAACTCGATACACAATAATGGAAAAGCTGGTCCTCGCCCTCATCCATGCATCCCGCAGACTACGCAGGTACTTTCAAGGTCACCCGATAAATGTCCTCACGGACTATCGGATAAACGATATCTTGGCCAAGCCCGAATTGTCAGGAAGACTGGCGAAATGGGCTATCGAGCTGGGAGAACACACAATCAGTTACAAGCCCCGACCCGCAATCAAAGGTCAAGTACTAGCAGACTTCGTCACAGAGATCCCTACCGACAAAATACAAGAATGCCTCGAAGAAGAATCGCCCGCGCCAGTGCACGATCCGTCACAAAAGTGGTCCCTGTATACTGACGGGGCCTCCAACGGAGATGGCGCTGGCGCCGGACTGCACCTTATCAGCCCAGATAAACACGAGTTCACATACGCCATCCGCCTAGAGTTCAAAAGCACAAATAATGAGGCGGAATACGAAGCGTTACTGGCAGGCCTCCGCATAGCGGACAAAATGGGGGCCAGGCACGTGGAGGCGCACGTGGACTCACTGTTAGTAGCGCGGCAGATCAACGGGACCTACGACACAAAAGACGAGACCATGGCTATGTACCTGGAACAGGTCAAGAAACTCATGCACTGATTCGACACGTGCACTGTCGAACACATTAGGCGCAGCGAGAACAAACCAGCCGATGCGCTGAGCAAAATGGCGTCCACAGTCTTCGATCACATGGCCAAAGAGGTCCGAATCGAGGTCCGAGACAAACCGTCCGTTCCCCCGCGCCAAGTCAATGTCACCCAAACAGGCAACGCGTCATGGATGGCGCCAATCAAAGCCTTCCTATCCACTGGAACCTTACCTGATGATAAGTTAGAAGCCCGGAAGATCAGGAACAAGGCTTTACAATATCAACTTACAGGAGACACCCTGTATCGCCGCTCCTACCTAGGGCCGCTGTTGCGCTGCGTAGACCCTGCGGAAGCCTCATTTCTCCTCAGAGACATACACGAGGGAACCTGCGGGTTACACGCAGGCCCAAGGATGGTGGTAGCAAAGCTGATGAACGCAGGGTACTACTTGTAACACCCCAACCGATGGCGGAATCATCGAGGTGCCACGTAGTGACGATTGTTCAAAAGCACATGGTACTAAAATGTAAATATTATTGAATAAACCAAAATTGTCTTACATGAAAATGGAAATTACATTGTCTATATGAAATGTAAATATTGAAATAACTGAATTGAAATAAAGCACTAAATGTCTCTTGCTAAAGCACTAGATCAAACCGCACCTGAAACATGTACAAAAATAGGTTTGGTCAACATTTGAAATGTTGGTGAGCATTCCTAGATTTGATATATATAGTAGGTTAAAAAGATATACAATTCAAGTGCAAGCTACAGTGCAAATATGTAAACTATGTATCATACAAATGAGCGAAATCAACCCTGTGACTGTATAATGTACTGTATGAACTGTAGTGTACTCAACCAATGAATGGATGATAACTTAACACTGGCCACGGATTCTCCGATGAAAAAGGGGGAGAATCAATCTAGGCGGGTTGTCAATCCAAATAGCGCTATCCAATGTTAAGGTCGGCTTGTACCATGTTAATGATTTCACTAAGTACAAATGTAATCCACATGTATTGTCTAAGCATAAAGCACGTTGTAAGCAATGCACATAGTACTAGAATTGTATTGTAAAAATGTAAAGTTGTATTTGAAATTGTAATAGTGTACATGTAACACCCCAAAAATGTATAAAAGCAAAAAGGGGTAGGAATACTCACAGTTCACGTAATCACTTGAATTTGAACTTGGACAACGAAATACGAATTGAGATTACTCCTAAATGATTAACCTAAAGTAATTGATAATGTGTAAGGGAAATAACTCTAGGATACATGTATTTCTAGGGCTTCGAATTGGGGATAACGTTTATTTGTTTAATAAACAAATTGTTTATTAAATATAAGAAATTTAGTAAATAAATAAATAAAAGTCTTTTTGTAAAATTTTAAGTTGAATATAGTCACAACATAAGGTTTTAAGTATGAAAATAATTTTTATAAAATTATTTTCTTGAAAATAGAATATTTAATCTAATTATTTCAAATTGTCAAAATACGACTTTAATATCTAAAAATATTAAAATCAAATAATTTCTGAATTAAAAATTGTATTTCAATTCTATATGAATAGAAATAATTTATGTAAAATTTTGGTACAAAAATATTTTAAAATGAATTTATTATGATTTATTTATGATTAAAACTAACCAAAATTAATTAAAAAATATAAAAAGGCCGGTTTTTCAGAATTAAAAATTATTTCTGAAATGTTTATGAATATACAAGTTTAGGATAATTTTTGTGAGATTTAATAAAATCGTTTAGATATTTTTATAGAATTTTATAATTATAAATGAATAAACTTGTAATATTTATTATATATAATAGATAATTGATTTTTGAAAAACTAAAAGTTGTAGGTGAAGCATTTATATCAGATTAACTAAAAGTAATTTTTTTTAGAATTTATAAAAGGATTTTGATAATTAAAAACGAATTTATAAGATTAAATGTAATATATATATGTTTAAATGTGTTAAAAACTGAAAAAAAAATGAAAAGACTCGCCACAGCCGGACTCGAACCCGGGAGCCTTTGGTTACGAGCCTTAGTCACAACCACTTGGCCTAGGCCAGTGGTTGTGATGAACCCCGTTTAAAAATAATTAAATACGTTATGTCAAACAGAGTTTATCCCCAAATCATAGTATACGAGCCCTAATTTTCCAATCGATCAATCCACACATCCATAACCTGATTAATCTTAGGGCTTTCGATGTGTGGATGCCGATGATCAAAACCCACAAGAATAACTATACTTACAAACGCGTTTTGAGCTTGCACGATTCAGTCAAATAAAAAGTTAAACGCACGATCAAATAACACAAACAGAGGATAATTGAGAATAATTGGGGATTGAGGAAAAGATAATGGCGAGTTGGGATGGCTCGCAGATGGTGAATTTATAGTGTGATGGCTCGCACGTTCGAAATGGAAATCTTTGACCCGGGTTTAATGTTTGACGCGTTCATGTTCAAATTGGTAAACATTAATCGTTAATTGAGGTGTGTCTGAGTCATGATAGGCCGAAAATCACGATACTTACCATTTATGCATGATTAATTTGCTAAATCAAAGGTTTGTTTTTAAAAAAAAAAATGTTATACCCTGCTGCTGCTGCTGTTGTCGCGAGAAGGAAAAGAAACAAAAAGAAGCAGCGAGTTTAGATGGGTTAAATACAATATGGATTGAGATTAAATTAAAAGTTGAGTGTAGCTCAGTTGGTGGTCGCGTGTTGGTGTTACAGCTCCTGCCCGGGTTCGAGTCCCGGCAGGGGCGTTTTATTTTTTTTTGTTTAACTGAATGGAGGGGAAAGGGAAGTGGGCTGGGCTAGACTATATGGGCTTCAAGTGGGCTCAGCAACACACAAAAAAAAGAGGAGTAATTGGGTTATGTTATGGGTTTAAGTGTGGTTAGAAAAATAAAAACAAAAGTGTATATATATATATATAATCTGAATTTTTATTATTATTATTATTATTATTATTATTATTATTAATAAAAGTGACGGATGTCACACTACTGGCCTGGTATGCATGTCGACGCGGTCAACGAATTACGCAAATGTGACAGCTGCCAACGCCACGCCCCAAATACCCTGCGCCCCAAGAACAACCTGGTGCCGGTCACAGCGGCTTGGCCGTTCCAAAAATGGGCCATCGACCTGGTGGGTCCATTCCCGACGGCGCCGGGCAATGTGAAATACTTGATAGTGGCCATTGACTACTTCACTAAATGGGTTGAAGCCAAGCCTCTGGCCAAGATTGATGGCGCGCACGTAAAAAAGTTCCTCTGGGAGTTCATCATTTGTCGGTTCGGCTTACCAATGCAAGTGGTTAGCGACAACGGAACACAATTTGAAGACCAATCCCTTCAGCAATGGTTGACTCAGATGGGGGTCAAACAAATATTCACATCCGTTGCGCACCCGCAAGGCAACGGTCAAGTAGAAAGGGCCAACCGCACAATTGTAGAAGGCATCAAGACAAGGCTGGGAACAAAAAGAACAGGGTGGGTAGACGAACTTCCACACGTCTTGTGGGCCTACCGCACCCTCACAAAAACAAGTAACGGAGAAACACCGTTCAGCCTAACATACGGTTCCGAAGCAGTAATTCCCGCAGAAATAACTTGCCCCACAGCAAGGGTATTGATGGCCGACACAACCGATAATGATAAAGAGCTCCGTATAAACCTCGATCTACTAGAAGAGCGCCGTGACCTCGCGGCAATAAAGGAAGCCAACTACAAAACTCAACTGGAACAATATTATAACAAGCGCGTCAAAGAACAAACCTTCAAGATTGGGGATTACGTCTTCCGCAACAACGAAGCTTCCAATGCTGAAAAGCCGGGGAAACTTGCCCCAACTTGGGAAGGTCCTTACAAGATACAAGAAGTGTTAGGCAAAGGCGCCTACGCGCTAGAAAGGCTAGATGGCACTCCCATTCCGCGATCATGGAACGGCGCACAGCTGCGGCGTTGTTATTTGTAATCATGTAACATGGCTACACATGCCATACTATCAATGAAAACGTTTCCTATATCTGTGTTTCTACTTGTATTTTCCGCGCCAAAGTCTTCAAGACTTAGGCAAAATCGCGTCGGACCAAAGCCGCTAGCTAATAAAGCAAGGTGTGCCTTCAAGACGCGCCACGTGCGCGTCGGGCTTACACTCATTACACAGCGCATGGTCTTCAAGACGGATTTACTTGCCGGACCTACAACCCCGCATAACAACGCCACGCGCATAAACTCTTGTCTTCTAGAGTCGTTGCAACTCGGACAAGAGAACAACGCGCAGCGCAAAACGCGGTAAAAGGTCTTCTAGGCAAGGCTATCACGCGCCTAAGTCGGACTCAATGGCACAAGTCGATCTCCGCTACGGTCTTCAAGGCAAAAAAGTGCTAACACTTAAACGCCGGACTGTCTAGCCGAGCGCGCGTCTTAACTCCTACTTACACACCGGTGACGACTTGGTTAAATAAGTAAGTTAAGAATGAGACAACACGATATAACAAACTTAAGATTTCATTAAAAGAAGGGACTTAAAAACCCTTTTGTATTTACAATAATGATTACAAAAAACAAAGACAACGCCTACCCGCTACCCGCCCCGGAGGTTTCTCCGCCAGAACCCTTTGCCAACTCATCAGATTTGTCAATGAAATATTTTAAGGCGGCAAGGGGATCCGCGTTGTTGTTGCAGTCGGCAATAACTTGAAGGATGGGAAAATCGATCTCTTCAAATTTGGCTAGCTCCGCCTCATACTCCTCCTTCAGCGGCTTGCCATAATGATCCGCATCCTCAAGCCGCCCATCACCTTGCGCACTCAAGAAACCATCCCCATAGCCCTCGCCATATCCGAAAGCTTGGGCTGCAGCAGCGATGGAGGCAACTTGATCGCCCAACTTGGGATCCTGCCAAAACCTCTTGAAGACCTACAAAGAAAACAAAGTTAGCATGCTGGCAGGAAAGGCAACTATCAAAAACAAGAAAAGCGCGAGAACTCACCCCATTCATTCCATCTGTCATCAACCAGTTGATGGAATTCTGCATCTGGGTCTGGGCGGAGACCGCCTCCTCCAATAGAACCTTGGCCGCCTCGCACTCCTTAACAGCCTCGAGGCGAGCTTGATCAGAAGAGTCCAGATCCCTCTCCAGATCCTCCTTTGCGCCAAGGATCCGAACCTTCTCTTGCTCCAAGAAAGAGACACGCTCTGTGGCTGCAACAAGGGCCGAGTCCTTAGACTCCAACTCCTTACGCATCTCCACATACTTAGCGGTCCTCTCAGTAAGAGCCTTGCTCTTCTCCTCCAGCTTGCGGACCGCCGTCCGCCTCTCCTCCTGCACCTCGGCCAGAGTGTCCTTAACCTTCATTGTTTCAAGGTTGGCCTTCTTCCAGGACTCTGCCCAACGGCGCTTTGCAGCAACAGCCTCCTCCTCAAGCTTGGAGACTTTGGCCTCCGCATCATGAGCACGGCGGCGGTACTTGGCAATTTCTGCCTTGAAGGCAGCCTCCTTCTCGGCGAGGTCTGCCTTCTCCGCCTCAACCCTCTCCATATCTCGCCACAATGCCGAATCACGGCGCCGCAGCGAGTCCATCATCGACAGTTGAGTCGCCTGATTAACGCACAAGGCGGCAATAAGGTCCGAACGACTCAACATGTCTTGGTGAGTGCGCTCGTAGGGAGGCACCACCTCGCTGACAAACTCCTCAGCAGCCAGGGAGTTAGAGAACAATGTATTCTCCCTGATTGCCCAGCGAGGGCGCCAAATGGCGTCACCACCAGCCCAACAGGAGCCATCATAAGCTCCTGATGCTTCCCCAACCCTTGAAGACTCGCGCCTATCCTGGCGCGAGCCACCAGCCACAGAAGCACCCTGCTCAAACAGGGCCCTCTCAAAACCATCCCCTTCAAGGGCTACCTCCCGGCCCTCAGCATCAGCGCGCTCCTTCGCCTCGCGCTCTTTGGCCAACCTGGCCCGCTCCTCCAAGAATTGCCGTTCTTGGAGGCGAAGACGATCAGCTTCCGCCTTCTTCTCTGCCTCAGCCTTTTGTCTGGCTTCATTGGCAGCAGCTACCTTAGCGGCCTCAGCCTTCAACAAGGCTTCATCAGCCTCCGCCCGCTTCTTTGCAGCAGCGACGGCCCGATCGGCCTCAGCCTTTTGCAAGGCTTCATCGGCTTCCGCCTGTTTACGAGCAACCTCCTGCTCTTGCCATAGCCTCTCCTCCTCTACACGAGCCACCTCCGCGGATGGAGACACAGGAGGAGGAGTGGGAGTTATCTTGGGCGACACTGTCGAAGCACAAACAAAATATTAAGAGAGGAATTCAAAGTTGAAAAATCGAGAAAACAATAAACACTGCTTACCAGGCGCCTTCTTCTTTATTAACTTCTGGAACAGCGGCTGCCTAGTCGGGGCAGCGCGAATGCCTACAGAGAAAACAGGGGCACTCCCTCCTTGCTCCCCGGCAAAGCTGACCTTCTGAGTGCCAGCAACCTCAGTAGCAGCCTCCGAAGGCGCCACTGATTCAGGCATTTGAGTGGCACCCCCACTCTCGCCCCCACCAGCCGGAGCAGCAGACACATCCTTCGCAGCAGCAGCACTGCTGGTCGCGGCGCTATCAACACGCGCCCTCTTCCTCTTCTCCAACTGAGAAGACTCAGCCTCCTCTTCATCTTCTGAGGGCGGGCCATCCTTCCGCCGTCGACGCCCTTTAACAACCTCCCCTGCTGAAACGGAAGAACCCGAGTCAGAAAGAGCAACTTTTGCTCGGTACCCATGCCTCCGCGGCGCGTGTTTCCAACGCCCACGCCCCGCGGACGAGCTCACCGGCGGAACAATCCCTACTGAAAACCCAGTAGAATCATCTCCAAATATGCTAGGGCCGAAGGGATCCGAAGACTCACCGGTTGTATAATAAGGCTTGGGCGCGGTGGTGAGATCAGGGTAATAGAAGCGGTCAGCAAATTCATCTATGCAAGAGGTCTGACCCTCCGCCAAAGGCCTCCACTTGATACCCTTCTCCTGGCGGGCAGCATAAAACTGGAACTTGTCCACACCTACAAAAATACACAATAAGAGAAAAGGCGCAGGGAATAATAATGATAATAATGATAATAAGGAAACATACCCTCCTCCGCAATATAAGGCTCTTTACCGGCCCGGATGCCATGGCGGCTCATCCCAAGAAGGAAAAAGATGCCTTGTGTCAAGTTATGGAACTCCAGCTTGGTGGCATTAGAGGTGAGGGTGAGGAACCAAGCCTGCTTCTTGAAGTCCTTGGGCACAGGCATGTCCGCCACACGCTGCCCATCCCCTATGACCTTCCAGGGGAGACTGATGGGGATCACACCCCTCTTCACAAAGAAAAATTTCTCCTTCGCCCAATGCAAGGACTTAGGAGTGTGAGTAGCCATAGGCGGCACCTTCGGGCGAGGCTTAAATGAGAACCACATCTCGTCTCGCGCCATGAAATAGAAGACACTGAACCGCTCAACGGTTGGCTCAATGTCCAGAACGCGGCACGAAGCCTCAAAATGAACTAACCTCAGAAGCCCGAAGGCGGTTAGTTGTGTAGGCCCAACGCCATAGGCCACCATAGTGTCAATCTGAAAGCGCGTACAAGGCAGACGGAACCCACACTTAGCAAAGTGGGCCTCGTACAGCGCCAACTGACCACTACCGGCAGAAAGGATGGTGCTGGTCGGAGATGGAAGAGTGGGCTCCCATTCCGGCAAGATCCCATACATGATGCAGAACCGGTTGAAAGTCTCCTGAATCCAAACACAGTAGGTGTTGGACATCAGTTTCCTCTCCTTTATCTTGCCATGCTCGACAAGAACCTCTTCCTCCACCACCTCCTCCACAGCCGGCTCCATCACAACATCCTCGGTGGATAACGGTGGACTCACCGGAACTTCAGACATGATAACAAAAACTCAACAAATCTGGAAAAAGACGCCGGAAAATATGAAGATCCACCGGAATCTTCAACGGAAATTGAAAGAAGAACGGATTTCAAAGGATTCACAAACGAACAGAAAGGAAGCAAGAGGCAAAGACACTTGAAGTTTCAACAAAAAATCTTCAAGACCAGGAAAGTCTTTGAAGATTGAACGGAAACTTCAACGGAAGATGACCGGAATTCTGAGAGAAAACTGAAAGCAAAGAAAAGAAGAAGAAATTTTGAGAGAATAACCGTTCAAATGAACCACGATGAGGTTTATATACTCATCGCATTAATGACAGAGGGACCCACCTAGGAAGCGCCAAACGTCACACCTTTTCAAATTCCAGACACCAAATGGCGACACGTGTCAACAACACAAACGAGCGGCTCAGATGGTAGCGTGTGACAGTTGTGTGCCACACACAAGCCGGATGATCGACACGTGTCAACAGATCTCACGATCTCAATAAAGTGAGCGCGTGATAACCCACGCGCCTGACAGAAAGCACGTGCCCACTGACACGTGGCACAATCCCAACCACGAAGACAAAGCGTTAGACGCGTGGCGTCCCACGCTCCTGACACAGACGAGAAGTTGGTAACTGCAACCACGACGTGACGTGCCTCAGTCTGCACAACCAGACAGTCACTGAACACGTCAGCAACCATTAAACTTCCATCAGAAGTAACTGATCATTCGAATTCCAGGCGCATTCACTCCAGCTCATGTGAGACAAATTGAATGCCAATGATTTAGAATTTATCACCAACTCAGGGCCCGCATTAAATCACTCCAACAACATTTAATTCATTGGCGTAAACTTGACGTAAATTTGCAAAAGACGTTCCCCGCCTAAAATTTTGCAAAGTTAAGGCGGAGTACGTCCTTCATGGCGTAAACTTGACGTAAGTTTGCAAAAGACGTTCCCCGCCCAACGCCTACAAAGGCAAGGCGGAGCACGTCCTCCATGGCGCAAACTTGACATAAGTTTGCAAAAGACGTTCCCCGCTCAACGCCTGCAGGGGTAAGGCGGAGCACGTCCTTCTCGGCACTACTTCGACGTAAACTGGAAAAGACGTTCCCCGCTGAACTTTTCAAGAATCCGCGCCCAAGAGATACAACACGAGCAAATGAGCTTTCATTCGCGACTAACATATTTTGAGTCTAGCACTCCACCTCCTCATCAGCGAGCAGGAGAAGTCCTAGACTAGGGGGACTTGAAGGGATAGGGAGCCTAATCTGAAAGGCGTCCCTATCCCCGTGCAACAGCAACCCCACGCCAGATCATGGCGCGGGAACACACTCGCGCGGGACAGGCAATCAACACGTCTCGTGCGCCAAAGCATACGATAAGCAACATACAACACCTGATACGCGCGTGTTACCACGCGCGGAATCTTCCCTTGGCACCTCTCATACGAAGTACAAAGAACGGCAGAAGGAAGATTCATAAAGATCCATGTCAGAGTTCACACCAGCAGGATAAGGACATGTGGCAGATAGTACAAAAGGGTGAACGGCTGCACTGTGCATGATGTCGTAAATAGTGACCAGCAGGCATTACCGACCTCTCCTGTTATCAATAATATTCCGGTGTACTTACAGTGGACGTAGGTCATTAACGACCGAACCACTTAACTCTTGTGTTCTCACACACTTCGCATACACATTCACTTACATTAACACTCACACGGGTTACCATCACGGTTTGGGTAAAGGATTAATCTGACAGTGACATAAGTATTAACCCCCCGGTGATTAGTCTTAATCTCCGGTATACTTATTGTTTCTTCAGTTTTATATTTTCTACTAACCTTTTATTTAATTTCTAGTATCTTTTTTATTTAATTTCTAGTATTTTTTTTATTTAATGTAAGTTTTTTTTTTATTTTATTTATGTAATTTGTTTTTATTTATTTTTATTTAATGCAAGTAGTAGAATTCAACCCGCGCGTTGCGGCGGGGACGTGGCAATAATGCAATAAGTATCGGTTTGGTTCACTACAATTCCAGCAAACGTTATATCAATCTAAAGAGTATACTGAAAGCAAAACCATATCTACATGTGTTAGTTCCTTCTCATGGCTCGATTCTGCACACGAATCTCATGTTCAACGCTTCCGCATAACTCTTTGTAAATTGTAACCGATAGTGGATTTCTAAACGTGTTAACTCTTAATGCACGTGATACGAATCATAAGCTGGTATTTGTATTTGACATTGTTATAGTCAAGCTAATATTGTTAAAAGTTTTAAAAATTCCGTATTTTTATAAGCCTTTAGTTACATAAATTAGGATGGGTCTTATAGATAGGCTAACTGTTTACAAGCTGAGGGAATCATTATACAAGTCTGGCTATACGCATACTAGAGATGCATGGGAGCTGAAGGAGCATGTGGGGGCATCCACAAATGTTGAAGGAGAATGTGGCGGCGAGGATGAGGCGGAGTCCAGTGAGAAGCTTGACCTCTCTGGGTCATCCGAGGATTGGAATGAGTCTCCGCCGAGGGCAAAGATGTTTAGGTTTAGGACTGCTGATGTTGCGTTGTAATTTTCCTTTGTCATCAGATGTAAAAACCATGCGCCACCTTTGGTGGTTGCCTTTGCCTATGAATGAAAAGTTTACGTTTATACGTTTTGTTTGTGATTGTTAGTCAATTATTTTATTTTTGGTTTAGAATTTTGTTGCGCGCCCTTTGTTTAAATCATCAGGTTTAGCGCTTAGTTTGAGACTTGCAACTGTTTGTGGGTATTCGCTTGAACGTCTACCCTTAGTTTATTTCAACACTTTTCTATGCGGTTTGTTAATGGAGCGATTATGCGTGTGTGAATTAAAGCGCATGCGCATGCCCTTGACCCTTGTGGTTATGGGTTCGACTCCTGATCCCTCCAGGTTTTACCGGTTCACTACCGTCGTGCCTTCGGGCGGGTTTGTGGGCCGGGTTTTCCCTGGAACAGGAGACAGGTGGGCCGAAGGGCTCTGTCCGTACGGACTAGAGGCCGTCTGGGGCCCCTTTCGGCCATTGGGAGAGTACCCGACAATACTTTAGTTGATCGTTAAAAAAAAAAAAAAAAACCCATCTGTTTTCCAAGTGTGCATTGAAAGCCGTAGTTGGCGGATGGCATTTGACATCTCAGGGATATACTGTAGAGGTCACATCATTGTTTATCCTTGAAGCATTTAAGCAAGTGAACATTTTGAGATTTGTTATTTCATCAAATCCTATGCACATAGGTTAAGCAAGTGAACGCGTTGTTATGTGAATGTGAGACTCGTATGAGAAAAAAAAATTCACTTAAAAAGAGTACCTATTACACGTACTCTTATTATCAACTTCACAACTCAATTTGGAAGAGATTTAATTTAATAAAAAAGTTAACAATAAATCATCATCATCATCATACTCAGTTAATCCCACCAATAGCAAAAGCTAAGGTAGGGTCTGAGGAGGGTAAGATGTAGACAATCTTACCTTTACCCTGTGGGAATAGAGAGGCTGCTTCCAGTGAGACCCCCGGCTCGATAGTGGTTTTGTATCAAGCCTTGGACATAAGGCACATAACACTTAGTAATCGGGACAAACCCGATTGGTGCATGTACCCCCTTGTCTTTTGGATATCAACGCCACCACATGATGCATGATTAACCGCCCGTCATTTTTAACGTTATTTTCACGAAATTAGTAAAATAACGTTAAAATTAATGCAACTTTACTTTTGCCCCCACGATGGCGATACATATATACATTACATGGGCACAGCCGTATGAGGGGCTTAAAAAAGTTAACAATAAATGATAAAAGGAAAAAGAAAAGGGAATGCATACATGACGGATGACGTAATGTAACATATGTTATAATTTTATGAATGAAAACAAACAAAAAATAATAGAATGGGACGGTCGTAAAAGTAGTTGGTGACTGGGTGGCGTGCGGTGGACGGTGGTCCCACCGTCGTCATTCTCTATACGACACTCTATCTCCGGTGGGTCCATCTTTTCTTCCAATCTATTTCATTATTATTCACTGCACATGTTTTTTTTTTTTTTTTTGCTTTCTTTTATGCTTTGTTAATAAACATAAATAAACATGGACCATACATATAGCAGCCTTCTGATTTCATAATTCACAAGTTGTTATTATTACTTTCCTGACTTGATAACTGCTATAGCTTTTTTTTTTTTTTTTACTTTGTCTACATAATAGTCTAGAGGGGAAAAAGAAGACTGGTTTGTTAGTTGAAATCGATAGATATAGAAACTGGTGTCATCCATAGGCTTCTAATCGGTTTATAATCCTCTCCTTTGAAACCAGTTAAATACAAATTGAATTTGTAAACAAACTGGTGAACAAATCGATAAGACCTGAACTGGTTTGGAACTCGACATGGTTTTGACTTTTTGTTGACTAACTCGAACCGGTTTAGTGTTTAAACCCGATTTGTGCACCTCTACATGATACAATGGTTAATAATATATTTTAATTTTCGGTTTGATTAACTTGAACCGGTTTAGTGCTTAAACCCGATTAACAATGGTTAACAAAACAAGTTTAAAAGTCTGGTCCATAATTTGAAACTAGGCACGGATCATATAAACCGAACCTACCAATTACCTTACCTTGTGGAATATGCAATTTTACAAATATGCCGTTTTTGAGCTTTAAAAAACGGTTACCACTAAGCCAAACCATTTTGGTCAGACCTGCCTATCTAACTAACTAGGCAGGTTTGGTTCATCATGGGTTGACACTGTAGTTTACAATTCAACTCAAATTTCTTTTCTTTTAATGTAATTTGCCAGTTATGGAATAAAATGAGACTTTACTGATTGTGAACCGGATTCTTATATATATTAAATCAAAGGAAGGGGAAATTAGGGGAAACCATTTCCAAACTCTTAAGGGTGAAAGAGAAAAAAAATGAGGTGACGCTGATGTAAAATTTGGGGAAGTTGGAGAAAGCATATCCACACCATATAGCCTTAGGGTGACGTTATTGATCCACTAGAGACAAAGGGCCAACAACTAATTGTACTATGGGAAATCATGGAGATATATCTACGACTAAGGATTGTTACTCGAGTATTTTATAACCTTATTTGATGTATGTTTTTTAATCAGTGAAAACTATATTAATGTATGCTCACATTTGCCGAATTTCTGAGTGGTTACACCAAAATCCTTTGTCAAACCCTCAATCATTGCAACTTTCTTCTTGTTACCTAAATATGGTATTAAGCGGTCTTAACCATAAGTTAGTGTCCAATTCATCAAATTATACTTATAATAACCATGATGAGCGGTCTTATCCTTTGACATTTTATAATATTTCGGCCCAACTTTTATAATAATTAAAATCAACACGTGTCAACACATCAACTATGAGACGTTATAATTATTATCAAGAATAATATATTCTCAATATGTATAATACATTAAAGTTTTGTGATGCTACAATAATTGGTATATAAAATGATGAATGATTTATTTATAAATTTATGTGGACATTCTGAAATTGTACAAAGCATTAATGAGGATAACAAGTAGACGATGTATGTCACTAAGAAGGTGACGGGTGACCTAATCAAGTTAAAGAAGATGAGATGATCACTAGGGCTTGTGTGTAGGATAGTGCATGTGAATGTGTCGTTAAGACCCACCGTAGTGGTTAACAAAAGGGGCGCAATATTTGAAAATAAAGCCCCCCACATCGTTACGGGGGGCTTTATTTTTTAAAATCTGCTTCTGGCGTGGTAAAAATAACGCCGAAACCAAAACTCTCTCCACCAATCAAATTGTGCCACATCAGACTCTCTCTCTCTCTCTTATTATTTTATTATTTTTTTAATTTAAAAGATAAAATAAAATATTAATAGGGGCTTTATAAATAAAGCCCCTACCACTACACCCCTTTTTCAGTTTCTCTCTCCATGCTGACTCAGCTGCCACGTGGACAAATCAGGAAGGGGGGCTTTATATATAAAGCCCCCCACTACACATGGTCTAACAACTAATAAATTAGTACGAAATTGAGGAAGAAAAAAAAACGACATGATTGTTAAGGGCAATTTTTGACTAAAATAGAGTTTTGGTGATTTAAAATACATGAAGAACATTGCTTACTTTTTAACCTTTGGTAGAAACCTAGAGAGGGAAACATGAATATTTTTTGTAAATTTTTTTTTTTTAACATTCCAATTATATCTTCATTATATTAGAAAAGCAACAAGGATTACAAGTGAGGCGCGGGTAGACGGGCAACAAGCTGCGCCGCAACCCCTTTTTGTAAATAATTCATTCTATTTTCATTAAAATAAATCACAACACGTTTACAAGTGGACGGCTGGTAAGCGGACAACAAGCTGCGCCGGCACTCCCTTTTGGAAAGCAAAATCTACTGTATTGAAAATAAAACTTTGGTCTCTGACTGTCGAACAATTACTATGCATCAACTTTTGCACCCGATCTAGAAACCGGATGGTTTCGAGGGCAAGGCCCCCAAACTTGAATATGTTTTAAAAGAAAAAAAAATGAACACTTTTAAGTTTTTTTATTTGTTTGGTAAATTATTTCTTGAATAAATCTTTAGGTAGTTTAAAATCAAGAGTATATAAGTTTGAGTTTAAAGAGAAGTCGACACATAAAATATGTGTTAAAAGTTAACCAGCCCATCTTACATCCATCCTTTGGTATCCACCAAGAGTTGGCCGGTAATGATCTACATTTCGACATTTGACTAAATTGATAGTGATCACCATTGTACACGTACACGTACACGTACACGCTCACTAAGTGATGGTAGTTGTCACAATTGCATATTCTCCTTAATTGTGATAGATGTTGAGCGAGGATATGCTCACAAACATCTCACACACCTAAACATGGGTGATGAATAAGAATACTGAATACCACAGTAAATCCCTTAAACACGTTGAGTTGTTTATTGGCCATTCAAAATAGATTTTACATATTATGTCATGAACAATCATTTACTATTTTTTTTTTTGTTTTCCTCGTTATTTCAACATAATACATTAGGTTGGATAGTGCAGAATGGAGTTCGCCACCTCAGCGTCACGTTAAAAACTATTAGAATAAAGCCACCCAATAACTAAAAGAAAATAGAATAAAACCATCTCAATCATTACTCAATCATTTCTTTATTCTTTATTTTGTTTTTTTATATTTAAATTTAACAAAAATACATACTATTAAAAAAATTACATTAATCTTAAAAAAAATACATAAGATTAAAAAAAAATATTCTAGTTTTTTTTTATAGATTTTACTCATTTAATAAAAAGTACATTTATATTGCCATCTTTGTAATTGTAACACCCCAAAATTTTGTCTCGCCTAAATACGTCATTAGGCGTGATTAATAAATAACAAAGCGAATTTAATAATATGGTGGGTGTTTAATCAACGGATAAAAACGAGGCTAAACCCATTATAAGAGATTAATCTAGTTAATGAAATAATCTAAAAACAAGCTTGAGACTAAACTTGAGAGATCATGGTTGCCAAAATGATAAAGTGAGTTTTATTATTAATAATAAAACAATAAAAACACACACATTGTGTGTGTGTGTGTCGTGTAAATGGTCAGGAGATTCATCTCCATCAACCACAAACTCTAAACTCATGAATCATGCTTAAATCCAAGCCAAATCAAGGGGTTTTTTAATGCATTAACAAGAAACGGGTCATCTAAGGCCTAATGAGCATCAAGGTACTTTTATATTTGGTAGAAATTGATGTTATATTCGTTTTTTATTTTGATGAAAATCTAAGGTTTTGATAAAAACATGGAATTTATGGTTAATATAGGTTACCTAGTCTCGGGGAGCCTTAAACATGTATAATTTGGTTACAAATCACACTTAGTATGTGTGTTGATTATGTTAATATGAATATGTTAACTTGTGAAAATTGGGATTAAACCTCTAGGTTGAACCCACACACGCCTAGTAGTCTTGGGGATTTTGTAAAGTTGTTATAATGAGAAATTTAGGCAAAATGATCTAAATAATATATTATGATGATGATTAATTAGATAAATGGTTATGCTTTGGTTAATCTTGAGTTTTTGAAAACTAAACAAATTGGTGGGTGCACACTAAGTGTTTGACGAAACACCTCAATGGTCTTGTGTGCAAATTGAGGTGATAACTTGATTTGGGTAATCATGGAATTACCCGCATATAAAACGTGAAACGCATGCTTAAAAGATAAATCACACCATTGGGAAATTGATAGTGAACTTGATCATGTTAAGGGTAGTTGACTTTTAGAAGTCAAACTGACCCGAGCTTGGAAAGTGATATAATGGTGTGCATAAACTCATGAGATATGTTAGTTATTGGACATGATGACTAACTTGAATAATCTTATGAGTATAGTGAAGGTTGATCTTGTCAAGCTAAGTTCTTAACAAGGTGCAAGCTTGGAAGGAATGGATCAACGAGCAAAACGGGTCAAGCGAACACAAACCTGAAGTGCAAGGAAATGAGAATGAATGCAAGTAAGTTTTACTTACACTATTAGACTATAACATGGCTTAAGTGCTGTATGCATTAGTTTTAATCTTGAATATGTAATAAAGGTATACCCCAAGGGGTGAAATCCATTAAGTGGGTCGCTTTATGTGAACTCATAACAAAACAAGGTTTATGACATTAATTAAAACAATGAGTTGTGACAGAATGGTGAAATTCATCAAACGGGTCAATTAATAATGATATGTAGGAAATGATGTTTTAATTCAAATGAATCGATGAAATCTTGCACTATGAGTATAAACGGGTCAATTGGTGATGTCCTCATCATTTGAGTCCAACGCTTGATGCTTATATTCTAAGCATTAAGATTCATGAGGCTAAACGGATCAAATGATGAAGTATTACCATTTGAGTTTCGAGAAATTAATGTTTGTCAATTTAGAAAGTGTACAGATAAATGCATTTGAGAACGGGCACTTGATACCGAGAATCTTGGAGGATGAGCATAAGGTATGGATATGTGTCAAAGCCACCCGGTAAGTCCATAGTTAAATAAACGTCTTCGGGCGAAGTAACATGGGTACTAAAACTACCCACATGAAGCATGGGTGTCAATTAGGTAAGTATTTCCATAATTATGTCTAATGCACGCTAATGTGCTTAGAATTTGTCTAAACTAGATAAATCTTGAGAACGGTGAAACTCCAAGTCCGTAGGGACTTAGAGGCTTTTAACAAGTCACCGGGTAAAAAACAATGGTTTGAAATCGGGTAGTGTTGCCATGGATGGCTAGGTTGAAAGATTTGCATATAAGGGGCATTTTGAGAATTTAAAGATTTACTAAAGGTTAAATCTAAGAACTGAATCATAACGAAACAAGTCGGACGACGCTTTAGTTGAACAAATGTCTAATGACTAAACAACATATTCTTTATGCATTTTGTGTGGTAAATAGTTCCTTGTATAATCCAAGGCATTAATGGGTTGATTTGGGTAAAATTGACATAAACATTCAAAACTAAGAACCGGGTCATAGTGACATGGACCGGACAATGTTTTTAGTCAAACAAATGTCAATCTAGTTGAAAATACTATTTTTATGCTTTGAGTATGGTCAAATGCGTTTGCGACATGATTCCTATGCTTTAGAATCATCAAATAAGTTTCAAAAGCAGTGAACGGTAGTTTGGGCAGACTGATCAGCACTTAAACACTTGATCAGCAGTTTAACACTAATGGCCAAGTGAACGACTGTTCACTCAGGGTGAACATCCGTTCAGGCCTTCTGAGTCAATCTGTAAAAAAAAATGGTCGTTTGGCCTGGATCGTTCCGTATCGATGTGTAACGACAATTCTTCTATGATAAATGCATTATTGGTAACTCCACTAACCATTATTTGTGTAATGGTGCTAGGTACGCATTCGTTGGAAGTCCCGGAACAAGGATCAAGTCATGAGAAGAGCCAAACACACCCGATCACTCATACGCTTCTGCAATAGAATTCCAAGAACTCTCGTTAAAATGCAAATACTTACCATATGTTTTTAATAGTTAAAATGCAAAATTTGTGGGATTCAGTAATGTATTGATCACAATGGTGTGGGTTTTTCATAAATATCAAAGTTTTAATCGCGAGTGGTTATTAAGTAAGGCCAGAACTCGTAAGGTTAAGCGTTTATCGCGTGTTTATGGGTTAGGGTCTTACAAACTTCATCCTCTTCCTTCCCCGGCCCAAACCTTACCATCACCACCCCCACCTCAACCACTACACCACCACCTTAACCATCACCACGACAACCGTAACCATCACCACCACCGTCCGTCTACCACCCCACTGTTCACCATCAATAGAACAAACAAACACACACACACACACAACAATCACATATGTGACCTAGCTTCACCCATGTTTCTCCTCTCCATTGCAACCACGATAAATGGCACCGGGGAAACAAACGGGGGGGGGGGGTATTGAACCCCTTTTTGATGAGGTGGTGTCGGACGCTATTCTTGCACCAGTTAGCTTTTAAATAGCCAGACTTGGATATTTTATTCTATCATTGGCGCCAGACTGTTTCCGTCTTGGAAATAGTCTTTTGGCCGTGTTTGTTTAATGAAAGTTACCTTCTAAAAAATTATTATTATTATTATTATTGTTATTTTGTAATAAATTAATAATCTTATCATCCAAACACATGATTACCTAAATTATTTGGCGCATTTGTTTGAAATGGTTGTTTACGGGAGTTGGACGTTGGTGTGTAAGTATAGACATAGTTGTCTTAAATGTATGAATTTTAAAATGAACGATTATCTATATTATTTTATTAAGGAGGAGTGATGGCCAAGATTGTCATTTACATTTTCGTACAACTTAAGAAGCAACATGTACAACATACTTAAGCAAGAAATTTAAGGGTATTTTGGTCATAATTGTGACAATTAAGACACTTAGAAGGTTAAAATTGTAATTTTATCATAACTCATACTCACAACTTAAAAACTTATTCCAACCTTACCCCCATGGTATATGATTGATCAAAAAACCATTAATGTAATAAATTTCTTAAATGTAAGAATATGAAGAGCCTATGAACATCATAAATTATGCCAAGATTTTTTAAATGGCTTGGCTTGGTTGGTTTAAGAAGAAGAAGTTGATTCAATTGGGGGAATGGCAATGAAAGGAAGGATATACCTGAAAAGGAATTGGTAAACCGGAGAGGGCAAAGTCTTTGAGAAGTTCCCAGCCTAATCCACTAGCACCTACTACACATATTCTTGAAGAATATACACACATATTCTTGAAGATCGTCCCTCAACTACATAAATATCAACAACAGAGATGTTAGCTTATTAGCTTAACTATATAAATAATTAATTGATTTAATATAATATTGGTGAATGAATAATTCAACCTTTAGTGGTTTTTTTTTGTTTTTATAGGCCCCTAGCCCAATTTACAGCCCCTTCCTATCACCGTCTTAATTCTTTGCTCCTAAAAAAAGCCATATCTATATTATCTATATCTATATTTAATTTGGAGTTTTTTTTTTGTTTTTGCTAATTTGGGTGCAGAATTTCAAGATGGTTACAAAAAACATGTATGAGGTACCTTTACAATCAGTATTAACGGATTTACATAAATCAGAATTTCAAGATGGGTGCAGAATTTCAAGATGGTTACAAAAAACATGTATGAGGTACTCTTTGACCTGATTTCTAATTTGTTGACTTCTTTTTTTCTTTTACACATTTGATCTCATATCTAAAGCTGCAAAACTTTTGTATTTCGTGTTTTTATTTAGTTGCTTGCTGTGAAGAAATTGGGACAAAAAGGTAATCAGTCGACAAAAGGAGGAAGAGTTTATTGATCTTATTAATGATTTGATAAAATTCGGCATGCGATGTTGTTGAACTCACGGGTTACTTGTTCTGAGCATGGTCAACGATTATTAATTTACAAGTATTGCGGCGTTTGGGCCCTCTAGGATGCGTTACACACGGATGATGATTATAAAAGCAAATTTTCATGAAGTATGCGCATAAGATTGGCAAAGGAATTCTCTTGCAACCAGCAGGTTTTGATACCTAGATTTACTTGCTAATATCAACGTGAATTATTTGATTATTCGTTTGTTGTTCGATTTTTTATACCTTATATAGTAGTTGATGATTGTCTTGTGCTAAGTGATGCTATTAATTTCTATTTTTTGATTCGCCAACCCGGTGTGCATATATTTGTAGTTTCTATAAAATTTAATGAACTCTCACAATCTCACTTTCATGTGGTGTCTTAGCATAACTACAATAATCATATTTCCTATTTTCGCTTTTATTATTTGGTGATTTTTATTGGCTATCTGAATCTAAGATGACAAAAAAAAAAAGGAACTATGGCACCAAGCAGTGGAAATCAATCTCTAGATGATACTAATATTTTTGCCACTATAATTATCTACAAAGTTTTATTTGGTTTGTTGTGCTAATATTTTTGATACTATATTTTGTTGAATAAAGTAAAATGTCGTAAACCCGGGTTGTGGTTCGTAATCAACATATATAATATAAATCGAGACACCCGCCGCAACGCGCGGGCATTCCTTCTATATTTCTTAATATGCATGCATAATATATGTATGTTTAATAACTAGTTTTGATGGTTTATCTTAAATTAAACCTTACGTAAGTTTTTAGTCTCTACAATTTAAAACCATGCAAATGAAAAATTTAAAGTGAACCAAACCAAAATATTACTATGGTTTTGTTTCTAATTGGTGAAACAGTTTAGTTTAGGCTTGTTAGACTGGTGGGTATGGGGTTCGCCCCGGCCCGAATATGGACGATTGAGACTCGCCAATGTATGTGTATATATGTATCAACTAAAGGGGGGGGGGGGGGACACCGTTGGCTAGTTCATTTGCAGAGGACTACCTTCCTAGATGATGTGGCAATTAACGTGGCGGGTAGTCCTCCCTTGGAGGCCTATCCCCTCATAAACGAAAACCATACATTTAATTTTATAAGTTAATTAATAAAAAAGTTATCAGTTAGTTTATTACAAGCACTTGACTACTAACTACAATTTCACCACTTTAGTAACTACCATCTCTGCTGCAAAAAAACATATCATTTCCGTAGCATGATAAAAGTGAACCATAAAGTCAATCACCTAAAAAGCATCCATCATTAAAACCACTACCATCTTCTTCATTTCACAATTATTTTTTACATGATTTAACAATTAATTCATTAAACATTATTTTTAAATTTGAACTAGATTTTAATTCCTTAAAATAACTCGAATCTGACAAATAGTTAGTTTAATGTGAAAGACACCTTTTTATTAAAACATGAAACTTGTTATCATTATATAGCTATTGTGATTGTTGATAAATTATGTTTTAGATGTTTATTTTTTGAGGTGAGTGGTTTTTAAATCCTGATAGTAACGTGCTTACTCTCTAGTTTTTATTCAAGTAGTTTCTATTCAAGAGGTTGAAGATTCAAATCCTGCAAGATGTAGATTATAGTTAATAGGATTATAGGAGTAGATTAGGATTAGAAGTCGTGATATTGTAGTTCTAATAAATTATGTTGCAGATGTAAATTTTGAGTTGATAACTTTCCCATTAGCGATATGCGATAACTTTTTGAGTCATTAGACGTTCTTTATCAGGTCGCATGTGAGCCGCTCGTAGGGGGCGGTGAAGATAGTGTGGGTCGTCTCATGCGAGAGTAAAAGGGGTTTGTGAGACAAGGAAGAGAGGGTGTGCTTGTGGGAAGGAGGACCGCCTTGAAATAAGTCGGTCCTTTAACCTGGTGGTGACTGGTGACAACTGACGATGTGGATGTGACTATGCCTAAACCGCATTGAGGAAGATCTTACTACATTTAATTAATCATCTTATTTTGAAAGTCGTTCCTACTAAAACAACATGACTAGTTATAGTATATATATGACAAAAGGTCAAATACAAATAACTTTATCCTGCAAAGCGTGCGAAGTGAAGAAAAAACCAAAACTTCACGGGGGGTAAAGTGGTAACTGCATAGATCATCATGAAGCTTGATCTGCCCGATTGATAATCATTTAAGCTTGCAAATCAGAATTTGAAGACTAATTGATGATCAAATTATAAGGTCGTGAATTAGGTTTTAAGGTTCTCAAATGAAGAAACAACGAGTATAAAAGGGGCTAGGTATGGGGTTTGAATGGAATATGAGGTGACGACTCGTGTTCGCAGCAGGGTATAATCCTTCGCTCACAACGATGGTTGATCTATGGTTATATACACGAATGACAAGCAATCATGGACAAAGATATAAGTGGTTCGATCTCGTAAGATCTACGTCCACTGTGAAAGATGATCTTTTTTAATATATAGTGTGAATAACGATACAAGTGGAAGTACAAGTGTGTTCGTTCTTATTGGCTAGTCTTCAACGTGGAGAGAAAGGAGGTTGAGTCCTCCTTTTATAGGAGATGCATGGGCCAGGGATCCTGGAGCCCATTCATCTCTTAATGGGCCGGGCCTGGGGACCGGGCCGGTTAATTGGTCGGCCCCCTTAGTTGGATCCTAACCCTTGGTTAGATAAAGTGATCCAAGTTGGCAAGGGCTTCTTCTGATTGGACCACGTGTCACCTCGTGGTTGGCAGTTTGGGAGGTTCTTCGTCCACCACACACGTGGCGTGCTGTGGATGGTGTGCAGGGGCGTCAGATGTCAGACAGCTGACCACTTGTCAGCTGACATCTGACGGGAGGAAGCAAGTTGGTGTCCAAGGGGAGTGTCTTTGGGTGTTGCCAACTGGTGACCCTGCGCCTTTGGCGCTGTGGTGCTCCTGGAAGTGATTCTTCCCGCGGGTGTTAGAACTTCTAGTGGAGGCTTTTTTGTATGGCGGGTAGGGTGCGCCTGAAAGCGGTACCCTACCCCTTCAAGTCCCCCAAGTCCAGGGTGTCTCCTGTTCTTGCTTAGAGGGCTGGTGGGGCGCTGGACTAAAATTTGTCCTTTGTATTCCTTTTTGTTGTGATGGGGGAACTACTTTATTTTGAGCGAAAGAGTGCGCGTTGCAACTCTTGTGTCATGTGAAAAGATATTGGCGTCCCATTATCTTTGTACATGGCTCTTTTATAAAGCAGTTGCCTTTTAGGATGTTTAAAAAGTAAAATCCGACGGACAACGTTGATTTTACGTCAACCCATCGCCAAGTGATGACGTGGCACTTAGGTGTGAAAGGGTAAAATCCGGAGGAGGACGTCCTTTGGATTTTATGTCAACCCATCGCCAAGTGATGACGTGGCACTTAGGGTGTGAAAGGGTAAAATCCGGCGGAGAACGTCCTTTGGATTTTACGTCAACCCAGCGCCAAGTGATGACGTGGCACTTAGGGTGTGGAAGGGTAAAATCCGGCGGAGAACGTCCTTTGGATTTTACGTCAACCCATCGCCAAGTGATGACGTGGCACTTAGGGTGTGAAAGGGTAAAATCCGGCGGAGAACGTCCTTTGGATTTTACGTCAACCCATCGCCGAGTGATGACGTGGCACTGGGCCAGCGCCAGAAGATGACGTGGCAGTCATAATGGCTTGGTATTAATTGGTGTACTAAGTACGTTACCTTTATAATTAATTTTTGAATTTTGAAGGGTCTCCTTGTATTTAGGAAACGTGCTTGGGAAGGTGAGGCGGTTTGGTGGACGTGTCAGAGTGCAGAAAGGATGTCTGCACAGTTGTCAGTCACGTCAGCACGTGGGTGGGGAGTTATCAATCGTGTGTCAGGCGAGTGGCCGTTCACGCGCGCGAGTGGTGCAGCCTGTCAGTCTGAATGCTGACGTTGGGCAGGTGAGAAGTCGTCCTTTTGGGCAGACGCGTGTCCTCACGTGCTGATGAGTAACTGCTCATCCAGCTTTTATGCCACGTGTTGCGTCCAGATGTGTCCTTCCCTGGCAAGATGAAGGGTCATCTGCCAGCTGTGTCTATCGCATTAAATGCGATGGGTATAAATACCCGAGGAGGTTTTTTGAATTCCTTATCCTTCTTTTGTCTCACAATTTCCTTCTATTTTTCTCTCATCTTCTCCGGTTGATCTTCAAGTTTTCCGGTGACTTTTCAGAAAAATTTTCCTTTGTTTTTGCATATATTGTGCACTATGTCTGAGGGTTCCGACGTTGGTGGTAACCCTGCTAAGGCCACCGAGAAGTCGAAGAAGCTGATTCACAACACCACCTGTAAATGGGGTGAAAAAAGTTTTTCGAAATTTGTCAAGGCCATGGAGTTCGATCCTTCGTGGGAGGTGGAGTTGCCGTCAAACAAGGGCACTGCCTTGGCTCCTCCCACCGGGAAGATGAGTCTGTATGGGGCTCATCTTGCCCTCTGTGGGTTCCGGCTACCTGCCACCAAGTTCCAGGTGGACACCTTGGTGCAATATGGCGTTCATGTTACCCAGGTCAGTGGATTTGGGATGTTTCGTCTGGTGCACTTCGAAGCTTGTTGCCGTGCCTTGGATATTGAACCGTCGTTCGAACGGTTCAATGTCTTTTATGTGTTGAACATGGAGGGTTCTTGGTTCAACTTTGTGCCTCGTCCTCAAGTCCCTCCCTGTGGGACTACTGCTCCGAAGTCCCTTCATGACTGGAAAGAGAAATTTTTCTATGTCAAGAGGGGTGTGATTCCGGTGGACATGCCGTGGAAAGTTGTTGCCGAGCGTCAACGGGTGGGTGACCATCCTGTGATGGAGGGTTTCAGGGACCAGGAGTGGTTCAAAGAGCTTGTAGCCTGTGCTTCCCCGTTTGACACGGGTATGTGTTCTGAAGCCATGTTGGCTTTGCTGGGAATGAGTAGGGTTCAGATCGTTGAGGGAAAAGAGCCTGTGGTTACCGTCCCTGGTACGTCTTCTTTCATTTTATTTTCCTGACCTCTCTTTTTTCTTTTTATTTTGTGTAAATAAAGTTGTGTTTTTGGGCTCAGGAATGTCGAAGTTTGAGGCGTTCCTGCTGAGGGACAAGGCCCCACTTGAGTGGAGAGATCCTGCGGGTGGTAGGATGTCCGTGATTGACGAGATGGTGGGCCGATTTTATTTTCCCTATCTGGAGTTCAAGCCAACCATCCTCCTGTTTTCACGTGAGCATCCTATAAACCCTGACCCTTTATCTTCTGTGCGTCATGCGGGGGTAAACCCTTGTTTTGTCGTTTCCTCTGATGAGGAATCCACTGGATCTTCTGTAGAGATGGTGGATCCAGCGCCTCCGCGTGGTCGTAAGAAGAGCGTGCCACGCTTTCATAAGCATAAGGTCTTGTCTCAAGCTAAGTCTGCGCCTTTGAGTGCAGGTGGTGAAGGGCCTCTGTTTGGTCAACGCGAGCGGCGTGCAGAATCGTCCTCTTCCGCCCCTGAAGATGATTCAGCGGTCAGTCCGCTGAAAAAGAAGCGGAAGTTGGGTAAGGTTTCTGGAGGTAAGGCTGCATCCTCCAAGTCTGGTTCCGCACCGTTCTCTATGGAGATTAGCCCTCCGCCGGAGCGTCGTCCTCTGATCCAGAAGACGTTGAAGAAGGTTACCAGTAAGTGGTGTTCCGCCTCTTTGTTGCTTTTTTGCCGTTTTCTTGATTTTTTCTAAGTTTTGTTCTTCTTGCAGTTGTTTCTCCGCGAGCTTCTGGTTCTATCTCCGAGCCAAGTGAGACGGAGGTTGCTAGGGAACGGCGGGAGGAGGAAGAAGCGAAGGGTCGCGCGGAGAAAGAGGCAGCGGAGGCCGAGCAACGGGCCAAGGAAGCTGCCGCCAAGGAGGAGGAGGAGAGGGTAGCGGCGGAGAGGCTGCGTCTGGAGGAGGCAGCTAAAAAAGCTGAGGAAGAGAGATTGGCAGCTGATAAGCTGCGTGTGGAGAAGGAAAAAGCTGAAGCCGAAGCAAGGGCTAAGGAGGCGGCCGCCAAGGCTAGGGCGGAGGAGGAGGCCGCCAAGCTCGCTAGTGTTCAAGCTTTTTCTGGTGGTTCCCCTGGGGGGGTTGGAGGTGGACCTGTTGGAGGGAGGTCCAGTGTGGACCGGAGTGACCCAGGTTACTTCGCGGGCGACGTGATTTGGCGTCCGGACTGGAGTATCCGGGAGAACTCCCGTTTCGCCAACCCTCTAACGGCCGAGGAGTTCATTTCTGAAGTTGTTCCTCCCAAGGAAAGGGAGTATCAAGATAGCCTGCCCCGGTCGCAGTTGATCACCGATATCTGTGTCGGGCAGGCGCTCCAAGTCGCCGCTATTGAATCCTTAAAGCGGCGTGATCAGGAGTATGCCCGGGATGTCGCGGAGTTCAATGCTCGGCGGGCTAGCCAGGCGCAGAGGGAGGAGAAAATGAAGTCGGAGGTAGATAGGTACCGTGATAGGGCCTATAAAGCTGAGGACCGAGTGAAGGAGCTGGAGAAGGAGCATGCGTTGGCTCATCAGCGGTGGGTCGATGCATGCCAGGTGACCAACCAGGAGACTATGAAACTGAAAGATCAGATCCAGACCCTGAAGAATGAGAACGCGAAACTTCGGGACACCGCGGAGGCCCATGCCAAGGTTTTGGCTGATAAGGACTCCGTGGTGGCGGGTTTAAGGTCTGATCTTCGCAACAAAGATGATGAGCTTGTTGGTGCCTCTTCTCAGCTTTCTGAGTTGGCGGGTGAGAAGGCAGCGTGGGTGAAGGAGAAGGCGGCGTTGATGGAGGAGCGGGCCTCGTTGGAGGAGTCCTTGACCGTGTCGCAAACAGAGGCTGAAAATGCCAAGGCTCTCTTGGATGAGGCCACTGTTGCGCAGGAGAAGGCTCAGGAGTCTATCCGCTGGGTGATGACCGAGGGTATCGCCGGTGTAAGTACTTTTCTCTCCTTTCTACTGTCCTTAGTGTATTTTCTTTCTAATCCTTGTTTTTATGCAGATTTTCAAGCGGTTCTGGAACGAGCCCAATCTCGGTGATCAGGTTGCTGCTATCGCTGCTGCTGCGCGCGCTGCTGGAGAGGCCGAGGGATTCGACACTGGGTTCTACCATGCGCTGAATGGAGGGTGCATTTCTGAGGGTGCGCATGACGGTAAACCCAGGGAGAAGGAGTATGAAGCTGAGCTTCTGAAATTTGAGCAGGTCGAGTTCCCCATACTGAAGACGGTTGCGGACTGTAATCAGTATGCTGATCCAGCTGGCGCCCTCCGTTACTATATTGAAGAATCCGACCGTTTGGGTGCGGAGGCGCAGCAGAAAGGGAAGCAGCCAGCGGGTGGTGGTGAAGGTCCGTCTGGGACGCGCCCGGAGGATGTTGAAGAACAGTTAGTTGATTTTGGGGAGTCTGGTGAGGAATAGGATTCCTCTGTATGTGTGTATGTTTCTTTTGTTCTTTGTAAAGCTTGAGGCAGCTTGATCGCCTCTTTTTGATAGTTTATATGAATGAAACTTTTTGTTTGTTACCTTGTGTTTTTGGATTGATTAATGAGTCTGGCGATAATGATACATGATATTTATGCCTTCAAGAACCAAGTTCCGATATTGCACACTTTAAGAGGCGATAGAATTTTCTTAGGATTCCCAAAAAATAAAAGTGGCTTAGGCATGTGTAGCCTAAGTGTTTTACAAGAATTATATGTAACAGAAGCGTAATTGTGCCGCGTTCCAAGAGCGCGGGACAGGCGTTCCATCGAGCTTCTCTAACACGTAGGCGCCTTTGCCCAAAATTTCTTGTATTTTGTAGGGGCCTTCCCATGTTGGGGCAAGTTTACCTTGCTTTTCCGCGTTTGAAGCGCTATTGTTTCTGAGAACGTAATCTCCAATGTTAAAGTTATGTAACTTAACTTTTTGATTGTAGTAGCGCTCCAGTTGACTTTTGTATTTTGCTTCTTTGATGGCGGCGAGCTCTCTTCGTTCTTCAAGCAAGTCGAGGTTTAGTCGTAGCTCTTTGTCATTCTGCCCTTTTTCGCCATGAGTACTCTTGCGGAGGGGCATCCGATTTCGGCGGGAATGACAGCCTCAGAGCCATAGGTCAGGCTGAAGGGAGTTTCGCCATTGCTGGTTTTGGTGAGTATGCGATTTGCCCATAGGACGTGTGGAAGCTCGTCCACCCATCCTGTTCGTTTGGTCCCCAGCCGCTTTTTAATGCCTTCGATGATGCTTCGATTTGCCCTTTCGACTTGGCCATTCCCTTGGGGGTGGGCGACTGAGGTGAATATCTGCTGGACGCCCATTTGCGCCAACCATTGTTGCAAGTGTTGGTCGGTGAATTGGGTTCCATTGTCGCTTACAATTTGATATGGCAAACCGAACCTGCAAATGATGAACTCCCATATGAACTTTTTGGTGTGTGCGCCGTCGATTTTTGCTAGTGGCTTTGCTTCGATCCATTTTGTGAAATAGTCGATTGCCACTATTAAGAACTTTACGTTTCCTGGCGCTGTGGGGAATGGGCCAACAAGGTCTATTGCCCATTTCTGGAACGGCCATGCCGCTGTGACGGGAATTAGGTCGTTTTTAGGGCGCAGGGTGTTTGGCGCGTGGCGCTGGCAGGAGTCGCACTTGCGCAGTTCTGCCACTGCGTCTGGGTGCATGCCTGGCCAATAGTAGCCTACATTCATTAGCTTGGCCACCACCATTCTGGGTCCTGCATGTAGTCCGCATGTGCCTTCGTGGATGTCTCTGATGAGGAAAGAGGCGTCTTCTTTGTCGACGCATCGCAGTAGCGGACCGAGGTATGATCGTCGATAGAGGATTCCGTCCGTTAACTGATAGTGCAAGGCTTTGTGCTGGAGCTTTTGTGCCTCCGCTTTGTTATCGGGTAACGTTTCGGATGTGAAGTAAGCCTTTAGTGGTGCCATCCAAGAGGTGTTTCCTGTTTGGATGACGTTGACTTGCCTTATAGGAACTGATGGGGCTTCTTGTAGTTCGACACGGACGTTTTTGGCCATGTGCTCAAAGACTGTGGAAGCCATCTTGCTTAGGGCGTCGGCGGGGTTTGTTCTCGCTGCGGTTGATGTGAATGACCGTGCAGGAGACGAATTTGCGTATGAGTAGTTTGGCCTGTTGTAGATATAGGGCCATTGTGGCGTCCCTTGCATCGTATGTGCCATTGATGTGGCCCGCCACAAGTAGTGAATCGACATGCGCTTCGATATGTGAGGCTCCCATTTGATGTGCGATGCGTAGGCCTGCTAGGAGCGCTTCATATTCTGCCTCATTGTTTGTTGCGGCAAAGTCTAATCTAATGGCGTATGTGTATTCTTTGTTATTAGGGCTGATCAGCCGCAGTGTAACACCCCAAAAATATTAAATTAATGATAATATGGTATGTATGTATATATGTATATATATGTGTTATTGCGGGTATGTATGTATGCATGGATGTATGTATGTATATGTGTGTACCCCTAGTTGTAAGTAATGCATTGTAGTGGTACATGTAACAAAAATAAAAATTTAACCAAGTTAGCTACTTGGTTAATTTGGTAGAACTTAGTTGGTAAAAAGGGGAGGGGTTAAACATGACCCAACACTCTTCTTGAGGGGTGGGTTTTGGGAGGATTGAAAGACTAACTAGATAAGGGGGTTAGAAGGAAAATTTGGGAGTTTAGAAAAAAAGAAAAGAAGGGATACGCAGAGAGAGAGAGGAGGCGACATAGAGGACTCCCAAACATCCATCCATAGCAGAAAATTAGAGCAAGGGATCATCCCCAAATCCCTGCATGTCTAAGAGTTCATTACCATCTAGTGGCCCTAATATTATTGGTAAGTTGTAGAACTAGTAATTGTAAGGTTTGGAAGTAGTATGGTGGGTTTCATGAATATGTTGTGATAATTACTTCTTGTGGTTAGAAAGCATGCTTGTTATGTGTAGTAGTGTGAAATTGAAGAAATTTGTATGTTAATTGCTTGTAATAGGGTTGAATTGAGAATGTGTTAAGTGGGTATTGGAATGAAGGTTTCTGTTGACTTTTTAAAAGTCAAACAGGGACTTAATCTCATGAGAGCTCAATTGATTATGCTTATTGTTAAGAAATTCATGAAGAATTGTGAGTATAAGTATAGAATTGGGAATGTTGTGTCATGGAATGTTATGACCACTTAAATGTATGGATATGCACACCAATTGTATGATGAAATGCCTAGTATGTTAGAATAGGAGAAATTGTGGGAAAAATACATGATGAATATGATGGTAGATGATATAGCTATAAGATTATGCTAGTTTATCTACCTTGAACCTAGAATGGTAAAGGGTAAAGTACGAAAAACTAAAGTATGAATTCCTTCACTATGTAGGTGTGAAGGTGGAAGGTACTAGCGGTTACAAGGAGCAAGGCGCACACGACAAAGGTAAGTTGGTTACTACCAACTATGTAGTTTAATGAGTATGTTAGTCATAATTGTTATGTATGCATTTTGTGAATGAATTTGGTAGAATGGAAGTAACATGTAGTATCCTTGTGGCTAAGAAGGGTATAAATGGGTAGAATGATTTAGATGGTGGAAACACCCTTAACGGGTCAAAATAGTAGGAACACCCTCGATGGGTCAATACGGTGGAAGTACCCTTAACGGGTCAAAATGGTAGGAATACCCTTAACGGGTCAAAATGGTGGGAATACCCTTAACGGGTCAAATGGTAGGAATACCCTTAACGGGTCAAAATGGTAGAAGTAAGGATTTCATTGTGATTCCATGGACTTCTTGGGTCCCTTGGATAAGATGATCATATGGTTTATAACCTACTAAATGTTTGCTTTGTTGATTTGAAATAGGTAAAGCACATGAATGAAGATCAAGTCTCAAGCAAGGATGGGTTATGCACGCTCGCGTTCTTTTTGGGTTGGGTACCATGGTTGTGTTAGGATCTTTGAGTCTTTTAAAAACAAATGGTTAATGTTTTGTATATGGTTTGGATATGGGTCAAAGATTCGCATGGTAGCCAACTTAGGCTTTGTCTTTTGTAACTTAACTAGTGTCGCCAAGGTTGTTGGCACGTTGTGAACTTG
This sequence comes from Ambrosia x helenae, assembly GCA_030844895.1. Classification (NCBI taxonomy): domain Eukaryota; kingdom Viridiplantae; phylum Streptophyta; class Magnoliopsida; order Asterales; family Asteraceae; genus Ambrosia; species Ambrosia x helenae. Next base: position 26,572,390 of record CM061229.1, on the reverse strand, counting down.
ACGTTTTGAATATATATATATATATAATGGATGTTTATATATTATCTACATGTTTTAAAAAAAAAAAAACGAGCCTTACAAGTTGGTATCAGAGCCAAGGTTTGAGCGAATCAAGTATATTAGGTACTTGAACTCAAACCGGAAGCTCGTAGGGGCGTGCATTCGATCCGAGACTTGATCAAGGTATGTGCGGGATAATGGGTGGGAGAGTTACCAAATGAGAAGCGGGAATGTCGGGAATTGCGGGTAAGGATGGCAGGGAAGATATGGCGTTGAAACGGGAAAAACGTGGAGCAAACCTGCAGTTGGCGTACCCTACGCCAGTTTTGGCGTAGGATACGCCAAACCAGATTGCCTACGCCAAGGCCCTCTGCCCTACGCCAACTTGCCCCCTTCTGCCTACGCTAGTGGCGTAGGATACGCCATTTTTGGCGTACCCTACGCCAAACCCCTGTCAGCATTGGATGCTGATTTTTCAGCTTGTTACGCTCCCGTACCTTGCCCGAGCAACTCCAGACCTTGTTTATAGACGCAATTATACACATGGGATTGCGAATCCGTGTATACATGTAGTAGGGAATGTGGAAGCCCAAATATTGGGAGTAGAAAAATTTACTTTCGTAGAAAGAATGAATGATGATTGAAATACCGTGATATGGTATACATGTTAAATGGTTGTTATGTTTCAGAAACATGGCGGACGAAGGTGATAACGTGGTAGGGGAACGTACCCAACATGGTGAAGTGAAGGAGATGGTAGCAACCGAAGTGGGGGAGGCTATAAAAGTAAACCTCCCCAAGATAATAGAAGAGGTGGAGAGTAACATCATGGGGATAGTGGAAGGTATGTTGACAAGCAAGTTCGATGAATTGAAGAAATTGATTGAAGAGGGGTCATCCGGCTCCAAGAATGTTAAGAGATGTACATACCGAAACTTCATGTCATGCAACCCCACCGTGTTTAAGGGAGAAATAGATCCACTCGAATGTCTAAGGTGGATCTCGGATATGGAGGGGGTGTTTGCACGAAGTCATTGTGAAGGCGAAGATGAAGTAATGTTTGCCACGGGGCAATTGCGACTCCGCGCGAAGGATTGGTGGGATAGTTATAGTAAGGAAGTGGGGCAAGAACGAGTAAGAACCATGACATGGGCTGAGTTTAAAGAGCCCTTCCTGAAGCATCATTGTCCTCAGACTGCAATCGATCGCATTCAGGAAGAGTTTCTACACCTCCGCCAGAAGAATGAAACCATTGATGAGATCACAAACATATTTCTTGACAAAATGAAGTTTTGTCCAGAATTGGTGGGAACGGAACGAATGAAGATTAACAGGTATCATGCCATGTTAAGGGCAGAATACCGGGAGTTTATCACTGCATCGAAATGCAACACGTTGGGTGAACTCATCGATTGGGCTCGTGAACGAGAAACGGAATTAAAACGACAAGAACAACGGGGTGAGAAGAGGAAGGCCGAAAAGACTTGGGAGTCGCCAAAGAAGGCTAAGGGGCACGAACAAGGCAAGAAGGATCCTAAGAAGGGAGAAACACCGAGTTGTAAAACGTGTGGGAAACCGCATACGGGGGAATGCCGCTTGGGGCAAAAGACGTGCTACAATTGTGGGAAGACGGGACATCCGTTTTACAAATGCCCTAGTCCGGTTCAGTTGTGTTATCATTGTTATGAACCCGGGCACTTCAAGGCGGATTGTCCCAAGCTCAAGAAGGAGGCACCGAAAGAAGGAAAGAAGAATGAAGCTTCAAAGGCTCGTGGAAGAATGTTCCAAATCACCGCCGAAGAAGCAAAGAACCACCCCGAGGTGGTGTCGGGTATGTTACTAGTCAACAATACTCCTATGTATGCGTTGTTTGATACAGGGGCAAGTAGGTCTTTTGTGTCTACCAAAGTGATTTACCACCCCTCCTTTATCATAGAAACGTTGGCAAGCCCATTAGAAGTAGAAATTGCGGATAGTAAAAACTATTTATTACACAACATATGTAGAGATTGTACTCTCACGGTAGAAGGGGAGGATTTTAGGGTAGACTTGGTACCCATGACAATGGGGGAGTTCCAAGTGGTGATAGGCATGGATTGGTTGGCCAAACACCACGCGGAATTCCAATGTAAGAATAAAACCATATACGTTACCTCACCTAGTGGCGGCGGGTAAGTTTTATAGGGATAGAAGGGTCGAAGCCAAGTTATGCACCTTGGTGGAGACCATGAAACATGTGCGTAACGGGGGAAGGGCATTAATGGCCTATGTGGTTGATACCACTATCACCACCCCTAAGATTGAAGAAGTACCGATTGTTAGGGAGTTTCGGGATGTATTTCCGGATGATCTTCCGGGGCTTCCTCCCGAACGCGAAGTGGAGTTTAAAATTGAATTGGTGCCCGGGGCTCAACCCGTTGCAAAAACACCATATAGGTTGGCACCCACCGAACTCCGAGAGTTGATGACACAACTTCAAGAGTTACTCGATAAGGGCTTCATTCGCCCGAGTGTGTCCCCGTGGGGAGCCCCTATATTGTTTGTGAAAAAGAAGGATGGGTCTATGCGAATGTGCATAGACTACCGGGAGTTGAATAAATTAACAATAAAGAACCGCTACCCCTTACCCCGTATTGATGATTTATTCGATCAACTTCAAGGGGCGAGTTGGTTCTCAAAGATTGACCTTCGTTCCGGGTACCATCAATTGAAGGTAAGGGAAGAAGATGTGGCCAAAACGGCGTTTAGGACCCGGTATGGGCATTACGAGTTCCTAGTAATGTCCTTCGGATTGACAAATGCTCCGGCCGCGTTCATGGATTTAATGAATCGGGTATGTCGTTCGATGTTGGATCGTTTTGTGATAGTGTTTATAGACGACATTTTGATTTACTCCCGAAGTGAATCAGATCACGCGGACCACTTACGGGAAGTCCTCGAGACGCTTAGAAAGGAAAAGCTTTATGCTAAATTTTCTAAGTGTGCCTTTTGGTTGAGGGAAGTCCAGTTTTTGGGGCACGTAGTGAATGAGAAGGGCATTTCGGTAGACCCTTCGAAAGTGAAGGCGGTGGTGGAATGGGTTTCTCCTAAAAACCCGAGTGAAATTCGAAGTTTTCTGGGCCTAGCCGGTTATTACAGAAGATTCATCCAAGATTTTTCAAAGGTGGCACTACCTTTGACCCGGATGACAAAGAAGAGTGAAAAGTTTGTGTGGGGCGAAGACCAAGAAAGAGCCTTTCGAATGCTAAAAGAGAAGTTGACCAGTTCACCTGTTCTGACCTTGCCTGAAGGGTCGGATGATTTTGTAGTTTACACGGATGCCTCGCATCAAGGGTTGGGGTGTGTTCTGATGCAACGGGGGAAAGTCATCGCCTACGCATCAAGACAACTCAAACCCCATGAATGTAATTACCCAACCCATGATTTGGAATTGGGGGCCGTAGTGTTTGCATTGAAAATCTGGAGGCATTACCTGTATGGGACAAAATGTACCATATATTCCGATCACAAAAGCCTCAAGTATTTCTTCGAACAGAAAGATCTCAACATAAGGCAACGGAGATGGCTAGAGTTGATCAAGGATTATGATTGTGACATCGTGTACCACCCGGGCAAGGCTAATGTGGTGGCCGATGCTCTAAGTCGGAAGGAATACCCACCCCCGATTCGAGTTAAGGCCTTGGGTGTTGTAATTACACCTACCCTTTTGGGTGAGATACGAAAGGCCCAAGTCGAGGCTTTGCAAGCCAATGACCCAAAGAAGATAAGAATGAAAGGGATGATAGACAAGTTGGAAGAGAATGCGGATGGGATGAAGACCCGATATGGGCGGGTATGGGTCCCTTGGACATGTGAAGTCAAGACTTCACTACTTGACAAAGCCCACAAATCCCGGTTCTCAATCCACCCGGGGGCGACCAAGATGTATCGGGATTTAAAGAAAGACTATTGGTGGCCGGGAATGAAGCGCGACATCGCTAAGTATGTGGAGAAATGTTGACCTGCTCTCAAGTCAAAGCCGAACACCAAAAGCCTTACGGGAAATTACAATCACTTGAGGTCCCGGTGTGGAAGTGGGAGGAGATCACTATGGATCTCGTGACAAAATTACCAAAGACAAGGAAGGGTTATGATGCGATTTGGGTAGTGGTGGACCGACTCACTAAAAGCGCTCACTTTTTGGCTATCCGGGAGGCCTACACCTCCGAACGGATGGCAGAAATTTATGTGAATGAGATTGTATCCCGGCATGGTGTACCCGTGTCTATTGTGTCGGATCGGGACACTCGATTCACATCCCGGTATTGGAGGAGGTTCCAAGAAGAAATGGGTACGAAGTTGTTGGTTAGTACCGCCTACCACCCCCAAACTGACGGACAAACCGAAAGAACCATTCAAACCCTCATAGATATGTTGAGGGCATGTGTCCTAGATTTTGGGGGAAGTTGGGATGAACACCTACCATTAGTGGAATTCTCGTATAATAATAGCTATCACAGCAGCATCCAAATGGCACCATTTGAAATGTTATACGGGAGAAAATGTAGAACCCCGGTGTGTTGGGGGGAAGTGGGTCAGCGGGAGTTAGCTCCAAGTGATTTGGTGGCTCTCACTAACGAAAAAATTAGCCTAATACGGGCTAGGATTCAAGCCGCTCAAGACCGACAAAAGGCGTATGCGGATCGTAGGAGACGACCGATCGAATTTCAAGTGGGAGATTTTGTGTTGCTAAAAGTCTCCCCTTGGAAGGGCATCATCAGATTTCGTAAGCGCGGGAAGTTAGGCCCGCGTTATATAGGACCCTTCAAAATTTTGGCACGGGTCGGGCAAGTGGCTTACCGGTTGGAGCTACCGCCATCCTTGAGTGGGATCCATGACACCTTTCATGTGTCCCAGTTACGAAAATGTCTCGCGGATGAAACCGCGTACGTGCCTCTTGAAGACATAGAGGTAGACGACAAGTTGAATTACGTAGAAAAACCGGTGGCTATAAAAGATTTCAAGGTGAAGCGGTTGCGAAATAAGACCATAAACCAAGTCTTGGTTCAATGGCAATATCGGAAGGGTTCGGATCTTACGTGGGAATCCGAAGAAGAAATGCGGAAACACTACCCGGCTCTTTTCGGTACGTATCCAGGTTTCGGGGTCGAAACCTTTTTAAGGGGGGTAGACTTGTAACACCCCAAAAATATTAAATTAATGATAATATGGTATGTATGTATATATGTATATATATGTGTTATTGCGGGTATGTATGTATGCATGGATGTATGTATGTATATGTGTGTACCCCTAGTTGTAAGTAATGCATTGTAGTGGTACATGTAACAAAAATAAAAATTTAACCAAGTTAGCTACTTGGTTAATTTGGTAGAACTTAGTTGGTAAAAAGGGGAGGGGTTAAACATGACCCAACACTCTTCTTGAGGGGTGGGTTTTGGGAGGATTGAAAGACTAACTAGATAAGGGGGTTAGAAGGAAAATTTGGGAGTTTAGAAAAAAAGAAAAGAAGGGATACGCAGAGAGAGAGAGGAGGCGACATAGAGGACTCCCAAACATCCATCCATAGCAGAAAATTAGAGCAAGGGATCATCCCCAAATCCCTGCATGTCTAAGAGTTCATTACCATCTAGTGGCCCTAATATTATTGGTAAGTTGTAGAACTAGTAATTGTAAGGTTTGGAAGTAGTATGGTGGGTTTCATGAATATGTTGTGATAATTACTTCTTGTGGTTAGAAAGCATGCTTGTTATGTGTAGTAGTGTGAAATTGAAGAAATTTGTATGTTAATTGCTTGTAATAGGGTTGAATTGAGAATGTGTTAAGTGGGTATTGGAATGAAGGTTTCTGTTGACTTTTTAAAAGTCAAACAGGGACTTAATCTCATGAGAGCTCAATTGATTATGCTTATTGTTAAGAAATTCATGAAGAATTGTGAGTATAAGTATAGAATTGGGAATGTTGTGTCATGGAATGTTATGACCACTTAAATGTATGGATATGCACACCAATTGTATGATGAAATGCCTAGTATGTTAGAATAGGAGAAATTGTGGGAAAAATACATGATGAATATGATGGTAGATGATATAGCTATAAGATTATGCTAGTTTATCTACCTTGAACCTAGAATGGTAAAGGGTAAAGTACGAAAAACTAAAGTATGAATTCCTTCACTATGTAGGTGTGAAGGTGGAAGGTACTAGCGGTTACAAGGAGCAAGGCGCACACGACAAAGGTAAGTTGGTTACTACCAACTATGTAGTTTAATGAGTATGTTAGTCATAATTGTTATGTATGCATTTTGTGAATGAATTTGGTAGAATGGAAGTAACATGTAGTATCCTTGTGGCTAAGAAGGGTATAAATGGGTAGAATGATTTAGATGGTGGAAACACCCTTAACGGGTCAAAATAGTAGGAACACCCTCGATGGTCAATACGGTGGAAGTACCCTTAACGGGTCAAAATGGTAGGAATACCCTTAACGGGTCAAAATGGTGGGAATACCCTTAACGGGTCAAATGGTAGGAATACCCTTAACGGGTCAAAATGGTAGAAGTAAGGATTTCATTGTGATTCCATGGACTTCTTGGGTCCCTTGGATAAGATGATCATATGGTTTATAACCTACTAAATGTTTGCTTTGTTGATTTGAAATAGGTAAAGCACATGAATGAAGATCAAGTCTCAAGCAAGGATGGGTTATGCACGCTCGCGTTCTTTTTGGGTTGGGTACCATGGTTGTGTTAGGATCTTTGAGTCTTTTAAAAACAAATGGTTAATGTTTTGTATATGGTTTGGATATGGGTCAAAGATTCGCATGGTAGCCAACTTAGGCTTTGTCTTTTGTAACTTAACTAGTGTCGCCAAGGTTGTTGGCACGTTGTGAACTTGACGTTTTGAATATATATATATATATAATGGATGTTTATATATTATCTACATGTTTTAAAAAAAAAAAACGAGCCTTACACGCAGGCCCGCACCTGCGCCGTCTGAATTTGACGCACCGTCGGTGTAAAGGTTCCACCTTTCATTTTCCGGCGTTGGTTGTGCGGGTCCTGCTCTGCGAGGCACTCCGCGATTTTGTCCGTTGGTATTTCGGTGGCGAAGTCGGCGATGACCTGTCCTTTAACTGCGGGTCTGGGCTTGTAGTTGATAGTATGTTCACCTAGTTCGATTGCCCATTTTGCTAGACGTCCGAGGTTTCTGGCTTGCGTAGGACGTCACTGATTCTGTAGTCTGTTAGGACGTTTATTGGGTGGCCGTGGAAATACCGCGCAATCTGCGCGAAGCGTGGATGAGGGCTAGTACTAACTTTTCCATTGTGGAGTACCTAGTTTCTGCGTCTAACAAGGTTCTACTGATGTAGTAGATGGGTGTTTGTACAGTTTTGCGGTCTACCAAAAGTACGGCGCCGATTGCCCTTTCTGTTACAGAGAGGTATAGGGTTAGCGCTCTTTGGGTAATGGTGCTGTGAGAGTAGGTAAATTCATAAGACATTCTTTCATTTCTTTAAAATCTTTTTCCGCCTCAGGGGTCCAGCGGAAATTACTTTTCTTAAGCCAATTCTTTAGAGTGTCTACAAATGGAAAAGACTTTGAAGCGTAATTTGAAAGGAAGCGGTTGAGAGCGACTAGGCGCCCCATTAGTGTTTGTACTTCCTTGATGCTTGTTGGTGAAGGCATTCTTTCGATTGCTACGACTTTGTCTGGATTTGCGCGGAAACCGTCACGCGTGACTACAACGCCTAGGAATCTTCCTTCTTCCATGCCGAAGGAACATTTGCTGGGGTTGAGCTTCATGCGCACCTTACGCAGTTGGCTGAATGTTTTCTGGATGTCTTCCAGCATGTTGCCTTCGTCTTTGCTTTTGATGACGAGGTCATCAACGTATACTTCCAAGCGCACCCCTATCTCGTGGATGAAAGCGCTATCCATGAGACGTTGGTATGTGGCTCCCGCGTTTTTCAGACCGAAGGGCATTTTGGTGTAGCAAAAAATGCCCGTGTCTGTGCGGAATGCCGTTTTGTCTTCATCTTCCTTTGCCATTTGGATCTGATGGTAGCCTTTGTAGGCGTCGAGGAAGCATTTGAAGCGGAATGGTGCTAGGAGTCTACCTTTAAGTCGATTTCTGGGAGAGGGTAGCAATCCTTCGACAAGCTTTGTTTAGATCTTTGTAATCGACGCACATAGCGCCATCCGCCTGTCGCTTTTCCTACCATAACCGGGTTGGCGACCCATGTTTGGTAGCGTATTGGGCGGATAATGCCAGTGTTTAGTAGCTCATTGACTTGTTCGTTCATCGCCTTTGTTTTCTCCGGTCCCATTTTGCGCATCTTTTGGGCAACTGGCTCCACTGATCTGTACGTGTTGAGTTTGTGTTCCGCGATGTTTCTTGGAACGCCAATCATGTCAGATGGTTGCCAGGCGAATATGTCTATGTTCTTTACTAGTAGTTGTTTGAGGTGCGCCCGTATGGTTTCGGAGATTTCATGGCCGATGATGACCGTTTGGTCCGGGAATTTAGGGTTAAGAACCCAGTTTTCCGGTTCCGATCGGGTTTGTGTTTTTTGTGATTTTGCCACGTCGATCGCGTGGCACTGTTTGTTGCCGCGGACTATTGCTACGCCGGTTCGGGTTGGGAAACCTACCATTTGGTGTGGGGTGGAGGCGTTGGCGTTGAACTTTGCCAAGCCTTCCCGCCCTAGTAGGACATCGTGGCGAGAAGTGACTGGTAGGACCATGAAGTCACAGATTTCTGTGCGTTCGTGGGTACCATCTGTTAGGGTAACCGGGAAGGTGATGATGTCGCGCGGCATGATGACTTCGTCAATAAAGCCTGATATTGGTGCGTTGACTGGAACGAGGCGGGCTTTGTCATCCTCGTCCAGTTGTTGAAAACACTGATCATATATGATGTCAGTGCTGCTTCCGCCGTCTAGGAACATTGATTGTGTTCGTAATGTCCTACGACGCCGGTGACGATTAATGGTGCGGTGGCGGAAGGTCCACCTCGTACTCTGGGGAGGAGGACGTCCACCTCTTTCCAGGAGTCATCGATCTCTCTTGGGCGCTTTCCTTTATTTTGGCGTTTTCCGGCGTCGGAGGTCATGTTGCAATGATGATGCGGAGTGTGCCTGATGTAACTTGTTTGTAGGTTCCGGATTGTTTTCTTTCCGGGCTCTTCATGCTTGTCGTCTTGGTTGTTGCGCCCGCCCCTGTTAACGTTTTTGACAAGGTGACCCAGTTGGCCTGTCTTCAGTGCTGCCTCGATTTCTAGTTTTAGGCTGTAGCAGTTGTCCGTCAGGTGGCCGTAATCGTTATGGTACTCACAGTATTTGGTGCGGTCCATGTTCTTTCGTTTGCCTAACACTTTAGGCTCCTTGAAAGTGACTTGCTCTGTTTTGAGTACCTGTGAGGGAGTTTTGGTTAACGGCGTCCAGTCGGTGGTTTTCTTGGGTTGGGCTTTGTGGTCCCTTGATTGCCTGTTTGTGATTGTCTGGCGGGCATCTGTGGAGGGCGAGTATTTGCCTTCGTCTGTTGGTCCTGAAATGCGGGACCACACGGATTGCTTGCCCTTGTTTCTGTTGGAGTTGCTGGTTTGGTTATATCCGCGCTGTTGTTTGATGGAGCGCTCCGAGGATGCGTATATTTTTGAAGCCTTGATGACTTCTTCCCAGGAATCAGGGACACCTGTCTTCCCGGATAGGGTTTTCATCAAATCCTCACTGCGTACTCCGTGGATGAAGCCTGCGCGGGTTAGTTCTTCCCCACAACCTATTTGCAGCGCCTCCTTGTTGTAGCGCACGATGTAATCGTCTATCGACTCGTTGTCTGTGCGCTGGCAGAGGAGGATGTGGGCCTTATCTCGTTTATGCCGTCTGAGATGGGAGAAGTGATCTTTGAATTTTTGGATGAGGTCATCAAAATCTAAGATGCCCCCGATGGGGAGGTTGTCGAACCAAACTCTGGCTGCGCCGGTAAGGGTTTGTGCAAACAGGTGACACCAAACCTGTACAGGCCAGAGGACTGTGGTTCCGGCGCACTCGAAATCATGCAGATGGTCCGTGGGGTCTCGCAGGCCATCGTATCTGCCGATGCTGCTAGGGAGTTTTGCTTGTTTTTCTATGGGTGCGGTGGCTATTCTTTGACAGAATTTTGAACTTAAGGCGAACGATTTAGGCCTGTATGGTTTGTTTAGGTCGTCATCTTCCTTGTGGTGTGATGTCGCCGAGTTTGTTTTTGCTAGCTTCCGCCTTTTGGCCCTTGGGGCTGTTGCGTCTGAATCGCTGGTGGGTTGGTAGCCATCGGATTCCGACACGGAGTCTACCAGGTCCTGGTCGCGCGCGTTTTTGCTGCGACCTACACCCTGAGATTCAAATCCTGCAAGAGGTTGAAGATTCAAATCCTGCAAGATGTAGATTATAGTTAATAGGATTATAGGAGTAGATTAGGATTAGAAGTCGTGATATTGTAGTTCTAATAAATTATGTTGCAGATGTAAATTTTGAGTTGATAACTTTCCCATTAGCGATATGCGATAACTTTTTGAGTCATTAGACGTTCTTTATCAGGTCGCATGTGAGCCGCTCGTAGGGGGCGGTGAAGATAGTGTGGGTCGTCTCATGCGAGAGTAAAAGGGGTTTGTGAGACAAGGAAGAGAGGGTGTGCTTGTGGGAAGGAGGACCGCCTTGAAATAAGTCGGTCCCTTTAACCTGGTGGTGACTGGTGACAACTGACGATGTGGATGTGACTATGCCTAAACCGCATTGAGGAAGATCTTACTACATTTAATTAATCATCTTATTTTGAAAGTCGTTCCTACTAAAACAACATGACTAGTTATAGTATATATATGACAAAAGGTCAAATACAAATAACTTTATCCTGCAAAGCGTGCGAAGTGAAGAAAAAACCAAAACTTCACGGGGGTAAAGTGGTAACTGCATAGATCATCATGAAGCTTGATCTGCCCGATTGATAATCATTTAAGCTTGCAAATCAGAATTTGAAGACTAATTGATGATCAAATTATAAGGTCGTGAATTAGGTTTTAAGGTTCTCAAATGAAGAAACAACGAGTATAAAAGGGGCTAGGTATGGGGTTTGAATGGAATATGAGGTGACGACTCGTGTTCGCAGCAGGTATAATCCTTCGCTCACAACGATGGTTGATCTATGGTTATATACACGAATGACAAGCAATCATGGACAAAGATATAAGTGGTTCGATCTCGTAAGATCTACGTCCACTGTGAAAGATGATCTTTTTTAATATATAGTGTGAATAACGATACAAGTGGAAGTACAAGTGTGTTCGTTCTTATTGGCTAGTCTTCAACGTGGAGAGAAAGGAGGTTGAGTCCTCCTTTTATAGGAGATGCATGGGCCAGGGATCCTGGAGCCCATTCATCTCTTAATGGGCCGGGCCTGGGGACCGGGCCGGTTAATTGGTCGGCCCCCTTAGTTGGATCCTAACCCTTGGTTAGATAAAGTGATCCAAGTTGGCAAGGGCTTCTTCTGATTGGACCACGTGTCACCTCGTGGTTGGCAGTTTGGGAGGTTCTTCGTCCACCACACACGTGGCGTGCTGTGGATGGTGTGCAGGGGCGTCAGATGTCAGACAGCTGACCACTTGTCAGCTGACATCTGACGGGAGGAAGCAAGTTGGTGTCCAAGGGGAGTGTCTTTGGGTGTTGCCAACTGGTGACCCTGCGCCTTTGGCGCTGTGGTGCTCCTGGAAGTGATTCTTCCCGCGGGTGTTAGAACTTCTAGTGGAGGCTTTTTTGTATGGCGGGTAGGGTGCGCCTGAAAGCGATACCCTACCCCTTCATCAAAATTAATCAATCAATTAATTAATCAATCAATTGACGCTTCTTAAAACCTGCAAATCTAAATAGGATGAATTGAAGCTTTTGAATGATGAATTAATCTTCCAAATCATATTATATGTTCACTTGAGGCTTATGAGTTGGTTTTGACAGTCAATTTGTAGATACAGGGTTATTTATGAACCAACAAGATATTGAGCCGGGCTATTTGAGGAAGAAGCATATATAATTACTTTGGTAGGGTAATTATCCTACCTTTTCTTCTTCTGCGTCTATGTAACTACTATACTAGCGTAAACGCTGCATATATAAGTAGCTTAATTTTGCAATTATATTTACCATTTATGTCACACACATTTTTTTCAATTCCTTCAATTCGCACGCTTCTCGTGATAAATTTGTCTGCACGTGAATTTTACCCATAGTATATATACAAATCTGATCTGATCTGATCTGATCTAATCTAATCTAATTTAATTTAATAGATAATAAAATAAAAGTCCATTTCTGATTAGTGATATTTTCCCCTTTTAACATGCACTCATAACATGATGTTGAAGCTCACATGATAAAAGAAATAAAATAATAGACTCTCTTAATAAACTAAATAAATAAATAAAAGGTGTGTTATTTTTTAAACACACTTGCAACATTACTGCCATGACAGATTGTTCTAATTAAAAACCACTTACATTCTTTTTATCCTCGCAAGATATACCATATAGGTATTTCTTTACATTAGACCCACCTATGAAGATATAGATGACATTAATTTGGGAATTAAGAGAGTTTAAACTTAAAGCTACATTAAAGTTAGATTAATGGTGTGGAAAATTTATTGGGGAAGTAAATTAATGGGGACCGGCTCGAATGAACTTCAAGAACTCATTCTAGCATCATAAAATGAGAAATCACAAATAGAGAAAAGAAAAAACTAATTTTGGGCCCTAAACAGAAGTCAGAAACCAACTTATCACTCACAACACTAATGGGCTAAACATAGCCCAAGCTAAACTATGCTACTCATGTGAATGGGCTTACACTTGACCCGTTTTTTATTACAATGGAAACAAACTAAAGCAAAGCGTATACAAAGATCACATAGGGTTTAGTTTTCGGGTTTAAGATTTAAGAGTTTCCGGTTAGGGTTTGGCAAATTAATCAACGTCAGTGGAATGAATTCAATTGGAGTTCGTTTGAGCCGGTTCTCCACTCTTTCGGAAATCCCAAATGAACCCACCCCTCAAACTTACAATATACATAACAAATAACAAATGTCATATATAAATATTGATGTGATTTATATTTATATTATACTAGTGGGTTGGCCTGCGCGATGCAGCGGGTACACAACCTCTAATATAACGCTACTATGCGCAATCTAAAAGACATGTTATAAGATGCTAGTCGTACTCTAAAGCATTTAAGAGGTCGTTAATGTTCTCTAAATATTTTTGTTTAATAAGAGTAGGGGGACCAAATCACGGCTTAGTGATATGATAGTTATGAACGTGAAATATTTATGTTGTAAACTACGTCATCAAGGCGAATAGGCGCACTTACGATAGCCAGAATGGCATGTAAAAAAGAAAATAAAAAAATTATTCACTTTATTTTTCTATGCTTTAGTGATTGTACGAAATTGACTAAACACGATGTATCGATGGTTAATGATAGAGTTTATAAGTTGCATTATTATTTTGTAGAATTGCTATTAAAAGTGGTACATAAGGGTATAAATGGAACAAAGTGGGTAAAAATTTGGAGATTACACTTGAGGCTTTTGGTATGCCATTTTAACTTTGACATTTTGGACATTTTTGCACATAGCTCCCCCTTTATAATGTAGTATAGATATAGATAGTATAGATATAGATATAGATATTATTTAAATTTAAATACGTAACATGCTATTGATAATCCTTTTTTTCATCTGTAATATAGAAAAATTTTCATACCAATTTTGTTCTAGAAAAGTATTATTTCAGCTGTAATTAGAAAAGTATTATGCCAATTTTGTTTTATATTTTAGATTATATTTTCAGTAACATTGTGATGTGTGATGGTCTCTTATGAGTTACTAGCAGGAACTCGCGCGTTGCTGCGAGGCTGTACTGTATTTGACGGTTGTGTTTGGTCAATCATGTTGTTGGTGTTGTACATTATACAAACATATTGATAATGTGTAATATATGATCGGATGGTGTACAATTTTAGTAGGATATAGATGTAGACATTGTAGTACAGTAAGATGAAGCTTGTAATAAATACCATGTGATGTAAAAGTAACTCAAAGTGTGAAACGTAGAGAATACCATAGAGTTTCTAAACACAAAAAAAAAAAAAAAAACATAAACATAAGTGAAGAATAGTGATTAAAAGAAATAGTTCTGAACACAATATATATAATGGAAAACATTTGATATTGAAAGCATGTGTTACATGCAAAAACTTTAAATCTAGAAGTCATCATGTTTTCTTGTTTAACATTTATTTTGGTTTTGAGGAAACCAAAACAATTTTTGTTTTGATTTTTTTTGTAATATTTTGTTTTTAGGTTTTTTTATTAGTGTTATTATTTACTATCTCATCTACATTATCATTCAAAATTTGTGTGTCCCTCGCCATGAAGCGTGGTGGGTCACTTCTATTTGCATTAATTGTAGTATAGATAAGATAAAATAATCAAATAGTTATTTTATGTAAAGTGACTTTTGTGGTGTAGACCTATCAACCAAATGAATTACAAACTTTAATGACTTGAAGCACCAACTATTTGTCTACCCTAACTTACTCTTTGTTTTTTTTTTTTTTTACTCTTTCAATAATCTACTCAACACACACACAACACAATACACACATACATGCAGTATTCACACACGCAATACACAAATCACATAACCGTACCCACATCAAGATTACTCACGCCATACACACACACACACCAAACAACAAACATCGACTCGAGAAGGGGCGGTAAGTCTAGCTCACAGAAGCAAGGTTATGCGGCTATGACAAAGCTTATCTATTAGGCGAAGTGTGGCGACAGTCCATTATTGTGTGGACTGAACAAAGAACTTTGGGAGACCCAACTGTTTAAGAATACCTTATGATATATTATCGGTTACGAAGGCAAATGATTATTGATGTAATCATCAATTCTAATCATGGTCGTCGGATACAAAACGGGGAATGCGGACGATTTCATCGCCAAACTTGCTTCTGGTGTAAAAAAACCTAATGTCCCAAAGTTAAACTAATCAATTCTAATCATGGTCGTTGGATACAAAACGGGGAATACGGACGATTTCATCGCCATTGCTTCTGGTGTAGGTTATGAACCAGCAGTGAGAGTGATGAGCTACTCTTTCGATTATTAATGGATTTAAAAAACCTAATGTCCCAAAATTAAACCAGTCTTCGAAAGAATTGATAAAAAGTGTTCAATTATGTCTTTGTTTTCTAAATTATTTTGGAAATGTATAGTGAGAAAAATATATACTTTCAAAAATCTTATATGATTTTTATTTGATTTAACATCTTATAAATTTACAATAATTTGCATGTCTAATTTGGTACACATATCATTTGAATTTATTATAAATATATCATTTGAATTATTATCATAATTTATTTAACTTAAAAGGCATAAGTTAATTATTGTATTTAATTCTTCTTCAAAAAAAAATTATTGTATTTAATTACCACAAAATTATTTAATAGTTGCATTAAATTTGTCTTGTTAATATAATAAAATTACAATTTTACCCATATAGGTGATTATGAAATGACTTTAATGCCCGTCCAGAACCCACTATATAGTAGTATAGATGAGCACAATTCATGATTACATGGTTACTTGTACAAAAAAACGGTTTTGAAAACCAAACGGGTAGAAAAACCGGTAAACCGGTTTTTATAAAAACCAACTTCAAACCGACCCTAAGGCTCGGTTCTTCATTTGTTGGTGGGTTTGGAATGTTATATAGGCTTAGAAACCAGAAACCAGTCCGGATCTTCGAAGCAAAAAAAACCGTTTCAAAAACCGGTTTAAATTTCTAGCCGTTACATAAACGGCCATATAGCCGTTGGAGAGTATTATAACCGTTTTTTTTTTTTTTTTTTTTAGCCACAATCATAGTATAAATACCCTTTATGTTTAGGCTTCATCACTACATCAAAAACACTCTATAATCTTTCTAACATACACTCTATATTCTCACAAACACTCTCTAATCTAAAAAAAATGGCATCTTCTACAGTTCAATCTACACCTCAAAGTCAAACCGGTTTCATTAATCTGGTGCTTCTACATCCTAACTAACGGTTGTTTAAACCGTTATGGACCTGGTTGCAATCGATTTGGATCAATGGTTCAGTTAGGCTCATCAAACCGGTTGGAGAACCGGTCCGGTTTTTAACCCGAATCGGTTTTGGGAAAGAAAAAAAACGGTTTGTCCATCTCTAATGGTTACACGTTCGGCTTGTCCACATGAACTCATGAAACTGGATCGGATTTTTCGAGCTGCATTCGTGTCCGTAGATGCGGGCGTCGCGTTGGTTGAAGAATTTTTCCCGAATCAGAACCCATTTTTTGCAACCCCCCTCCTGTGTGCGCGAGTAGGTGCCAGAGTATAATTTAACACAAAGAATTTAATCTCTTCCATTTGATTTCACCTTATAAACTCCTTTGTTTTCCATCTCCCCACCGGACAAACCAAACAAAACTCACAACTCACATCCACTTCTAGCTTGTAGTCTTCTACTCTTCTTTTCTTTTTTTACCAACTTACGAGAGACTTTTAGTCTCTTTATTATTTTATTATTATTATTATTATTATTATTATAAAACGAATTTGTTTCCTTTGTTTTATTATTATTATTATGTGTGAAAATAATGGATATTGGGTAAAGAATCAGTGGAGTGCTGCCTTCAAAAAAGTGTTTCAGTGAAGGAAATCAGTGAAGTGATGTGGCAATGCAGGATTAGTAAAAATCAGTGAAGTGAAAACATATTCAGTTGAGCGTCATTTCCCCCTTAGTTTTGGAAAAAAGAACAAAATGGTAATAATAATCACCATTGTGTCTCTTATCTAGTTTTATTTTTTTTTCATAACTTTTAAAACATATATCCTTTATTATTTTTAAAATATTACTCCATGTAATAATCGGACAATTTTTTTAGTTTTAAAGTGTAACATCGTATAAGTTTCTTAACTAATATAAAAGTGTACGGGTTGGGTGCTTTAAAATATCATGTGATGTGTGTAAATAATAACAAATCTATGTTATCTTATTAAGTACCAAAGGTGGGTAATATAGTAAAATCACTCACATTTTAAGATGGTAGACCAAAAGCCCCTTTAGAAATCTCATTTTTTAGCCCGATTTATACCTAAAATACCCCTAAATCTAAAGAAACGACAACACACTCTTCTACAAACGACATACCCTCCTCTTCTGCATCTTCTGCTGTCATATATTGGCTTTCGTAACCCCAACCCACAATGAATCCTACAATTACTCTCATTCAAGTAGCGTTAATAAGTCCTTCAATTCGCCTTTTCAATTACTCATCTTTAATTAAATAACCCCCCTTTATATCATTCAATCCCATTTTATACGTCTTCACTGAAAGTCTCATAATGTTTTAGATTGAGCTCCGTTGTTAATAAGATTTCTTCTGTTGTTTGTTGTTAGTGTTTACGTTGATTTACGACCTGCATTTGGTTGGTAACAATTTTGTTTATTTTTTGTAGGTTTCTGGCTCACTTTTCTTGAATCAGGTCCCTTCTTTATCTTCCTACTCTTTTTCCTTTGTTGTTGATTTTCGATATTTAGAATTTATTTGGATGATTAATATGTTTTTTCTATATTTATATCTGATTATGTTATAACAGAACAAAGAGAAGTAATTAACTTACTTAACAACCAGAGATGTAATGAGAGTTGTGAAATGGGTGGTCGAGATACACTGGAAGAAGACGGGTTTAGGTCCACAACAAATCTGTTAAATTGGTCGAATTAGTCAAACAAGTCAAAAGTTTATTCAGTTGATAGGTTTTTAACATGGTAGAGCTGTTTTACTGGAAGGGGTGGTATGCTTTTTAGGTTTTAAATATCTAACATATCATTTTATTTATATGATGTTAATGGTTTCATAATTGTTAGGTTGGCTTAGTTGGGGATAACTTGCTGAAAAGCTTCCTGTCTTCGTTGCGTAAGTTGTTTTAGAATGGTCACGTCACACCATAGTAAGATTTGACTAGGTTTTTTTAAGTATTGTCTATTTAGTATTTAGGACATGGTTTGCTGCCTGTTTGTTTAGATTTATGGAAACTAAGATAGAGTTATTAATGGTCAATAAGAGAATTGGAGTTTCAAGTGACCAAAACGGGTGAGAGATTGAAGGAGTCCAAGCAACATCCCAGTAAGTGTTTGTGTTTACATCCTAACTCTAGCCAACAACCCGTTAATAATAAAATTTAAGAAAAAATATATGTACTTTCCGTGGAAGTCTTCATAAGTTTTCTCATCTGTGATAAATAAGGTCATCGTTGATAACTTGTAGGTCGAAGCAAAGGAAAATGGTGACGCCGCATGACCGATGCATCTTTACACCTGCATCTAAATTGAAGGCCTCTGAACTTAGCAGCATACATGAAAAGGTAAGTCAAATTGATATATATATATAAATATATACATATTATTAAATTTTATAGTTGATGTTACATCTTTAATTGATCTGGACATGGGTATAACTGTGAATGGGTTACTCTGGGTGGGGGTCATTCCTGTACATGAGTATAATCAGACGGAAATCACTTAAAATCGAGAGCAGGTCAGATGGGTAAATCATTTAAAATTGAAAGGGTTAGGAAGGGTAACGACTAACGAGTTAAAAAATTAAAATAAAATTCAAACAAGTTGTAAAGGAAGAAAATGGGGAAGAGCACGTGGTACCCACTGTATACCAATGTGTTGTTTGCTGCTCTTAATATTCTTGAAATTTTCGACGGTGGAAGGAGGTGATGTAGCTGGTTCGACTCAAACCGTTCTGACCCGCAGCCATCATGACCCGAATCGTCCTGACCTGGACTAATATGACCCTCTGTTTCTAAAGCGTCCCATTCTGACTCAACCCGTACTAATCCATATCCATTTTGACCCGTGACCCAACCCGAGCCGCCTTCCCGTATACTTAATGGTTTAGTAGATAGCACAATAGTTTTTTTTTTAATTCATTGATTCATTACATGTATGATAACAAACTCTGTTTCACATGATGTTTACTGTTTACTCGTGAATATTTTCATGAGTAGGAGCACTCTTACTTGAATAGACCATGACACACTACATCCTGGTGGAACAAACGAGTGGATGAAACTACTTTTGGGAATGTGTTCCTTAGAGTTTACCCAATTCCCATGAAGGAGGATATTGACAAAGAAACAAAGGGAAGGAGTATAAATAGTTATAGCTGTAACTTTTGTATATATGCGAATTGATATACATACACAACACTTTAGAGCTAATGCCTACATAAAACAATATTGCTAATTACACTTTGTACTTTGTATGTAGGCTGGCTGCAAAACTCATGAGCTTGCTAAGAAACTTGTCTCGCAGGATTTTGAGCAACATCTTCAATTTTCTAACCCAGGCACACTAATCGGGATGCATAAAAGTGTTTACATTCACATGGTAAGTTTGTGCAACAAACGAATTAAAACTACTGTCGCGTTCAATGTCTTGGCTTAGTTGATAGAGAAGAAAAGCGCACTCCATCCCCCAAATTTTAGAAACACACGAGTATCATTTCCCGAAGTATTGGTATAGAGATAAAGAGTTATTCAAACTTACAATTGGTTCAGGCCAACAGTTAAAAGAGGACCTCATTTTTTACTTCGATCTATAGACATTGCGTCGTCAATTTTGTTTATTTATGCCATCATTTTTAACAAATACATGTATTAAAAACTTTATCGCTGCACTTATCTATATCCATTGATCCGCTTCGTTTTAGGCTGAATATTGATTTAGCCTGTTTGACCTTTAAAAATATTAAAACATGACCCAAATCATTCTATTTATCACTTGGTTGAAATTGCCTTCTAATAAGTTTGTTGCATAATGCTAAACAAGATAGTTATATGCAGGTTTCTCCACTTCTTTATGCAATTCCTAGAGTGGTATTGTAGCCCTGGATCAAATGGTATTCAGATGATGCATAATTGGGCCTATAATGAACAAAATCTAATTGGTTGTTTGATGATTACTTATTTCTAAAGTGTGATGGCCACTACCAATGTTATACACCACAACAATGACTACCAATCAGTTGTCTTCTTATTAATAATAAAGGTATGATAAGTCTCAACCTTTAAGAAGCAGTTCATGCATAGCACTAGCACACATTGATTTTTATTATGTGATCTATGCTTCAGGTGGGAAATTTTCAATGTTCAACATGGTGTCTTTCAAGGTAAACCTGTACTCAGCAAGAAAATAAATGCAATTAAATTTGTGACAAAGTATATGTGTAGTCAAAGACCCCAATCACCCAATGTTCATGTACTAATACTTGTCTTTTTGTATTGTATACAAAGTCTGGAATTCCATTCCATTTACTGGCTGTATTTTATCTTCTTCGCGTGCCAGATCTTTTATATATATATATAATACCCACCACGCAACGTGTGCCAAAAAATCATAAGTACCCGCGGCAACGCGCGGGCATTCCCACTAGTAAATATTAATACGGTACAAGCTAGTTTTAAAAAAAGTAAATAAACCTAAACATACTAACTATACACGTAGGAGGCAAGTGTATCGTCATAACATATTATTGATAAGGTAAGTTTACCGAGTATTAATCCTGGACATAGTAGCTTTCATTATTTAATCATATGTTAATATCTTTTTTTGGAAGGCTATATGTTAATATCTAATCGATGTATTTTAATGACTTTAAAAAGAAACTCATATGAAAGTAATACGTAAATAAATGGTTTTGAAATCGGATATATAAGAGAAAACCACTTAGGATCAGAATCCTTCTAATAGTTTGGAAAGCTTTTAAATGTTGTGATTATGAAAAACTCATTTTGATATGACACAAAATGAGATGTTAAATGCTAAAAGACCAATACCCTATCAGGCTGCTCACAAAATCTCAAACAATCAAGTTATAGGTACACCCTAATAATCCGATTTTAAGTTTTTTTTTTTTTTTTTTTTTTTTTTTTTTTTTTTTTTTTTTTGAACGGCCAATGAATCAATTTTCGAGCACTCCCGGGCACCCTTTTGGCGAACAGGTACTCGAGAGTACCCGGGCCACCAATTGCCGCCAATTCCCGGGAAAACCCGACCACTCACCCGCCCGAAGGCACGACAGTGAAATAATCGGTAAAACCGGTCGGGATCAGGACTCGAACCCAAGCCAATGGGAATTAAACCCAAGCTTCCTATAGGAAACTTTAGGCCCTCAACCAACTGGGCTACAAGTGTTGGACAATCTGATTTTAAGTTACCTACTTGTTTTACCAATCCCTTGTGATTCATAGCATCTTTATTGATTACTAAATAGATTAACAAACAGTGTGAATTACTATTTATTAAGATCAATTTAAAGCATACTCTAACTAATTTTCAAATCCATTTATTTTGATCCTTCCCGTAGGTAGCTAATATACTTTACCAACCCACAAACAAGTTTATCTAGTACCAACTAGATATCAAGTCGTAAGTTAATGAGTGATATATAACTAAGAAATAGATTAATCAGAACTAATATGCATAACCTCATAGAAAAGACTTTGATCATCCACACAAACTCATTCAAAGATCAATACTATCACAAGATCAACACTAAATAACTAATATAAATCACACTTTCATAAACAAAAACATTTAAACTTAACAAAAACTATAATTTATCTTACCTAAACGGCTATGAGATGGCTAGATAGCTGGCCATAATCAAAGACAATAAACTAGAATTCATTGAACACATGACAAATATTAAGGAACTGATAAACTAAGAGTATCAATCTCATTAAGAAAGGTGAATACGAATTCCTGTATGTCAGATCTATGATTCTTAAGCTCCTTTGCTCTTCGAACCTGTTGCAAAACTCCAAACATCCTCTTTTTCGCTTCTACAGTGGCCCAATTTCGTCCTATAGGATTTCCTATTGTCGGGTTCCCTTTATAGGCGTTTTCTAGGTTACCCGTACCATCATCAAAGGGCGTTACGGGTTGTACTCTCATTTACGCACGGGGTCCAATAGGGTTTTGACTATTATTCTGGCGGCGCTTAACTTCTCTCCTCTTCTAGTATGGGCCGTACTCTAGTAAATGGGTACGGGCCGTGCTCTAGTTCTTCAACATCTTTTTTCAGATTCTTTAGTTAAGACTGCTTCTATTGAGAATCCTTCATTTACTCTCCAGGACCTGCAAAACATCAAATTACAAACAATTAACTTTTTTTTTTTAGATAGTAGTGTTTTAGCGGTAAATCCTGTGTTGCAAAGTGACCACTGCCCGTGATCGAACCCCATAGCACCACACGGGTTTCTCCTTTCAAACCCAAGCGGTATTTTTTTCGGTGGAGCGTGAGATTCGAACCTGAGACCAAACCCGGGCATGAACCATCAAAGGAGGTAAACCTTCCCACCTCAAACCAACTGGGCTGGAGATCATTGGCAATTATTATAGGTGATTTAAACAACTACAAATATAAGGATTTTAGACATTAAAATTACATGTTGACTTTCAGACACATCATTATTCTAAGTTCTTTCAATAGTTCGTCTAACCCAATGCACAATGCATTTACCTGGTGTAAGAGTGCGCCAACCCTTGATACATATGACGCCTTTCAATGACATCTTATATATTTTATTATATATTTATCATCTTTATTGTATTCTTAAACATGATATAAGTCACCATTTTTTTTAATTCAAATTATTAAATAAATAGAACCGTTTTGGCGTGCGTTCATGAACTCTATAGAATTTGTATGATTTGCGTCCAAAGATAAGTGAGTTTGAGCATTTAATTGTCTCATTCAAATTTGCAAAAGGAGTCTTGGATCTAATAAAAGGCTGGTGCACTATATCGTCATCTTTTGGGAACTCAGCATCAGAGGTAGGTGTGTAAATGGGCGGAGCGGCTCCATGGCTACTTGTGATCGAATTGGTATAAAGCTCAAATGAGCTGAGACTTAACGAGTCTGATGTCAAGCTAGAAATATGACTCGTTTAGTTACTAAGTCCGAGCTCGTGCTATACATACAAAGCTTGTTTAGACTCACGAGACTAAACAAGTCCAAAACAAATTTTATATTACTTTTTCATAGATATAATATACCTACTATCTAAATTGACGAGCCGAGCTTTAAACTCATTTAAATTATTCTTAAATTGCCTCAAGCCATGCCAAGGCAAACTCTTTTGTGACAACTGCGAGTTCGAGCCTCGTTTACACCCCTAGAGGTACTTAATTACCCCGAAACATAGAGCTTACAAACGACTTGAAACGAACCCATCATATTCTCAACTTTTTTTTTTTTTTTAATTTTTTGATCGGCGAACAACTTTGTGGCAACCACCTTTGCGGGGCGCCGTGCCCAAGAATCGACTACTCGACCTCCAGCAGCCCTCGCCTTCTCCCGATGCGCGAAAACCCGAGCCCCACCCGCCCAAAAGCACGAGAGTGTTATCAATTATGATTTATGGATAACAAGTCGTGCGAAAACAAACAATTAGACTGATAACATCGACACGTAACCAAATTTATTTAAAAAAATATATTAAAACCAGCGTGGAACGATAACATACCCACGTGACCATCATATCCTCTTACTTACTATAAATAATCATTTATCAACGATACAACCACTACCGCAATAACCAGTTAACCATGCCGATGACGTCACTTCTTCACCGGAATATTCGCCGGAATATTCACCGGAACTTCAACAGACTATTATCTTCAACGGCGAACATAAACAACAGCGAGAAGAGTAATAAGAAGATCGAGAAGTTATTAATAGCGAACAGAGGAGAGATCGCGTGTAGGATTATGCGAACAGCTAAGAGGTTAGGTATACAGACAGTTGCGGTTTATAGTGACGCTGATAGGCATAGTTTGCATGTTAAGTCCGCTGATGAGGCTGTTAGGATTGGTCCGCCGCCTGCTCGGTCGAGTTATCTTAATGCGTCGTCTATTATTGAAGCTGCTGCTCGTACTGGTGCTCAGGTATAAATTATTATTGCTTTAGTGATTTGTTAATTTGAGGAATATTAGTATGCTCTGACTACTAAAAGTGATATTATTAATTTATTATTATTATGGCTGTAGTGTCAATGAGTTGTTTGAATCTTTGTTATATTTGTTTCCGTAGGTTTAATTTTATTATTATACTGATAAATGATATTATAATATGGCTCTTTAAACTCTTGGAATCGTACTGGTGCTCAGGTAGATGGTCTTAATGTGAGAATTTGATTAGAAAATGAAGAATTAGCATAGGAGTGTTGGAATTTATCGTGAATTCTTGATAAGAAATGATTTAGTTTGCTGCGGTAGCATCTGACTAGTAATGGTTCCGTGATGACTGTAGTGCATAATTATCAAAGGCGCCAGACGCACTCAAGGTTCATAGGCCTTGCATGTGGCGGTGTGGCATAGGCGCAAAAAAAAAAGTGAGGGTCTTTTATAAAAAAAAAAAAGCGAACAAATAAAAAAGTAGAAATATAATAAAGTAATAATACTATTCTTCAAATAAAATAAATAGAAGCTATTATATAACATCTATTATCATCTAGTTAGTATCAAAAGTTCTATAATATTAGTGTATTAGTGTATAAAAGTAGTTTCCCTTTGATAAATGTAGAAATCTAGCTGAAATCTAGTCATAATTTAAAGATTTTGGCTAGAAACTCTCCGGAATTTGGGAACCTCGCCGGAATCCGCGCCTAAATCATCACCTGGAGAATTAAAGCGCAATTGCCTCACCTCGCCTAAAAAACGGGCCTAGGCGCCAAGAGGCGATGGTGTTCAACAACTATGCTGTAGTGTGCATGATTTGTCTGAGTCCTGTTAAATGTTTCCCTAGGTTTAGTACTTTAGTGTCCTTGATTAGACTTGGACACTTTTTGGGGGCTTTTGTTTGAGAATTAGAGTGTTAGATCCTATTAATTATAGAATTTGGTTAGAAATTGAAAAATTAGAACAGGAGTTTTATGACTGTAGTGTCCATGATTTTTCTGAAGCCTGTTATATATTTCTGTAGGTATAGTTTTCTTATACCGATAAGTGATAATTGATATATTGTTGTTCCAAGGATAAAGTTATATCTGAACTGGTTTATAGTGTTCATATCACAGACGACAAAAAAACTAATACTAACACATGGAGACTTGTATGCATACTTAATGAGTTTATGTGTAGCACTTTTAGGTCCATATTTTTCTATTGGTAAATCGCAGTTCAATTTCACCATACATTGATCTCAAGTTTTATTAGCTTGTTGTTGGTTTTTTTGGTTTCCACACACTCAAGGACATAGTTCATGAGCATATGTTATCTTTTGGTAATAGGCTATACATCCAGGCTATGGTTTCTTATCAGAAAATGCTGACTTTGCTCAACTTTGTGAAAATGAGGGATTCACTTTTGTTGGACCCCCTGCATCTGCAATACGTGAAATGGGTGATAAAAGGTGCATATATCCCTAAATTCATTGATGTGATTCTACTAAGACCTTAATCCACTTCATATTTAATTTCTTAATGTTCCCAGTTTATGCAAAAGTGTTATTGGGGCTGAGAAGGTAGATAATTACATTCACATTTTTCCTAATTAACTTGTGATAGTATCTCCTACCGCATTAAATTTATATTATCGAGAAGGAAGTCAATTTTTGAGCTAAAATTCAAACACATATAGGTTCTTACCATTATCCATGGCCCTGTCTTATGGTAGCCTTAAACTGCTATACATAGTTCGGAGGGTTGCTGACTCTTCTTTTGTCATGCCTATGCATCCATTGGCTTAAAATCAAGTCATCTCCATTTCTGCATCCATGTGTTCGATTACTTCATTTATTTTACAAAATAATTTCTTTGAATTATTTTTTTTTATCCAGCTCTTCTCATTTGATGCTATTATGTTACCATCAGTGCATCAAAGAGAATAATGGGTGCAGCAGGCGTGCCACTTGTGCCTGGGTATCATGGTCATGAACAAGATATTAATATCATGAAATCAGAAGCAGATAAGATTGGATACCCTATTCTAATAAAGCCCACCCATGGAGGTGGAGGAAAGGTACTTTTGTTTTACCTAAAATAATTGTTAAATCTCATTTCATATAAAATATATTGAACCGTTGATGTCAAGTTTGTGTAAATGTTCGGTGAGTTTCAGGGTATGAGGATTGTGCAAAGTCCAAAAGAATTTGTTGACTCGTTCTTAGGAGCCCAACGGGAGGCTGCTGCTTCTTTTGGCGTAAACACAATTTTGCTGGAGAAATATATAACCAGACCAAGGCATATAGAAGTCCAAGTAATCTTCTGGTTACAATACTTTCAACATTATTAGTTTTATTTTTTTTTTCAATTTTAACGTAATTCACTTTGAAAATATTACAAAATAGCTACCAACCAAATAACCATTAATCTTCATAATGATAGGTATTTGGGGACAAACAGGGAAACATTGTATACTTGTACGAGAGAGATTGCAGTGTGCAGAGAAGACACCAAAAGATAATTGAAGAAGCTCCAGCTGTAATTCACACACATTTAATCCAATTATTTTTTTGCGTTTTTATGGAATCGTGACTAACCTCTGTTTTGCAGCCAGATATCCTTAGCGACTTCAGAACACGCTTGGGTCAAGCTGCTGTATCCGCTGCCCGGGTAAAAATCCTTGCAGAGCATTAATACTTGTAGCTATTCTAAGTTTCTAAGGAGTCATTTTAATAAATTAATAGAGTATCTATTAATTTGTTATCCAGATTTTGCAAAAAGATAGTAGTGTTTAAGCTTTCCCAGTACCAGGTCCTTTATTTGGTAAATAGATTAAAAACCTTGCTGAAAAATTATGGGACTGTGTGGACTTAATGACAGTAAGATATTATCAGTGGCATTACTTATTGGTGGTTTTTGTCTGATTATTGTAGGCTGTTGGTTATCACAATGCTGGTACGGTTGAGTTCATCGTTGACACTCTATCCGGGGAATTTTATTTTATGGAAATGAACACACGTCTTCAGGTATTTTCTTGTGTCATCACTCTATATTAACTAGTGATTAGTGAAGGATAGGAATCTAGGATATTTGTGTTGCATTAAAATCTGATTTTGTTACATTCTTTTTTCAGGTTGAACATCCTGTGACTGAGATGATCGTTGGCCAAGATCTTGTAGAGTGGCAAATTCGTGTTGCTAATGGAGAATCACTTCCCCTTGATCAAGCACAGATCCCTTTATCTGGTGAATTGTCGCTTCAAATATAATTTTGGTCTTATATTATGTATCAAGTAAATTCTAAAACATGCTTCAACTCTAGGTCTTCATATTAATCTTACAGTAGATGATATACACATTTGCATATTAGGGACGGGTTGGGTAATGGGTCCAGGTCACAAGGTCGGGCCAACCTACAACACTTCACTTCTATATATTTTACTTCCCAAGTTCTATAATAATTAATATGTTGAATATGCTTACACTAATATACTTTTTCTATAAAGCAATTCAGAAGGTTTTATGCAGTTAAATACATTTCGGATGACTCTCAACTCGCTTGACTTTTTTATTTGTAGCTTAACCCATTTGATTTGTCAGATATAAAACATAATCCAAATCAACCTATTACCACATGTGCTCACAATGCATGAAAATGATTAAAAAGGCTTTTGAATTTTCAATCTTTGCTTTGCCATATATTCTTTGTTTGATTTCACCTAGGCTTTCAATATACATGTATTCTTAGTTTGATTGCAATTTGCAGGTCATGCTTTTGAAGCCCGGATATATGCTGAAAATGTGTCAAGAGGGTTTCTGCCAGCCTCTGGGGTTCTTCAATATTACCATCCTCTTCCAGCCTCAGCAAGTGGTATGTTTATGCAATATCTGTCTGCTTAAATCATAAAACATGTAGTTAATACTTATGGGAGAAAGGAAAAATCTAGTTTGTAACAACTACTGCCTGCAAACTCAGCACCAATAAGTTAAAACATTTTTTTCTGCTGAACATATGATGAGATACATACATGCTCATAAGCTTGCAAACAAATTGGAATTGTTACTTGTTAGCTCCCATTTTGTCCAATAAAACACTCTTGGTTAACTCTGGTATTGTTCTATAACACTTCTATAATGAAGTATTACCCTTTTGATACACTTTATTTAATGCATGTCAGTTCGAGTTGAGACTGGAGTTGAAGAAGGGGACACTGTAAGCATGCACTATGACCCCATGATTGCCAAGCTTGTGGTTTGGGGAGAGAATCGCCCTGCAGCATTAGTTAAACTGAAGGATTCCTTATCCAAGTTTCAGGTATACCATATTACTGATATCTTACCGTGGTTAATTGAAACAGGTTTTCATATTAGTGGTTCTCTTTAATAAAAACTGGTCTACTTGGTGGCGGGTGAATCTGCATTTTTGTAAGGTGTTGGTAATTTGTGGATGTTTTAAGAAGGATATACTAATAGTATATTTTCTTTTCTCTTTTACTAATTATGTTAATTTGATTACAACCCATTTACTTGTAAACAGGTCTATCTGTGCTATGTTTTTTTTAACTCTAACGGGTCAAAAGGAGTAGAAACAAATAGCTATTAGCTAAAAAGAAACTGGATTGAACGCCAGTGGGTCAAATGTGGCCCAAAGTGTATTTTCAATGCATAAAACCTCCTAAATCATTTTGTATAGTGAATTAAATTATGACTGAAAATTATATGCCTTTTGTAATCACATATGACTTACCAATACTTTTATCATTATAAAGTTTTGGACAAAAAGTATTCAGGTCAGCCCAACGTGATATTATTATTTGATCAGTACCAAAATTTACTTGATCCATTTTCCAATCGCCCATCTGTCTATTTTCCATCTCTAGTTATTACATATGCATTATTGATTCCAATATGTGCATGTACTACTTGAAATTTGCATTACATGCGATAAATATATCTGGACTACTTCCAATTACGATTTGATGTGATTTGCATCATCCAATTGTTGTCAGTATTTGCTATATTACTTGAATCTTTCTTAACATGTAAAAATATCCAAACTAAGGATTTGGTATGATAACTTGATCTGGTTCTTGAGAATGTTGTAATTACTTATGTACATACTTGTGGCAGGTCGCAGGTTTGCCCACAAATATCGAGTTTCTCTACAAACTTGCCAATCACAGGGCATTTGCAAACAGTGAACTTGAAACCCATTTTATTGATCAATTTAAAGACGATTTATTGGTGTCACCAAAAGACTCAGCATCAGCAGCGGCAGCATATGACGCTGCTAAGCACAGTGCAGCCTTAGCAGCTGCATGTATATGTGAAAAGGAGCGTACGCTATTGAAGAAAAGCCCTCCTGGTAAACCCGGAAACTTTTTCTTCAAAATATTGCATATTAGTTAAAAGAAACACTAGTAATCATATTCATAAATGTACCTTAGGTGGGTTGCCTGTGTGGTATACACATCCTCCATTTAGGCTCAATCATCATGCTACACGTACCATAGAACTAGAGTGGGAGAATGAATATCATGATAACACCTCAGAGCACCTAACTCTTTCCATTGAATATCTGCCAAATGGGAATTACCTCATCAAGGTAAACATCATAATAATAATGTATATAAGTTGAATTACACAATATCCTATTTTTATCTACATTGGATGTGACAACATGGGGGTCACTTACAGGTCACGATGAGTTCGGGTCAAAACGTGTTTGGTTGACCTGAAACACTAGTCGTCGAATACTTTTAACATTCTTAAAGAAGTTAGTGTGGCATCACTGTCATATGTGATCACAGAAGTGAATATTATTTTGGTAGCAAAGTGATGTGGGAGATAAGAAGAAAAAGCTTTTGGGGCGATGTTTGTCTCGTTCAACTCAGTTGACCCATATATTTTTCATTTAAACTGGTTGACCGTTTTGGATAAAACATAACCTGAATCGCACTAACATAAGCAAGCAAACCTGAATTCTTGCCACTAATATACTTGCTTGTTACCTTTTTTAAAGCAATTAACTTCAAAGACTTGTAACCAAGTCTGCTTTTTACATATTTACAGATGGGGGAAAATAATTATCTGGAAGCTACGGTGACACACTTGGGAGACCATGATTTCAGAGTTGAGGCTGATGGTATTAGCAAGAATGTGAATCTGGCGAATTATTTAACGGTGCGCCATATCTTTTTGTATTCTTCCTATAGATGGGTAATGTTATGATCAAAGCACACACGGACACAATCAAAACAGTAAAGAACACGAGACGTTTTACATGGTTTGGTCACGATGTGTAACCTACGTTCACAAGGGCAACTAGGGTTTTCTGTTATCGAGTGATCGAGTGATAAATGTTTACATGTACAAAGGGATCATTATATAGATACAAATTAGGGTTAATACCTTAATCAACAAGTTAATTATATGGGCCCATTTGAGAGCTAAGGCCGGCCAAACCCTGCCGCTCCTCCTAATTTTTCGGCTGGACCTAAGAGTGGGCCGAAGCTTACATCCCAACAGGTCAAAACAGGTTGGGTCTGGCTGGCCTGGAACACATTTTGGCCAAAGATCTTGAATCTTCTTTTAAATAAGTAGTGTGTCAAAGATGATTAAAAAAAAGCTATGTTATTTCAATAATACTCATTATTTTTTATAACATGATTTGGATTTTGGAGGTTTTCATAACTAAAAATACAGCTTGTGCAACCTTCGAAGCATTTGGCCTGTTTGCCCTGTTTCTTCTTTAGCTATTTTTTTCTTCTTATTTTAACTGTTTGACCCATTGGAGATGACCTTTAGTTAGTAAATGGGTCTACATTGCCACCTTTAATTCTTCCTATAAATTATGTATATGACGTTTCAATACTGATTATGGTCCACAAAATTTGGCTCAGCTGAGCTGCACTATGAGTCACTTTGCTGCATTTTATTCTTATTTTTTTCACCTTGGCCTTTACAAACATGTTTACGAGACACAAAATGACTGTGATATTGTAAGGCTGAGTGGTTTGTATTAACAGAAAGATAGTAAAAAATGAAAATAACCAAGTAACCGACACTATTTTCTTGTTACAACTTGCAGGATCAGACTGAGCACTTTCACATATGGCATGGTTCAGACCATCATCACTTTAAGCAAAAGGTAGGGCTTGATTTGTTGGACAACCTTGAAACCCATGATCATCGAACGCGTGAATCTGCATCTCATCCTCCTGGGACAGTTGCCGCCCCCATGTCTGGTCTGGTGGTTAAGATATTGGTCCAAGATGGAATGAAAGTTGAAGAAGGTCAACCTATGTTAGTTATGGAAGCTATGAAAATGGAGGTTTGAGATTATACTTATACAAGTCATTAATAATTCATTTTGAATCCGTTACTCATATTTCCCGAATTTATGTCACTTTTTATTAAATAGCATGTGATCAAGGCACCATCCTCTGGCATTGTTAGCGGGCTTCAAGTCGCTCTTGGCCAACAGGTTTCTGATAACAGTGTTCTCTTCAATGTCAAGGTTAGGCAGTTCAAAATTATTATGTTCAGAATATATCCTATTCATTGACACAGTGTGACCAGACTACGTTATATCAGGTTCTAAGCATGCACCCATTGTGCATGTGTCATCACTAGAGATGACAAGATTGACGGGTTGGTAACAGGTCAAAACAAGTTCGGGTTGTAAAAAGATCATTTTTGGTATGGACCTGGCCCATTTGACCTATGGGGTATCAATTTATGATGTGAACCTAACACGAAATTCACGGGTTTGGGTTAAGGCTATATGGGTTCAGGTCAGTTTTGGGTCAAACCTGTGGTGATTAGCTAAACGGGTCGTCATTGTGTCAACCTGGTGAGTTCACGATTGACCCGTAAAAGCCGTTTAATTTTGTATTTATGTTTTTTTTTCTATGTGTTTCATGTCACCAATTGAGTATTTTATGATTTAAAAAACTTAGGAGTAAAATAAAATAAAAACATCAGGTTTAAACGGGTCGTATTTGTGTCAACACATGAAAACTCGCATCTGAAACAATTTTCACGCCCGTGTTGGGTACAACCTGGTATACATCTCTATTTATATCAATATCTGTTTTATCTACTTTTTTCCCATGTGAGATGAAAGAAATCTCAGTATCGATTTTTGCAAAAGACATGCTTATTAGAAGTTTTAACTAATGAAACAAACCAATATGTTTGGACAGGCTGCATAATGTTGAGGTGCAAATACCGCCAATGTAGCCGTAACATACCTTTGCCAGGCGCGAGTTGATAGCAAATTCGGGTTTATAACCGGAGGTCAAAATTCGTGTGGCTATGTAAAATGTAGAGCACAATCATAATGAATTTCTTAAATCAAGTGCACCTTTTAATTTACTGCTCATGTACAGAGGTGAAAAAATGGTTGGGCCGTAACAGGTTAAAACAGGTGGTTTTCAATGCAGGTCAAAAGTAGGTTGGTTCGACTTTGATAGAACGGCTATAAGAGGTCGAACCCATTTGATATATTTGACCCGCTTCTTTCTTTACCAAGATATAAATAAGACTCGTTTGACACGTTATAGATAAAACTTGGCCCAAATGAAATCCTAAACTAGTCGTAACGGTCAAGCCTGATTAGATATGCTTGTTAATACCAAAGGGCCTAATGGTATCAAGGTGTTGGATAAGATTTTGTTTTTTCAAGAGGTGAGGGGTTGGAAATTTAGCCGTTAATAAAAAAGATGTGTTTGTTATTGCTTTGGGGTTGGTTAAAATGGTAGTTGAATTTTAAAAGCAAAGAGTTCCTTACCCACCCACCCCACTCCATATTTGTGTCATGATGCATGTTTCGTTTTATATGACAACCTCTAACAAACGCTATTATGTTTGTAAGTCTAGTCAAGCCTTTTATGTAAGCTTTGGCTAGTTTAGTGTCAATTTCCTCTGCGGTGATGAACTCAAATAATTAATGTTAGCTTGTTTGATTATTCGAATTCAATACTACTAAGAAATTAAGTACAACCCCTAAGCGAATATATCATCGAAATGAGTACCAACTCAAAATTTACCTTGGTTTAAAGCTGGCGTTCATTTGAGTCGAGCTTTTATTAGGGGTGCAAACAAGCCGAGTGATAGGTTTTACAAAGAAAAACCTACAAAACTTCCTAGAATTCAAGATAAGAATAGAGATTAAAGCACAAAGCTTTCTTTTAATATTTCATTCATAACATTAACATAAAGGAAATGGCCTTATAAAGACATAGATAAAGAAAATAACTACTACTAAACCCACTAAGTCACTAATCCACTACTACTAATTTTATGGAAATAAAACATTGAATTCAAAGTAAATAATAAGTGCATGGAACCATGTCATGGAGATCATGGGGAAGAGTATGTCACGTATCACCGAGCAGCTCGTGAGCTACTCGAGATTGGCTCGGTAAAAAGCTCGAACGAGCCGAGTCTTATCGAGCTCGAGCCCGAGCCTGAAATAAAGCTCATTTGGTTATCGAGCTCGAGCTCGAGCCTCAAATGTAAAACTCGGTTGGGCTCGTCGAGCCTTATCGAGCTTTGCTTATTGGTGTCAATTAATACTATATAGCCCAATTGTATTGCAACTCAGGCATTAACTAAATTATTTTGGGACATGGGCTTCTTAATTGTCCAAAACGAGCTCATTAATGGTCCAAAACGAGTCCTTAATAGTCAAAGCGAGCTCCTAAATGGTCCAAAACGAGCTCGAGCCGAGCTTGGGCTCGTTTAAACTCTTTCCACATAAATTTTGATCGAGTTTTCGAGCCGAACTCGAGTTCATAACAATACTATCGAGCCGAGCTCGAGCCCAAAATACAAGGCTCGAATCGAGCTCAAGCTTCTGAAAATTGTAATGAGCCTAGCTCGATAATGCAAAGCTCGAGCTCGTCTCGGCTCGTTTGCACCCCTAGCTTTTATCTAGCTTGAGATAGATACACAGAAAGATTATACTTAAAAGTGTTTGGTTTGAACTTTTATGGAGACATTTGATTCTTCGTTGATGTTACTTTTCTATTTTGTTATTGGTTAGTGCCCAAGTATTGTCCTAAATTACCTGAACTTCATTCAATTACCTGATTTCCTTCAATCATGCACTGTCACATTATTTCACTGAAACACAACTTTAGAGGCAGCACTATCTTTAACCATCCAACTCATAAATAGGGATGGCAATGGGTTCGGGTAGGGTATTGGGTATACTAAACCCGTAACCGTTTATAAAACCGAATACCAAACCCGACCCAATACCCGTCGGGTATTGGGTATACCCACGGTAACAGGTATACACATTATTTTGTTAAAAAAAATACCCGTTATGATTTGTAGTAGAAAATAACCATAAAATTTTGACGTTTAATTCTAATATGCCAGTAAATAATGGAAATAGGGGAAGTTTGGAAATATTAAATATATAAGGAAACAATATTTTTAGAAATACAAATAGACAGACATATACTAATAGTACAAAAAAACATATATATTATAAATAAATTATATCAGGTATTTTTGTGGGTAATTGGATATCCATATATCGGGTAATTGGGTCGGGTATCGCTATATACCATACCCAAAACCAAAACCCGAAAAAAATAAAATTTTAAACCCAAACCCGGATCCGTACCCATCGGGTATCGGGTATATTCGTCCAAAATATTTCAGGTTTCAGGTATACCTGTGTGGTTCGGGTTTTTTTTTTTTGCCATCCCTATCCATAAAAAACAAAACACTCACTCCCAATCCATCCATGGTCTACAATCCGTAAAACGTACTAGCCCTCACTACCTCTGCCAGCCGGGAAGTTGTTACCGTAGGTGTTGGACCTACAGTAGGGTAGTAGAGTACCAGCTGGCCCCTTCTAAGAGTGTAGGGGGGAGCATGAAGAGTCTTGATTGGCTGCCTTTTTTTTTTTCTTTTTCTTTTTAAATCTAACACACACATTAAACAATAATATTCCCCCATTCTCTTCCACTCCCCACAATTTTCACCCTTAGACTTTTAGGTGTGGATTCGATGGAGTAACTCGGGGAGCTGACATGGATTCGGCACCGAGGTGAAACACCACCCCCCCCCCTTTATTTTTCGGGGAATACTCCCCCTCCTCACCGAGCTATCCCATCGGTCAATTAAATAATTAAATAAAAAAGAAAAAGAATTAAAAAGGAAGGGGGAACGGGGGAGTTTGGGGAAACCATTTACAAACTTTGAGGGGGGAAATGAGGGAAATGATGTGGCGCTGATATGGCATTTGGGAGAGTTGGAGGAAAAGGGCACCACACCAAGGGTATGTTTGGCAAGGAGCTTTTAGGAGCTTCAAGCTTCAAGCTTTTAAGAAAAAACTCCTACTTAATAAAAAGCCTTGTTTGGTTGAAGGAGCTGGAAGCTTTTTGGTTAGAGAAAAAGCTCTACAGTGAAAAGCTACTAGTAGTAGCTTTTAAGAAAAAGCTCTACTAGCTACAAGCTTTTAGTTAGTAAATGACACAAATACCCATTCTAATTTAAAAATAAAATAAAAACATTCTTTACAATCTTTTAATTATGACCATTTTGATCATTTTATACATTTTATTAAAAGCTTCAGCTACTCTGCCAAACACCAAAATATATTTAAAAAAGCTTCCAGCTACCAGCTTGCAGCTACCAGCTTGCAGCTTCCAGCTACCAGCCTCCAGCTAGTTTTACCAAACATACCCCAAATAGTCTTACAAAATGGTCATCACATGTGTCACATGGCGTATCACGCCCCTCTTTCCCCCTCCACTCCTACGGTCTAAAGAAAGTATAGTGGGTGAAGTTTATTATTTTAAAACTTGCTCATTCTAAACCAAAAAATTTGAGCCGAACGGATGTTTTACCAGACTTATGTTTTCATTTCTTATATGATCATATTGTTTACTAGTTTATACCCTGGGAGCGTCCCGGGTTGAGAAATCTAAGTAAAGTGAATAAAATTAGAAGTATCTAAACTATAAAAATGGCATCTGCCAATATATGATCATTAATGAATATTATTATTATTATTTTAAACAAATCTCTGCCATGAGTTATCATATTCTAATATAAAAAAAGGGTAATTGGGTCGGGTATCATCTAATCCCAGGCCCGACCCAAACCCACAAATTTTTTTAATCTAATTCCAAACCTGACACAATACCTGTCGGGTTACAAAAAATAGTCGTTTATTTTCTCCGTTTTTTATATAGCACTATGGTACTCGTTGGAAAGATAATAAAACGCTCGTTAATTTGGTGTAATTTTTTTCTTTCAAAAATCCGTATATAAAAGATATTAACATTTAAAAATTATGATAGGAAACATGAGATAGAAAATAATAAAATTTTAATATTTACATCTAGTAGATTAGGTATTTAATAGATTATGTTAAATCATATCTAAACCATATTTATTCCTTTTTTTTAATTGGTCTAGAGTTGCCACATCACATCCTATGTGGCATCTTTAAAAAAGAAATTGCATAATATTATGACATGTCATTAAAAATGCTTTGGTTTATTATATATATAGATATAGATATAGATATAGATATAGATATAGATATAGATGCGCTATTAAAATAATAATTAATATTCAAATTTATGTAAAATAAAATATATACAAAAGATTAAATATAAAGTGTTTTTTTTTTACGAATCAAAGAAAAAAGACGGTGGCATTATTGTAAATAACAACTTTTATCTGCTACTTTCTCTTTCTCAGACATTGTCACTTTCTCTTACCCCACTTCCTCTCTCTATAAAAGCAAACATTTTCTTCATAGAGTAATCAGCAATTGTTTATAGTGTAGAGTAATTATATAATTACTCTAGTTATACTTACGCTATATAAATACTCTAGAGTAATTAACAGTTGTTTACAGTGTAAAATAATTATTGTATAAGTAGAGTAATTTTGTAGCAGGCCCTTCTTTCATTTCATCATGTTCTTGTTGATCATCTTCTTTAAACAAATTCATGTTTTCTCCTCAGCTCCAAGTATCACAAAAATTACTCTACATAGAACATGCTATACCAAGTTTCACAAAAAGTACAGACTTGAAACCTTGTTCTTCATTAAAAAAAATAATAAACA